>OZ007569.1:75436899-76093631 GCA_963931925.1 Onchidella celtica
ATAATTCAGAAACGATACAATGAAATGTAAAGGAAAAGGAGAGACCAATCAAGCGTTCGTTCAACAGACCTTCTTTAGGAACAAAATATTACGGTACAAAATTAAACAAATTTTAATACAGAACGAAGTGGTTATTTTCAAGGTATGCCTTGGAACTAACGCCTGGGTTATTTTCAAGGCATGTTTCATAGACCAATCAGAAGTTGTTTCAGTATTAAGGTAGGTGACGTTTATGCATCCTTTTCCGATTTCATATCAAAGTTGGAAAAATATAAATCTGAAACCTGGAGTTAGTTTCAATGTATGCCTTGTAAATAACGGCTTGCTTGACTAGTCAGGCGAAAAGGGGCTGGGGTAGCCACTGGCGATCGATGTACACACAAGTAGGTATGCCTTGAAAATATCGCTGGAGTTAGTTTCAAGGTATAATACAGAATTTCGGACACTCATCATTCTCGGGTTATCGGAACGCCGTCCTTCAGTCAAGATCTGGTGGCTCGAAGTCTTGCTGCGACCAAAAAGATTTCCTGTGGCTTTTTATAATATTTTGTCAATAAACCATCGCAATATTCGCCTCAAAATCACGGAGCTTATAGAGCAGAGGTGGCCAACCGTTTTCCTTAATGAGGGCAACAGTTGCAAATTTTAGTCCAATCGTGGGCTGTTAAAATGTCATAAGGGTAGGGGAGGTTATCAAAAGTTGCCAAGTTGGACCAGTGATATAAGCTCACTGAGTAGAGGAAATGTAAATCTATTTCTGGAATGAATTTGGTGGGACAGATAAAAGTCTTTGTAATAAATAAATAAAAACATTAGATTTGTGAGGAAAACCAGAAAACCAGAGGAGACATTTGAGTAGAAAGTCTTCGGCAGATCGGATTGTGGCCCACGGGCCGTACTTTGAACAAGCCTGCCATAGATAAAACTGTACATGACGTGATGACCGCAAATGATGCCTAATCTGGTAAATTCGCGTCCTTGAACCTGCTGAGAACAAGGCCTACTGATTTCAGAAGATTGGGCGAGAGGGACGCTGGGAGAGAGTCCGTTTTGGTTTACCGGGCAGGACTTGAGATTCCAAACCTCGTTATCTCTTCCATTTTTGTTGGTTTTGTAACAAAGGCTTGCATGACATATATTTCTGGAGGCACATTTGAAATTTGTTCCAAGCCTTTGCAAGGTCCCCTCTCTCTCCCAAAAGCGCATAGACCTTCTACCCGGCTGTACAGAGTATTGACGCTTTTTTGTCTACAAAGGGAACCATTTGATGAATTCCACCATTTCCTCAACCAAGTTCTAAATGTTGAAGAGAACTATTAAGCTTACATTTCTAGATAGAATGAATCTCGCAAGAAATCAGATTTGACCGATGATCGGGGCTCGTGCTGAACGTGACGAATTAACAAACAAGCGTCTTTTTTGGCAACGCGCTAAAGTGAGTTCAGGTTCATCGGGATCAGCGACATCTTCATTTTGTCTTGGTACAACAAAACACAGTGTCATGCAAAGTAGGAATAGGCGTAGCCCCTTTTTTGGCGTAGCCCTACAGACAACAGGACACAGATTGATACTTGAGAATAGCGCATCTCACTCTCTCTCTCTCTCTCTCTCTCTCTCTCTCTCTCTCTCTCTCTCTCTCTCTCTCTCTCTTTCCCCCCTCTCTCTCTCTCTCTCTCTCTCTCTCTCTCTCTCTCTCTCTCTCTCTCCCTCTCTCTCTCTCTCTCTCTCTCTCCTGTCTGCGTGTGCTGATTTTAAAAATAATCGTACTCTTTTTAAAACACCTCACGAACTCTTTGCTAAACGAATATCGAAGTGTAGCCCTAAAATTATTTTTGTGTGGAGCCGATGTTGGAGGGAAGAAGCTGATGTGGATTTTCAATGGAATAGGTCGATCCCACTCAAGCGACCCAACAAAGACTATTCCGTCTCCTATTTCCTGGGCGAAATGAAATAAGTTGATGTGTGACGGAAAGGGAGTTAATGTAAATGAATATACATGTGGTGTGGAGTCCACAAAGTTAATCAATAAATTAAAACCTGTCCAGTTCGCATTCTTTTCTTGCTTATAGTGCCAAGACATAAAATGTATTGTGCATATAATAGACCACAGAATTATCTTTCATTTAATTCTTTATACTTCTTTACAAGCATCGGTTCAAGAAGCTCGTATTTCGATAAGTATTTACGATCAGCAAAGAACAAAACTAGGCCTACATGTATTACAGATAACTATCCATATTTTTACATTTACTTTATTCAATTAACTATGTATGAGATTCATAATTTATGCGTTAATATTAACCTTTTGCCGAAGAGAAGTATAAGCTACTATCCGAATGTTTGTCCTTAATGTATTCGAAATGGCTCTGCTCTCTTAAAATACAACTAATAAAAGAAGTTTACGTAGACTAATCTATTGTTCAAGAAACCTGTACGGCGCCACAGTCTCGGAATCCGAAGAAATCAACTTCCGGTGCAAGTTTCATTGTGTTGGGGAAGTAGGCATTTCCTGCAAATTTTATAACAAGCGCAGAAATTTTTCTGCAACTCAAACCAGTATGAGTAAGTTATGTTACCCGTATGCCCAGAGAAATATAAAGTTCTACCTAATATGCAAAGAGAGATGTATCCTATGACATTATGTAGGGGCATGGATCCCATTTTTCGTTCTTTAATCTTTGTCAGTTTAGAGGTTTGCAACTACTGAACTAGTCTACTAACTGAACCTATTACAATTTATTTAGCAGTCTGTACCTTCCTCCTCTATCTCTAGGCACAGTCAGTTTTCTAGAAATGACACTGGTGAACCCCCACGTCGCGACGGGTATAAAAATAATTAAATATTTTTTATTATATCGTGTTTCGACTTTCGGGTTCTCAATCAGTCAGTGTTCGCAGCAACGAGCGCGCGAAAACACAGGTGGGTCAAGTCAACCATGCACTGCGGAAGGACTGTTTTCACCACATTCCAGGTCACTGTCCTCACTGAGACGTAATTACCATCTTTATTCTTATACCTCACGATATCTCTTCTAAATCAAAGGCATTATGACAAGAACAACTGAAACTGAACATGTTATTGTTAACCAGTAGGCTACTCAGGGAGGGTAATATTGGTAAAGGGAGCAAGAATCACAATGTTATTTTCAGCATAGCTGATATGGTGACAGGATTGCAAAATGTCTTCCTTGTTATTTATTTGGGACCCCTCATTTGTCACAGACGTTTCGAGTATATCAGTTGACCATTTGCTCTACAGTAGGCACCATTTCAGATTTCTCATGGTTTAATTATGAATGTAATTAATTGTAGTGTTCATATTATATAAAAGCTTATAATATAGTGACTGAGCAAACACCACAACCATCCGTCAGTTGATGAGCTGTGAGGTGCATGGTGACTAAAAGTGGGGAGGAATTCCTTACGAGATCCGCACTTTGCTTTCCCTACTAATTTACTTCTGGGCACAAGTTTGGTTTTTCAGACTTATATTCAATTATTATTCATTGGAAACAGCATCAAATGTAAGAAAAAACTTTGATATCGAGTCAAACAACACATTTCAACATCCCAATCGATACATTTTGCCCAGAAGGCAGCCATTTTGAAACTTGCTGGGCAGAGGTCACGGTAACAGAATTTACGAAAAGCGCAACTAGCGAAGGTTTGCTGAAACAAAACTTGATATGGTGTTCAGGAATTTAAACTCACATGGAATGGTCAGATGGACCTGGGGGCGTGAGGGTCTAGTCAGTTTGTATCATCGAGGCCGTAGGCCGATGTTCGTCTGGGCAGTAGTCAGATTGACTAATCAGGCGAAAAGGGGCTGGGGTAGCCAATGGCGATCGACGTGCACTCATGTAGGCCCTGTATTAGCTAACATCATGCAATCTCCCAGCAGCTGAAATAGGATTGTTTTGCTACTAAGCCGATTCATAATTTTTAAAACTATGCAAATTAACAAGGTCCGTAACTTTCCATAATTTAGGTCAAGGGTGCAGTATGTGAGTATTAGTAAATGACTACCGTCAAGATATTAACTCACCTGCGTGGCCAAATGGTTAAGACGTGTGATTAAGGAGCGAAAGGGTGTGGGTGCGAATCCGAGTACTGTCATGATATGATTTATAATAATTATGTATGTGTTCACTTTCAGATGATTCCTACGCAGAGAAATTGAGATGAGATGGAAGTAAGATAGATGTAAAAAAAAAAAAAAAAAAGGAACGCCCTTTCTTTCTTTTCTTTCTTTTCTCCCATACAAATACCGAGCCCATCCTTTTTGTATATCCCGCTCAAAAAATCCCCTCTTTTGTTTGTCGGCAACAGTGCGGATCTCGTACGGAATTCCTTCCTAAAAGTGCAGACCGTTACATTACAAGAAGGCAGGAGCACGATAATGGAGATGGATGATTAGTCATAAATGGATATAGGTCAAATCAATTCAAAAGGAATAGGCCTACCATGAATCAGGAAATGATTTCACATAATGCCATATAGCTTGGAGAAAGAAAAACAAAACTGTCATTTGATTTCACCTTTCAAAAAAAACTAAATTTGCCACTGTGAGAGCTTTCATATGCAACAGTCCCAATGTACTTTCATCTTTAGTTGTGGTGTGTTAGATAAAAATATTCATTATAATATGTTGAAACTGGTAGGCCTAGGTGGTATGCTCAATACTTGCACTGGGAAAAGGACCAACACTGAACAAAACAAAAAATCAAATACCCCCTTTGACTGAGGTAAAATAAAAACATGGCTGAAGTTAGAAGTGGCTTATTTATAAAAATCCAATTATTGTTGTAAAGTTTGTGAGACAAGGTGGTCTAGAGGCAAGGTGCTCGCCTCTCATGCCAAGGGTCCCGGGTTCTAAACCCGGGCAGTGCAGGCATGTTGGAAATTGGATTTTTCTCGTGTTTTCAAGTCCCTGGTCCTATTGGGGGGTAGGATCGAGTAGTTCTTGGAAATTGGATTTTTCTCATATTTTCAAGTCCCTGGTCCTATTGGGGGGTAGGATCGAGTACCTAGTCTTCTCAGATAAGGACGAAAAAATTCGGAGGGCCCGTGTGCACGTTAAAGATACCTTGGCAGTTGGAAATCGTAAAGAGCAGGCCGAAAGGCCGCTGCCCGGGCAAAATTGAAATTAGTAGATTAAAATTTATCCATATCATCTCCCCCCCCCCCCCCCCCCCCCACCAGAACAAGAAATAAATAAAACAAGTAAAGTGAGGTGTAAATGCCAAGGGCAGCGAACCTCCTAAAATAAAGACCTCAAAAAAAAATAATAATAAAGTTTGTGAGAGGAATCAGTTGTATTTTTATGTAATCACAGTTTACAGCACTGCTGTCTACCATGAAAAGTTTTGAATTTGTAACTTCAATTTCTCTGCCCACCAAGGCACCAACTTGTATTTAAATAGGATTTTATGCACAATTTTCCAATTTTAACTACAGAGATTTTGTCATTAATATTTTGCCAACTTTTGAATAACTTCCTTTTCTGTGACCACCAAAATTGAAGTGGAATTTATGCACAGAATTTTCCAATTTGAACTATAGAGATTTTAATAGTTAATTTTTTTTTTTTGGTAGTGTTCTCTAGCAGTTCAAATTTTTTTTAAAAACAAAAGGTAATAACATCACAGTCTGCTGTTCTGCATTAGCCTACCAGGTCAAACAGGTTATTCTTCTCTTTGCAGGTTTATGATCATCGTGTAAAGTTTCAGAGTCAACATGAAATCTTGCATCCCAGCTAAAGACAAAGAAGAGGATGAGATGAACCAGGAGGTTCCTACAAATTTCATCCCATCTCGTACCAGTGTCCCAAATTCATCTCAACCTGTTTCCTCAAGGTATAGCCAAGGGGACTCTTCTCCCATCTCATGGCAACCTACATTGACCACTGCACGTCGTGTTTCACCACCACCCCAAGCCCCACCATTGCCAAATGCAAAAGTCAGTGAACAGCACAACTGGCAAGCATCTGTGCATAGCACAAGAGAGAGAAATGCTGTCATGTTCAATAACCCATTGATGGCTGATGTTTTCTTTACTGTGGGGGCTCAAGGACATAAGAAGAGAATACCCGGTCACAAATATGTTCTAGGATCTGGAAGTTCTGTTTTTTATGCTATGTTATACGGAGGATTGGCCGAAGAAGTCAAGGTCATGGAAATCAGCATACCAGATGTGGAACCAGCTGCTTTTCTTAATTTATTGAGGTTTGTTTACATTGTAGTTAATATCTTGGAGCAGTGCCACCTGGTGTTGTGCCAAGAATCAGTATAGTATGCTTTCTTCATTTCATTATGTGTGTAAACACTCCTAGATCTTTTTTGCACTTAGTTGGGAATTGTAGATCCTGCGACTTCACTGGCCAAGGACCAAAAATTTTCTGCGCAAAATAGATAACCAGTGATTTTATGGGTCAGGGACTAAATTTTTCTGCCTACCCTTTATCAAAGCTCCATGGCTGACATTACTTTAGTTTCACATATTGACACTGTTCACCAAACTTCCACTTCATTGTACATGAATTACATTTTTGTTCTTCTATCATAGTTAGGAAATCAAATGATGCACAGGAGTCCCCATATTACAGTGGACCATCATGTTTATCGACACTGCTAGTAACGAGACCTTGGCCAGTAGCGAGAACATTTTAAATCCCCGTTTTTTTCTACTATATAAGCAATATAAATAAAATACTCAGATAGCGACAGTCAATAATTAAAGCACCTGTTATGACGAGAGAATTCATTTTGAGTGCGTGCGGCGAATGGTGGGGGCGGCCGCAGAACAATGTCTTGAGAGTCAGTCCAGTCAGACAATTACAACATGCATCGTTTTTTGTTTGTTACTTCACACCCAGCCTTACGATTTGTGGTCCCACCTGGCCATTTCTCGCTTCTAAAGGCCTAATATGCTTTCTTTCCCTACTGACCATGTGCTATGACAATGACAGCACACTGCATGCAGTTGGTTCAAACTGATGACTCATCACTCACTGAAGCAAACTGTGGGGCAGGCCATGAAGGCTACAACCGTGTAGTTTCGTCAGACACATGCACTCCCAGGTCACTACCTGTGATATGCGATAATTATTACATGTAGCCCAGTCTTTGATCATAATTGATCACCGTGCAGCGTATGCTCTAGTCTTTGTCTACGCTGGGCTTGGTGACCACATACCAACCATACGGTCAGTCTGTCCCCATTCTTTGAATGATACGGCACGGGAAACCACTGGAAACAAGCGTCCTCGTTTACCTGTAACTTTTGCATCTGACTCTCTCGTAATTTGATTGAAACATGGCTCCCGTGCGCACAAAAAAAAAAAAAAACAGTACCAATATCAAGGCCCAGATTTGCCGTCACTTTGACATTATATGTTCGTTGATGTACAAGACATGCCAACAAAGGAGGTAACTATTAAAATACCCCACTATTTTTCATGATTACCTCCCTTGTTAGCATGTCCTGCACACAATGGGGTATTTTAACCCTCACCCTGCAAGGGGTGTCGAAATACGGCATAAACTTTCCACTTTCCATGCATTCACTCTGCATCAGTGCATGGGCATACCAATGTATATGGCAAGGTCAAGCTGACCGCACAGCGCGCAAGCCGTATTTTCACGCATCGGGTCACTGTCCTCTTTGAGACATAACTACCGTCTTATTGCTCACTGTACCTCTTCTAAATCCAAGGTATTGTGACGAGGACATGTTCACCAGTGAACCACTGGTCAAAAATCACAAGGACTAAGCTTTCAAAGGCTCTCCCCATACTATCAAAAGGTGTAACATCGACATGCATGCAAACTGTTGCTCAACAAATTTGCAATTTTATGTCATTTTTTCATAAGCTGACCATCATCTAGAGTTGTCTGTATTTAAGAACCAATCAGAAACAAGCTCTGAAATAATCTTTGCCCCAAATGCCCACATTGGTTCATTAGTATGTGTCAATCAGGATGAAACCATTTGTTTAGGGCTTGGGGGGCGTGGCTAGTTATTATGCTTCCTTCTCACGAAAACTACAGCTGTCAGTTTGGTATCATAAGTCAGATCATTGGGTAGAGACTTACAGACAAAGGTTTTGCTGGTTAATTCATTATCAAGCGTGATAAGGCATTGCAGCGAATGTTTTCATACCGATCAAATACAAACCAAACCACGTGGACAGCTGTAGTGTGGTCATCGCACATCAGCAAGGGTCAGTGCAACCCAGATAAGATTCTCCATGAGTAAGGTCACTGACCAGACAGCGGGCTTTAAGCCATAGCGCGCAGGGTGTGGGTTAATCCCTTGCCTTGCCTTTTGTACTCTTTCCTGGAATAGTGAGACCTCGGATATAACGAGACATTTTTGGTGGGACATAACCTCTCATTATAATCCAAGTTGTACTGTATTTCTAGTTAGGGTAAAGTGTGCTTTTTTTAATTGTAAAGGCTGTTGTTAAAAGTCACTTAGCCAAAGAATTCATTAAGTGTCCAAATTTGAATCAGTGAAATTGTGCAGAACTGACAGATAGTGAATAGATTTATTATTTGTTACATATTATTTTTATATTCATTTACCTTTTAAATTCATTTGCACTATTTCAGATACCTCTATTGTGATGAAATCTGGGTTGAAGCTGACACAGTGCTAGCCACCCTTTATGCAGCAAAAAAGTACATTGTTCCTCAACTGGCCAAAGCTTGTGTACGTTATCTGGAGACCAGCCTGAGTGCAAAAAATGCATGTGTACTTCTCAGCCAGGGAAGACTATTTGAAGAGGTGGAATTAATGCAGCGTTGTTGGGAAGTTATTGATGCCCAGGCTGAGGAATCTTTGATGTCAGAAGGCTTTACAGAGATTGATAAAAGAACACTAGAAACTATACTTTCTAGAGAAACACTCAATACAAGAGAGCTGTGTGTATTCAATGCAGTTTGTCGATGGGCGAAAGCAGAATGCTATCGTCATGATTTTGATCCAACTCCACTGAACCAAAGGCGAGTTTTGGGTGATTGTCTCCACCTAGTACGTTTCCCTTCCATGGGTCTTGAAGAATTTGCCAATGGTCCTGCACAGTCTGATGTACTCACTCTTCAGGAATGCCATGATCTTTTCCTTCACTTCACTGCCAGGCACTCGCCCAAACTGCCATTCAATAAAGTTAGCAGGAAAGGATTGTCTCAGTATAGGGTCCACAGATTCCAGTCATCAGCATATCGCAGCAACCAGTGGCGGTATCGAGGGAGGTGTGATAGTATTCAGTTCTCTGTGGACAGAAGAATTTTCATGGCAGGATTTGGTCTTTATGGATCAAGCAATGCAGCCTCAGAATACAAAGTTAAAATTGAGCTGAAGAGAAATGGTTTAGTTGAAGGACAGTGTGTCACAACATTTCTATCTGATGGATCAAGTAGTACATTTCCTGTATTCTTTGACAGTCCTGTACAAATTGAGCCTGACACTTTCTACACAGCAAGTGTTATACTTGACGGTAAAGAGTTGAGTTACTTTGGTCAGGAGGGAGTGGCAGAAATTCAGTGTGGCAAGGTGACCTTTCAGTTTCAGTGTTCTTCAGACAGTACCAATGGCACTGGAGTGCAGGGAGGTCAAATACCAGAGTTAATATTTTATTGTTAAGTATAGTGAGCAGAGATGTAACATTTCTTGCTGTGGATTCAGATTTGTAGTATTTAGCATTCACTGATATTCATGAACATTAAGTGTTCACCTAATTTCACATTGTTTCAGTGATGACTTTGCTTTCTTGTGTGACGTTTAATTTATACGCAGGCTATCCAATTATATATTATATTTCTTACTCTAAGAGAGATGTTAATAATGTTATTTAGAGAATTTTGCTTCTTGTGTGTAATCTTTTTAAAAATGGGACATGAAATTTGGGAGTGTTACGTGACAACAGCAGAAAAAAAAAGAATATGAAAAATGTGAAGAAAATGTTCATCCTGGAAAGAAATATTTATGTACATGTTTATGTGGGATGTGAAAATTTATTTCAGCAAGCATAATACAAAATGTAATAGATGGAATTTCATGATCAAGATGTAGGTTGGAAGGATGCTGGGATTCTATCTAGACTTCAGCTCTGACTGATCACATTTTAATCTGAAGAAACTGTTGGATTAGGTGAGAGTGTCATATTCACAGTAGCTAGTGCCCGTAATATTTAATACCATGGTTAAAAATGTTAAACTAAAAAAGTATTTAATATGGTCATGTTGTGTAAAAGGGAGATCCTTTGTTCTATGATAAATGTATTTTTGCGGCAAACAGTTGAATTACACTGGACGAAATCTGAACTTTGTCCCTGCCCGTCTAATTTCATTGAATCTGATCCCTTTGATGCGCAAGACCAGGTAGAGCTGAGTGGGCACTTACAAATATAGGTTAGTATTTCTTCTCACAAGTTGTCAGTATTGTTCACATAGAGTTCAGATGATAGTCCCACTTTCATGAGATTTCACTGGATTTCCCTTTTTTTTTTTAAGTTCCATCAAACGTAAAAAAATTTCAACAAGATTGCTACTGATGCATAAAATGAAATGTGTCCTATATCATCCAGACATAAATTCTATTGTTGTGTTTGCTGTCTGCACATTTGTGATACTGTTACAGTGAGGATATGTAGAGAAGGAAAGATCACATTTGTGATTTATTAAGTTATAAATTACACTCACAAATGAAAATAATGTAGTGACATGCAGTATGAATTTTTGTTTTTTGTTGTTTTTTTTTAGCCATTGAGTGTCTTAAAATCAGTGGGTGCCATTTTGTCTCGTCAGTATTTTTGTGATAGATGTTAGAGTAGATTGGTAGCCTTAAAGTATCATGTAAATACTCAATAATTGTAGAAACATTCAAGGCTGACCTGCAAGATGATGACTATTTCTGATTTTAACGATCTGTCATCGAGAATGGAGTGGTAATAAGAGATGAAGGCTGGCTCATACCACTCAGCTTTGGCCAGGCACAGAGGTGAAATCCTGATAAATCTTTACCATTGTAATCATTAAGTTATTGAAAATTGGAAGTATATAACTTTTTTTTTTTTTTTTTGAGAGAGATATTGGGTGAGCATGATATCAGTCCATTCTTGATGAAAAGTAAGCTTTGATTGTTTCTAGTATTCTACAATTTTAACTCAACTACCGTCAGGTATTTCCATGGTAACATGAGATTTTAGAGCCACAACTGTAACCATCCTCATACTCTGAATATGCAACTCTCCTGAAACCGTCACGCAGCAGCAAAAATTACGTTCATTGGTATGCCTGTCTTTATTGTACGCAATGTGCTTGCTGCTCTTGCGCTATTTGGTGTGCGCGTTTCTGTGTCAGTTCCTGCCATTTCCATGACAGTTTTGATCCATCTTCTAATAGTGTCATTACTTAGTGGCTTGTGGGGAATTTGAAAACTAAGAGGTAATTTTGTTCATTTCTTCTGGAGTCTCAAGTCTTTTGTCCTCTTCAAGTGCTCTTTTATAATGTCCACATGGCATGTTTTCATGAAATGCCAAATATTCGAGCGGTACCAGATGGTGACCTCTTCTAAGTTCTAGAGTGCTTCAACAACTTGCTAATATAGTCCTAGAGGACATATTTGTCATGTGTAATTTTCATGTTGTTTATTTCCAATGAATGAATGGTCTGACAGTGCTGACCAGACAGAAGGGCCCATAACAAGGTCAACTTTCAAGGTACTGGTTACAACTAAATAATAACTAAATAAAGTAAGAGATTCATGAGGGAACCAGCACCAGGGTTCCAAGATTCCAAGAAATTTAGCACTTGCTGGAGGTCCCATGTGGCAGTTTTGCTTTTTGGTGGTAGTGATGGGTTTTGTTCACACAATCTAGGTTACTGAAGTTATTCAAGGGGGACACTACCAGAAAAATTAGTTTTTCTATGTTTGATTGTAAGCTATCCCTAATGGAACCAACAATGATGATGGGTTATTGACATTATATTTAAACATGAAAATGAAATTGGTGAATTATGTGACCGGTTGCCATGGTAATGGCAGCCATATTGAATATAAACAAACAACTTTATAAAATCTATCATACACAAATGGTCCAGCCAATATAAATGAAAGTGACATCATTAGATTCGTCTTGAAAAACAGAAAAAAGTGATGTCTTTATTTTTCTCATAACATAATTTTCTGATTTTTTAATCATTTTTTTTTTCAGCACATCAACCTGCCTAACATGAAAAACCATCGACCCGTCGTCTTCTTCTTCTTCTTCTTCTCGCATAGTTGATTCGTCTATAATGACGATTTCTCAACTGCTCTAGGCGACTTGACGTCACTCCTCTGAGGCTAAAAACAGGGTGAAATCTTTGTATTCGGCCCATTTAAAAAGTATATTATATATTCGTTGTATAAATATCTCTCCAGGTTATAATCACAAGTCTGGAACCAAAAGATTAAAATTTAGTCGTTACAATTCACATTCACTTCCAATTCATGTAAAATACAGTGAAAACACTGTTGGTGTGATAGAAGTCTTAAAAATCTGATGAAGTCACCAAAAAGGGGGGTGAAAATGACAAGCTCTCAGAAGAAGCATGCGTCTCCTCGACCGGAAGTCTTGTCATAAATCACCCATAAAATACACAAAATGCATTAAAATTATTATCTCCGTACACCATTTGGTGTAGAAACCATTTCTAAAGCCATGAAAAGAAGAAAGAACATGATATATCTATTAATTTTAGTACGATAGATTTTATAAGACGAAGAATTGGCAACAAAAACTGATATTTGAGAAAATTGCGTTTGAAAGTTAGTAGTGGTCATAAATAAAATTTTTCAAAGAAAATCACCCCAAAAACTATACATGTATTTCAGACAAATGGCACACACTCCTCTATCAATTAAACATTAAATTGTCCAGCTCCATAGGTATCTCCCTCTTTCAAGGCTCTCTCATGGTCCTTATGTAGTTTTAAAAGTTTGCGTTTTTTGCGTGCATAGCGACTCTCGCGGGTGCCTTTGCTCACAGCTTTTTTCAGTTTATATTTTCCTAACACAGTTTTCTACACTGGTATTTCTGCCTGTATTAAGGCCCAGTTTTGAATAACAAAGCTGTATTCCTTGGGGACCACAGTTGAATGCCAATGTTGCCAAGGCCACTGCAATCTCGACAGACTGCCACGACGCAAATTCTGTCTTTGGACACCTTTTCCATATTAAAGAATTAAAACACTCATTGTTATTCTGCGTTTTCATATTTGAGCACCTCTTCAGGAGTTCATGGTCTGCGAGGCGGTCAATGATAGGCATGATGAAACGCCCAATATCTTTTGAAAAAGTTGGCCGGTGCCCACGATTAGGAGGAACACCTTGTGCTGCTGCCCTATTGTACCAGCACCAGGAATTGACACCAGCTGGGCATAGGGAGTGGTTGGAGTCTTCATCTGTGGACATCTTATGCTGAATGCCTCCCATCACTCCCTGCCTAATGGCCGCAACATCTGGTGCATTGTCCTTCAGATTGCAAGCATAATTATGTATTCGTAATTTTTTCCATTGCCTTTTTGGTAAGGCAGCGATTGAGATCTTTTTTGTTTGACTGTTTCAATTTCTCCAATCCATTGAACATTCTTTTTGCTATATGATTCACACAATCCTCCTTTTGAATTTCAATGCCATGGTCATCATCAAGTCCCATACCTGCTACAGAGTGATGGGCTTTCACATCACTGTCACACAAAATGGTTCCATAAATAAGGTTTCTTTTATCCAAGCTTCTGCAAAAATAACTTCAGCAGCTCATGTCTCCATGGCATTTGCTGACCCATCAAAGTTCTTCTAACATTTTATTTGATGTTCAGCCTTCCAGGAACCATACAAAGAACCAGAAGATTTTGTTCCAATTTCACATCCGTGACAATAATTAGAAATAGCAGCTGTATCCACCACAAGGCCGGACTGTAATTCAGTTGCCACACCCACACCATGATGTGATGAGTGGCCACGTTTCTGCCATGTTCCATCAAAACTGACAGTGATATTTGCAGGTGACATTTCTTCTCTGCGGCAAATTTCAGAAGCCGCAGTGTCCATAACTTCTTCAGCTGCACTGACGGCTGCGCTGTGTATTTCAGCTGATATATTCTGAAACAACTTCAGATGCATGGGCACACTCATGTCCAGATGTCCAAAGAATTGTTTTAATATTTAAATAACATGAAAGGGCTGACCTTGCAGTACGTAAGGCTGAACAAGATGCCCCTAATGTGAATAATTCTGTCAAAAAATTAATTGCTACTGCTACAGGTGGTGACATTGGATCCACTTCAACCCTCGCGCCTATTTTCGCCAGTTTCCAATAAAGGAGTTGTAGACCTTCTTTTGTGTTTTGGTCTCTTAGAGGCCATAATGACTTCAGTAACCTTTTCTGAAAACCCTTGATTTTGTATTGGTCCCTGACATTCTGCATATTAAACATCTCAGCTTCTCCTGTAATGGATGTGGAACATCTGGATGTCTTGGTAGACTTCACAGTTTTTTCAAGCTAACACTAACTGGCAGTAAAACTGGGTTGTCCGCTTGCAATTTTATCAAAACTGGGAAGAATGTCTGTGTTGGCCAGAATGGCACAACCATCACTCCTGTGGCAGCATCTCTCTTGATCTTCTGCAGCACCCTGGGTTTCAGAGAAAATGGTGGAAATGTGAACAGATTATAGTCTGTCTAGTCCACTGTGAATGCATCGTCTCAAATTGCTCCTGGATCTGGTCTGAATGACATGTAATTTTTAAACTGGTGATTTGACCTGGAAGCAAAAATGTCCATGTCTGGTGTATAGTCTAACACCTTAAATGCTGAATGCGACAGTTCTGTATCTAGCATCCATTCCATGTCAAGGGGAAGGAAAATCAACAGGTGAGAGCATGACCAGTGAAGAATCCTCAGAAGAAGAACCGACTTTTGTCAAGTGTTTTGGCCCTTTAATTCCTGTCACTCAAGGGGTGGGGGGGGGGGGGTGACACCAGATCACGACCTCTGATGCTCCTTCGCTGCTTTCTTTTTTGCCACTGCTTGGATCTGAACCTGCAACCTTCACACGGTATTAGCCTTGGTTCCCAATGAAAGAGCATTTACCCAGTAGACTATTGTGATGGCTGTTATAGCTGTTTTGAACTAGTGTCTTTCTTGCCAAATCCAATTTGATGCGGTCTCAACAGTCTCGCCAAGTTTCTTGGTAGCCCAGGATCATTTCTGACTGTTGATGCCAGGCGATTTGAATAGGTCATGTACTGATAAATCTTTGCCAGTTTTGATCTCAGCATTAGTAATGTAAACTTTCTCACCCACACCTGACATAAATAACTTGTTTCTAAACCTGACAGGTTTGTCCTTTATGCATTGCTTTAGACAATATGTTCTTACTTGGAATCATCACCTCGTCAAGGCTGAGAAAACAAGCTGGATTAAAGTAATAACGGAATCGCCTCTGCTCTTTTGGCACCTTTATCTGACTCCTGAGGTCATCCCCGAACACTTTGTGGTTTCCATCAGACAGCATTTCACAAATACCCAGCATGATCATATGTAGGGCCGTTCCCTCTGATTCTTTCCTTTTGGTTGTAATTTTCTGCAGCGCATTTCATGGGAATGACACGGCATCTGTCAGACCTTTCATAGACTGTTTTGCTTTGATGCCTCGATCTTTTTCAGTTTTTGCCATTTCTGTTATGATGTCAGCAGATCTTGTGAAAGCAGTTGTTGCTTTACTTATGTGTTTACTGTAACACTGACAGCTTCATGTCCATCTTTTTATTATGGCCTCTTAGCATATCCCAGATTTCCGTGTTGTTTGTCTTATGGACAGGGAGGGGCAGTTTTTTGGCTTTTTATAGGCTGTGACCCCCTTCATTTTACTGTCGTTGGTTGGTTCAGAAAACTATTTTTTAATGAACAATGCCAACTGTTCTGAAATGGATTGCCTTGCCTCATTGTCCTTTTGGAACTCAAACTCAGCATTGTCTTCATTAAACCAGCCAGTATCACTGTCTGATTTATCTCCCTCAGTATCATGTTTCCTGGAAAGTGATATCTCACCCTCCTCTGAAGAATTCAATATAAATTCCTCACTTGATGAAATTGGTTCGGGGTCGGGTTGCATCAGCTCTTGCAGGTGGTTTTCATTTTCTTTTTTGGTCCTGTTGGGCTTGCTGTTGATGAATCTGATGAAGAGGATGATGATGAGGTACATGTACACAAAAGTATTACATTTAAAATGGTCAAAGTGTGTTTTAAAAATTTTTAAATCTGAAAATCAGGACATTTCTGTAGGACTTCCATTACTAGTAGGCCTACATGTACATGTGTTAGTATCATAGGTGCCACTTTTACGCTATATACCGGTTTTCCGCTATTTGAATTTTTTTCCAACTCTGCGAAGAGGGTGCTGGCGATTCGCTGCTTTCTTTCTTTGCCTTCCTTTGTCAGAGATTTCTTTCTCAGTCTCTCCCAGATCTCTTCCAGTCTAGCTTTTAATTGACTTGAAAGCTGCCTTCTGCTGAAGACGCTGCTCTTAATCTCCCTTAGCTCTTTGGTAGGGTTTGCCCAGCAGTGAAAAAACAGGAGGTATGCGTCCATCATTGTTGTTGTGGTTACACATCTAAAACTGAAAGCCAACGATGTGGAACATAACGTGGAAGGTTGACGTCTTCCATTCTAAATTGGGGGAGGGGGGCAACCCCTCCCCCCGGCAAGTCGGAAAAAGTTCCTCCTTTTTCATAATTCGTGGGTGGCACCTACGTAGTATACACAGTTTAGTGTGCTGTCCAGTAGATAATTTGTATGGGCGTATTGTGTCGCAGATGGCAGTGATGAATTATAGCAGAAGTTCAGGAAATTTTTTCTGCCAGTAGCACCCATCCCTGAAAATTGAACTGCCTGTATCATTCAAGCAAAGCATTGGCATATTTTTCAGTCCAACATCTCCTTGTTAGGTAAATAGACAGAGATTTATAACACCCCATTAAAAGACACAAACATTTGTGTTATCTCTGAAAATTGAACTGCCTGTATCATTCAAGCAAAGCATTGGCATATTTTTCAGTCCAACATCTCCTTGTTAGGTAAATAGACAGAGATTTATAACACCCCATTAAAAGACACAAACATTTGTGTTATCTCTGAAAATTGAACTGCCTGTATCATTCAAGCAAAGCATTGGCATATTTTTCAGTCCAACATCTCCTTGTTAGGTAAATAGACAGAGATTTATAACACCCCATTAAAAGACACAAACATTTGTGTTATCTCTGAAAATTGAACTAAAAAAAGAAGCAATTTGTCCAGGTCTTTGCAAATGCCCTTGAGACATGATTTATCTATCATTCAGCATAAAAAGAATGCTGTTGTACATGGACTAGGAAAGGATTAAAAATTGAAGAATCCCCCAGAACATAAGACTGAAAGACAGCCCAGGCCAGGACTAATTCTGCAATGCCCAGACACGTATTGTTGTATCCAAAAATTCTGAAACTTGGAAAACCAAAATAAATTGTGAAGTTAGTGCAAAATAAGTACATGTACATAAAGTCTTTAATAATGATTCGAATAATAATTTTCACACTGAAAACTAGGAAAGTTTGTTCCAAAGTACAGTAGATAGAACACTGGACACCAGGGGATGCTTTCAAATACATACATGTACAGAACATGGGCTGTTAGAAGATTATGGTTGCACATTACTGGGACACATGTAGGTTGCCAGTTACAACTTGACATGGTGGAAGGACGTATGTATTATATATATTGCAGTGATTGCATTGAATCTGTCATATGCTCTGTCCCGGCAGCTGATAAGCTGATTCTCTTGGGGGACTTCAATGCTAGGGTTGGCTCCGAAATCTCAGCGTGGCCAAATGTTTTGGGCCCTCATGGA
The DNA here is from genome assembly GCA_963931925.1 of Onchidella celtica. NCBI lineage: Eukaryota > Metazoa > Mollusca > Gastropoda > Systellommatophora > Onchidiidae > Onchidella > Onchidella celtica. The sequence continues at coordinate 75,454,835 of OZ007569.1, forward strand.
GTTGGTTCATGCAATAACAATGGGTTGCGCTTACTTACTTTGTGCGCTGAATTTGGCCTGTTCATTACCAACACAAATTTTAGTCTCCCCGTGAGAAACAGAACGTCATGGATGCATCCCCGCTCAAAGCATTGGCATCTCATAGACTATGTCATTGTGAGGAAGACTGACAGAAAGGATGTCCTTGTAACAAAGGCGATGTGTGGTGCCGAGTGTGGAACTGACCACAGACTCATTGTTTGCAAGCTCAGACTAACATTGAGGCGCAATAGACGCCCTCAAGGGAAAGCGCCACCTAAACGCCTAAATGTTTCAAAACTCTGCTCAGCTGAGAAACAGAGCGAGCTCTCATCAGAACTTTCCTCAAAATTGGATTGCGTGACTTTTGACCCTGAGAACATTGAACAGAGCTGGACTGACCTAAATACGACTGTACACTCTTGCGCCAGCAGCACAGTTGGTTTTCCTGTCCGCAAGCATCAGGACTGGTTCAATGATAATAATAATGAAATCAAAGTGCTCATCAAAGAAAAAAATAGTCTCATCCAAGCTCACTGCAGTGACCCCTCTTCCACAGCAAAAGCTGATGCACTGCGTGCATGTAAGGGTGTACTCCAGAAGAAGCTGAGGAAAATGAAAAATGACTGGCTTGAAGAGCGAGTAAGAGAAACTCAGAAATATGCCGACACAAACAACACTAGAAAGTTCTTTGAGAGCCTCCGAGCTGTGTTTGGACCATCCCGCTCTGGCACTACCCCACTTCTTGCGTCAGATGGTTCAACACGCATTGTTGAATTGAATGCCATAATTCAGCGTTGGGCAGAACATTTCGGAGGTGTGCTAAATCGGCCATCAAATATAAATACTGAGTCCATTGACCGCCTCCCTCAGACTCCTATTAATGCAGCTCTTGCCAAGCCATTCACAGCAAATGAGACCCGAACTGCCACAAATCAGATGTCCTTTAACAAATCACCAGGCGTGGATTCAATTCCTGCTGAGGTGTATGCCTTCGGTGGAGAAAAGCTTATTGAAAGGTTGACCGAGTTGTTCAATCATATGTTGAAAGCAGGGAAGCTGCCACAGGACTTCAAAGATGCTTCAATCATCCATCTGTACAAAAACAAAGGGGACAGCCAAGTCTGTGACAACCATCGGGGAATCTCTCTACTTTCAATTGCTGGCAAAATATTGGCAAGAATGCTTCTGAATCGCCTTCTTGATCACCTCTCGTCAAATGACTTGCTTCCCGAGAGCCAATGTGGCTTTCGTAAAGAGAGGGGAACGGCGGATATGATTTTTGCTGCCAGACAGATTCAGGAAAAATGCATAGAACAAAATAAAGCGCTGTATATCACATTTGTTGACCTCACAAAAGCATTTGACACAGTGTGTCGTGAAGGCCTCTGGAAAATCTTGGCGAAGTTTGGGTGTCCACCCGAATTCATCACAATAGTGCGCCAGTTTCATGATGGCATGCAAGCTGCAGTCAAAAGCAACGGCAGTGTTTCAGAGCCCTTTGCTGTCACAAATGGGGTAAAACAGGGTTGTGTCTTAGCCCCAACTCTGTTCAGCATCATGTTCTCGGCAATGCTACAAGAAGCCTTTAGCTCTCCTCCTCAAGGGGTAAGCATCAAGTACCGAACTGATGGCAGTCTATTCAACCTCAGGAGACTTCAGGCAAAAACCAAAACCAAAAGTACTCAAGTCTGTGACCTACTATTTGCTGATGATTGTGCACTTCTGGCACACGATGAGGATAGCATGCAAAACTGTGTTAAGTTCTCTAGTGCCTGTGACAACTTTGGCCTCACAATAAGCACAAAGAAGACGGAAGTGCTCCATCAGCCTACTCCAGACGACAAGTATCCTGTGACCCCAAATATCAAAGTCCATGACAGTCTTCTGAAGGTGTCGGAGAACTTCACCTATCTTGGCAGTACACTGTCTTCCGCGGCTCGTGTTGATACTGAAATTCTCTCAAGAATCAGCAAAGCCAGCTCTGCATTTGGCAGGCTTCGAAAGAGAGTATGGGATGTCGCCGGCATTCGCACAGACACTAAGCTGAAAGTGTACAATGCTGTGGTCCTTCCCACCCTACTCTATGGGGCTGAAACCTGGACAGTGTACCAATCGCATGCCAGAAAGCTAAATCACTTTCATCTGGCCTGCCTTAGAAAGAGCCTGAGGATCAAATGGCAGGATAAAATTCCAGACACTGAGGTCCTCAATCGTGCCAAGGAATTGAGCATCTTCTGCCACCTGAAAAAAATTCAGCTACGTTGGGCAGGACATGTTGTCAGAATGCCCGACTCCAGACTCCCTAAGCAAATCTTCTTCTCTGAGCTCTCCAATGGAACGAGGAATGTTGGGGCCCCAAAGAGACGTTACAAAGACACTCTCAAGCAATCACTGAAGGCCTTTGCCATTGATGTGAGTGAGTGGGAAAAGCTCTCGCTTGATCGTGCAAATTGGAGGGCGGCCCTTACCAGAGGCAGCAAAGCATGGGAAGCTGACAGAGTCCAGCAGGCTATCAAAAAAAGAGAACGGCGCAAGAAAAGGCCCAGTGGTACTGAACCAACGGAGCACTTGTCATTTATGCGGAAGGGTCTGCAGGGCAAAAATAGGACTTATCAGTCACATGAGAAGCCATAAGTCATGAAAGAACAGTCTTTCCATTCTGTCCTCTGTGTCCTTTAGTTCTCTTTATTGTCCATGTGTTGAAATTCTCAACAATTTCTGTTCTTTATTCCTCTGGTGTTGTTAAGGTCATCATCATACCTGATGGACGAACTATTATTATTATTATGATTGCATTGAAATCATGCAGATATCCAGCAAAGTACACGTAGGCCTACTTTGAAAAGGGCCATCCATAGAGTATGTATGCTAGGTTTTGGCAATTTTTTTTGATGTTGGCATAAGTTGGAGACTGGAAATGCATCACATTTTACCAATTTATGTGGCTCTGAATATCATGTTACTTATTGATATATGTATTTCTTCCTGTTATTATCAATTTGTAATGTTACTTTAGGTAGGTTTAGGTTTAGTACCTGGCTGTTCCACATGTTGTCTGTCAAACTGTGTAGAGGACTACTTCTCACTTGTTATATTGTCATTCATATTATATAGTTGATGTGAACATTTGAAACCTAAGATGTGTGTAATTGTGATGTCACCATCAATGGCAGGAAGCATTTCCAGCTTGGCTTGTTAGTACCGGTACAGCAGTACACAGCAATGACAATATCACGCATCAGCACACAGCAAAAGCTCATCTGAAAGCATTGAATATCTTCTGCTTTTTTAAACAGGAACTCAGAAATTTCATTCCACTAAATTTCCCATAATATATTATATTGGTAAATTATTTTGTTGGTCATACCTAAGCAGTTTTAGTACTATTGTGGATACATTTTTGGCAGCGATTTTTCAGTATCAGTTATACATGTAATGTAGTTTTCATTTTTCAATAAGCATATCGTTGGTGTAATTCTATAAACCTTTAAGTGCTTTTTACAAAATTTTATGGGAGAGCAATAAAACTATCTGCATTTCCTTCAACGGATGGAATTGGGTCATTTTTTAACACATTAATTTAATCACAAAATCATATCTTCAAAACGATGGCAGATATTTTTTGCGCCAAAAAGGTAGTATATATTTAGAAATGTTAGATAGATGTTTATAGCTCTTACAAAAAGTGTAGTTAGATGGTTAGAGAATTACACCAACGATATGTAACGTCAGTTTCAGTATTGTGTCATGCAAGGACAGAGCAGAATGCCTTTAACTCTTAAAAGAACCCAGCATTCACCAGAGAGGTGTAATTTTCTAACTCAAATGATGATTTATCAGACTACACATTTGTTGGGGACATTATCAAACAAATCATTCCTGTGATATGCATAACATAAACTGGAGTGGAATTTGGGGTTTTGTGTTATGGATTTCATGTGTAAATGAAATGGAAATACATGTATGAATTCAGATATTTAGGGAAATAAAACTTTGTGTGCCACGGGTTTCTCTGGAAATTGTTATATTGTCGTCAGTATCAGGAACTGGCATATCGTTATTAATAGCATTTTATCTTTTTTTATATGTCTGAGATCTACATGTTAGATCTGCATGCCATTAATTTATTATCCTGAAAAGGGTTTAGCAAAATTGGAAGTATTTTTTTTTGTAATATACGAATTTGTCCTACCAGCTTATCTTCATTCTATCCCCTCCTGGGTGTGTGATAAACTGACATATCATAAATATGATTAACTGGCGTATGGCGTACCCGAGTGGCATATCTCCTGGCATGTTATCTACTTCAGGGAAAGCATGCCATTGTCTCTAAACTATGATTCTGACAGTATGCCAGTACTGTTCGTCATACAGGTGATGACATACATACACATGTTCATAATAAAGAAATATTGCAGTTGTATTCTTATTTTGCACTTGATTTCATTCTGTAAATGACGGTGACTGGTGCGCAAGGATTATTTTCTTCTCCTTTTTTTTTTTTTTTTGCTAGGGTTCAGTGTTTAATTTATACTCGCTGCTAAGTAATTTATTTTATATTCTCTCCTAAGAAATGCATGTAGTTGTAACAGTGTTAACACTGTTAGTGATAGTGTTAGTAAAAAAAAAAAAGAAATGACTTTTCAGAGAGAGCAAAAAATTTGAATCAGCTTGGCCATGTAGCTCAGCCAAATCACTTTCTTGCTTGATTTGAGGTCTTTATTTTAGGAGGTTCGCTGCCCTTGGCATTTACACCTCACTTTACTTGTTTTATTATTTCTTGTTCTGGCGGGGGGGGGGGGGGAGATGATATGGATAAATTTTAATCTATTAATTTCAATTTTGCCCGGGCAGCGGCCTTTCGGCCTGCTCTTTACGATTTCCAACTGCCAAGGTATCTTTAACGTGCGCAACATGCACACGGGCCCTCCGAATTTTTTCGTCCTTATCCGAGAAGACTAGGTACTCGATCCTACCCCCCAATAGGACCAGGGACTTGAAAATATGAGAAAAATCCAATTTCCAAGAACTACTCGATCCTACCCCCCAATAGGACCAGGGACTTGAAAATATGAGAAAAATCCACTTTCCAACATGCCTGCACTGCCCGGGTTTAGAACCCGGGACCCTTGGCATGAGAGGCGAGCACCTTGCCTCTAGATCACTTCCTCAATAATGCAGCACAGTTCAAAACTTGGTCACAAAATTAAAACATTACAGTTTATGAAATTGTAGCTGTTATTTTTTCTTTCCATTTCAATTGTGCCATCCACTGTCACTCATGTCAGACTTGAGAAATAAACGTACATTTGTTAGAAAAGACCTTCAGTTGTGTTGTGAATTTATTTTTAAGGTTTTTAAATACCATGAGTAGCTACATGTACACGCATGTATTATGATTTATACACTACTAAAGTACTATACTTCTGTTTTTCATGTGGGTGTACGAATAAAAATAGCAGGCTTTGACTGACAAGCCTTCTACTGAGGCATTAAATTTTAAAATGTAAATAATGTAAATTAATTACTGAACCAGCAAACATCATCTTGGTGTAGCTACAACTGATAAAAAGGTGTATTTTATCCACCCGTGTGACTGAGTGCTCTGTAGTACATGTGCATCATGTATGAATGTCATGGGTTGATTATGTGGATGGGACTCAAACTGAGGGGTGGGCTGATTCAGGAATTAGACTGCAGATCAAGTAAATTAAATTTTCAAAAAAAGCATCTGACATAGTGATAATAAATTTCCTGGTGACAATAACTCTTTGACTACTGACACAATGAAAGCTAGATTTCTCAAATCCAGTTTATCTTGAGATCACTTATTTCAGTTATTTTGAATGATAAATATGAATCTAAATCTATTGATCTGTGTTTAAAAGCTAAAAATGGAGAAACAAAACCTGTAACTGATAGAGTAGTAAAGAGTTAATAGCAATGCTGTTGCAGTATTGAAAGGGTTAAATTTTCCAGTTGGTGTCTGGCTGGACATTTGCCTTATTAGAATGACGAACGAGCATGTAATTTTGATTTCTTTGCAGCCCAGTTCTATACATGTTACCAATGCATACACTTCTACTAGTTCTACTGCCTATTATTTAATAATCCATTTTGTTGTGCTGCCACGCAACCTCTGATGAGTTCCACTTCTGAACAGCTGAACAGAATACAGAATCAGCTGCAAAGCAGATGCAACAAAGTAGATACACATGTGATGTTGTGCTTAAAATAGGCCTACCATAACTAAAAGTTATCATCTTTATCTCATTGTTTTCCTCCCATTCTTTCCTCAACATTATCTGTTTCTGCTTCTGCATTCTTTCATATTGTCTAGCATAATGCTACACTGACATAAAGCAAACGTGTGCGACCACAACACATGTACATGTACTCTTCCTTGCAGTTCCAAATCAAAGCTGTATCATAATACAGTCATGTATTGTTTGTGGTTCCAAAAAAGACGGCTACAGTAAACATACTTTGTTCAGATAGTGTTTATTTATCTATTTATTTACTCGTCTATTCGTCTATTTATTTATTATTTATCTATTATTATTATAATTTTTATTTTTTTTGAATTGTGAGTGCGAAAACGTTATTGGACGAACAAGGGCAAGCACTCTCAAAATCCCTTCTAACTTTCCACAGAGAGGATCCATACATGACATCAGCCCTAAAAAAAATTGGCCGTAAAATTGTGTGAGGATACTTTCTTGGTTTCATAATATATTTATTTGTCCACTTTGGTCGCAAAATAATGTGTACCCGATGATAATAAATATAGCAGTGATAGCTGTTCACATTAAATTTGAAAGGAACGCATTCGGAAGTCCTTCCTAAGTTGGCGTTGTAAATGTAGGCTACGTTAGTAGGCCTACGTATAAATAAAGTCGTTCACCAGACGATCGTATAGATCTAGATTTTCTAGGTCTTTGTGGTTGATGATGATTGAGGATAGGCGATCTTGGAAAAAAAAAACTAGACGTCTAGATCTAGAGGATCTAGATTTCTATTTCTAATTATTCCAAAGGCCCACAGCTCCTGTAGGCCTACCTATTGAATGACCTGTTTCTAGCCCAGTATCATTTTTAATTCCCAAGATCCACAGCTCCAATACCGATTTGATGACGTTTCCTTCTTTTCATGTTCATCATCATGGGAATTCTGAAAAATCACCAGAGTTCTAGATTTGGTATAGGCCCACACTTCTTTTTTTTTATCAAGTTTCTTTTACAGTAACGGAAGATTTGTTCAGCGGAAGGACCATGGCTGTGCCTAGTTTTCATGAGATTATTTTCAGAGTGGCTTAATCTTTGCTGTATGTTGTGGGTCTAATGGACCCAGAAACAATTTTTTAAAAATATGTGCAATTATCATTCTTATTTCTAGGAATTTTTTCTTGAAATTCCATGTACCCCTCAATGATGATTGTCATGAGTGGAGTGAGCGATAGTTAATAATTACGGGGGGAAAGGAGGAGAGTAAAATTAACGCACGTAGACAAGTAAGTTAAAGCGTGCTATTGTGAGTTGTGGGGGGTCTGAATGAGGCGAAAGCGCTGTATTACTATCACTGCAAGTTAGAAGGTCCTACTGAACGGACGAAAGAGAAAGCCCAGTGGGCGAACATAAGGGGAGCAGTCAGAAGACTAGTGAGAGAGTCTTTCCAGTGATGACTGGTAGGTGAAACGATGATTGATAATTATGATTGATGTATTATATTATATTCGTCTATTACCATGATGTAAATAAGGATATGTGAGGAATGTGGAAGTCCTTGATATTGGATATAGCAATGTGCGCCACGAGCGATAGATGAAAGTTGAGTTCATGGATTTGTAGCACGAGTGAGTATTGTGTACTACGATGGTGGTGTGTTACCGTAAGATGTTTGGTGAGTGAAATGTGAACTATTGTGTGTACGCTTCATGGGTTGTAAGGAGAGGTGGAGTGAATAGAATGGTAGGGTATTATACCAATGTCATGTTATTCTTGTAGGTGCCGAGGTCGGGCCGAAGAGCGCCACCTACGGTGAGCCCAGGGGATAGGCCAGCATAGGGCCGGGGGCCACACATAGGCCAAGAGTGAGGCTGTCGGTGCAGGACAGTAGAGGCACATAAAGTCGTGGCAGTCTGGCCACGGACAGGGACGTAGATATGAGCGTGAATGTGCTAAGTGAAATGATAATGTACTATTACCATGTGATGTGCTAGTGGAATGATAATGTACTATTGCCACGTTGATGGGCTCTTGAAATGATAATGTGCTATTGCCATGTTGATGGGCTATTGAAATGATAATGTGTTATTGCCCTGCTGAGGTGCTAGTGGAATGCTAAGGTGTATGACAATAGGAAGGTGATATTGAGAGACTGCGGTGCCAGTGAATTATTAATGTGCTATTAAGACCCTGAGGGGAGAGGCTGAGGCCGAAGTGTCTTTAGGAAGTAACTACCGGGTTGTGGATCCGAGGAAGAGTGCATGTGGGAATGAGGCCGTTGTACGGCAGTTAAATTCAATAATATAATGTATGTAATTGCGCTATTATCTGTATAATTATGTTTAATAAATGTGTGAGTCTGATGGATTGTTCTGTTAAGTGTTAAACTTGTTCGTTCGTGATTGTTGTCCTGTCATAACTTATTACATCTCCCAGTCTGGGATTTGTGACAATGATAATTATAGGATTTTATTGTCATACATTTAGCTGTATGTCCTGGGGTCTCTAATAGTAATACACTACTTACCTGAAGAGGATTTTATTGTTTCTGGAGTCTGACAGACAGTGAGACACCATACTTTTAAAGAGGGTATCCTAATAAATTGTTCCCTAGGAGTGTGGTGTCAAATTGACATGCATAGTTTTATCCTGGGGATTAGTCTGTCCTGCTTTTATGTAGTGCACCCTGTTCAGATATCTTGATGTGAGGGATGTATTAATGTAAATATACTCAGTTTTTTTTTTATCAGATGTGAGTATTGTGAACGTAAGAACGCCAAACTAGGAATGAAAAGATAGTTAATAAAATGATACAGGTTTACTATGCTTTAATCCCCTTTTCACAAGTGAAATGTATATTTTTAGTCATCTGTCAATCAGCATTCACCCTGTATCGATGAATACATTACTGCTACGCTTTGCAAAAATCTGGACTAACAGTGGGAAGACTTTGCGAAGGCTGAAAAGTGTGGATGATCCAAAACCAAGCTTAAAGATTGAAGATCGTCTGCTCAGCAGGTTCAGGTATACAGTGCAATCCTAATATCTCAACATCAGTCGGACTGTCTGACTTCCATGAAGTAAAGAGAAAGAATAGCAGATTACTGATTAGTGATGGAAGAGAAAAAAAAGAGGGGGGGGGGGATCAAACATCACAAATTTATAGGAAAAGTGTCCAATAAATCATGCAGTTATGTCCCTTTTCCTTTTAATTACTGGCATACTGTCACCCGTTCCTCCAATATCATTGTTGTGTGGAGCAGTTGCCGATATCGGCGAAATGCTGTAGCTATATACATCAGATGCGCAGTGTTTTACTATATTTCCTTTTAACCTCGACCTGACTGTTTTTTTTTCAGAAGAAGTGATGACACCGATATACGCAGTAAGACAGTTAACCAAGAGATTTAGGTGAAGGCCTAATATCAACGGGGCACGAATGTTTTTTTTTTTTTTTTAAATTACTCAGTCTGTAGTACTCTGTACTTTTACTGCCGTGCGCTTATGCAATGCACTCCACACTCGCGTTACTGAAGCCAAGGGTCATTCTCTGTGTCCACACACCCCCTCTGCTACCCCTCCCAGCCATCACCGCAAAAAAGAAATAAAGAGGTCTTATAATTATGCGGGGAGTTACGTGGGCATTTTTGGTAGTAGTACAGTACACTTGAACTCTGGTCGGGGAGAAATGAGTCGATATAAGAGGAAAGAATGGAATAACACGTCGAGTTACAGGGAAATATTAGTAGCATTAGAGAAGGAACTGTTTGGGGCTTAAAATTGTGACGAGTTACCCAGAATGTTGACAAAAAAAGTGTAATATGTAATATGATTTGTTGTAGGGTTAAAACTGAGATTATTACTATAGTTCAGAAACTAAATTACAACAAAATTTTCTCTAACAAATTTAAAATTAAATTGTATAGAAGTGTCCAAAAAAGTTAAACATTTTATATGAGTCCAAGTTTTATTTAACAACTTTACCAGCTTTGAAATTGACTTTGCCAGGAAGGAAAGTTGAATTATGTTGGGGAAAATATGGAAATCATTGGTTTTTGGAGGTCAGTGTACTATGTTTTCAGTCCCACTAAAAGAGGACTTTTCATGCTTGTTTATTGTCTTTCACTTTTCACTTTCTCAAACTTGAGCCCAACCGTATATATTTTAATTTTGCTTCTTGTCAAAATGAGGAGTTATTAGTTTTGACAGCATATAGCGAACAGTATTTAAAAGAATACCATAATACCATTTGATTTTTTAATGTATGACATTGTTTTTAATGTAAAAACATGATATTGAAATACTTCCAAGTGAATAATAATTTATATATTATGAAATCTTTGCTTTTTTTTTTCCCCCACAGATATCTGTTGGCATATTTATACAGAAAAATGGGTGATTCAGCAGACCTACAGACTTGCTCTGGTGTCAGTCCTCCAGACAGTGTCAAGGGTGAGACTTGCTTATACTTATACCTTATGTTGTAGTACTTACCTTCCTTTTGGAGAGGAATACTTTTTGAAATATAAACATTAGAGGCATAACCAGAGATCTATGTGTGCACACACTATGTACACTTGTTAAGGTGCACTGTTAACAAGGAAAGTCATGGAAGTTCTCCAAGGACAGAAAACTTAAGATTGCTGTGAGCTTACTACAGTATGTTATCGATTATATTAATTCAGTAAGTCTTTACCCTGTACCTAGAGAAAAATATTGTTTGTTGCATTTGTGTTTACTATGCAAGTACAATACAGTGGAACCTGCTGAAGCCGAAAACAGATAATAAGAAAACCCTTTTTAACCGAAAGAGTTCCTTGGTCCTGGCGTAATCCCTCCTTATTTCTTTTACATTTCCACCTCTTTACACTCAGAGAAGATCATATGATTCTCTTTCATTTACTCGGTTGAGCGAGGGTGCCAAAAAAAAAAATCTCGAAATTGTATAGCTGTTGATATGAAACAGATCATCCTGACCTATTCATTTCATGTCGGCAATATGGGCCTAGTTAATGTGGGGGGGGGGGGGGGGTACGATATAGTGCGCCCTGAAGATCAAATATAAGTTAGCGGTGAGCAGCTTACCACCCGTCATCCTCTCATCATTACACCTTTCAGTGGGCTGTTGTGAAATGGACATACACCTACTACAATACATTCACTAACAGTACTTGTCGAGTAGTTAATGTACAACTTGTTGATTACTACCCACTGTTTTGGCGGTTCACTTAGACTACCGTATATTTTTTTCTTCTCTCCCTGCACATGGTTGTTTCCGAAAAGTGCCAATACTTTTGAATTTTATTTTTTTTTAATCGGTGTTCATCTCTGGGTTGGACAAAATATGGACTTCTGTTGTTACAGAAGAGTACATCAAGGGAGGTAATAAAGTAAAATTACCAAGGTGTCTTGTTTCATTATGTTTATGGGACCAGGTAGTCCAAACATGCTCCGCTGAAGGGGTGAAATCCCGTTTTGGCATAATTTTAGGCCAGCATTACAAGGCTACTACTGCTGTAAGTTTATGTAAAACAGCGTGTATTCTATATCAAAATAAAGTTCAGTTCTTCCTCTGTCAAAGTATATTATCTTTTGTATTGTTTAATGTGTGTAGCCATGTGTTTTTATTGCTTGAACAAGACACAGTCTTGCCGTTTTCGCCCTCAGCCGCACACACCGATTTGACCCCCTCATGACAAAGGACCGCGGCGCGGCGCGCTGATGTAGCACCCGAATTTGAAAATAACTCACACAGAAAGCCAAATAAATGAGGTTTAATTCAATGTATTTTTCATCCTGTTTTAAGTTGAAATTCCTTTAAAAATCGTTTGTTGAAAAGTTTGTTGATCGAGAAACTGGCGGAAACTTTAATAGATCAGGATCAAAATTATACGCAAATGAACCTCAGCCTTTGTATTTTCAGGGTGTGCCAAAATTAGACTTAGGGCACGTTTCGGCACGAAATGCCAACTGCTTTTATAGACCCACCCAATACTTACTTTCGTCACCTTTTCCTGACACTTAGTGCTAAGCCACTGGCGACGCGGTTGACCTAATTTTCAATTTTAAAAAAAATAAAAACATTATTTTTGTCTCCCTAGTAAGAGTTCACACAAAATTGACGTCGGACGACGTTTGATGATTAAAAAAAAGTAAAATGATATGCTTGTACTATATTTGTACCCCTCGAAAAAAATTGAGCGTAATGTACACCCCCTTGACTTGAAAACAGATCATTTTTAATGCTGTGACTCAATAAACAGTCATTTTATGGGCGGTCAAACAAAGTTGGAGCATTGTGCAATCTGCAAAAGGTAGCAAATTCGGGGTGTTTTTTCACTTTTGAAAATGCCATAACTTTCAAACCCTTTAAGCCAGAATTTGATATCAAAATTCTTAGAAAAGCAAGCTCCATCAGATTAGACAATAACTGGTGAGTTGTGATAAAAAGTAAAAATCAGTTTGGACTACCTAATGGGACTGAGAATTGTGATTTTAAACCAATTACTCTTTAATACATTTAATACAAAAAATAATTGTTGGTTCCCTGAAATTCAGTTTAAGTAGGTTCCACTGTAGTATCATTTATCAGTTCACTGTATGATGTCCATTCATTTCATTATTATAGCTCATAGTCATAGAGATACCCCATTAACATGCTTCTTCATTCATTTATACTCAACAGGAATGACAGAATTAAGTAGAAAAGAATTCACCACATCAGTGAAATTACCAGCACTCAAAATACCAAAGAAGGAAATGGGTGCCAACCAGAAAATCTGGAAACCACTGCAACTAAAAATACGAAACTTGAAGCCAGTTGGTGAATTAGGAGACAAAGACCCTGACAGGGATACACACTCTTTGATATTTTTGGATCCAGACAAACTCAAGGCAGAGATATTATCAGAAGCTCAGAAGTCCTTGATGCAAAAGTTTGGAGTGGACTTGGAAAATCCTCAGACATTTGAGGTTTGACTGTGTTTGATTTGTGTCATGTCAAAAAGAGTATTTCTTTAGGGGGACATATGTTTTTATATTACAGATGGAAGTAAAGTGTGCAAGTGAGTGTCACTGGCTTTAGAAATATAGATCAATACACACTGAAAATTGAACATGTTTATTGAGATAAAAGATGGAATCTCGTTTGTAGCCATGTGCTCTGGTGAGTGCAAACCTTTTTATAACCTTGCTCTTCCGCAAGGTAGTGGAGGATTACATTTATTGTGGTGAGCATATGTAATTCGTACCATTCTAAGATGATACAGAAAGTTACATGGTGATATTTGATATCAGTAAGTTGAAAGCAAAGGGGTTCTTAGACTGTAATGGGTCAATGGATAATGAGTTACCAAGTTTCTACTCTCTGTAGTGTTTATCTCATTCTCAGACAGTGGCAGAAGAAAACAATTCTCACAAACTTAAAAGATTAACTGAACTACAACAAAATTTTAATTAGTCGAGTTTTGAAGTGAAATTGCAAGGTTTTATAATTATGTCGGTATCTCTACTTGAAGTGTCCGAAGTCTCCTATGATATGTACATATTTTATGTGAAATAGACATCCAAAAACATCCATCACTCAGTTTTGCAGGATACTATCTTGACCACATAAGAGCTGACTGCGTCATTATTAATCCATAACCCCCCCCCCCCCCCCTCTCCCCTTATTTTTTTTTTTAAAGCTTGAGCTACATTATAGCAATTGGTCAGTGGCTGACATACTAAGAGCTGTATTGCCCAGTGATGCAGATAACGTGACCTCATTTACCCAGATTGGACACATTGCACATCTCAATCTGAAACCGGAGAGCCTACCTTACAAGCATCTTATTGGTAATCTAGGAATTGTATAATTACAAGATGTTTGAGAGTACTACTTTTCAGTTATAAAACTTCGCTTTTCTTCAGAGAACATTTCTCTAATTCGTTGATTATTGCATCAAACGTGCAGTCTGTGTCAGTCATAAACAGAAGATAACAATAATATTAAAATAATAACAATAAAAAGCCTTTATGATTTCTGTTTGAATGAATTTTATGCTGTAACATCTGGAAGACCACCGTTTTTTAGAAGTGAAAAAACCTGAAGGTATTACATTGTGGAACCTGCTAAAGCTGGATCAACAATTGTAATACGAACAGTATTTTGGATATAGGGTAGTTCAGTTGGTTTAAAATCACATTTTCAGTCTTTGAAAGGGAAGCAAAAGAAGTTATCTTGGTACTTTTACTTTGTTACCCCCTTTGCTGTACTGTATTCAACAACCAAACTTCGCTCTATGTTGTATGTGATTGAATGAATGAATGAATTGTGCATTTTTATACTGTACTATTTCTTTTTAGCCCTTAGGGATTAACACTTCACCTATCTGTCCTGATTCCTAGGGGAGGTCATACTGGACAAGATTCCCTCGGTGAAGACAGTGGTCAACAAACTCAATGCTATAGATAACACCTACAGGAACTTTCAGATGGAGTTGTTGGCAGGCGAAGAGAACTACATCACTCACACCAAAGAGCACAACTGTACTTTTGAGTTAGATTTTTCAAAGGTGTACTGGAATTCACGATTATGTAAGTCTGATTTTGACTTTGTTTACAATTACATAGGTGATATAATATGCAAAACAAATAGCACCTATTTCTTGATTTGTTTGTGATTTTATGCAATACATTGTGAATAATTATATTTTATTTGTACAATAATAAAAAGTGATTGAGTTTACGGACTGTGTTGTTCCAGATCTTTCACCCAGCTGTTCTAATGCACAGATTCAGCAGCTCACCTTTTGCTTTTCCAAAGTACTTAATTTTTCTCGTCATAGAGACTTCATTAGTCTTTGAATATTTAATGTGAAAGCATTGTTGACAGCAGGAATAGGGTGATAGAATATGATATTTCTTTTGTGTGTTGAAAGTCACCAGTTTTATAATCCAGCAGTTTATTGGATATTTAGCAGTTTTAGCATTTGAAGTTTAGATTTTAAAAAGTCAGATGTTTTACAAGACTTGTTTCATTTTGCAGTCCAGTACAGAAGTATTAGGCTTTTGACTTTACCTGTTTCATGTAATTCTTCCATTACAGCTACAGAACATCAAAGAATAGTTGATATGATTGACAAAAGATCAGTGGTGTTTGATGTGTTTGCTGGCATTGGTCCTTTCGCAGTCCCTCTTGCCAAGAAGAGACAGTGCACAGTGTTTGCAAACGATTTAAACCCAGCATCCTTTGAGTATTTGAAAAGGAATATTGTACTGAATAAAATCAAGGAGGAGAGATTATTGCCATACAATATGGATGGACGAGATTTCATAAAGACCATAGTAAAGGATAACTTAATTCATCAGTTAAATGAAGCCATGAATTCAAACCTTCCTGAAAAAGAGGATGTGTCTGCAAAACCTCTGGTAATATCAGCAACAGAAAAAGTCTTGCAGAATACACAAAATAAAAGTGATGGATCTGCATCAGAAATCCAGAGGCTAATTCCACCTTCATACGTGGTCATGAATTTACCAGCTCTGGCTGTGGATTTCTTAGATACATTTAATGGTTTGCTTAGTGATTTACCATCACACCTGAGGGCACCAAATAGCATACAGCCTGTTTTACCATTTGTTATTTGTTACGCTTTTTCTGCCAAAACTGAAATGGAGAAAGAACTGCGGACCAGAGTTGAAAGAGCTCTGGGACAGACTTTGTCAGGAGAATTGAATGTGAGGATTGTGAGGAATGTAGCCCCAAATAAAGAGATGATGTGTCTGTCTTTCAAATTGTGGCCAGAGCTTGTCTTGGGGACCAGCAATAGTCAAGGAGGTAAGTTAGACAAAATTACAGATGCAAGAGCCAAAGATATTATTGTTGCCCAACCATCAGACCTGTCATTAGTGTCAGCTGTTCCTAGGTTTACAGGACCGTCCTGTATTTAATTTGTCGGGACCAATGTGAGGTGTTAAATTTTTTTAATGAAAAGGAAATTCCAGCCAGATTTGAGGATAAAGGCCAGTCCCGTAAAGTATAAGACAATGGTGGCAATCTGCTCATCATAACTATATAGAGTGCATCATGTGATCTGTTTTAGTATTTTGTAAATGTGTTCTCCTTTCCACGGGACTCACAGAACTGACAAAGTTTCATTTTGGCTTTTATAAGGCATGAATTTACATATTCGTTCTTGAAGTGGTCATTTAGTTGGCAAGTCTGAACTATACACATGATACTAGAATGTGTCTACTTCCATAGGAGACCAAAGAAAGTTTTCTGATTTTGCAGTTCCTTCCAACTCCCTGAAAATTTTATATTATAATAATTGCTGATTGATTACTTGGCCTGTGACATTCTATTGGACTACAAAGCAGAACAAGACAGCATTTCCATACCAACAGAATCGATGAACGTGAAAGTTTTTTTCTTTTAGCTAATTTTTGCTGAACCATAAGGCTATTGTCAGATGACATTTCTACTTCATCAGGATCACTGTTTGGTACATGTAACCACAACAGAAATAGATTTTGACAATAATTAATTGTTTTGTTTTTTTTTCTAATTGTGTAAAACCATTGAATCTAACTGAAGTAATTGTCAAGTCTATTGGAGGCACCCCTACCCTCTCCCTAAATCATTTCACAATCCATCGTCATACATTTATCTCCAATCTAAAAGCTCAAAATAATGTGTTCAGTAAACATTATAGAGTGATGCCCCACAGATTTTATGTCACATCAAGCGGTGAGTGATGTAGTTGTTATAATACATGTACATGTACATGTATAATGATCCCTACACACTACAGGATACAATTGCTTAGCGAAACGCATCATTTTGCAGTTACCACGTATTTCATGCAATCACTAGTAGTGTACATCAGTATTTTAGCTTTGAGAAAAACACTGTATTACATCTACAGAAAGGTAACTCAAGGTAGGAATTAATTGCCTGTAAGTTTGTCAAAGCTAAATTAAGTTTTCTTTATGCTCTATCTCTCCATTACAATCATAACACTTTTGTTTTGTCCTCTCCAGACTGGGAACCTGAGAGCAAGAAGCAAAAACTGTCGTCAGCATGAGCCCCTGACAATAGCCTGACAAATATTAATAAAATACATGTGATGTATTAATGACCCTGGCTTTTGTTTTTGGCTGTGAGATGTGTGATAATGACAAGGATATTAGAATAATGCCTGTAATACATGTAATACCAATTGAATAACAAATCTTTTACTTTAGATAATGGTAATTGGCTCAGTGCTAGGATCACAAAGGCAACCATTGTTTGTCTATTTCACATTAGCCTGTTGACACTGAGTTCAAACTGCAAACATCTTTCCTGTATAATTTGCAAACACATTTATTTTATTTACATGTAGGAATAAGCAAATTTTATATTTCTCAGATTCCATCAAACCACATCATTGTGATACTGTGAGTCGAATGTCATAGTTATAGAACAACATTCCTCTCTTTCTGTCTCTCTCTCTCTCTCACTGTCTCTGTGTGTGTCTCTCTCTCTTATCAAACTTATAGATATATGAGAGACTTGAGATTTGAATCTCATGTACTATTTGACATCACAATAACATAAAAAGAAGATTTTTAGCAGGTTATGTGAATCCGTGCACTGAATCAGGTGACTATTTTATTTTAAAAAAAAAAAAAAAAAAAAGGTTTAAAGCAAAGATACTGGAAACGATTCTAGTATCTTTGATGAAAGTGATCAAAAAGTGATAGGAGTCAAAAATCAATGGAAGGATAGAAAGTCATGATTTAACATTCTACAACTACATGTACCAGTATGAAAGTGGCCACTCGTGATTCAAGTGGCCGACTTGACGAGGCATACGTGAAATACAAGTTGTGCTAGCTAGGCTGGTTAGAAGTTATGCAGAATCTACAGATCTACTTCCAGTGGTCTTATTGCATGGGCATATTGGGCATTTAGAGGCCCCGAGGGTTTAGGGGGTCCCATGCATACAAATATACTAGGTAGTCCAAACTGCCTTGCTAAAGGGGCGAAATCCAGTTTTGGCATAACTTTTGGCAAACATTACAAGGCTATCACTGCTGTGTAGTTACTGAAACTGCCATAACTTTCATAGCCCTTGAGCCAGAATAATAAATTTGGTATCACATTTCTTGGAAAAGCAAGCTCTATAAGATTAGACAATAACTCATGAGATATCATAAAAAGTAAAAATCAGTTTGGACTACCTAAATATATACATGTATGATGTACATTGGTTGTAGAAACAGGGGAGAAAATCCCGCCATAGCCTATTGCTTTGCCCAGCGGCCTAAAATGATGTTACCATGGCCCTGCCTGCTTCATTTGACCAATGCAAAATCTTGCCGTTGCATTGCCAGACATTTACCGTCTTCTTGTGCATCCCAGATTTGGATTTCCTGTCGATGCAGGTACATGACCATTACCAAGAATATTCTCTACTACAAATTTTTATCAAGCATGGGACTTCTGGGATCAGCGTTGACGCCAGTCCTTGCGACTTTTCCTAACATCTTGAGATTTTGAAGGTTACCTTGGGATCTTAAATTGGTATTGTTTTTTTTTAAAAAAGATCATGGGATTTGGGGGACTTTTGTGTATAAATTATTTGTTTGTAAACAACACACACACATACACATACAAAATAGCTCTTCCACTCACAGTATGCTACAAGTTGCGGCTTCAAATAAGGGTGAATTAAGCCAAATGGTCTCAGGGGCAGTTTGAGATTGCCTGTATGAGAGAGAGGGTCTTTTACGTGATCTGAGAGCTAATCGCTGACATTGCATAGTTTAAATTCAACGCATACCGAAATTGTTCCGTGTAGGCTACCGGTACTAGGCCTACTTGTTGTAAAAACCAACATCTTTAAAAACCAACATCATTTTGTGCAGGCTACTACATGTAGTGAAAACCAACATCACTATGTGCAGGCCACTACTAGTAAAAACCAACATCATTTATGTGTACTAACTATCAAGAAAACCCAGTATCATCATTAACTACCAAGAAAACCCAACATCATTACCTGTCCTTGGAAAGAAACAAAAAATAATGTGTTAACAAATACACTGTTCACTGTCACTGTCAGTTTGGTGACGTGAATCACAAAGTGGGTCCAAGTTTACATTACATGCCGAAAATAAGCTTACGGTAATCAAAGCAACAAACAAGGGCGGATTACTACATTTTCATTCCACAAGTCAAAGGGCGAGAAAGGATGGGAAATTATGAAAAATGAAGGAGAAGGATCGGTGCTGTTCGTAGAACTAAACTTTCAATCCCATCGTACCAACCTTTTACCGCGTGGTACTGTATATTTGCATAGTGGCAAATGACAGTAAATTTCCAATAGCTCCAACCCCGACCTATCACGGTGAGGCCTGCGGTTTGATCTCTCAACGTTATCCCTCGCTTTTGCACTGGTTTGTGTGTAGACATAGGCGCCCATGTATTGTGTACCAACTCTCTGAAGACAGGTCAGAGTTGAACTGATAACAACGGTTATAACCAGCGCCTATCGATCTAATACAGTAATGGCACGACACAGGACATAACAAAAGTTGTGCAGGGCGCGCACTTAAACTTAGATCCATATATTAGTTTTTAATATTGGTCCGTAGACGCCCATTGTGCAAGTGTCGAGTCCTAGATCTGTGGATGGACGTGAGTTAGACCTCCTCTCCAATCTGCTCAATTCGTAGGCTAATACAGTGGAGCCTGCTTAAACGAAAGCGGATGATAAGAAATTCCTTTTTATCCGAAATATCTCCGTGCTCCGCCGCAAGTCTTCTTTATTCCTTGTAAGTTTAATTTATGTCTGCTTACACGTTAAGAAAATCATGTCTTAACCGAACGATCTCGACCCGCCTAACACACAAAGGGAAAAAAATTAGTTTGGTTATTGAAAGGAGGGGGGGGGGGTAACAGGGTACAATTATCACGTCTAGTAGGCCTATTGTTTCTCCTTCAGAGATTGAAACTACATCAGTAAACAAATTTGATTTTAAGCCAGCTTCTTTTTATCCAAAATACTGTTAACACGATTTCCCTGAACTATTAATTTTAAGAAGAACAAGTGAAGGAAAAAAAGTGGTTTAGTGCGGCCGCCCCCCCCCCCCCAAACTGTGATGGGCAATTTTATACGTTGGTATCGATTACTGAAACGATATTTTATTAAAGGGCTCTGTCGATTTAGTGATCAAAGTAATCGATACAAAGTAATCAAGACGTCTAACACTATTTGGAGGACTAAACTGCACTTTTACCTAATTGTATAACACAGTACAACTGCGTAAAAATATAAGGTTTTAATGGTTTCGAATAAGTTTTTTTTTTGTGGGTTTTTTTTTTTTCGGTGGGTGGAGGGGCGGAGTGGGGGGGGGGGGGGGGGCTTAGGAGTTGGATTTCATTAGGATTAGATTGCGTAACTTTAGTTATTATCCTAAACATAGATGTGACTAAGCACATAATTATTAGATCATTACTTCCCAGAAACAGCCTGAACTGTAATAGTAATAATTATTGTACACGCCTGCGAGTGTATCCTGCTTCAGGTCAACCTGACGTCTGTACACCTGCAACTTTTGGGGTCAGGGCTACGATAACCTAAATGCTCAGGCCTCTGATGACCCAGAAGTTGATCCCTTTTCTTTTATCGCCAGTTACCGTCCATCCCGGTGGTCGTCAATAGGGCTTTCAACATGGTGCTTGGAGTTGTGTCCTCAGCGTTGGTTCAGCACATCTGCATTCACAAACAGGTTAGATATGTCACTTTTCTCTTAAATTTCCATCTTACACGTAGAAACTTGATTTAATAACCCCAGGGCATGCATTAGAAAGTCATAACTGTTGGGCGTGCATTCAGTAGAACCAGCTTTTTTTGTGTATGTGTATGTGTGTATAATTTATAATATAACCTACCCATAAATATATAAAATATAATATAAACCCATAGAAGCTCATGTTAACAACCACATCACACCAATATTTAGAAACACTGTAGTGTGACTTTCATAAATGAATCATGAATAATAAGTAACCCTCGACAATATTTTGAAAATGGTAAAGGATACGTTTTTAAATCAGCTTGCAGGAATATTCTGCCATTGGCATAGTACATTAAATTTACTGATTATATACTCCCATGGGTAAGGACACGTTGTGCACACTGTACCTGTTTAATTCCCCAGACAGCAATTATGTTTCGAACTGCATTGCGAGTTACATTGAATCGAGTCGCTTTGAGTGTTGAACTTAACAGCAACACATTACATCCACAAGTAGCACGTGTGCTCTCAGCACATCTGCACCACTGCACAACTTCAAGAAAAGCAGAGTCAGCCAATCCATCAGGTAAGAGAATTTATCTTGAAGGAAGAAAAAAAATGTAATGTTGGAGCATTATTTGAGATTTTGAAGGCTATTATTACTGTGATAATCTTTTTGATAAAAAAAAATTTCCCACAGTTGAAGAGATATTTGACATAATGGTGTTTAAAGAAATAGGCCACGAAATGCTAAGAGTTTGAGTCTTAAGTTGGCAGAAAGCACCTTGACATGATAATAGATGCATTGTGCTAGGAAAAAGGAATATATGAAAGACAGAAAATAACAGAACGATAGAATAGGAGGAGACCTACAAGAAGCTCCCTCCAACCAATCACAATAAATTGAGAATACACAATGTAACGTTAGGCTTCTATTAAATGATAATAATATATACCTTAAAAATTACCAGGTCAGTGATTGAAATGTCATTATACACGCATGGGGATCAAGATGGTCTAGAGGCAAGGTGCTCGCCTCTCATGCCAAGGCTACCGGGTTCAAAACCCGGCCAGTGCAGGCATGTTGGAAGTTTGGGATTTTTCTCATATTTTCGTGTCCCTGATCCTATTGAGGGGAGGGTAGGATCGAGTACCTAGTCCTCTCGGATAAGGACGAAAAATTTCGGAGGGCCCGTGTGCACGTTGCACATGTTAAAGATACCTTGGCAGTTGGAAATTGAAAAAAGCAAGCCGAACAGGCCGCTGCCCTGGCAAAAATCAAATAAAATTCATCCACACTCCTCTCCTCCCTCCTCATCCCCCCCCCCCGGGAAAAAAAACGCCAACCAGCGCTGCACTACGTGCCTGCTCCAGTTGTACCTGGGTGCAATGACACAAAGGCAAAATTTCCTAAATGGGATTAAAGTTGTATACAAATACAAATATAATATATAAATTATAAGAAATAATTTCCCACCATAGTCATAAATTTTTCAAACCTGTGATGAGATCTGCCACATCTAGTGGTGTTTAATTACATGTGTCCTATCCTCTCTTCCTATGTTGACCTGTGATACACTCAAGATCTCATACTGGATGGAAAATGTAAAATGTAAATGTATATCATTGGGCAGGACGCAAGTTGTTGTTTCGTTTGTTTCATTTTGCTGTTGCATGTTTTCTGTTTTCTGTGTTTTGGCGCAGTTATCTTTTGCTCTGATTTATTTCTTGTCATTTCTGATGTCATTTAATTATAATCATCCTTTTTTCCACACTAATTACTTTCGTGAGTGTTGGATTTTTTCTTTTCTTTTTCTTTTCAGCACAAAAGATATCATCCCACTTTGATGGCATTAAAAGTCGGGGATTTTATCTGGATGATATTGTAAGTTTCTTTGCATTTTTGTCATTACTTTTAGCAGAGCAAAGAAAGGGACCAGCATTTTGAAATGCTCCTGTAAAATCAAAAAATGTTGATATTTCTGTAAGTGAGATGGACGATGAAGCTACAAAGTTGAAATTCCACATTTTTTACTTTAAACTCTTAATTCTCTGCCATTTGCTTTCATATACCAACATCCCATGTCGAACATTTGAAAAACCTTGTCTGTCTTTATCATGTCTGCAGTATCAGCATGTGAAGAACACAATTGTTTCAGACCTGAAAATTGTTGAGGATGGAAAGCATGTTGAAATCACTTGGGAAGATGGCCATATTTCAAGGTATAACTGTATTTATCACTGTCATGTGTATTTATCAGAACGCACATTACTCCCAAAGCAAATTTTTCTTGAGGTATTCAATTTCTTATTATGATTACTGACTTCAGTTTAATCATGGACACTATATTGATATTATACTGTACACTTTATCTGAAATTATACTAGTTAGCAAAGGAACTGAGAAAATCAGTGAAATTTGAAAGACAGAAAGCATTTTGTCATGATGTGATGGTATTCAGTTGTACTGTTGACACTAAATATTATCCTGGTCAATGAAGATCATTGCTCCTGGAGAGGCCAGCCTTCAGTCATCTCTTCCTCTCGTCTAGTCTAGACCCATTTGCTGAATTTAAATTATAATGTTGAGGTACGTTACAGAACTGTTGGGCTTGATTTCAGATTTCACAGCATGTGGCTTCGTCACAATTGTCACTGTGGTGTTTGCTTACCCCATACTTCAACTGTGTTGGTCGATTTTTCAAAAGTGGATGAAGACTTGAGAGTCACTTCAGCTTCCATGGATGGTGAAAATATTAAATATAACTTTGCTCGGTCTACTTTTGTTTGTTTGTATAGCTGTGTATATGTGGTAGCATGTACCGGTATGTGTTTATGTGTTCATTTATTAGTTGATGTTCAGATTCATTACAATAAGGAAAGTTTTCCTGCAGGCAAAGAATACTAAGATTCAACTGAAACAAGCTCACATATGACATAAAATAGATGAATTACACTTGTTTTCCTGCCAGCATTGGACATTTTACTCATTTTATTCCATTTCCTGTATGCTGACTGAGAACTAACTTGATCCACATCAAAGTAAACATAGGAAGGTACAGAAAAGCGTTTTTGCCCTTCGCAGTTCCCCTCAACAAGATGTTATAGCTAGAAGTGTGCCATAGTTTACTCCATGTTACTTCATGTAGTATGCCTGTTACTGAGGTGTAATATGTTTATGTAATGATGCAACAGACTGTATGTACCAGGTATGTGCTCTTAAATGCTCTGTGAAAGTGAACTTCCCTCATGGGATAACAAAATGATCATTATCTTTTCTGTCTTGATCATGTTCTTCAAGTTTTCTAGCCTTACGTATTTACTGAAATGTTAAACTTAGGAGAGGTGTGATAGTTTAACAAATGATGGAGTGAGATGGAAATCATGATATTTTACTATACATGAATGTCCAGAAATGATGAATGAATTGTTCATGCCCTTGCAGGAGATAATGTGATTGTCTTTGGCTGGACTGGCAAAACTGGGGAGTTATTTCATGAAGGTCCTATTCTGACCAAATTTTTGAGATATAATTGCTACTCAGATGCTGCAGACAATGAGAGGAGAGCTGAAAGGGCTATGACATTTAGTGAAGATGTAAGTAGTCATTGTTAGTGTTTGACAGAAGATGAGATATTTTCTTATGCACTTCACTTTGGATGTGCTTTTAATTGAACAATCTCTCTTTATAGTGGGCTTATTTACTATTGGACGTGAAAACTTTATAAAGAAATGGTTTGTTGGAAAGGCACTGGTGCCTGTGCCTGTCACAAATCCCAGACTGGGAGATGTAATAATTACAACAGGACAACAATCACGAACGAACACGTATAACACTTAACAGAACAACCCATCAGACTCACACATTTATTAAACATAAAGATAAAGATAACAGTGCAATTACATACATTATATTATTCTAATCAACTGCCGTCCAACGGCCTTCTTTCCCTCAAGCACTCTTCCTCGGGTCCACAACCCGGTAGTTACTTTTAAATACACGTCGGCTTCAGCCTCTCCACTCAATGTCTTAATAACACATTCCTATGGCAATAACACCTGAGCATTCCAAGAGCTCCTCAACATGGCAATAGCACGTTAATAGTTCAATTCACATTAATATCACAATAGCACAGTCGTATATCACTATCACATGTAGTACATCTTAAGAGCACATTAACAATTATATACACATCCCTGTCTGTGGCCAGACTGCCACGACTCATGCGCCCCTCCTGTCCTGCTCGACAGCTTCACTCCACTGGCCTATGCGTAGCCTTCGGCCCTATGCTGGCCTATCCCCTGTGCTAGTTCGCTTACCGCGGGTGGCGTCTCTGCCCGACCCCGGCACCTACAAGAAGAACATTACATTGGTATAATACCATACCATTTCTAACCACTTCACCCCTCATTACAAACCATGAAGCGTACACACAATAGTCCACCTTTCACTCACCACACATCTTACGGTAACACACCTCCACCGTACCACACAGCACTCACTCTCGCTACGAATCCATGAACCTAACTTACATCTATCGCTCATGGCGCACATTTCTATACACAGTAATCACTGACTTCCACATTCCTCACATATACTTATTTACATCATGGTCATAGGCGAATATAATACATCAATCATCATAATTATAAATCATAGTTCAACCTACCAGTCATCACTGGAAAACACATCACAATCTCCCGACTGCCTCTGATCTCACGCCTGTCCCCTGGGACCTCTTAACTTGCAGTGATCTGACTATTCAGATTTTGCCTCAACTACGCCTCAACTTCACTCACAACATGCACGCTTTACGTCAACTAACAGAAGTCAATACAGGTGAGCAGCCTCCCTATCCCGTGAGTCAGTCCTACACTTCCATGCCCCCGTAATCCTTGAATCCCGCTCACTCCACTCGTGACATCATCCCCCACCCCAAAAAAATTAATGCAATTAATTTCCAAATCGCATCAAGATAAATGTCAACGAGTGAGCGTGAGCGATATTTACGTAAAAATGACCTACACATGCCCCTAGCACATATGATATATGATACCTAAATCAGAGGAAAACCTGGCGATCAATTTGCCCTGCACTATGCATATATATATCACATCATCAATACCTACTAAAACATAATACCTAAGACCGAATCAAATAAATCAACCTATCAACCATTCTTCATATAATATAATATTTATAATGTCAATATTCTAAGATCGAAGAAACGTTCACACAGATCACTGTCAATGTTCATAAATGTTTCCCAATTTCTGCTGATATACGTTTCCAACTGTGCACAATCTGCGACTCTTCGTTGTTCTGTCTGTCGAATGTTCCTGTCCTCCGATGTGTAAGCTACTGAAATCTTCACCTAGGCTCGACTAAGGTAGTCGGCGATATGATTGCTGGTTCCTAGAATCGGTTGAATGACGAACGTATACGGCTGTAAAGCCAATGCCCATCTAGATAAGCGTGGGCTGGATGAACGCTTCTTAGACAAAAACGTTAGTGGCTTGTGGTCTGTCTGGATGTAGAATTCTCGTCCCATCAGATAACGTCCTAATTTTTGGACGGACCACACAATGGCAAGACACTCCAGCTCTATCACAGAATACTTTCTTTCTCTCTGCAATGACTTCCTACTGACATAACATACAGGATGGAAACATTCGTTCTTCTCCTGTAGAAGACAAGCGCCGACACCAGAGTCCGACGCATCTGTTCTGAGGATAAATTTAGATCGAAAATCGGGTAATACCAGAATGGGTGACGATGATAATGCTGTCACCAATTTATCAAATGCTGTCTGACATTCAGACGTCCACTGGACCTTATCGGGTTGTCCCTTCTTAGTAAGGTCAGTAAGAGAAGATGACAAGGAGGAAAAATTTGGAATGAACTTCCTGTAATAATTTAAAATTCCCACTAAGCTTCTGACTTGTTTCTTTGTTTCAGGGATTTGCAACCCTACTAATTTCTCAATTTTTGTTACTTCAGGTCTCTGAACACCTCTACCCACGATATGTCCTAAGAATACTATCTCTGGACATGCCAAATACATCTTTGCGGGTTTAGCAGTTAACCCAAAATGACGCAATCGTGGAAAAATTACTGTTAGTGTCTGAATATGATCAGACTATGACAACGTATGACACGCTCCACTGGTTTCGTCTGAGCACACAGATACGCTGGTCTCTCATAAAATCTCTGCAGCATATTAACATGGAATACCTTAATTGATCCATCAATCTGGATAGCGTAATCTACCTTCGAAACAACTCGCTCAATAGCATAAGGACCTTTCCATGTCATCAATAACTTATTATGATCCGTAGGCAATAACAACAAAACCTTGTCTCCTGGCTTAAAAATTCTCAGTTTGGATCCTCTATCTTTATAGTTTTTTGCTCTTTTTGAAGCGGTACTAGAAGCTTCTTCTGCCATAGTGCGCGCTGAAGATAATCTCTCTCTTAAATCAACCAGGTACTGAAACACTGAAATTTGCTCATCGTCTCCTGATGATGGCGACGTCATCATGTCCCGAAGAACATCGGTTGGACCCCTAGGACTACGACCATACAACATTTCAAACGGAGAGAATCCCGTTGACTCCTGCCGTACCTCCCTATACGCGAATAATACTGCAGGGATATATCTATCCCAATCTTTAGGGCGATCAGCAGCTACCTTACGCAGCATCGACTTTAGCGTCGAGTTCAATCTCTTGCACATGCCATTAGCCTACGGATGATATGGGGTGGTAGTGATGGGTTGTATGCTAAATAAGCGAAACAATTCCTTCATCATTTCCGAAGTAAATTGCGCACCCCTATCAGACAAAATTTGTTCCGGTATTCCTACCCTAGCGAAAATTCCAAACAACGCTTCCGCGACTGCTTCTGACGTTATGGTACGAAGTGGGACCGCCTCTGGCCATCTCGTAGCATTACAAATGACCGTTAAAAAAAATCGATTCCCCCTATCGGTAGCTGGGTGAATGGGGCCAACAAGGTCTATCGAAACCTTTTTAAACGGCTCCGAAACCGTGGGGATCTTTTGAAGAGGAGCCTGGGGTGTACGTCCCTTATGCGTCGTCTTTTGGCACGCACTGCACGTCTTACAATACAATCGTACATCTCTGTGGACGGATGGCCAATAAAAATTCTTAAGAACCCTTTCTTTGGTTCTAGCTATCCCCATATGACCCGCTAATGGGACACCATGTGCCAAATGCAATACTGTTGCAATTAGCAACGCTGGCACAACGACCTGCTTTAAAATGGAAGCCACCGTGACATACTTTCGGAACAGAATGCCCGCCTGGATAACAAATGAAGATGAACCGTTCTTATATTTCCTCGTTTTCTCTGTTCGCGCCTCCCCAAAACATGGACTCAATGATGGATCCTCCTTTTGTAAACTCGCCAAGCGCTCTGGTGTGATATCCAGGTTGACCGCTGGCGTTGCCAAAGGTCTAATCTTACTCCTATCACCTACCTGTCGACGTGTCTCGACTGCGGCACAAAAGTCAATACCTTTTGATTGTGACCATGCCTGCACATTCTCTTCCGAAGGGGAAACTACCCGAGACACATTACCAATGATGAGCTGGGCGCCTGGAAAAAAACCAACGATTGCTTCGACTTCCCCGCTAAGGAAAGGCGTATCAATCACTATCTTTGCCAATGGTAATTTCTCAATGGCCCCTGAAAATTGAATGCACGAGACAGTTTCACCTGTAAGCTGCGAATCCCGAATGCAGTCTCTATGCACCCCCACAACGGTAGATCCTGTATCCCGTAAAACCGAGACCGGTTCGTCCCCAACAAACTCCGGATAAACCCTAAGACCACCTCCTGTATGACATGAATTTATAACGGGAATCTTTCTCCCACAAGGTAAAACACCAGAAGATAACAATTTCTCACAACTGGGACACTTAGAATACTGTCCGCCTCCGTTGTCCGATGTAATACACGCGGCCGCATGATGAAATTTATTAGGGGAACATGGAGTGGAGCTACCGTGATTGCCATCCACGTTCGCCGCTATCCTATCTGCAGGGCAATTCACGCTGATGTGATCTGCTCTTCCGCAGTTCCAACACTTCGCGGCCCTACAATCCCGTGAAAAATGACCTACGCGTCCGCAAGTCCAACATTCCGCTCCCTGTGTTCCGCTAGACCTGGGTCCCCGTGACCCATCGCGACCGGAACTAAAGTCCCTATACCGTCGATGATCGGCAAAGGTTACAAACCGCCCTCGGCCATTACCGCGACCTAGCCCTCCTGCTCGGTCAAACTTACCGGCTCCACATGCAGGTGATTGATAATACCCCCTACGTTAAACCTGGGCTTGCCCATTATAGGCACCACGCTGACGTGACCTGTCTCTCTGTCCTGTCGGTGACCCCTCAACCACGGCGACGTAACCAGCATCCTGTACGTACGCCCTCGCGACTGGTTTGGACGGATGTGCTGTACGATATGCTTCCGCCAACTTTGACGCCTCCTGCACCGTCGCGGGTTCGTTTTCTTTTAGAAAAGCCACTAAATCTTTATGGCACGACGTGTACAGCTGGTCACGGATCATTAGGTCTTTCAATTTAGCAAAATCTGCGCCAACATGGGACAAGTCCAACCAGTTCGTAAAATACTCTGTCAGTCTCGCGACGAAGGCAGCAAAGTCCTCCCTGGTATCCGCACGTGCTCGCCTAAACTGCTCCCTGAAATATTCCTCCGTACGCGCAAATCGGCGAAGCAGCAAAGACTTCAGCTTATCGTAATCATGCACGTCTTCGCGCTGTAACTCTTTAAAGTAGGTTAACGCTCGCCCCTGCAATAAGGATGCCAGGTACGTGGACCATAATTGCTTATTCTCCCCCCATTGCAGTTGTGCATTTAGTTCGAACCTGTAAAGGAAGGCGTCTATATCGTCCTTCCGGTCGTCGAACGTCGGCAGCTTAATCCGAACACCACTTTTGTTTTACCCTGCCGCTCAACTGTTTCCGTTGGCGCATTCTTCTTGATTTCTAATTCTGCGATTCTTACTCGCGCCTCTCTCTCCTGTTGCTTATCCCTAGCCTCTATCTCCCGTTCTTGAGCCTCTATCTCCCTTAACTTTAACTCCCTTTCCTGCTGCTGAGCCTCTTTTTCCTGCTGCCGCTCTTGAGCCTCTTTTTCTCGCTCTCTATTTTTAGCACGCTCCTCGCGCAATTCCGCTTGCTGCTCTTTAATCCAGCTGCGTAGCTCTACGCCTTCAAGGCCAAGTTCCGTACCCACTTTCATGAGCTCACGGAGATCCGCCATTTCATGGATTTATTATTATACAATTTGCAATACAATATACTGTCTATGTACTTATAATACCCGCCGTATCCCGAGACCTGAAATTATGCCACTACAATAACAAGCACTATTTCCAAATGCAATTCAGAAACACACCTCACTGAACATCTTATAATTCCATGTTCATAAAATGTATAGCACTATTAAATAACAAAAGAGAATAGAAAAGACAAGAATGAGGAAATTCAGAAGAAGGACCACAAGTACGTCAAGGACAACGAACCAGACTAGGACAAAGACTTATAAAAAAATTATAATGGGAAAAAAATGCAACCTAACTACGCCGATTACACTACAAGGTACGAACAAGAACAGAGCCTGAAAAAAAGAACGTATCTACAGATAGGTCAGAGAGGGGACAGGAGAATACGTCTTCCTGCAGAAACAGAGAAGATATCGACGCTACA
Source organism: Onchidella celtica (assembly GCA_963931925.1). Lineage (NCBI taxonomy): Eukaryota > Metazoa > Mollusca > Gastropoda > Systellommatophora > Onchidiidae > Onchidella > Onchidella celtica. Next base: position 75,485,610 of record OZ007569.1, read on the forward strand.
ACTAAACAATAACAAAGCCCTACAGAACTGTTCACTGTGATGAACGTGGTTCCAAGTTTAGCCCACCTCCCGAAGAGGATAAACCAAGTTCACCACAGCAACCCCGCGCCACCGCCCGTATAATCAATTACAACAAAAACAGCAAAACAGAGAAAAAGACAGATCAAAGGGACAGCCCACAATCCAGGGCACAAAATTTCAGTTTTACTTAACTTTCACTTTGACTTTAAGTTCTTCCCTTACACGGAGCTCTGGCTGCTTGTCTCCTCAGGCTGGCACACACACTCTCTCTGTGAAAATTCAATCACACATTAGTACATATTTATAGTAATACATGCATCAATACATATTCATAAATATACATAAATTATACCATCATGAAATTTCCATTCATCCCACGAACAAAAGACAACAGCACGAATTCCTAGCACAACAGAAAAACAACTAGATATGACGAATACACAATGTCAAAATGACCACAGGTAAATTAAACGGACGAGCCCCCAGTGTCACAACGGTCAAGCCCCCATTGTCACAAATCCCAGACTGGGAGATGTAATAATTATAACAGGACAACAATCACGAACGAACACGTATAACACTTAACAGAACAACCCATCAGACTCACACATTTATTAAACATAAAGATAAAGATAACAGTGCAATTACATACATTATATTATTCTAATCAACTGCCGTCCAACGGCCTTCTTTCCCTCAAGCACTCTTCCTCGGGTCCACAACCCGGTAGTTACTTTTAAATACACGTCGGCTTCAGCCTCTCCACTCAATGTCTTAATAACACATTCCTATGGCAATAACACCTGAGCATTCCAAGAGCTCCTCAACATGGCAATAGCACGTTAATAGTTCAATTCACATTAATATCACAATAGCACAGTCGTATATCACTATCACATGTAGTACATCTTAAGAGCACATTAACAATTATATACACATCCCTGTCTGTGGCCAGACTGCCACGACTCATGCGCCCCTCCTGTCCTGCTCGACAGCTTCACTCCACTGGCCTATGCGTAGCCTTCGGCCCTATGCTGGCCTATCCCCTGTGCTAGTTCGCTTACCGCGGGTGGCGTCTCTGCCCGACCCCGGCACCTACAAGAAGAACATTACATTGGTATAATACCATACCATTTCTAACCACTTCACCCCTCATTACAAACCATGAAGCGTACACACAATAGTCCACCTTTCACTCACCACACATCTTACGGTAACACACCTCCACCGTACCACACAGCACTCACTCTCGCTACGAATCCATGAACCTAACTTACATCTATCGCTCATGGCGCACATTTCTATACACAGTAATCACTGACTTCCACATTCCTCACATATACTTATTTACATCATGGTCATAGGCGAATATAATACATCAATCATCATAATTATAAATCATAGTTCAACCTACCAGTCATCACTGGAAAACACATCACAATCTCCCGACTGCCTCTGATCTCACGCCTGTCCCCTGGGACCTCTTAACTTGCAGTGATCTGACTATTCAGATTTTGCCTCTACTACGCCTCAACTTCACTCACAACATGCACGCTTTACGTCAACTAACAGAAGTCAATACAGGTGAGCAGCCTCCCTATCCCGTGAGTCAGTCCTACACTTCCATGCCCCCGTAATCCTTGAATCCCGCTCACTCCACTCGTGACAGTGCCTACATGGTAGATTCTAAGTAAAAGAAGTCAGGGTCTTGAATACTTTTCATTTTTCCACACTACAAATGCTGCAAGGAATTACATTTTGCCTGACGAGTTGTACACCGCTTGTTGAAGAGATCTTTTACAACATAAGTTGGTCCAGTGTGTATTGTGATGATTTAACTTTCACAATGAAAATTGGTGAGACTTAACTTCCAGACACTGAGGCAGAATCTTGTAATACCAGCAAGTGCAGTTTCTGCATTTTTATACCTTGAAATGGTAAATTTGATTTAATTCACATAATATTCAGATAATTGAATTGTGTAATTTTGAGCTATTGTGGCTGTGGTTTCCTCTTTAATTATTGTGTTTTAATTTTTATGTCCTTTTTCATCAGAAAACCATTCCTGAAGTTGACTACCGTGAAGTGTCAGCATCTGATGAAGGATTATACAAGTATGTATTTGTCAAATTATCCATAGTACAGTGGGATCCATGTAAATCGAACTTTGGTAATTCGAATTTCTGCTAAGTTGAGGTGATTTTGACATGTTTTTTTTTTCCTTCTTTATCTCTATTAAACATTTACTGCCAATTCGAGTTTGAACAGCCCCAATTCTGGTAAATCGAACTGATCGTGCGCGCTCATCCTCAAATAACTTCTGATTTCCAGCCCTGTGGCCGTGAAAACCAATTTCCTCAAATACTCCAACACGGGACTGTGAAATAACTCTTTACTTTTAGCAGTGGTCGGGTGAGCAGTGGTGTCAAAAATGATGCAATGGGTAGGCTACAGAGCCTTCTTCTTATGTGTCTGTCTGACCAAGTGAGAAACATGCCGCGGAGGGTGGTAGGGGTGGGGCCCCTGCACGCAGCGTGATTCTGCCCCATTGACCAATGATATCAGCCAACAGCACTTGTATGCGAGATGGTGCTCCCATTATGACCAGTAAATTTATCGATTGCTGACATAACCACAACACGTACAGCCAAGACACAGTATACAATAGAACATAACTTACACACAGTAAAACCAGGAGCATCACAGTGTGTCCATTATGCTCATAAATATAGAGCCATTCTCTACTCACTTAGGTGATGCTCGCTTAGTGATACAGCATCATATGACTGTATCAAGCATAAAAATTATGGCAAGGCTCTGGAGGAACAAAGACCTCACTTACACGAGGTTCTTAGCATTTCAATACTGCAAACACGTCGCTACAGTGTTTACACATTCACCACATTACACTCGATGGGAAGTGGGGATGATACGGCATTGTTGCACTGCATAATAGTATTTCCATGCCATTGATAGCAAGGTGGGACAACGAAATAGCTCTAATGTCTTGCATATGTACATCATACAGGGGAGAATGTCTTTATCGATTGATGACGTCACTTGCAAATACATGTGGTCAAGATCAAGACAGGGAATAGAGTTCGCTGACCAGTTCAATGAGGCCTAAGCCATTCAGTGCTGCTTTTTTTATTTTACTGCTACAGTAGGATCACTTCTAAAGAAGAAATAATCAAAAGATCTCATGACTCATACTGGTTCCGATGCATTTTTTTCTTATGTATGTATGTTCGGGGGGGGGGGGGGGGGGGTGGGTAATTACATGTATGGTATGGAGCAAACAGCATGATAGTGTTATTTCTCTGCTCAGAGGTAAACTCTGGTAAATCGAACTGCAATCCAGTTCCTGATGACTTCGAATTATACGGGGCTCCACTGTATATGAAAAGAGTGTTTATCCATGTAATAGCTCAGATGCCATTTTATTCATTTTCAGAAACATTGCAGTTACATACCTGGCAATTGTTGATCAGTGATCATTAATCTGCAAAACAATTTTCTATTTCTGCATTCAGGTGGCTTTTAGCACTCAGCGAAAAAGGAATCTGTCTACTCAAAAATGTGCCAACTGTCAAAGGAACTATCGCACAGGTAAGATACTGCTTTCACTGTGGTCTTCAGTCGGAGCTCTCATGCAGTCTTTGTCAGATTTCTCTCTGTAAGGACATTGATTTACAGATCGTGAACCAGTGTATTTGTTTCTCGGTGCCTGTCTTTTATACTTCATATAGACTTCATATACTTCATATATATGCAATTTGTAATCGCAGAATTTTCCAAATCAATATATCAGATCAACACTGTGAAAGATATTTTGTTTTGTCAGGTGCCACTCTTCATTCATCAGCTGCACATGTCTGAAGGCATCTTCTGATGAGACTGTTTGATCAGGATTTTATATTGATTCTTGCCAATAAAAATCACATAAAACCTCTACATGATCTGATGCCACTTTCAAGTATTTGCACTGACAAAAACTTAGTATCTTGCATCTGAAAGTTAAATGCGGAAATTTTGCACATCATAAAATTCTATTTTCAGGCTGCTGAGCTGATAGCACCCATCCAGCATACCATCTATGGAGATGTAAGGAAGACTTGTTATGTAGTTCTTTATGTGCATCATTTGAGTTGTCAGTAAAGGCATATATGAGCTTTCATACATATTTGTGCTTTTGAGAATTGAAAGCAATTACTGCTCTACATTTAGAGCTGTCATAGGGAAATTCCACATTAGATAAACTTGATTCAGATCAGGATTTGATTGTAATGAGCACAAAATATAAGGGGAAAGTAAAAGAACTGAGGTAATGAACGGGTGAAAAAGGCATGTCGATGGCCTCGGGCACAAACCGTCTAAGTCCGGACAACTCTTTAAATGCTTTATACTTTAAAATAGATAGATAAAAAACAAATTCATAATAAACTAAACCAGTCTAGCATACAGTCCTAGAGGTGATACCCATCAAATAGGCAAAACTTCTAAATAGCTATAAGAGAATAGTTATGGTTAAATCAGTTTTTTCCTTCCTCTGAAAAATGTTTGTTTACGGACTTAGATGGTTTGTGCCCGAGGTCATCGATGCGTAAAATTGAATAAGACATCATTAAAAATATCTTACCCACATATTAATATTTTACCTGATATCACAACCCAAGTCATTTTCAGGTCTTTGATGTGGAATCAACCCCTAATCCCATGAATGCTGCGTACACTGGTGTTGGCCTTGACCTACATATGGACCAGATACATTATGAATCTCCACCAGGGTTGCAGCTCCTTCACTGCATTGAGTAAGAGATCTTAACTGAATTTGTCTGCTGCACCTGATGCCATACAAAAAATGCCCCTTGCAATCTCCTTTATGCCAGTAACGAAATGTTTTCATTCTGACGCTGGGGAAATCTTCTATGTGTGGTAGATCTTTTTGGCATTCAAGCTTTCTAGATCTCTCATTAGGCACTCAAAACCCGCCTGCAATCCGGCTTAGATTAGTAGCCCAGGCTGAAAACTCTTGATTGCAACTTGAAGTATTTCACTCAAAGCTGTATAAAACATGGTTTAAAGTTACATGTTTGTAAAGATCTATCTTTTTACTGTTGAAATATGCAATAAAATCATGTTATTATGTGTTGTGAATGTTTTGTGTTATCCAGAGAATGAACTGACACAGGGCGTTTTTTTCCATCGCGGAACCCGGCGAGCAGTGGTCATTTTTCGATACCCACTCTCTTTCAGGGCCTCATTGTGTGCCACAATAAACAGAGAGGTCTGATTGGTTGAATTTAAAAATAGAATGAAAGGGATGTCTGGTAATGTATTTTTAGAGCAGGGGAACGAAGTATAACACCATGTAAAGTGTAAAATGGTGTTAAGTTTTCAGAAGATGAAAATCATGGGAATGAACGAAGTTGCAAAAACCTCGGTCTGTTCACATGAAGTTCACCCATTTCCCTTTATAGCAGTGAAATATTACTCCAATGGGAGCAGAGGTACCGCAGCGCTGACGATTTGAAGAGAGGCACTATTTCCAAGAAAAGACCGCCAGTGGGTTGTAGGTCTACAATTAGGTAGTCCAAACTGATTAAAATTTTTACTTTTTATCATAACTCACCTGTTATTGTCCAATCTGATGGAGCTTGCTTTTTCCAAGAATTTTGATACTAAATTTAGTATTCAGGCTTAAGGCTTTAAAAGTAATGGCATTTTCAAAAGTGAAAAAATACCTCGAATTTGCTACCTTTTGCAAATTGCGTGATAGTCCAATTTTGACCGCCCATAAACTGACAAGTTATTGAGCCATGGCATTGAAAATTCTCAGCTTTCAAGTCAAGTTGGTGTACATTAGGGTCAATATTTTGTCGAGGGGTACAACCATAATTCAAGCATCTGATTTTACTTTTTTTTTACTTCATCGGATGTCAGTGTATTTGTGAACTCTTACAAGGGAGACAAAAATAATGTTTTTGGTTGCTTTTTGTAATTAAAAAGGCACTGTAATGAACAGACGGCAGAAAGATAAAACTACCCATTAAGACATTGTATGTTTATAAAGTGTTATCAGGAAAACATGAAATGCTGATGGCTTTTTGAAATTCATTGTATGACAAATAAAACAAAAACAGGTGTGATTCACATTGTCTTTTAATTTCTTGTAATTATAATGTTTGTTTTGATCTTTCCTTGTGTTAGTTCCAATTTTCCTGAGAATTTTGATACCAAAATCATGAAAATCTGTTAAAAATTGAATATTTTACGAAATTTTAAAATCCCATTAAAAATGCTTTTTAATTTTTATCATTCTCAGATGAAACACGCAAATTAGCGTTCGAGGGCAATTTTGTCCAGGATTATCGTCTCTACTTTAATTACTTTGTGCTTGAAAAAAAATAGGCTTTATTTCTGCAACATTATGACATGTTTCTGTAATTTCTAGGCTTATGGGAACGTAATCTTTCAAATAGGATGAAGCTGAAAATGAGAATTTTCATTTTTGAAAAAATCCTGCCGAGATTGCCAGTTTTAACGATTTATCAGAATGTCGCAACAACCTTTCTAGTTGACCAATTTTGATGATTTTGGTATCAATTTTCTCAGGAAAAAATGCTCTGTACAGTGAAACACTTAATGAGAGTGCGAGAGCAAAAAACAATTTTGGGTTTCAAGTGCCTACTGTCATCATAGTGTCCCACTGTTTCAAAAATCCTGCCACTTTCTTTCTGCTCTTTCAGTTTCTGTTTATCATTGGAAATTTAATATATTTCCAAACTTTAATTTTTTAACAAAAATCACCTCTGATAATATAATTTTGCTTCAGATCTTCATTTTCCTATCTCTTCTGTACGTCTCGGGTAATAGTTTTGGTATGTTTTTAGATTTTGTTCTTTTGATGTGCACAGATTTTTACAGCACTGCATACATCATGTTTTACTGTTTATTCAAGATTAATAGTTTCTGTGTCATTGAAGAATTTAAATGGTTTGCTACATTGGCCTTTTCCCTGGCTGTTTCAGGTAGGACTTGGTGAAATAACCAATCATTTTGCAGATCTATAATGTAGTACAAAATCTCCCAGCCAGCAATCCTATTAAAATCTGCCATGTAGGATTGACATCAAGTTTGCTCACAATGAATGACATTGTCCCTATACAGATTGGCTGGTTAAGACATCATGCCCACTTCAGTTTGATATAGAGAAACTGCAACTATGGTAATCATACCAACCCTTCGGAAATCTTATACAAATCCGCGTCGGATTGTCATAGGCATGCTTGCTGGGCTGTTATGTTCTAATTATGTAGGGTGATTTGGAAAAAGCATAATTCTGTGCATTGTGTGATTTTGCAGTAATGTTTGCCATGTGGCCTGGGAATATTTTGGTTCGACATTAGCACAGTTATGATGAGATCACGAAACAGAAGTGTTAATAAAATTAAGATTTTTTTATTTTTTTAAAAGTATTTACAGGCGACATTTTTGAATGATATCAGAAAATCAATAAAGGTGTGCACGATTTCATTCTCAGGTTTGATGAAAATATCAGAGGAGGTGAGAATTTCTTTGTTGACCTTCACGAAGTTGCTCACGAACTTAAGAAAGAGGACCCGGAATTATTCTATACATTGACAAGAGTGCCCAGCTGTGCAAACACTGTGGATTACACAAGGTATGGAGAACTACATAGGTTACGTATGCTTGGTATCAATGGAATGTGCTCTAGCTAAATCAGCATTTTTTTTTTCACAAAGAAATGAGAAAATAATTATGATTATTCCTGATAGAAAAACATCACAGAAATGCAGCAAGAACAATTAATTACTGACCACATCACGACTTCTTCAACTGGTTAAATAAAATTGAATCAGACACAAGATTTTGTATTTGAATTATTTGTGCAGAGCCCGTATTTAGAAACAAATTCTTGCAGCTATTTACTGCTATCCCACAAGAAGAGATGTTTGCTGCAGAGTGGTGTAGGAAGTTCTATTACCTCTAAACAACAACTTGGCAGTGTGTCCTACTGAATACCAGTTTCTATCTCATTCAAAGTTTATTATTTCTTTGCTCTTGTAGGGAATTCCCAGCTCACGTGCGCATACAAAGACCACTGATTACAATTAATCACAAGGATGAGGTATTTGATCATCTTTCCTTTTGATACATATGTAATGTCAGTTCATGAAAGCAAACAAAAAGTTCATGAAAATCATTCACAGAAATAAAAGCATTCCTCTATTTTTCATTACATATAAGCAAAGAGGGTGGCATCCTCTATAATATTATCTCAGACAGAGCAGGTAAATAGACGGATTCTTTGTCCACAATTGGTAGTCCTTCCATTTTGGTATGAGGTATAGCATAATGGCTGAGAGAATGGTGTGTCTTGGGCAGTCATGCATTCACTTTTAATTAGCAGAGAACACATTTTGTATGTCATGTGCAGTTGTTCTTACCATTTTTCTTCTCTGCACCAGATTGTGAGTGTACTGTGGCAGCCCATGCTTATTGCACCTTTACAGGTTCCTGAGGTATGAACTAGAATCTATTATATATTTCAGTAACTTGCAACCTTTGGCATGACTAACTGACCAAACTATAGACACTTCAGGCCTTAAATTTGGCAGGAAGGTGGAGATAAGGAAGATGATGGCTATAATTAAAATTTGTTTACTTCAAGCATGTATTTTAAAAAAATAACAATGTTTATTGCTATGTAACATCTGTATTTTTGCATGTTTGTTTCGTAATATTATATAGTACTGTGCATGTCATAAAAAGTACCCATATCAAACGTTCAGTTTGGTGCGTAATGTTGTGGTGCGCATGAGTTCTGAAGCAAGACTGTAGTTTATTACATGTACTTTTATTATATGAGAGAGAGGGGGGGGGGGGGGGGGAGCACATGATTGTTTATTCCGGGCAATGCCCGGTAGCTCATCTAGTATAAACATATTTCGTTAGTCCTGTTTCAAGGCCTATTTGATTACACAATGTTGTAACAAATGCTCAGCCCAAAATGTCAATATATTCTTAATTTTTAGATTGTCAATTTTCTCACATCCACATTTTGTCTTTATTACTAAACATTTAACTCTGGAATTCCCAGAATTTGTTTTTGCTTTTTTTTTTCTTTGAACCAGTTTTCTCACATGAAACATTTATTGGTAGGAAAGTATACAATTGTCATCAATAATAAAGTAATGGTATAAATTTAAAAGAAAAATCCAAATTCAAGGATAGGAAGAGAGAGCTCTTAGTTTACACAGAGAAGAAGATCAATAAAAAGATAATTATACGTTTGTGGAAATATTTTCAACTTACTGTAATAGTATATATTATACAATAGGCGTGTGAAATTATTTTGGAGTCAAATTAGTTTACTTGTGTACAGTGTCTCAGTGTAATGGGAGCAGATGTCTTTATTATTATTATCTGCAGTGTCTAACTGTAAATTACATGGCATTGTAATTGGCTGCATTGAGCATATCACCATTATATTGCACAAGAGGGAGATCATTTCTTATTTCTGAGATACCAGAATAACAGGTACCTTTTACCAACAGAAATACAGTTATGTTTGTTAGCAGACGACGATGATGGGTGGGTGGTCAGTCGGGACAAAAACAAAAATAACTAACTCTGCTATATATAGAGGGTCGTAAACGTATTATCATTTATTTCAGAGCACAAAAAAAAAAGGAACAGAAACCAAACAGAAAACCAAGAAACCAACACAGCGGCTCAGGCTGTAGAGACAAGAGAATAAAGCATGATAAGCACACGTCATAATATTATATATATACAGCATGAACACATTGCATACAGAAAATAATGAACACCCAAGGCTTAATAAAAATAAAAATGACAAATAGCAAGGGAACGTAACCCAGCAGTAATTTTCCCGGCGTCCTAAACAAGTATCAGGGCTCCCCTTACGGCCCGATAACAACTTTCAACGCGTCCTATCCCGACGCAATATGCACAGGGAACTGCCCCTAAAAGCATATATATTACCAATTAGATTATTAACCAAAACACAGGGACTGTTCTAAAGTAATACTTAACAGGCCCCATGGCAATTAAGCATGACCCAGTCTATGGATTATGTAGCCAATATTATTTACAAGCATTACTATTTGACGTGGACCACACAAGGATGACCACCATATGATAATTCACAAGTCCACCTGGGAAAGTGCCGTCTGAATCCTTCTTAATCATATAAACAGCTAGGCTGGTGACCATATAAGAATCTATAAGCCCATCGTTAATCATCAAAATCAATACAAGGTTCCAGAACTAGAATATAATCAATAAATGCAAGAATTTACTCAGATTGTAAGAAAATACACCGAAGTATCTATGATCATAGTGGAGGCCCATAGATCTCAAGCCAGAGGCATTGGATCCGAACTCCAACATAACTAATGTATGTATTATAAGCTGGATACCCCAACACCATGGCAATAATGCCATTGCCACGTGGTCGATATAGCTAGCTAAATCCAACAGCTTGATCATAATTACTGTAAAAGTATACATAAAAACCTACAAACACATGTGCATAAATAACTGTAAATTAATATATACATGTACATACAGCCGTAGAGCGCAGAACCAAACCATACGAAGCAAATAAGGTGGCTAAGTCCGCTTGATAGCCTACAGCAATCGATAAATAATAATCGAAGCACGGACCTTACAGGTATTAAACAGGGTGGACGACCATCCCACCCTAGGGGTTACGTAGAATCTAGGTAGCTAGTACATGGCCAAACCCAATGATGGTGCCAAGCAGACCATAGCTGCAGCTTAACCTAAGCAAAGGAGGTAATCACGTGGATCTAGTGACTAGATCAAGGCGGGTCCAAGGGTATGAACAGTGTCCAGAATTATATTAAATGGGAACACATCATACAGTAATGAAAGCTTATTTATGGGGACTCCAATCCAATAGTATTACACAGTATGGACCTAGGCTTAAAGCTGGCTAAATTAGGCAATTACTATGTACCAGGCAACTGGTCAATCACTTTGGTATGACGCTAGTTTGAAATGCATTTTATAAAAGAACGCGTGGCACGCCACGTGCACGCAAACAGATACAGATGATAAAACCTGCACAGAACAGCATTATAGCTTAACTGGACTGGGAGGAATGCATGGCACTAAAATAAAGCTAGGCCTGGCTCAGAATACTAAATTGAAACGCATTATTAATGGTAAATATACGCGGACACACAATAGGCCTTTACCGGAATTACACGATACTTCCACTCTGTGATCAGTGCACAAGGTCACAAAATAATTTAGTACAGCATCTACACATGAGACATTAAAACAATATCTCAACTTAAACTACAACAATGAAAAGCACATAAAATTACTAAGTACTACCTATAGAATCCTTATGCCAACTTACCCAATATGTGAAATGGAACTTTAACTACTACTAGCTTTCAATATGTCTGTGCCCCTCGCCGTCAGATAGGAATATGACTAAGTGGTCAGACTGGACAAACTTATATTCGCGCCAGTGGTCAGCTGACCCGCGGAGGGAATGCATCACCCAAACAAAGACGGTACCAATGCCAGCGTGGGCATAGTCCATGTGCAGCGTCTCTGTTTGGGACTAACAAAGGGATAGTACAAAGCCCAGGTGTAGACAAAGAAATTTAGATGTAATTTACATATAACCACGTTGCCAATATAATTAGGTCAGCGCATGAGAGAAACAAGATGGGGTGGACAATAAGACAAACATACCACTATGGCTACATGTTGTTCTAGAGCATGTCATTCCTCTTTGTCAAGGAACTGTCTTGCTTATGTTTTTTCTACAGAAAGATGTTGAGCCATTCTACAAGGCCTATAAGAAGTTCTATACAATGATTCATTATCACGATTCAATGGTGAGCAAGTCAACTGATTAATCTCCTACTGAAGATATTTTATATAGAATTCATTTACTTTGGTGCACTTTCCAATGAATAACACTTGACAGTAAAGTTTTGGAGCTGGATAATTAAGATTATGCTATATTTAATGAGAGTTTCAGCAGCCTCTGCTTACTGTGCTCACAGACGGCGTGAACTTAAGATAAATGATACAAAAACTGTGAATTTCAATATTAATCTTACCTGGATTTAAGCACACCTTCAGGCAAGGTGTTGGCAGAATGAGCATTAATTGTCCCCATTGTAGGAGTCATTTTTTGCAGAAGATGTATGAGAGAAGGGTCTGGAGCTCAGCATTCTCTCGCTGTAACAGGTGTCTTGAAATAGTCTGCAACTGGAACTGTTCATGGGCTAGTATTCTAACAAATTTTCCCAAATTTTGTCTTCGGTTTGGAAGTAGTGATGGGTATCATTTAGTATTGTATGCAAATAATCATGGTTATTTTTTAGAATTTCTGTAGGATATTGAGAGATTCCATTAATTTATATCATTATGTCATATTATTACAGTACATCAGTCGCTTGCAACCAGGTGATATGATCAGTCTCAATAACAGAAGAGTGATCCACGGAAGAAAAGCATTCACAGAAAATGGACGGAGGCTGTTGCAGGTATGTTATAAGTGAACTGTTTGCTGCTCTCCCTATTATATAGTGCAGCCTTGCTCTTTACATACCTGCCTGCTATTTCCAACCTTGCATTTAAACTGTCAGAGCTATTTGAGTTTGAAAAGTAAATTATGCCTTTTCCTATTAAAAAAATGTTTGGATGAGCATTTGATTGGAAATGTTACCTTATAACTGCATGGACAAATATACTGTCTGCATATATGCCAGAAAGCTACCAATAAAAAGTGATAATCAAAATTAATTGTGCTGAATAGTTTTTATTGAATTTCCTCCATTTTTCATAAGATTTTCAGTGATTTTTACCCATTGACTTTTTCTTTTTTCCCTTTTTGCCTTTTCACCAGGGATGCTACATCAACATATCTGAATTCCAAAGTAAAGTTCAAATTTTCCACAATAAGTATGGAGGAGGCAGATGGCCCACCAGATGTGGGAGCATTGACTGGCAATAAGGCACACAGCAAAGCGCCCAGATGGAGGATGTGCCATTAAATTCAAGTTTAGTTCTGTACTTAGCGATTTTCATCAGCTTTGTGAGGAAGGAGTCACATGATGAATATCAATTTTCTCTTCGGAAAGCTACCAAACCTAGAAAGGCATTCATCTTACAAAATGTGTGAAAGTGACAGTGAGAAGACTAGCACTGAAAAAGTGTATTAGCTTGACTGTAAATTGACCTTTCTAAAACCGGGTTGTATATGGAACCTCGCTAATCATATTAAACTGTGTCTGTGGAATTGAGCTCTGAAATTTTGTAAAAAAATAAACTTTATGTTATTTGAAGCATCTCATCAGACTGATATTCTGCACCCATAGTTTCTACATTATCTGCAAAAGTAAAATTAACTGATATCATATGATTAAAGTAGCAACTATTGTTACTAGCTTTTATGATAAACTTATTATTTTATGTGATTGTAATAATGGACAAAACAGCTGGCCTTCTGATGTTTAAATAAATACTTGGTAATTGAAATGAAAGTTTTATGGAATGGAAATGAGGTCGTCTATATATATTGTATTCTATTCAGACAATATTCAGAATTTTATTATGATATTAAATTGTTTTTCTTTGTCCCTGTTGTTCCTCATGTGTTTCACATGACAATGTAGAAACAAATCACCATTATTATTTGCGGTGTCTGGGAATGCTGACAAATGTTTTTTATATCCCTTGAACATGTTTTATCAAGTCTCTCCTTTTTTCCTTGTTGATTTATTTAGGTATTTGCCACTGTGTGGCTTAAAATTGCGTTTTTGTTGCCTTTGTACAGATATACAATCACCAAAGACCTACAGATCTATGTGATATTTTCTAAAATTGATATTATTTAGATGATTCAGTCTATCATGGTGAAAAATGTTCTAACATTTGTGATTTTTTTACATGTGAATGCTATTCAGCACAAAAATAAACTACTGTTTATGGAAAAAAAAACAATATGTATGTCTTGTTTCTTCACGGTGTGTCATGATTTGTTCCCTTATGTAACACTGCATGAAAGAAATAGATGCCTAGATGTGGAGCTTTATGACAGTATAATCAGTGAAACTAGCTGGTTACAAGGAAGGGCTGTTTCAGAATGTGTTCACGCTTTGTTTTTGAAAAAGAAAATTATGCATAGGTGGTGGGAAGCATTTTGTGGTCTGGGCTGAGTAAATAAATAATAATAATAATAATGGATGGCATTTATATAGCGCATATCCATTAAAAATGCTCTATGCGCTTTACAGAAGCAATATGTCAACATACATGGGTAAAACAATTACAAAATTCAAACATGGTACTCTTAGTTAAAATAGAAGGGAGCATACAGAAACACCCTTACAAAAGCTCACACACACAACCACAATTAATACACACATACAACGCCCACACACCCACATGCGCGCACACACGCACAGATGCCAAGCTTGGATTTTACTCATTGCTCAAAGTATGAGGAAAATAAAATTGTTTTGAGCTGTTTCTTGAAAGCTTCCAAACTCTCGGCTTCTCTAGACTCTAGTGGACATCGGAATGCATAAATTATACATTCAGATAGTGTAAAGAAACTCGCAACTGAAGTCCAGGAAAGCTGGTCTGAAAAGATGGGAAAACAGCATATGTATGGGACGTCTTTAGAAGTGCGTAAGCAGAACTGATAATATTCCGGACGGATAGCAAAATATTCCTTACCATTAAGATAACTGCGGTATACGGAACAGGAGCCATTGCAGGGGCGACTACTCTATTTCAGCTAATATGGGTGTCCAACTCTGAATTGAGTGAATTCCTATTTAAATCTCGTGTGGTCTTATCTTGCAAGAAAAGGTAGGGCGCTAACCGCCATGTGAGGACGTTAATTGTTGGCAGTGCCATCTCATAGCCACCCAAAATGAGAATGTGAACACCTGTTAATGTGATAAGGAAGTAGATCTAGATCTAGACTCTATTTTTCTATGTCTAGATCTAATTCTAGTAATTAATAATCAATATTTTTTTTATAGATCTCCAGATTGAGATTCGAGGTCGAGGTCTAGATCTATCTAGCCTTGCAATGCAAAGCTGAATGGAAACATTTCATGGAATTTTTCGTCAAAAGTAATGTCCAGTCTAGAACAAGGGAGATTGCTGCACGGGAGACTTCAAGCTTGATGTTTACGAAGTATAATGGTATCAAAATAAAATGCTAAAAGATCTGCTGTGCTAACTGCTTAGGGGCCTACATCTTCATTTCTTTATTGATTGAAGAAAAACTGGTTAGAAACTCAAGGAAGATGATCTAGACTAAATCTAGAGTCTAGATAGTAGATATAATCAGTCATGTATGAATAGATCTAATGAATGCTTCAGTGTGTTTGCACGTTGTCATTGATCAAAACTGGTATCAGATCCCAGGTTACACAGTCGTACTGGATCACTTTTGGATGTAGCCCAGTCCAGTGGATTAAAAACTGGAGGGCACACACAATGATCTCATGTTGTTATTAATGTTAAAGATGCTCATTGAATGAATGTTGATGCTGCAGGACTGAAAGGCTGTCATTAGACATTATATCATTATTCATCTAGTCTACGTTTTTATAAGTCAAATTATCAACACTGAAAATCACTTGAATTATGAAATTAGTGCCACCGAATGACTAATGGTTGCAAATGCTGACAGCATATATTTTACTAGCGGAAGGTCTTCCGCCCGTCCGCGCCAGTCAAGAAAACACAATTACCCCAGCCCCTTTTCGCCTGATGAGTCAATCTGACTACCGCCCATTGAATGATTGATACAAACTGACTAGACCCTCACGCCCCCAGGTCCATCTGACCATTCCATGTGTTGTGAGTTTAAATTGATAACAGTGACAATGTGTAACCGTGGGCTTTACTTAATAGCGGTAAAAATTATGGTGCGGTCGGGCGGAAGACCTCCCTTACTAGCTTAGTATGAAATAAAGAAAAAAAAATTGCACTGTTATTAATCTGCTCCAAATCATGATGTAGCCTTGTATTGTTCAATAGCTCTATACAAAGTCATGCAAAGAGAGAAAAACTGTGGTAAGTGCTTAGGATTTAAGAAATATAAAATTGATGCATTTGAATTTTGCACTGCCCATCTGTTTAATATGTGATCTCAGTTATTGGACCAGTGAGAAGCATGGATTTCATCTTCTCCGCACAACCGAAGAGTAAGACGCTCAAGTTTTCTCACAGAAAACATCTATTTAGCTGAAGTAGGCCTACAAGTCTCATCTAATTTTAGAATTTGACTTAGTAATTTGGTTCATTGTAATTTTTATATATCCCCAGATAGGCAAAATCAAGGATGAAGACTGAGCAATAGCCTCAGTAAGTTTCTTAAGAACATCAACAAGGCAATGTGCAATAGCAATTGGAATCATTAAAGAGTAACTATGGTCAGCCATGTAAAGCATCCATATGACAATCATGATGAAAAGCATGGTTCTCGACATAGCCATCATGAGAAACATTCTCAAGAAATGACAGGACTGGAGCATTCCAAACATCACACGGAGACTGTCACTAGAACAAGACAGAAAGGTGATTCAAAGACTGGAACTCCAGCAGGCTCTTCAAGAGGAAAGTCAGTGACATTATTTCTCCCAAGATGGTTATACTGCTACCTGCCAGTGGCAGTTGGTGCCTTATCAGTTATAATGTCAGTCATACTGGTAAACTACAATCGTCTTCTTGTGGAAAACTCATTGATGGAGAAAACAGATACATTGGGTTGGGAGATAATTTCTTTGTTTACCAGTTTTGACAAAAATAGTGATAACTATTTGAGCATTGATGAAGCGGCACCACTGATTCTACAGTTTGTCCACAAATCACAGGTACTCCTAATGTTAAGCTAAATAGAAAGAAATGTTGACCATTGATCTTCTCTTTCTCACTTCTCATGTTTCTTTTCTTTTTTTAAATTTAAGTCATTGTCTACCCCTCTCCCCTTCCTTTTCTAGTAAGGGGAATGGGGGATAATCAGTGTTTCTTCCATTGTATTTGGCTATGCTTGGTAATATTTTGGCTATAGTTTTGGTGTTATATTATGTGCAAGGCTGTAGAGTAGAGAAGTTAGAGTTTAGTAAGGAGGCACACATGTGAAAAATGCCATTAACTCTCTACAAGTAAGTTACAAGAAGATATTATATACTTAATGAAGGCAACAACAAAATTTGCTATTGGCAGCTTTTGTGTATAGAGTGTATCGTCTTTTAATTTTGTCATAGAATGTGGAAAGTAACACCTTTTCTTTGTCAAAATGCAGGGAAAGGATGTGACCTTAAATGCTGATGTTCTGCCTGGAGAGGACATTGTGACAATAGAGGCAAAATTTTCTCCATTAAACATATCTACTATGACCAAAGATTGGGAACATGATGCAAGTATCTCTATTTTGTTTCAACTAAACAAATCCAGTAATCAGCTAACATAAATGTTAATGCAGATTTGCACTAAAAAAATATAAAAAATTCATTGTCATGTTTCTTCAGCAAAGTTGTGACTTCAAAATAATAATCAAACAAATAGTACTTTAATATCTCTGGAAAAGAAACTTGGACTCTGGAGGCCCAAGATTATACTTCAAAGGCTTAAAATGACTATTGAGGTATACAAACTTGTTTGATACCTGAATGTTCGCTTATCAGCAGCCCACAGGATGTTTTCAACATAACATGTCTTCCTCCAACAGTTTAACAACAATGAGTCTTTCCATGGTTTGTTCAGTTGGCTGTCTCCCCATATACTGTCCAAAGACTTTGGTGTGTCACGTTTCAAAGACCTTTTGCCTGAAGACATTGAAAATATTCCTGTACCAGGTAAAACTTATGTTTTTTATCATAGTTACAAAATTGGAATTCTAAAAATATTGCGACTGTTCTGTATGCTGTTCACTTTGTGTGTGTCTGTCATTTGTCGCCTTCTCAGGACTCAACTTCTTAATAAATGAGAAATATAAATACAGCGGTGTTAAATATTTATTATGGTACCATTGTGCTGCAGTTAAGTATGTCATATTTCAAGGGGTTTTTGCATTTTGACATTGAAGGGCATAACTGTCTTACTTTTTGTGCCTTATACATAAACAGCTATGTGATGCATCATGGAAACTAGTCATCATTTTTTTTTTTTTAATGCAGTCTTTGTATTACTCAGTTTACATTTTTTTTTTTTCAATTTTACCAGGCACAGTGTACTCAATTTTGGATGCACCAGGTAGTATGTTTGGAACCACTTCTTTGCCCAGTACTCGATACTACCCTCCACGTATCATTGGACGTGCCCATTCAGCACATCAACTTTTTTCTATGTTTCACCCTTTAACTTTCTTGATAATGCGGTTTCCACCCCAGGGACTGTACGGTTGTGTGAGGGCAGCCAGCAGTCAGTTTGTTGAAGTTGTCTTCAGGTGAGTGTACAGTGAATCAGGATTGGCGAAAGGGAACTGTCAGTATAATTTAGACAGGGTTCGTAGCGGACCTTGAAAACCTGGAAAAACCTTCAAAAACGAAAATATAAAAAAAAGAACTAGATCGAATTGAAAAAACAAAAACGTGGGTCTAGGCGCTAGGCTTAACGCAGACCTCCCAAGTCTCCCCGTTTTCATGATAAAACCCCGCCCTCACCTTGTTCCTTTGAAATCTCACCGTTTCTGGGAAAAAGAGAAAGAAAAAAAAAAAAAAGTAAAGTTCTGCCGGTCACACGAAAATTACTGATTTTAAAAGCTTTTTCATAGTGCAGCTTGGCTGATACAGTTGTATGTATTTTTCTTTGAGGAGCGTGGAACGTGCCCACTCAGTTGGGGGGTAGGGGGGAGGGTTGGGTAGGAACCAAGGTGAAGGGGATCTGCCTGGCTGCAATGCCCATTCAGTCCTTTTCGAGAACACTTGGAGACTAGACGGCACTGGCATGTCTAGGGAACACACTATTCACTTTGATGTCTGCCGGACACATAAGCCAGTGCGAGTGGGGGAGTGAAGGTGGGACGGAGACCGTCTGCTTGACTGGGTCGGCAAGGCCAGCGCATGTTTTTTTTTTTTTTTAATCCGGTTTTTGGGAATATTTGGGACCAAAGATTATATTTATAGAGGGCACTTATGGAGGCTAGTGATGGCCAGTTGGGACAACTGTTGCGCCCTGTGAGCATTATTATGCGTACAGTAGTATATATGTAGTATAAGGGGGGGAGGGGGGGGGTGAGCTGAGGAGAATCGGCCTGACCATTCAGCCTAGGCTTATTTTACATAGATTCATAGACCTGTGGAGGCTTGAAAAATCAAGTGTTGGTATAATACATTAGGGTAACATTTTTACCCTCATTTTCAGTACTTACCAAGCCCATAAAATGAATCAGTAACAGAAAAGTGGGATAAATGGCAGAGAATCATCTTAAAGCAGTTTGTCAGTATAAAGTACAGGAGTCTGGTAGATTGAATGTTGAAAAAGAAAAATGTAGAATTTCAGATTATTCAGATGTCACAGTGACACATTGAAATTCTAATATCCAGTAGTCATAGACCTGCAGGTTTATTTAATTTTCTGTTACTGCCAAGGATACTGCTGAGTGCTGAGTGCTGAGATGTTCAAAAGTTTTATCTGTTGAAAAGAGAACACTTCCAAAGAAAAGAAAATAGTTTTTTTGTGATGTTAAGACCATCCCACAGATTCTCAATTTATCTGATTGTAATTAATGATTTAATCTGCCATTAAAGCAACAGGAGGACTACCTTCTCCTTGTCTTAGCAACTCTAGTGCCCAAAAGATTAAGCAAATTTTCTGATTATGGCATTGAATTACTAGGTTAGACTGACCAGACTGCTTAGATTCAGCATGAAAATTGTCCCTATGGTTTCTTCAGCCATGTCAAAAATGTTTGTTTTTTATAAAAAAAAATATATTTATGGGGTGGTTGTATTTAATTTTCTTTTGTGTATGTATCGAGTTTCTAAGAGGTTGCGGTAATCTCCCCTCTTTTTGTGAAATCTCCACACTTTTTTAACCAAATCTCCCCACATCCTGCTTGTACTAGTTGGGAGGTCTGCTAACGGAGACGGCTGTGTAGTCGCACGAGTTTTTACGGGCATAAGCGATTTACGGACAAGCATAGTTTTTGTCGCGGCGTTTTGTGGCCTTGAAAATGAAAAGGTTGACCTTGAAAAACCTTGAAAAAACCTTGAATTTTCTCATCAAAGCCTGCTATGAACCCTGTTTAGATTCCACTTATAAATTGCTGTGTAGTTAATTCTCATAAGCTTTACAATGAATTTATTTCGAATGGTTTTGGCATAATAGTCACAGTGTAAGTTCTGACTGTTAAATTCATTTAGAAATAGTTACTCTCTTTGTAGAAAGTTATTTCTGTAAAGGTTTATTGACTCTGTCATTGTTGTAGAGTTAAAATGGTCATGTAGTTAGTTAGGTTTAGTTAGGTTTTTGATGGAAGCTGCATTTTGTCAGTCTGTTCCTTCAGAAAGTAAATGGACCAGTTGAAAAAATTGTAGTCATTCTCATATTTGTCCATAATTACAAGTATGCAACCGAGTAAAAACAAAAAGATATTAATTTGATTTAATGTAGGTCTGGTGATATTATACATCACAGTACCGACAACAAACAAGTTAAAAAACAAAATATACCAAGCAGTGATTTGACCTTTGTGGTCCTTCATAATGTTGATGTGGAATGCTGCCTGCTGTTTCAAAGTGGTGGAAATCAAAGGCACATAAGTGATGAAATAAACAGATGAAAATCATAAAAGCTTAGCGCAGCTCTATGTTAGCACAACAAGAAATATTATTTTTCTCTAGAGCATGAACGTAAGTGTTGATTTTGCTATTTGAATAAAATGTTCTCTCTGCGGCTGCTCCAACAGAATGCATGTGGAATTTCAACTGAATGAGCCACCCAGATTTCCATTCTGGTATACCCCAGCACAGTTTACTGGGTCTCTTCTCATGTCCAGAGATGGTTTGAGTGTCCAACATTTCCACTTGTATGTGCCAAATGAAAGAAGCCTGAATGTTGGTAAGGAACAGAAGGCACGCACTTCCAACTCTGAAATGTCCCTTGCTTGCACAGAATTTTGTATTTCATCAAACATTTTGCCAGAATTATTGTCGATAGTACTGTCATCTCAATTAACTAGCAAGAACTGAGAAACTTGGTTCCAGTTGAAAAGAGTGTCGTAACATTAATTGATCTTTTAAAGGCTCCTGCACTGGCAATTGAAAATTACATGTCAGCCACATAAGAGTGACATCAGCCTGTTTAAGATTTATATGTGCTGTTGAATACAGTACCATCCTTGCGTTGTAATCAGCAGATTTATTAATTGAACGTGAAATTTTACTGGGTTTTTTTTTTGTTTTTGTTTTTTTTATTTGCTGTATCAGACTGTAAAATCTTTAGCCTCCCAGCCAGTTTGCCACAAAAGTTATGCACCTCAGGCATATTTTCATCTTACAATAACATGAACAGTTTAGGAGAGAGTTTTGTTATAATTTTATCAAATTAAATCCAGTGTGGAGACAAAATTGATATTTTGTCCCATAAATAATCTAACCTTTTTATAAAAAATTCTTTTCCTTTGCCACTTTAGACATGGAATGGCTGAATGAGAAAGATAAACCTGAGAGCATAGAGGTGGACATTGGATATATGCCATTGATGGAGCTGGTCAGTCAGGGTCCATCCAGATCTCAGAATGTAACAACAGATAGGAATAGGTCAGAGGTAAGTGCACTCTGAGCAACAGCTGGGACTCTTTCACAGGCACAAGCACTTCAGCCTACTGGACATAGACAACTTTCAGCACCAGCCTAGATGTACCCTTAATCAATCATAAACTTCACATACAAAATTGTTTATGCTAAATATTGATGTCAGAGAACTTTGAACAACAGATGGCTCTAAATTTTTGAAGCAGTTTCTGTCACTTGTCAAAACAGTGTGTTGATCTATTGTGAACATGAATGTTAAATCTTGTATAACCAAGCAATAGTTTTCCTTTTACAGTACACTTCAGTCCTATTGATATGTGTTATTTTCAACCCTTTTGAATTTTATATTTATGTGGAAAGTTCAGATTTTCCCAATTGAAAGTAGTCAAAGAAAACAATAGACAGACCCAGAATTGAATCAGAACCCTCCATCCTGTCTCCTTCTTCCTGTTTTTCATGTTTTCATTTTTCCATTTGGTCACCATTCCCTAAAACTGTAGTTATTGGTTTTGGCTACATATGGGGAGAAGCACAATTGGTCTAATTATGATGAATTTTTGAAAGTTTACTGTCCGATAATTTTTCTTTAATTAGCTTAGGAGTCCAGAACCAAGATCATTCGATGAAGCTTTGACTGTAGTCAAATATATGTATATAAAACTTGATTTTTCACAAATTTTGAGTTACTGCAGTCTTAAGTCTTAGGGGACGGTGACGATTTCTTCTTGGACATTAACATGATGATTTTTCTCCTTCAATCTTTGAGAGTATTTTCAACATTCTACAAACATCATAGAATCAGGGAGCATATTTATCGTGGGAATGAAGTTTTGTAATTTCTGTTGCATTGTAGGGTTTTCCTTATTTCTTAGGTCCAAAATAATGGAGAACCTTCAACCCAGAAAATTCAGTGGGACTCTGAAATTTCGTATCAGGAGGCACTGGATGCTTTGGAGCTTAAATTGTTTCCTTTCAAAGAGGTATGTCTGAATTTTTAACAGTAAAATTATGTTAGGTATTCACATTTGACCCTAAACTACCAGGCACCTTTATGAAAAGGACAAATTACTTGATCTGTAATTATTAATACACATGTGAGGTAGAGAGAAAAAAAGAATAGTAAAGAAGGGAATTGAAACAAAGAGATTGGAAATTAGATCAGACGTGAACGGAGGTCATGAATTGAAAGGACAAAAGT
This sequence comes from Onchidella celtica, assembly GCA_963931925.1. Classification (NCBI taxonomy): domain Eukaryota; kingdom Metazoa; phylum Mollusca; class Gastropoda; order Systellommatophora; family Onchidiidae; genus Onchidella; species Onchidella celtica. Next base: position 75,508,653 of record OZ007569.1, read on the forward strand.
CATTAGAAAGTAAAAAGGAAAGGATACACTGACAGAAAAATAAAAAAGATAATGAAGGAAACTGCAGCAACCGGAACATTTATAACAAATGCGTGAACATGAAGGCAAAAAATCATATTTGAGATCTCTGCACTTTCGTCCTCTCTTGTGGAAACCGCAAGGAAAACTGTGTCACTTGGAATATGATGATAGTAAAAAGATAATGCAATAAATACTTGAGCCATGCTATGTACTTGAGAACTTACTAAAATAGAATATATTTATATGTAGATCATGGGGTACGATAAATACTGTGAAAGATGCATCAAATCGGAGGATTTTCATTTTGTACAAGTTTATGATATGATAACACTTCTTAAAATATAAAAATGCACACCATTTTACACAGGACAATATTTTATTTCTGGTCATATCCCAAGAAGATGAGGTTCTGAGATCCTTGGCACATGTTCTATTCACCAGATCAATTACTATAACCTGTCTGATGCCTTTGATCGTGCTAAGAGTGAAGACAAACTTGTACATTCCATCTTACTTTGGGGAGCCCTGGATGACCAGAGTTGCTGAGGATCAGCTCGGACCCTGAGAGAGTCAGCTCTCCAGGACCCCAAGGTGATCAGTCTTCTAGCACAGCGCTTCGTCAGCTCCTGGACATTGGTGGTTGACTTGAAGGTAAACAAACAGAAGTAGAGAAGTAGAGCTTAGGTTGTCACCTCTCTGCTCTGGCTTTGGTCGTGTTTCTGTTGTCCTGTGAGCACTTTTTTTGCCATCAAACCTGTCCAGAGTGGTGGGCACCAGAGATGATCATAAATGTATGGAGAAGAAGTAGAGCTTAGGTTGTCACCTCTCTGCTCTGGCTTTGGTCGTGTTTCTGTTGTCCTGTGAGCACTTTTTTTGCCATCAAACCTGTCCAGAGTGGTGGGCACCAGAGATGATCATAAATGTATGCAGAAGAAGTAGAGCTTAGGTTGTCACCTCTCTGCTCTGGCTTTGGTCGTGTTTCTGTTGTCCTGTGAGCACTTTTTTTGCCATCAAACCTGTCCAGAGTGGTGGGCACCAGAGATGATCATAAATGTATGCAGAAGAAGTAGAGCTTAGGTTGTCACCTCTCTGCTCTGGCTTTGGTCGTGTTTCTGTTGTCCTGTGAGCACTTTTTTTGCCATCAAACCTGTCCAGAGTGGTGGGCACCAGAGATGATCATAAATGTATGGAGAAGAAGTAGAGCTTAGGTTGTCACCTCTCTGCTCTGGCTTTGGTCGTGTTTCTGTTGTCCTGTGAGCACTTTTTTTGCCATCAAACCTGTCCAGAGTGGTGGGCACCAGAGATGATCATAAATGTATGGAGAAGAAGTAGAGCTTAGGTTGTCACCTCTCTGCTCTGGCTTTGGTCGTGTTTCTGTTGTCCTGTGAGCACTTTTTTTGCCATCAAACCTGTCCAGAGTGGTGGGCACCAGAGATGATCATAAATGTATGGAGAAGAAGTAGAGCTTAGGTTGTCACCTCTCTGCTCTGGCTTTGGTCGTGTTTCTGTTGTCCTGTGAGCACTTTTTTTGCCATCAAACCTGTCCAGAGTGGTGGGCACCAGAGATGATCATAAATGTATGGAGAAGAAGTAGAGCTTAGGTTGTCACCTCTCTGCTCTGGCTTTGGTCGTGTTTCTGTTGTCCTGTGAGCACTTTTTTTGCCATCAAACCTGTCCAGAGTGGTGGGCACCAGAGATGATCATAAATGTATGGAGAAGAAGTAGAGCTTAGGTTGTCACCTCTCTGCTCTGGCTTTGGTCGTGTTTCTGTTGTCCTGTGAGCACTTTTTTTGCCATCAAACCTGTCCAGAGTGGTGGGCACCAGAGATGATCATAAATGTATGGAGAAGAAGTAGAGCTTAGGTTGTCACCTCTCTGCTCTGGCTTTGGTCGTGTTTCTGTTGTCCTGTGAGCACTTTTTTTGCCATCAAACCTGTCCAGAGTGGTGGGCACCAGAGATGATCATAAATGTATGGAGAAGAAGTAGAGCTTAGGTTGTCACCTCTCTGCTCTGGCTTTGGTCGTGTTTCTGTTGTCCTGTGAGCACTTTTTTTGCCATCAAACCTGTCCAGAGTGGTGGGCACCAGAGATGATCATAAATGTATGGAGAAGAAGTAGAGCTTAGGTTGTCACCTCTCTGCTCTGGCTTTGGTCGTGTTTCTGTTGTCCTGTGAGCACTTTTTTTGCCATCAAACCTGTCCAGAGTGGTGGGCACCAGAGATGATCATAAATGTATGGAGAAGAAGTAGAGCTTAGGTTGTCACCTCTCTGCTCTGGCTTTGGTCGTGTTTCTGTTGTCCTGTGAGCACTTTTTTTGCCATCAAACCTGTCCAGAGTGGTGGGCACCAGAGATGATCATAAATGTATGGAGAAGAAGTAGAGCTTAGGTTGTCACCTCTCTGCTCTGGCTTTGGTCGTGTTTCTGTTGTCCTGTGAGCACTTTTTTTGCCATCAAACCTGTCCAGAGTGGTGGGCACCAGAGATGATCATAAATGTATGGAGAAGAAGTAGAGCTTAGGTTGTCACCTCTCTGCTCTGGCTTTGGTCGTGTTTCTGTTGTCCTGTGAGCACTTTTTTTGCCATCAAGCCTGTCCAGAGTGGTGGGCACCAGAGATGATCATAAATGTATGGAGAAGAAGTAGAGCTTAGGTTGTCACCTCTCTGCTCTGGCTTTGGTCGTGTTTCTGTTGTCCTGTGAGCACTTTTTTTGCCATCAAACCTGTCCAGAGTGGTGGGCACCAGAGATGATCATAAATGTATGGAGAAGAAGTAGAGCTTAGGTTGTCACCTCTCTGCTCTGGCTTTGGTCGTGTTTCTGTTGTCCTGTGAGCACTTTTTTTGCCATCAAACCTGTCCAGAGTGGTGGGCACCAGAGATGATCATAAATGTATGGAGAAGAAGTAGAGCTTAGGTTGTCACCTCTCTGCTCTGGCTTTGGTCGTGTTTCTGTTGTCCTGTGAGCACTTTTTTTGCCATCAAACCTGTCCAGAGTGGTGGGCACCAGAGATGATCATAAATGTATGGAGAAGAAGTAGAGCTTAGGTTGTCACCTCTCTGCTCTGGCTTTGGTCGTGTTTCTGTTGTCCTGTGAGCACTTTTTTTGCCATCAAACCTGTCCAGAGTGGTGGGCACCAGAGATGATCATAAATGTATGCAGAAGAAGTAGAGCTTAGGTTGTCACCTCTCTGCTCTGGCTTTGGTCGTGTTTCTGTTGTCCTGTGAGCACTTTTTTTGCCATCAAACCTGTCCAGAGTGGTGGGCACCAGAGATGATCATAAATGTATGGAGAAGAAGTAGAGCTTAGGTTGTCACCTCTCTGCTCTGGCTTTGGTCGTGTTTCTGTTGTCCTGTGAGCACTTTTTTTGCCATCAAACCTGTCCAGAGTGGTGGGCACCAGAGATGATCATAAATGTATGGAGAAGAAGTAGAGCTTAGGTTGTCACCTCTCTGCTCTGGCTTTGGTCGTGTTTCTGTTGTCCTGTGAGCACTTTTTTTGCCATCAAACCTGTCCAGAGTGGTGGGCACCAGAGATGATCATAAATGTATGGAGAAGAAGTAGAGCTTAGGTTGTCACCTCTCTGCTCTGGCTTTGGTCGTGTTTCTGTTGTCCTGTGAGCACTTTTTTTGCCATCAAACCTGTCCAGAGTGGTGGGCACCAGAGATGATCATAAATGTATGGAGAAGAAGTAGAGCTTAGGTTGTCACCTCTCTGCTCTGGCTTTGGTCGTGTTTCTGTTGTCCTGTGAGCACTTTTTTTGCCATCAAACCTGTCCAGAGTGGTGGGCACCAGAGATGATCATAAATGTATGCAGAAGAAGTAGAGCTTAGGTTGTCACCTCTCTGCTCTGGCTTTGGTCGTGTTTCTGTTGTCCTGTGAGCACTTTTTTTGCCATCAAACCTGTCCAGAGTGGTGGGCACCAGAGATGATCATAAATGTATGCAGAAGAAGTAGAGCTTAGGTTGTCACCTCTCTGCTCTGGCTTTGGTCGTGTTTCTGTTGTCCTGTGAGCACTTTTTTTGCCATCAAACCTGTCCAGAGTGGTGGGCACCAGAGATGATCATAAATGTATGCAGAAGAAGTAGAGCTTAGGTTGTCACCTCTCTGCTCTGGCTTTGGTCGTGTTTCTGTTGTCCTGTGAGCACTTTTTTTGCCATCAAACCTGTCCAGAGTGGTGGGCACCAGAGATGATCATAAATGTATGGAGAAGAAGTAGAGCTTAGGTTGTCACCTCTCTGCTCTGGCTTTGGTCGTGTTTCTGTTGTCCTGTGAGCACTTTTTTTGCCATCAAACCTGTCCAGAGTGGTGGGCACCAGAGATGATCATAAATGTATGCAGAAGAAGTAGAGGAGGAGGAGGGATTTTGATCTGCTGGGGATGGGAAATAAAATAAAAATGTGGTAAAACAGAGAAATGACTTGACTCATCCACTAATTAAACTGGCTCTAAGATGTTGCAGGGAAAGACTTTGCTGTTAAAGTGTACAAAGACCAGACAGTAAAGTTGATACATAATGTAAATCTTTGCACCATATCTAGAATGGCCTCAAGGCACAAATACACAAAACTGCATTTAACTCATTCAGTACCAGGGCATTTTCCATCTCTGGACCGGGCCAGATTTTGGACCTTTTTGGTGCTAGACCTATAAAATCCTAATTTTTGGCTACATTTGTATTAACCAACCAACACATGTTATATGTCAAAAGAAAGGCAAAATGCTGAACTTTATGAATATGTAGATCAAAACTTATTTTGAGAGATAAAAATTATTGTAAGGGTTAAATAAAACAAAATGTGAAGAAAAAAAATTATGATTATGACCAACCTAATTTCAACTTATGGTTCGTAGATCTAGGAACAAAAACTCCAATGGGCTTCAAACTCCAGAATATTGTTTATAATCCATTCATATATAATCTATGTGAATTTCACAAACATTGTTAAAGAAATAAAAAAGTTACAGCAAAAAAAAACAACACCACTGACACACACAAAAAATGATTTAAAAAATCCAAAACTTAGGCGATAATCTCTTTTCAAAGAAGCTTTAATGTGTCTTTTCCCGGTTGAATTTAGCAATAGGAAGTTCATAAACCATTCCAGAATGTTGGATTGGATTTGTGTTTCTTAACTTTAAAAAACCGGTCTGGATTTGGATGTGTATTAGTCGAGCCGTGAAACATGGTGCAGCGGCCAGCCATTGCTGTCAGACGAGCCGTGAAACACGGCTCGCGGTAGTGAATGAGTTAAAATGCATTGAAGAAGAATTAGTGTCAAACAATATTTAAGTATATATGACGGAAGACAAGAGGTTACTTATTCCCATGCAAATAGTGCTCAAACCAGAGTCCCAATTTTTGTTTTTCTGTTATTGACGTGAAGTATTTCTCTGACTATGTTTCAGGTGCATGCTGCAGACCCCACCCTTCCTTACTCATCAGTTGCTGCTTCATTTGTTGATATCTATGACTTTCCAGTGATGATGATTGTTGCCCTCAGCAATGGCACTGTAGTCCACAAAATCAATGCTAATGACTTACTAGACATGGAGTTTAGTTTTGTCCAACATGGGTAAGAATAAAATTTATGTGGTTGGGTATTATACAACTGGATATGTCATTTTATAAGGGGCTTACAGACCGTCAGCAAAGCAGTGCAGAGAAATATTAATGTTCAGGCTGGGAGCAAAGCTAAGCAGAGCAGTTTGAAATTAGCCCAGACTTTATTTCTGCTTGATCTGCTCGACCTTGAGAGGGTGTACAGGCTTGCTCATCAAGTGATAACAATATTATATTGTCACTTCATTGTGCATTGATGTAATCCTACTTGAGTGTTCCACTCTACCCATAGTGTGAATATCCAAACTTTCTACTTTGCTGATGGTCTGTAAGGGCCCATATAAGATTACTGGTTGTTTGGTTTTCACAGATAGCTTTTTTTTTTTTTTTTGTAGTCCTAGTCATTCAGGGAGACAATTTTAATGATATACTGGAGGGAAATTGTACCACTGTTGTGATGAAACTAGTCATCAGTTGGACCTTGTATACACAGAGCTCACTGGGTCTGTGTTCTTGAAATCACAATAGGGTCATTTTCTTGACGGATAGTTGTCAAGTTCACGAATGTGAAAATATAATGAATCCAGATGGTAAAGCACTCATCTGTGCTGGTGGTATGAAACTGTTATTTGCTTCCTCTGAGAGGGCTGCAGAATGACATAAACACAGTGCACCAATAGCCCATGCGGCAATAATTAAGTCAAAATAAGGAAATGCACCGGATATTATAGGAGTTATGATGCAATGATTTCGTGGAGATTTGACACCTGTCACAATATGCTAGAAGTCCTAAGCTTGTTGGAATCAAAGGCAGTTCAAATCTTCTGATGAAAATCATTTGCTTCTTGTAATCCTTTTCAAAGGAAGAAAATGAACCCAGCCCTTCAAAGCAATTTTATTTGTAACAACATCTAGTTTGATATCAGTTATCCACTGATTGTCAGATGTTGTGAGAAACGAGGATGTAGATTGTTTCATTGTTTGATCTCCAAGGTGAAATAATTAATGCAATGCAATATTTGTGTCTTCAGCTTTTCAGAGCCAACTTCCACAAATTACCGTCAATTTCTACAAGACGGAGTCACAAAAGCTCAACAAGCATTGGAAGAAAGCTAACCATTGGTGGATACTTTTCCAATCCAGCAGACCAATGATTGATGAAAAGGAATGAAAAGTGTCTTTTTTAAAAAATTAAAACAGTATCATTCAAAATAATTATTCTGGACCCTTTAAGAACTTTGATTATAGTTGTAATCATTGGGGGTGGGGGATGTCGAGTCTGAAACAGAAAACTTATGTCTTTTCTGCTCTTGTGTAATATGGTCCTGTTAAGGAAGTGACAGTTCTATACATTACATGGTTACATGAAGTACGTCTTAGTTTGACCACAACCATTTGGAGATAAAACATACAAGAAAAAGAAAGATAAATTCCCAGTTGTATTTCATTGTTGCCTACTGAACACATTCGGATGGGAAGCTGTGATCAGGTTGACAATCAAAACAAATTTTATCATCACCAACAGCTGAAACTGCAAACATAAAGTTTTCTTACTTGTCTTGTCTTTGGTTATGTGCAACAGTTTGTCCCTGCCTCTGGTTTACGATTCCTCACCTGCCTCTTCATTTCCTGAAAATGTTTTTCTCGTGCACTATAACCCTGTTAGTGGTTTGTTTACACTTCTATAATAGACTAAATATTGTAACTGATTCGCATGTCAGTTTATCTGTTAACAGTGGCGGGTCTAAATTGCTTAGTTGTCTGTCTGCTTTCTCATGCAGCGATTTCTTATTCTCTCTCTGTTATTGTATTTCTTTGTTCACTTTTTTCCTTTGAGTCGATCAGCTTTTATTCGGTCTATCTTGAGATTGGTTGTTCATTGGTTTGATTTAAATACATGTACTGTAATTGCTTTTTGTGGCATGGAACTTTGAGAATTCCTTGTAAATATGAAGTCAACCAAAGATTTTTAAATTCTAACATTCATGCTGGTTAACTTTTACAAGAAACGTAAACTATCACTGTTTTAGTGTGCCATTTATAACATTCCACATGATGTAGTTAAGGAGAAAACAAAACATTGAAACCCAGTATGGGAAATACAAATGGCTGAAACAAGTACATGTATTTTAGTTTTCTGGTTGTGGTTTATGTCATCCTTTTCATTTATAATTTGTGAATTTTTATCTATTGGTCTTAACCTTTAATCCTTTGGAGGAAAAAAGTTTAAAACTGATGTTTCATTTAGATACTATGTTTCTACACTTGGTCAGTAATTTAAAGTTGCTTTAAGTTGGACTCTGGGCTGTGCTTTTACACATATTTATGTGAACGTACTTTCTATCACTGCCTAAGCTATAAATTATATCATAAGTTATTTCTCACTACATCACCAGGATATGAAGATATTACTTTTTGGAGTAAACAGTATGTGATATTCAGGTCAAGATTTTTTTTTTTTTCGGCCTCATTTTGACCTCAGTGATATTTATGATGCTGTACTGGGCGGCACAAAGCATTTTTTTGTTGACACAAGATCTGGGTACCAGTTAACTAGTCTATATGATTATCACTCTTAGCTTTCATTTCAATGAACTTTTCATCAGCCCGAAGGCCAATTAGTAATGCAATGATCAAATAGTTTTCTCTTTGTTTTATTCTCTTGAATAATGTAATTAGTGTAATTTCATCACTGAATTCATGAAAAGGAGAAGCTGAGCTCTTTCTTTTTTGATGTTTCCAAATTAAAGGCAATAACAGTGGAATATGTATAGTACAGATTACGGGAATCGAGGTCTTTATGTCATTTAGGGGATTATACAATTGGTTCTGCACATGCTTCAGCACTGACGGTAGAACACCTGAAATAATTTTTTTGGGAACAGTGTGTAATCCTGACCTGTAACATGTTTTTAAATGTATAATCTGGAATTGTCACTGAAATTCAAGACATACAGTGAGAGCAAAATTGTCTGTCTGATCATTTTACCAACCTTAGTTTTCATGATTCAGAAATTGTATTTATCTGACACACTGACAGAATGTTGGAGTTATAGAAGATTCTGTACATTACAGAAACCACAGAAAATTTGTGGGGCTGCAGCAAGGCTTGAAGCAAAGACAAAATGTGGCAGAAGGAAAAAGTTGTAGGTTGGAAAGCCTTGCATAAGAAACAATACAGAATGATAGTACATGTAAAATGAAAGGAAGAGGACAAAGAATGAAAGCATTTGGTCAGTGGACCGTCATTGGGCAAGTAAATGTAACAGTGTAAAAGAAAAATTAAACAAAGAAATTGTAAAATCCCCAAGAGTACAGGTACTTGTGGTATGCGAGTTCCAGACTTGGATTCTCAGAATGCGGCCTGTATGTCAAGATTTGCTTTCAAGCAACCATTCTCAGGCTTTTATTTTTTTAAAGAGTAGAGTTACCCAAAGCTACCTGAAATGACGGATCTGGATGTGGAACCAACAATGAAAGAACTCTCTGAAGCCATCCAGGATATGAAAAATGGAAAAGCTTGTGGAGAGGATAACATTCCAGCTGAAGTCCTCAAAGAAAACCTTGAAACACTATTACCACACCTATACCACCTACTAATCGTGTGCTGGAAAACTGGAACAATTCCATCCGATATGAAAAATGCAAAAATTGTAACTCTTTACAAGAATAAAGGAGACAAAGGGGATTGTAACAATTACCGCGGCATATCATTGATGAGTATTACAGGGAAAGCGTTCGCCAAAATCATACTCAAACGATTACACAGGCTCGCTGAAAGAATCTTACCAGAATCCCAATGCGGATTCAGAGCAGAACGATCAACTGCAGATATGATATTTACAGTCCGTCAACTACAGGAAAAATGCAGAGAACAAGGAAAACCACTGTACATGGCTTTCATAGATCTGACAAAAGCCTTCGACACCGTAAGCAGACCATCGCTTTACATTGTACTGAAGTCCATTGGATGTCCACCACAGCTATTGAAGCTGATCATCTCCTTTTATGACGACATGAGTGCATGCGTCCAGTTTGACGGAAACATCTCAGGTAAATTTGCAGTGAAGACCGGAGTAAAACAAGGATGTGTACTGGCACCAACTCTATTTGGAATTTACTTTGCAGCACTCCTACAGTTCGCTTTTCAAGACTCCACAGATGGTATTTTCATCCGAACAAGATCAGATGGGTCTCTGTTCAACTTGGCCAGGTTAAAAGCAAAAACAAAGACTCGTGAAATCATGCTGCGTGAACTCTTCTTTGCAGACGATGCTGCAGTAGTAGCCCAAAACAACGAACAACTGCAAAATATGATGGACTTATTGTCAAATGCATGCGACCTCTTTTCCTTGACAATTAGTGTTAAAAAGACAGAGGCAATCGGACAAGGTACACTATCTCCTCCCGACATTTCATTGAACGGCAACAAGATCAACTCAGTTGAAAAGTTTACCTATCTTGGCTCCACAGTAACAGCATCACTATCCCTGGATGAAGAACTAAACGCCAGAATTGGGAAAGCAGCTACAACTTTTGGCAGGTTATCTCAGAGAGCTTGGAACAACAAAAAGCTGACACTCAAGACCAAAATTCTTATTTATCAAGCTTGTGTCATCAGTACCTTGTTGTATAGCTGCGAAACGTGGACCACCTATACAAGACACGAAAAAAGATTAAACAGCTTCCATCTTCGCTGCCTGCGGAAAATCATGGACATCAGATGGCAGGACAAAATCACCAACAGCGAAGTTCTCAAACGAGCAAAGCTCACCTCAATTCAAGCAACACTGAGAACAAGACGACTCAGGTGGATAGGACATGTCAAAAGAATGGATGATAGTAGAATCCCAAAGCAGATACTGTATGGTGAGCTAAAAGAGGGAAAAACGTCAAAGAGGTAGACCAAAACTACGTTTCAATGATATCTGCAGGACCACACTGAAAGATTTTGGGATCGATGAAAAATCATGGGAAAATGTGGCAGAAGATCGAACGACCTGGAAGGGAGCCGTCAGGAAAGGTGCTGCCAAATTTGAAAAAATCAAAGAGAAATTAGGGAAGAAAAAAGACAGAAAAGGAAGGAAAAGACAAATGAAGTCACAAATGAAGGCGAGTATATGTGCTCACTCTGTGACCGAAGATGTAAATCGAATATCGGACGGATTAGTCATGAGAGGAGCTGCTCTCGGCATCTGTCTTGAAGTCAGAAAATGCTGCAAAGACCGTCTGCAAAGACGAAAAGGGTCGTATATATACCCAAAAGAACCCGGGCCTTTGTCATGATCAGCCTTGCCGTGTATGTTTCAGCCCCTTCCAAAATATTTCTGTCAAGGCTTATCATACATGACATGATAGGAGAAGACAAGCTATTGGTGTGAAACCGGATTCATTTTATATTTTTACTATAAGCGATGAAAATATGAAATATGATAATATATTCATCACAGCTTTTCGTGGGAACAGTTACTTAAGAAATGCTCTGTTTGGGTATTTTTTTACATTATTGCTACAAATAATTCATTACCATTTGCCATTTTTTGTTATGTGAAATCTACTCTAGTACTTGTTCCGTCTGTTCAAAGAGTCACACAGTTACACATCTGAACCTGAACAACAAGGATGAGAACAATACAATTACATACATGTACATTCTTCAGATGGAACTTCTTGTTCAGAAACTATCATAAACTGTCATGTGTTCTGAAGATAAATTTTGTCACAGGCTCAGTTTGACTTTGCCTTTCATTCATGGAAAATGGGTTCAAAGATGCTTTTTCACATATATCTCAGATTCAGACACTTGTAAGCTATATTATACTAATGTGTAATGCTCTTAGAACATAAAATGTGCATAATACTTTGCTGTACTGTGGATGTTCTTTCACAGTAATGGTTTTATGCACACTTGATACATCATACATTGTTCAGTTTGATGCTGTCATCCCTGCCTTATGTCAGCAGGACTATGTAAGCAATAGGTATATATCATTATAATTTATATGCACATGTGTCTATTCTGTCCAGGCTCCCAAGGGAGTTAACATCACAATTCAATGTGAACCAAAGTAATTACCAGTTTATGATTTTGATATTGCTGCTATGCAAAAGTTTCTTTGTTCATTTTTTAGATCAAAGTATGAAATGGTCACTGAGCTGTGTGTCACATAGCAACCAATACATGACAACAATGTCCAGAAAGTGTTTGCTAGCACTGGGACTTTGTTTGAGAAACTTTGGGGTGTATGAGACATTCAGCTCACTGACTTATCATGGTTTTATGTTTGTTTCCAAATTAACATTGTCTGGGTTGGATTTGTTTTGTTGGTTTGTTGGTTTTTTTTTTCTCACTTTTGACAGACCTTTATCTTTTTGTTCAACTTTGGTTGTTCTGGCGGCGCTTTTTCGCTTGTTCCCACCCCAACTTACCTAGGCTATAGTAGTCGATTGTCAGATTGATATGTAATGATGTGAGGGTCTAGTCAGTTTGTATCATCGAAGCCGTAGGCCAATATTCGTCTGGGCAGTAGTCAGATTGACATATCAGGGAAAGCCGCGGGGGTAGCTATGTATTGTTTTCACTCGGACTATGGAACGCATTCGGAAGTCATTCAGTTAACTGGGGAGGGGTGGGAACAACCGAAAAAGCGCCGTTCTGGCTATAGTCAATATGATTATGAAAATGCATAAACTTTGGGGTTTTTTGTTTGTTTTTTTCTCAAATTATCCAAGTGATTAACTTGTGCACTTACAGAGTACATGTCCAGCAATTTGAATTCTTTTTTTTTCTTTTAATTTTTATTCCAGGGAAATCATGGTACTGGTAGTGATGATTAGGATATGAAATCCATAATATTTTATATTATATAATTATATCTGAGTTGCCGCCAGGATGGATTAATTTATGGCGATGTATTTTATCAGTTGGTTTAAATAGTTCAGCATTATTTGTGACAAAGAATCTCCTCAAACACAGGGTCAAAGTTTACATTTGTGTTTTCTGTACATTGTGTGTTGGTTGAAGAACTTCTATATTTTGTTATTATCTCTCTTCAGAACTTATGAAAAATTTATAATGACATAACAAGTTTGGAAAAATTTTGTATGTGATCATGGGTTTAGTACAATCTACATCAGGCTAAAGAAAGATCTGACTTTACAGTTGAGTTTTACTGCTCTATTCTTTTAGTGTCATGCTATTGCATCGGGTGAAGTTTCCTCATTTCTGTTTTAGATTTGCTTCACTTTTGTTCTTCATGAAATTAAAGACAAAAAGAATTGGCGTTATTTTAACTTAACATATTCAACTGAAAAATATTGGTTCATGGCTAATTGTAGAAGTTCACTGTTCCCCACCCCCATTTTACTGTTCAGTAAGAATCTGATTTCTACATTTTTATGTCTGTACTTTTTGATGTTGTTATATAAAACAGAAACAAAAGCATCTTTTACTGTTTTCTTGTGTCACTGAATTGATATATGGTATTCTCTTTCTTTCTCCCTCCCTCCCTCTCTCTCTCTCTCTCTCTCTCTCTCTCTCTCTCTCTCTCTCTCTCTCTCTCTCTCTCTCTCTCTCTCTCTCTCTCTCTCTCTCTCTCTCTCTCTCTCTCTCTCTCTCTCTCTGTGAGTACGCATGCAATAACAGGAGTGCTAAATAAAGAAACAATATCAAGAGTGCTATTAACTGCTATATGAAGAGAACAAACTCTGTCAGGGGTTACGTCATCGTAGTGGAATCTGTTGATTGTTCGATGGGTTCGGATGTCTTGCTTCAGTACTTATAGACAATGATAATAGTAGATAGGCCCTACATGTATTATTTAATTGCGAGTGATTATGGTGTTTCAATTGTAACAGCGCTGAATTTTCTTTCTTCTCAAACTAAACGACGTAGCCTACACGTGAGTCCTTTAGTGGAAAATTACAAATGAAACAAAGTCGTCAAGCGCTCAGATAAATAATTTCGTACCGTACGCGTTGTGCCGGGCAATCTGCAACGTCTTATCTGGAGAAAAAAAAAAGTCGGTGGGGGGGGGGGGGTAATACCTTGTTATCATTTGATGTAGTTATTTTCGTCCCCATACCCGCTCCTTTTTTTTGTTTTGAAGTTTAATTTTGTTTGTATACCTAGACTATACCCAAGTATAAAAGCACTACGGTACACTGAGAGGGTTTCGGGATTCATAAATTATCTTTATCGACCACTGGCTGCTGCGAGCCTCCTTTAATCCGAACGAAATAACAATGATTACTCCCAAGCAAAATACTCTCGCTTCCGGCCAATGTCAGACATGGCTGACCTGCAGGGAAAATATCAGAAGCTCGCGGGAGAATACGCAAAGGTTATCATTGACAAAATTAAAGAGAAAATGAAACAGTCAAATGCTTGGTTTCAAGCGGCGAAGTGCTGCACTCATTATACTCAATATTTTCCTGGAGACATTGTCGTAATACACTACATGTAGATCTATTTAGATCTGCATGAACACAAACGGTTTAATCAGAGGGATGGCACACGCCCCTTCGCACATTTAATTTGGGTTTAGTAATGATCGCCATACTATCTGTACCTTTTTACACAATACCTTGGTTTAGGTTTCAGTGTCTGCTATGAATATTTAAAATTGTGATCATTACACAAGATAACATGTTCAAGCCAGCGGTCAGGCAGTTGAGCCCAATGGCATTGATTATTTATTGAGGAGAACCCTATCACTGAGCAAATTGTGACATTATTTATATTAAATATGTAAGACCAAATGTGTTTGTATGAGATAAGGCCGAATCTCTTTTCTATACAAGTGATAATTTAACATCAGTCTATGAGTGGCACCAACACCTATAATATAAGTAGAGAGATACAGGACAAGATGCCATAGTTCGCAGCCTGCAAGTGCAAATTGGGAGGTCCTCTGCCCGTCTGCGCCAGTCAAGAAAACACACTAAAGAGGGGACTTTTGAGCGGGCTTATCAAAAGGTTGGGTTTAGTATTTGTATGGGACAAAGAAAGAAGAAAGAAAGAACGAAAGCGCTGGTTAGGGGAGGTCTTCATCATATTATGTTTGTTAACGTTTTGGTAAGTGGCGCGGACGGGGGGAAGACCTTTCTGCAAATTTATGTGATTTATTTGATATTAGATAGGCCCTACTGCGAAATCAGATTAATATTAGAAAGCTAATAGGAGACATGAAGTTATAAAAGAAACATTTCAAAATTGTTGTGAAACTCCTCTATCTGTGCGATCCTATTTTGCATAGAGTAAAAGTAGTGGTCATACACATACACTTTGTAAGAAAATCCTGATAAAATTTGAATTACTTGTTTCTCCTGTCGTCCAGTTGAAGGCTCAAATTCCAGTGCTAAAAAAGGCATATCTAGATGAACAAGGGGAGGTTAATCAGTTGAAAGACATTTTGAAAGAAAGAGACCAGACAGTCCGGAAGTTTGAACAAGAAGTTGATAGTCTGACATTCCGCAACCAGCAGCTGTCAAAGAGAGTCATCTTTTTACAAGAAGAACTAGAGACTACAGAAACAAACAGTAAAAAGAAACAGAAGGTAAACAAAATAATATTAATCTGATGTTGAATCATGGTTTTCTTCCTTTATTGTCTCCATATATATGAGCAGTTAATATCTGTTAGGGATATGAAATGGTGTAAGTGTTTTCTGCTTCTGGTGCTTCAGATTGAACTGCTATCAATGATGATCATTTGGCCAAATTCTAGGAAATATTTATAAAAGTAAACTGTGAAATAAATAGAAGTGCTCCATATTAATAGTCTAGACTGACAAAGTAACATTTGAGAGTAATTATAAGAATATGAAACATGCATAAAATGAAATGTTCATTTTATATTGATTGTGCTGCTTCTAAATAGGCAGAACATTAATATTATAATTATGTACATAGCCGGAACTTAGATATAAAATATTTCATAGAATGCTTTT
Source organism: Onchidella celtica (assembly GCA_963931925.1). Classification (NCBI taxonomy): domain Eukaryota; kingdom Metazoa; phylum Mollusca; class Gastropoda; order Systellommatophora; family Onchidiidae; genus Onchidella; species Onchidella celtica. The sequence goes on from OZ007569.1 coordinate 75,524,182, forward strand.
TGCTTTAAATAGAAAAAAAATATCCTGTCATTATCTAACGCCCTTTTTTTGTGTGCAATATCTCCCTGTGCAACAGCATAAAGGTTCAGAGCCAACCACACCGGAAAGGGGAGGAGGAGTGTACAATGGGGGAGGAAATGTTTTCAATGAGGAGCTACAAAACAAGATTGAGGAAAATGCCCTCCTACATAAACAATTACAAGAACTCTCAGCTCAGTTTGAGGTCCATGTCAGGCAGCTTCAGGTAGTTCATATATTTACACATGCACAATTTTGTGTGCATCAGTAATGAACAATATCAGTATTTGAGAATTTGATTATTTGTAATATTTCAGTTTCTGGAGGAACAGTTGCTGTATTTCAAAGTATTTTCTGACTTGGAGTCTTAAAAAGTGGAACTCAAACTCAGGTGCACACAAAGAAGGGGGGGGGGGGGGGGGTTGATGATGTAGGCGAATGTCACTTGTCTCTAGGATGATGTGGGATTGCTGTGAGAAGGAGTATGAATAAAATGAAAACTGCAAGTTCACACAAACAAATTATAAATTGACCTAAATTTCATGAAAACAAAAATAGAAATGTCACTTAATGTGTTAACAAGCTTTTGGCACCAAATGATTTTCATGGAAGTAAATTTCTGGCCTTTCAAGCATCCGTACTGGTGACGAATGCTGTCAGAGGGTTCGAATATATATAAATATTCACTCTTCAAATGGGCACCCAGAACTCTGAGTAATCTGATTGGCATCATTAAGTTTGCACCATAAAATGGATTTTGTTTTTATTGTCGATACTTTTATTTTTAATTTGAACCACGATTTAGGGTTTATAAAGGAGAGCAAAATGTTGTGGCATTCACAGACAGCTGTGGAATGTAAGTAGTCAGTAATGAATTGATTGTGGCTGATTTACCAACTCCAGGAACAATTGAAAGAATCTGAAGAGTCAAGAGGCCAACATGCAGAAGTTCTCAGTTCAGCACAACAGCGATCAAAGGAACAGGTTGACAGGTTGCAGGAAGAGAAAGCCATGCTTGAGGTGTGCTCTGTTTTTGTGTCTCAGATGGGATGAAAATTGGAGAACAAAAAAATTTAGAATATTTTGTAGCAAAAACAAATAAACTTTGTAAGTTGTAGGTAAAAATAAGTCCTGGATACAAGAGAAGTTTTCCTTTAAGCATTAGTACAATCAGAAACTTAAAATGTGAACAAAAAAAGAACTTGAAAAAAAAATATGTATATTAAACCCTTATCGGCAAATTGGGTTAGCATATTTTATACATCATCTGTTTGTGTTCGTTTTACCCTTTGAGTGGCCTATCTTGAAAATTGATAAGTCTGGACGGTTTCAATAAGATTAAGAGTTTGTGAATGTTTCTCGTGACTATGAAACATTTAAAGTTACTGCATTGACTAGGAAGGATTACATAACAACAATTGCAAGTGATTGTTTATGTTCATGTGTAACTATTTTTGTTGCAGTTTTATTGACATGTTACTTCCTTGCCACAGGTCAAGATACAGACACTTGAGCATGAATTAAGAGATTTTCGTGGAAGATGTGACCAAGCGTAAGTGTTTGTTCTCTTGACATATGACTATGATAGAGTAAATCCTGGTATAAAGGTTGCTAGGAAATACTGGGAAATATGTTTTTTTCTTCAGTCATACAATGCATGTGAAAATTCCAGTATTTCAGACATAATTCACAGTACAAAACTGTTTTTTTCTGTTTGTGGCATGGAAACGTTCCTGTTTACCATGTGGTAGCAGTGAGTCTATATGAAATGATCCAAATAATGGCATTTCTGAGAAATGAAGGTAACTTTGGAAATGAAATTAAAAATCAAAACAAACACTCATTCTACCTGCTATGGCCTCTTTATTTTCATGGAAGAAAATGCACTGCCTGTCGAACTTAATGTTCTTTGATACAAGCAAATACACAGATGTTTTCACTCTGTCTTACAGGGAGCAGAAACTAGTTTCAGTTGAGAAAAGCCTTCAGAGTCGTCTCGACCATGCTACAAAAATCATACAAGACAAATTACCTTTCATAGACACAAGTGAGTAGACTTCATGTTAGTTGGTATGGGTTTTCATTGTTATTATTTGTCACAAATCCCAGACTGGGAGATGTAATGATTATGACGGGACAACAATCACGAACGAACAAGTATAACACTTAACAGAACAACCAAACAGACTCACACATTTATTATACATAAAATTAACGATATACGTGCATTACATTATTCAATTCGAACATCATCCAATGGTCAGCATTCCCGACATTCATTCCTCTACGGGTCCACAACCTGATAATACTTCTAAAATATGCTCTGGCCTCAGCCTCACATCTATATCTATATTACTTGCTGGCCTCTCTTATTGGCTCCTGCTCAACCTAATCTCCGTATCTCAATCTCCCCTCGAGGTCTTAATAGCACATCAATATTTCAATAGCACATTATATTCTCAATGGCACATTAACATCTTAATAGCACATTAACATCGTAATAGCACATTAACATCGTAATAGCACATTAACATTTGAATAGCAATAAGGACAATAACAACGTCCCTGTCTGTGGCCAGACTGCCACGACTCATGTGCTCCCGCTGTCCTGCACGACAGCTTCACTCAGGCAGGCCTGTGGGTAGCCTTCTGCCCAACCCCGGCACAAGTCCGCTCACCGCGGGTGGCTTCTCTGCCCGACCCCGGCACAAGTCCGCTCACCGCGGGTGGCTTCTCTGCCCGACCCCGGCACCTATAAGAATAACATTACATCTGTAATACACCACACAATTACTATCCACTTCACCACTCATTACGAACCATCAAGCGTACTCACAATAGTCCACATTTCACTCACCACACATCTTATGGTAACACACCTCCACCGTGTTACACCGTACTCAGACTCGCTACGAATCCATGATCCTAACTTACATCTATCGCTCATTGCGCACATCTCTATACACAGTAATCAATGACTTTCACAGTCCTCACATATAACTTATTTACATCATGGTAATAGGAGAATCTAGTACATCAATCATCATAATTATCAATCACAGTTCAACCTACCAGTCATCACTGGAAAACACACAATCTCCCGACTGCCTCTGATCTCACGTCTGTCCCCTTGGACTCCTTAACTTGCAGTGATCTGACTATTCAGATTTTGCCTCTACTACGCCTCAACTTCACTCACAACATGCACGCTTTAACGTTAACTAACAGAAGTCAATACAGGTGAGCAGCCTCACTATCCCGTGAGTCAATCCTACACTTCCATGCCCCTGTAATCCTTGAATCTCGCTCACTCCACTCGTGACATTATTTTCCACTAAAATAGCCTGCTGGAGCACAGGCCATCATTTATTTCAGGACATAACTTGTTCCAGCATTAATAAAACCTCCTGGGAGATATTGGCTGTGATTTATCATGAAAGAATTAGTCTTTACAGTAACTGAAAGCAGTTAAATACCACTAGTTTACCTAGTGTTTACTGTTTGTGTTACTGTATGTGCCCTAGGTCTGTGCACATAGAGAGGGTCAGGTTGAAGAAGTTTTTGCTGGCTATTTTACTATTTATTAGGTTAAAAAGAAAGGCTACTATTGATAAAGAAATTGTTTCGTTTGTCATTTCCCTGATATTGTTATATTCTTCACATCTCATTGCAGGAATACGAGATTTGAATGGCCTTAATCTTCCTACCCATGATCGCAAACACCAGCTGCGTGCAAGAGAACTTATAACACAGGGTGCCAACCTAGTTGAAGAACTTGTGAAAGGGTTGTCCAATTTTTACACTTACAGTGAACAGAGGTCTAAAATTTATCCAGCTGATGGTGTCACTGAGCCTGTTAGCCAGCTGACCACGAAGGTGAGAAGTTTTTATTGGTGTAGTTTAACCTACCTGGTTTCAGCTGACAAGATAATCCAAAATTCTAAAGTTATATTTTGCAGTTATCAAGGGTAATGAGAACTGGCTGTTTCAGTTTTGTAACTTTCTCGTTGATTTTATACTGTAGTTAAATTATTCACAACACTCAGGGTTTTTTTGGGTTTAATTAATACTTTGTTTTAAACTTACAAGTTTTATTGTCTTGTAAAAGGTACTACTCACTGCAGGTCCTTCACAAGTTTTTATTGATATAACTGGTTCTGTGTGTATGTTGACAGTTCTGCAAGTACTTACACGAGAACATGCTGTACCTTCGACCTGTGGAACAATCACTCCGGCAGTTTGTGAACAGTCTGAAAGATGATTCTCTCACAGTTTTAGTAAGTCCCATGACTAAAAATATAAAAAAATATTTTAAAAGTAGGAAAATAGGTATTAGAAATTTGAGTGCTGTAAATGAATGATTTATGAAACTTTAAGTTGAAGTCGTTGTCTTTGAATAAATTGATGATAACTAAACATGAAGTTTCATGATCTTGCATAAACCCATTTCTAATCCAATAATTTCTCTTATCTCGCAGTGGATTGAATATTTTAAGTTTGGGGACTTCAGCAATTCTACCATAGGTAAATGAGATAAATTTGTAGCAAATAAACTATATCCCACCTTATTTTGTCATACTATAAGATTGTTTTAATTATCATAATTTTTTCAGGAAACGTCATCAGAATTGCTACCATTCTCCAAGAACTTCAGTAGGATGGTTGCATACATGAACAAACTCTTGCCCTACTACATCTCTAGGTGAGAACGTTTTGCCATCTCTTGATCTGTTGTCCAGGTCTTTTCCCATGAGCTTCCATTATAAGTACTTAAGTAGTCAGTTTCGTGATTTTTTTGTCTTCTTGTTTGGAACGAAGGCAATTTTCATATGGTAAAGTTGATAACAAAATTTTTCTTTGCTTTGCCCTTCCTCTTACCAGATTCTAACAATATAAATGCCCTGAAATTATCTTGATTCCATGTTTCAGTCTCGAAGAAGAGAATGCTGTTTCTTCTTGTACAGCAACACTTGCATCCAAAAACAAGGATTTGTTACAGTCCTTGAAAAGACTCAACAATGTCTTTAACAAGATTGACAGCTATGTTTCTCTGCTGGCAGCACAAAGTAAGTCATAAACGTGTGTGGGAGCTTGCCTCCTTTTGCCTGGGTTCCATGGAACAACCTATCTACAGTACTTGCACCAGTCAGTTATCCTGGACTTTAAAAAGTATAAACTGTTCATGTTATTGAGAAGCTATTGAGATGTAATAGTAAGCGGCTGTCTTTACAACCTGCAAAAGATCTAAATAGTGAATAGTTTAGTTTGTACTGGTATAAACTGATAAAGATCAGTCCATGTGGATTTTAAGAATGAATTCAGTATAATCGTATTGGTGAAGGCAGTACTTCACTTAATGCTTGTTTTGATTTAAATAATGACATGAGACCAGTGTGATGTCAGTGTCAAGGGAAATAAATCCATTCTCTAACTGATGTTTGTTTCCATATAGCTATGTGGCATGTTACAGTACTTTTCATGATGCCGTTCCATCAGGTGTACAAGGTCGGGGTCATCCACAAGCATCCCATTCAAAATTTTTCATGGGTTTGTCCAAGTCTCTCAGTGATTTGCATGATGCAGTGAAAGGTAGGCTGAGATGATGTATATTTGTCACAATTTTGTACTTTTGAATCAGTGGTAGACAAAAAGTTGTCTTTTTATCTTCTGTATAATCTAATTATTTATTGACTCTATGGGAACATTGCGGCCTGTCTTACTTAGTCATCCTGGATACAGTACATTTCAGTGTGTTTTGAATGTGATCAGGATGATTTTTATTTATTTATTTATTTTTTTTTTGTCAGAGCACAAACAAGAGCATGTCAGACACAGAAACAAGAGCATGTCAGACACACAAACAAGAGCATGTCAGACACACAAACAAGAGCATGTCAGACACACAAACAAGAGCATGTCAGACACAGAAACAAGAGCATGTCAGACACACAAACAAGAGCATGCCAGACACAGAAACAAGAGCATGTCAGACACACAAACAAGAGCATGTCAGACACAGAAACAAGAGCATGTCAGACACAGAAACAAGAGCATGTCAGACACACAAACAAGAGCATGTCAGACACAGAAACAAGAGCATGTCAGACACACAAACAAGAGCATGTCAGACACACAAACAAGAGCATGTCAGACACAGAAACAAGAGCATGTCAGACACAGAAACAAGAGCATGCCAGACACACAAACAAGAGCATGCCAGACACACAAACAAGAGCATGTCAGACACACAAACAAGAGCATGTCAGACACAGAAACAAGAGCATGTCAGACACACAAACAAGAGCATGTCAGACACACAAACAAGAGCATGCCAGACACAGAAACAAGAGCATGTCAGACACACAAACAAGAGCATGTCAGACACACAAACAAGAGCATGTCAGACACACAAACAAGAGCATGTCAGACACAGAAACAAGAGCATGTCAGACACAGAAACAAGAGCATGTCAGACACACAAACAAGAGCATGTCAGACACACAAACAAGAGCATGTCAGACACACAAACAAGAGCATGTCAGACACAGAAACAAGAGCATGTCAGACACACAAACAAGAGCATGTCAGACACACAAACAAGAGCATGTCAGACACACAAACAAGAGCATGTCAGACACAGAAACAAGAGCATGTCAGACACACAAACAAGAGCATGTCAGACACACAAACAAGAGCATGTCAGACACACAAACAAGAGCATGTCAGACACACAAACAAGAGCATGTCAGACACACAAACAAGAGCATGTCAGACACACAAACAAGAGCATGTCAGACACACAAACAAGAGCATGTCAGACACACAAACAAGAGCATGTCAGACACACAAACACGGCACTAAATAAGACCAATGAAATAACAAGGAATTGTTTCTCATACCAAAAGTTACTGCCAAACCAAGTCAAAATTACAATTGAAAACCCTTTTGGAGAATTAAATCAGAACCAGTCAGATTTAGATAGATACATGATATTTTGAATCCATTGTTTACCTTTTCACTCAGTAGGATTGTACATTTTTTCTATTAAGGTATGCTGTGCGGAAAGTTTTTTGTTATGATTCAGATTTTCATGTCAGAAGCACAGTATTGCCATGATATAAAGCAGCTATGAATGATATGGTCTTAATTCTGGTTTTGCATTTGATTGTTGTTTCCAGAGGTTTCCAAACACTACAATTCCAAAGTGTCTCTGGAGCACCAGCTGCCAACAGCCACTAAAGAACTGAAGAGAACAGATGAATGTGTGGTAGCCTCTCTGATCTCTCTAGTGACTAATACAAGCAAGGTTAGAGCCAGTTGGTCCTTGTAGGTAGAATGCGCACGACGTCAGAGTGTTTTTGTTTTGTTCTTCTGCCACTAAAGATGACCGGTGGATCAGCTGATTAGTGTAACTTCGAGATATGCCTAAGCAGTTAAAACACCTGCTGGTTGCATTGTTGTTGATTGTTAATACGGGGGTGGAAAGGATGGATCCAAGCCGGTCAGATTCCCTACCATCCATGTAAACAAGGGAAAGGAAGTGAAAGAATGGATTAATGTCTCCCATTTAACATGTACACACGTGCCATTGTGTAAAGTAGCGGCCTGCTTTTAGCTCACCACCAGTTGGTTCATGGCTCACAATGCAAGTCAGCCAACAAATCAAAATCAGTGCCACACACGGCTGTTCTTCGGCGTGCTTTTAGTTTCTTGCCGGGCGGCCAGGTCAAAAGCGGTCAAAAGGTCAGTCACACCCCGGTGCACCCACGCCGGCCGATGCCGTCGGCTTATCGCTAATTAGTACTTTTTTAAACAGTCACAGCCAAGACAGAACATAGTGTATGCTTCTAATAAAGTGAACATCATAAAGTCCAATTCGTGAACTTTTCTCTAGTATAATTTTTAAATATTTGACATTGATCTCTAAAGAATAAAAGAAAAGAAAAGAGTGGCGTAAAATCCATAATTTTGACTGAATGTGTAGAGCATTAAATTGTTATTTTCAGCTGTATAAAGCCGGGGATTGTCATGAAATTGATATTTTTGTAAAGGTGGTTTATTATCTTTTCTGGTTCTATAAATCTGGATTGACGCACACTTCTCGTTCAGTTACAATTCATTTTCAAAAATCCACGTGGTCAAATTCAGACTTACCCACTGACTCACAAGACACAGACAGAAATATAAATGAGGTGTCTGTTACTTATGCAAACGTCCAAGAATTGTGTACGATATCCCAAGCAGTAAAGACATGAATAAAACTAACACAAGCACTCCATCAGGGAATGAATAATCTTGATCTAATGAATCACAGTGCATGCCTGAACAAAATTACACCACTGACAACATGAAATAAATGCGTACGATAAATCTAACATAATAACAGAAAATCAATAATCTTAAGGCCACACCTCTGATTAGTGATATTCCTTACTAATTTCTGTTATTAACACAAATTAGAAGGAAAAAAAGTTGTTCAAGTTGCGTTACGGCAATACAACATAATACTGGAAGCGTGTTTGGAGACAAATGACTGAAACCAAAGAGTTCTGTGTTTTCTGTGCACTCTGCTGTTTTGCTTGAACTAGTGACTGTAAATCTTGAGATGTTTGTAAAAGACTGGATTGCATGAATGTGTTTGTAACTGTGTGGCTTTTCTGTGTACTGTAACTATTAGGTAATAAGACGGCTGCTCTCCGGTTTTGACTTTTACAAAGTTGTCTATACTCAGAGCGAATCGTTCTTGTGCGGACTTTTCACGCTTCGAGTTGAAGATTGGAGGTGTTCCGCAATCAGCTAATTGTGGTTTCTGTTTAATTGACGTGGACTGAGCAGTTGGTGGTGGTGTCAAAACTAATTTCTGCTACTGTTGGCTGTGTATTGTCTTTGGATGTGTCTAAGGTGGATTGTTGGTTCAGTAATGGGAAATATTGTTATGTCTTGATTTATATGGGTGGATTGAACAGTGACTGGCAGAGTGAAGCTAATTTCGGCTGATGTTGACTGTATTGTCTGTAAACGGTCTAACTGTATTGTGTACACTTGGATTGGGCGGGTGCTCTTGTAATGTCTGAGTGGAATGTTTCAGTGTGTCGCGCGGTGTGTGTGTTTTGTGTGTACTCTGGACTGACCTGCATGGTGGATTGCTTAACCGTTACACAAATCAAATAACAATGGATGGCGTGGCCTTAATCACAAATTCTGTCCACATTTTTTTTTCGACTTTAAAACAAAGTGACTTCAAACAAAGAGGAGACTCACTCTAAGTAAAAATAAAAACAGTAAAATGTCAGATTTAAAGTCTGCACATCAGAGCTTTCGCCTGTTTCTACTTTTCTCTTGTTTTGTCAACATTCTTTCATCGCTTAATCTGCACAGTTCATTCAAAAACCATGTGTTTTTCCTTACAATGCTCCATACTACGATAACAATAACGTAAATCTATAGAGGGTATGAAGAAAATCTTCGCATAACTCAGCTACTATAGGTGTGCGTCATGGGAAACTTTCACACAGTAATTGTAAATGAATACTGCTTCATTTGAATGTAATTTTATTAATTTTGTGGGCTTCATTACCGAGATCTGGGTTAATTAATGTGAACAATGCCTTAACTTTTAAAGAAAATACACGTTTGTAAAACGTGTTTTCTGAAAGAACTAAGATGAATAGACCAGAATAATTTGTATCATCAAACACACGAAAAGCAGAACAAACACATAGTGGTCACAACACAAATTTGACTTTAACACAGATAGTGAAATAATGGGGTGAAAGAATGTGATATCTAAGCTAGACTACCCGGATAGTGCGGGACGCTGATGCGAGCGCATGACGCCTAGGGGAATTCCCTGCACCTGTCAGGCTACCGAGATTTATTACCCCTGACCACGGCAGACTAAACGCGCGCTCTCAGGCCATTTCGAACAGCCGTGCACAATAGCCATGGTGATGCATGGATCCAGACACTAAAGATGGCAGATATGCGCATTCTACCTACACAGATTGGCTGTCTTCTTCATATTTTACATCTGTTGCTTTAGTGATATGTGTAGCAGTTTCTTGCTTTTTGGGACAGTGAATTAATGATAGATAGGGAAAAGCACAATGACTGTACCTTCAAATGCACATAAATGGGTGATGATCATTGTGTTACTGTAATTTTTATCCAAAAATGTTTCGCTTTTAATTGCAAATTGGAAGAAATTTCAATAGTTTTACCACATTCTGAAGGTTCTAGCTTTTTCCTTCCAGATAGCAGCATTCATGTCTGGTAACTTGGACTACTTCACTCAGACCGCCGGGTACAGGACCCGAGGGAGCAGTGTCTGTTCTGACAAGATGATGGATGGACCACGTTCTCACCCAGCAGTCAACAACTTCAGACAAAGAGCAGCACAGTATGTACAGACAATTCAAAAGGTGAGCAATATCGCAAGTTAAACGGACAGAACATGGATTGTCATGTCCAGACAAGGCAGTTCATTCAGTTATACAACAATACAGTATTTGATTTCATTGGTCTTAATGTATGTGCGCAAAAGCTAGGTTAAGTTCTGTTTGCCTCTCAATAGCAAATCTCTACATACGAAGAAATGAGATAGACCTTTTGAATGTAAGACCAACAGTGGTTCTGACAGTGGGTGGTATTGCCATGCAGAAATTACACCCATGACAGTTTTGTCACACAGTAGAGCTGCTGGGACATTTCTAACAATGCTATGTAGTGTATGTTGTACCAAGTTGCCATTTTGAATAGTAGATGTCTGTCTGTGTTCATGTGAATAATACATATTTCTGGACAAATTACCTGTTTATCATATCGATAATTCATTATAATGGTGGGGAGTGTAGAAATGAGAAAGGCAAACTGAATCAGTCACAAAAAAACAGGATAACAACATTTGAATAGTTGAACTTGAAATTATGATGTATTGCAAAGAAAAACTGTGACTAGTAGTGAGTACTGCAGTAAATCAAATATGATGTTAATACCAATTAATCATTGAAAATTCATCTATTTACATCTTGCTTTAAAAAATTTCATGAAATTGTTGATATATGATTTAATCCTGCATGTACATGATGCACCATACAGCGCTTGAGTATGTTATGCGTGCATATAAGCAGTGGAAAACTGACATGGACATGTCAGGAGATAAATAGATGAATGTGTTCAGTCATTGCCATTTTTCTCTCTCTTGAAAAGTGTTGACAATGGTGTGTAGTGGGGCGAAAAGGTGGCTCATGAGTCTGTGTGCTCAATGGGTTAATGGTGTGTATGGGACAAGCTTATGTGACCTCACAAGTTTTCTATTCACAAAAGAAAGCTGCATGGCTGATTTCTCATACGTATCTTAAACATATGGTCTTGTTTTCAGTCTGACAGTTTTAGTGTGAAGTAAAGATTTTTCCAGCAGATTTTCTGTAATGTGTTTTGCTTTTTCACTTAAGGCCTGTTTACACTGGTAGGTTTTAGGAATAGAAAATGGGGGACCGTGTGAGAAGAACTCTCCTGGCTTTCCGTCTACGTCTTTTGTTTTCCGATTTCCCCCTTCGAAACATGACCAAAACAAACGATACGCATTGTTTCTCATTCAGAAAACGGACCAGTGTAAAGAAACAGCGTTTCGAAGGGGGAAATGGGAAAACAAAAGACGGAAAGTCAGGAGAATTCTTCCCTCACAGTCCCCCATTCCTTTTTTCATTTCCTAAAACCTACCAGTGTAAACAGGCCATTAGTTAGAAATATGCACCGGCACTGAAAATGTTTGCTTAAAGTTAAATCGTGCATGACCGAGTGACTGAGTTGAGTCATTTGTATTTAATCTGTGATTTGTTTCTCTGTGACTCATTAGCCCTGTCCAGAATCAGTTCCCCACAGTGTTGCTGTACAGAACAGAAAAACTTTGTACAGTTCTGCTGAGAGCAAAGAGGGTCTTGCTAAACAGGTATTTTTATACATTAACATTGGGCGATATACTACACAGAATTTTGATATTATCATAATAATCATATTTCCATAAATAAGATTTATGTTGAGCTGTTTTAATTTTTCTGTACTAAATATACAGCACATCAGACTGAGCAGAAATATGCGGTTTTAATGCTCAGTCATTTCTTTAGAAGTTTTGTTGACTTTTTGGTAATATGCACAAAGTTTAAATGAGGTTGATTATGATATAGCATGTTTCTGAAGGTGTTTTACTTCTTTTCTTCTCCAATCAGTGAGTCAGCGTTCACTTATCTATAGAAGAGTTATTTTCACCGTGGATGTCCTCTACTTGAAAGCATATATATTTGTATATGACTTTTTGATCTCTTCAGTTGCGGTTCACAAATCTCTGTGTTCTATAAAGGCTTTTTCCACTTTTACAGAGATAATGATTGCTGTTCGTCTGTCCTGTCATAAACTTCTAAATTCTAAATCTTTTCCAGATTTCAGTTTTCCAACAAAAACTGACCAAGCTTGAGCAGGAGAAGGAACACTATTTGCTGGAGTTGCAACTTCTTAAGATTAAATTTGAGAATGAACAAGTGGTGAGTTTTAGTGTCTCATATGTGAAAATGATGGATTTTCCATATATTCAAAATAAAGTTGTTTTTTTTTTTTTAAATAACTTGATGTTTTATTGGGTGTGCCTAAAGTTTCAGTGTTAGTTTATGGTGTTCACATGTAGGTATCAAGAGATGCTCATTCTGTTGGTGTTAACAACCTTGCTCATATGCTGCTTACTTCTGTGTGAAGCTAATGTTATGAATATTTACTACAGAAATGAAGTTATTTTCAGAATCACAGACAAAAACAGAATTTAGAATCGGATGCATAGAAAAACAATGCTTCATAATCAGAGTATCGTTTTTGGATTTACGTTTGTCAAGTGCATTTCATCGTTGTTTGCCCATTATTCGTACACAAGTTCTGATATTTTGCACCGCCATAGCCAATATCTTCATCTTTTCAGAAAACCAAACAGCTAGAGAAAGAACTTGATAACGCTCAGTCTGTGTCCAGTGGAATTGCCAGCACAGCAGCGTCCAGCACTCTTGAAGATCATATAGAAAAATTGGGTTTGCCTGCTGACCCCAGCCCAAGGTCTGATTCTGTCAACAGTGCTACATACCTGGATACATCAATGGTTAGTGCTGTTGGTCTTATTATATTTGTGAGCTAACTTCCTCCAGCTGAAAATGTTATGATTAGAATAATGATTATGATTAGTAATTTTTGTTTGCCAGAGACCAACCGTGTAATATACTACACAGTCAGAGTGGGGTTGTCCACACTGTATGAGAACATACATGGTATAGGTGAAGGAGGGTTTACTGAGGAGTGTGTGCATGCTTATCAATGATGATTACTTGAAAATAGTCTTCAAAATGAGATCACACAAAGAATAAAGACAGATTCCAAGATGCCATGCTAAGCGTTTATTCCCCGTAAAAATGAGGCATTGGGAAAGGGATAAAAGAAAAACATCACGCAAAAAGATCTTATAAAGTGACTTTCTGGTATGTGGAGTCAACTGTTCATGCATTTCATTTTTCAAGCTCATATCTTGTCTGAATGTCCTTCCTGTAGCTGGGTCACATTGAATCGAAAGGTGTGCCAAGGAATGATGTAGATACCAGAGAACAGCTGATCATGAACCACTATGGTACCAGGATCAATGAGTTGACACTTCAGCTGCAACAAGCAGACAGCAAAGCTGTGAATTTCCATGCAGAGGCAAGTAAACTAAACTCATTTTTGTGTGAAATTGCCCGGTAATTGCCTATGTCTCTTCTTTTTTCTTCTCTTCATTTATTTGGGGGGAATTTTTTCAAACAGAAATTAGAATGATGCTGTATCAGTTTTATCAAGACTCATGTATAATAATCTGCAAGGGATATCTGGATTTGTAAATTTCAAACAAAAGATTACATTTCTTGTTCGTCCCTTTCCAGCCTGAATATAGTACATGTAATATCAGCATGCTGCGTAATTCTTTTTTGTGTGGAGGTTACCTGGGATTGGCCAGATTGTCAGTTCCCGTCAGGTTGAGCTGCTAGTTGGATAGTTGTGTTGACACAGCAAACTTCCAGGCATGATGTAACTATGCTTTTTCTTGAAAGTGGTGTTACAGCTAAATAGTGTAGATATCCTCAATAAATAAGGATCTTCAACACTTGACCATCTTTGGAATTTTATGAGCAAAGCAGTAGAATTCTTGAACTTGCGATGAAAGAAGTGTTTCACCTGCACACTCAGTCAACACAACGACACTGGATATTATTCTCAATACATGTATTCCTTTGTACCATTTGTAAATATAAAGATATTAAATGTTTAAGCATGGAACAAGAAGGTGGTTGAAGAGAATAAATATGAAGCACAGTTTCTTATGCTTCTCTGCTATCCTTCTCTCTCTCTGTCTTTTTTTTTTCACAAACTGATAAATAACTGCCCTGTTCTTTCACCTAGGTATTGTCTATCCAGTGCAAGATGTAGCCCTCTGACAATGACTTCCATTCCTTTGTGTCTGATGTCTTCCTCATCCATGTTGTTCCCCCTCTGTTTTTAATATCGTCCTGCCATCTTCTTCCTGGTCGTCCTCGTGTTCTTTTTCCTGTCGGTGGTTGCCATTCAGTGCAGCGTTTTGTCCATCTATTGTCATTCATCCTTCCCACATTTCCGGCCCAATTCCACTTTTATTGTAGCATGAAGTTTACTTTGTCCGTTAGCGTTGTTTGTTTGCGTATTTTGATGTGGGGAATTTTATCTTGTAGTCTGATGTCTGTTCTTCAAATAGCAAAAGACAGAAGGCACTATTTCAGACTGAAATGAATCAGAATATTAAAGTCATGTTATAGCACACCACAAGGGGGCACAGTGCACTCTGTGTTCAGTGAACCTTCTTGTGGCCGTTAAGAGGGTTTGTCAATATCATGAAAGATATCATATTGGATTGAATTTAAGGGAACTTGCAGAAGATGAGTCTGGAAATGGGGAAAGATAGAAATACAGTCCAATCCATTTATCTTGACATGGCTTTTCTCGACATTCTGGGTAACTCGACACAATTTTTAAGTCCCAGCCTGTTCCTTCTTTAATGCTACTAAATATTTCCCCATAACTCAGTGTTATTCCATTCTTTCCTCTTATATCGACACATTTTCTCCCCGACCGCGGCAAAACAAATGCACTAGACCTACTACTGTGCTACCAAAAATGCCCACACAACTCCCCGCATATAAGACCTCTTTATTTCTTGTTGCGGTGCTCATTGGGGGAGGGGGGTGTGGACACAGAGGATGACCCTTGGCTTCAGTAACACGAGTGTGGAGTGCCTTGCACAAGTGTACGGCAGTAAAAGTATGGTGTACTACAGACTGGGTAATTTTTTTTTTCCCCACAAAGCATTCGTGCACCGTTGATACTAGGCCTTGACCTAGATCTCTCGGTTAATTGCCGTACTGTGTGTGTATCAGTATCATCACTTTTTCTGAAGAAACAGTCAGGCCGAGGTTAAAAAAAAAAAGTAAAGCACTGCGCATTTGATAGCTACAGCATTTCTCAGATATCAGAAAATCTTTGCCACGCAACTGCTCCACACAACAGTGATATTGGAGGAACGGGTAACAATATGAATTAAAAGAAAATGTGACATTATTGAGTTATTTATTGGACACTTCCCATTATGGGATGTTTGAACTGTAAATGGCCAGTAATTAATGTGTGAAATTTAAAGGCCAGTCTCTGTGAAATCTCATTTGAGTCGAGCTATTTTACAAGTAACAGCAGTATGGCGTCATTTACAGTGCGGAAACATTTTGTGTGAGCCTGACGGAAGAACGACATGAAAAATTTTAACAAGTAATGCTGAAGGAGTAGTTTGTAGCATAATAGATAGATAGATATGTATTTGAAGAAAACTAATCTTTTCATTTGCATTCATGAATGTTTAGGTCCGGGCCCTACACAAGCAACTGAAGATTTCTGGTAAATCCAAAGATGTTGTTCAGGATGAGCTCAAACTGGCTAATCAGAGTTTGGCTCATCTAAAGGTGAGCTGGTATGCCTGAATTCTGAAACAAGTTATCAGCGCAGATGTTTATATTTTGGTATCCTGTGAGATTTGCCTATGATATAGATGTGATTTATCTGCGATTGGAAACTGTCATTATTTCATCTCATAATTTGCATGATGTATGAAAGTACAATTGAAAGGAAACATCAGATTTCTATTATCTTAATCTGTAGGTAACTTTTCAAGTGGCTAAATAAGTCATACACCCCCCAAGTTCCTTAAAATGTGCCCCCAAGAAAGAGGAGAAAGTTAGTGTATAGCCAAACAATAAAGAAAGTGTATAATAAATTACAAAAGAATCCCTGCCATTTCTTATTCATTTGGAATTTACTTTTTTTTTGTTTGTTTCAAACATGGGGCTTTGTAACAAAACATACAACCTTTTCTCCATTTTTTTATCTCCACATTGTAACATTGTTCCACACACACAGTGGTGTTTTATAATATCTTGTTAATCCCACGGAATCCCTGATTGTAGAGAGATGCACTTTAGTTTTAATGATTGGTGTATTTTATTTCATGTGATTGTGTACAGGATGAGCTCCAGACCACAACAAGAAGTTACGAAGGTCAGCTGAGTATGATGAGTGAGCACTTGGCTGGCATGAATGAAAAGTTGGCTCAACAGAAAGATGAAATAGATGAATTGAAACAGCAGCTTGTGCTGAAAGCATCATCTTCTAAGGTGAGTTACCCCTCATTTCTACATTATATGATCCCGAGTTATTTGTCAATCAAGTCAAAATAAGTTGGCTTCAGCTCTATGTAAGGCTATGCAGTACCAGTACTTAGGTCCAAGTAAGTGCAGAATTTTATCCATAATAATTTATCAAGGAAAGAGAAAAAATTACAATCAAATATTGGCTAAATCACAATCTGATATGCAGATAACGTAACTGATGATGATTTCAATGGGAACTATTTGTTACAGCATCCTCCTTATCCAAACATTGTACGTGGTAACAGTGGCAAGAAATGTTCTCTTATCAAAAATTGTATTTGCCTAAAAAGTTTAGGTCATACATTTGCTTACAAGTTTTGTCAAGAATTGAATATTGATACAGGTAGTTTGGTTGTGGGTGTCAAAACTTATTCATACTGCATATATTGCTTTTACTTTCAGACCAGCAAAAAATCGAAAAAATGATGACACGAGTCTGTAGAATGACATTACAGTAATCAATAATCAAGTCATCATTACTCTTTGTCTTTCGGTGCAACAATTTTGTGAATGCATTGGGGAAGATCAGAACATGCAGTAAAGCACACAATCTGGACTCATCCTATTGCCAGTCCGTTCAAGGAAGGAAACAGCACATGCATCTTGAACCTGGTGAAAAACTTATCCAGATGCACAACAGTCTTTTATTATCGTGAAAATTTGTTATTGTGCCGGCATCTCAGTGTTGGTTACCTATCTTCACCTTGGTACTGCCTTAATCTGTCTCCACATCGATGCTTTTTTAGAAAACTGATGATAAGATTTTATAGTTAAACTTTACAAAGTGTCAGAACACTTTAAAATCTACTCCTAAGGGTGAGATACTTTCACAGTTTTTGTAGGAATGATTTACTATGCCAAATTGTGGCCTTATCTCATTTTTTGTACAATTGGAGATAGAATAAAGCAGACTACTGGGATGATGATATGTGAAAAATACTCCAGTCATTTATCATCATATGTTTTGTTCATCAGTCAACAATCAAGCATGGAGATAGTGAGCACTTGGTTTCACTTTTTTTTTTTTTTCAGTGATTGTTATGACTTTCTAGCAATATTCAAGGTGCCAATTGCTTGATTATCAGCCAACTGTTTTACTTGCATGTATCTCAGAGAAATGGGCATGTCATTGTTAGTTCAATGACAACAGTTCTTAACAGTATGCAGAAGTACTTTAATGCAGGAACCTACCTGAATCACAATTTTTGCATTTATGCTAAATATTGTAAATAAAAAAAAAATCTCCGATGAGAAGGACATTCCAAGGTGTCTAAATAGAGAATATTTTGTAGGAAACACAAACAACTGAAGATCATGCCTCAAAATAAGAAAATTCAAGAACTTGTGTTCAAATGCACAGTGAAAGTGTCATTTTCCAGACTGCATGTCTTGGTCTTAAGATTTGTGGTGAAGAAAATGACACAAATGAAAGCACTGCTTTGTGCAAGTGGGCGAAAAGTTTCACATGAGTATAAACTAGAATTTTCATGATTGAATGAACTGCGACATGGAATGAAAACATGTTCAGTTGTATTCTGTGGGAACTGATCACAGAGCAAAATTTGAAGTCAGGAGTGGGACTGATGACATGGAAAGGTAGTTACAGTACAGGAGGAAACTCTTACTGATTGATTCTTGTCATCCTATACAAATTTGATTGGAAGCTGTTTTGTAGGCCTACCACAAGAAGACTAGTTATTGTGTTCAAAATTTTATAATCTTAAAACTATGGTTATGAATATGAATGGAGCTTCAGAAAAACAGCGACACTGCAGTGTTTTGTCTTGCAAAAGATGATCCTATTCTGCCTGAAAAATTACAAAAATGTATATTATGTTTATCTGTGAGCATTATAAATGAAATATATTCCCAAGGGAAGCTGTCATGTGTTGTCTCATGGACTGTTTAGATAACTGACAAGGCTGAGTGTGGATTTAGAGCTTGACTGAAGAGTGAGTTGCTCTTTTGCATGTAAACTTTACCAGCTTCAATCTCTTTATTGTGCAATACAATATACATGTAGTTATAAGTGTATGTATCATTCCTTATCACTGTGAGTTATCAGACAATTGAGACTCACTGTGTTTCTCAGTATATGACAAATGAACAGTGGGACCTCACTGGCCATTTCAGGTGGTTCCCGTTTCCCACCCTTACCATTTGAGTTTTTGTGAACACTGGAATGAATGTTACATGTTTTGGCAGTGTGTAGAACGGCTGCTCTGTTCATTGCCATATTATTGTATGAGCAACATGTGAGGCATATTTATGTAATAATATGGAAAATTTCTCTTGTTCTATGGATGTCTGGAAATAGAACAATTGTAGTTATTAATATTAAAAAAGAAATGCCTGAAGCAAATCTGCATATATACTACAAAATTATGAGTACATGTAATACTTATTACTAAATATCATGATCAGTTTGTAGCCAAAACACTGAACTTTCCCTCTTGATAAGAACTGATAATGAAGCAGTTTTGATGGCTAGTTTATAAAACTATTGAAGTATGTCTTTCATGTGGTTCATGTGTCTTTATAAATATTGTCAGCAACGACCTATGCTTCAACTTGTGTGAAATGACCCAACTTCAGAGTTATGGAGATTTTCTGGACTTGTGATTTGCAGATGCACACACATTTTCAAGTGTAATAAGTCAGAATCATGAGCCTCTGTGTAGAGCTGCTAAACGAATGCTGGAGAACGGGTTTTTTCTCAGTTTTTGCATGGATTTGATCTGGTATTTATAGAAAAGAAGACTTTTTTTTAGCATACACTTTACATACGTATAGAACTGTTGTCTCTGCAGTCTGTCAAAGTATGTATAGAACTGTTGTCTCTGCAGTCTGTCAAAGTATGTATAGAACTGTTGTCTCTGCAGTCTGTCAAAGTATGTATAGAACTGTTGTCTCTGCAGTCTGTCAAAGTATGTATAGAACTGTTGTCTCTGCAGTCTGTCAAATCAGTCAACTCCTCAGGTTTGTTTTGTTGTTTTCTTTTTTTTCTCTTTCATTTTCCAGTAGTTGTACCAGAGCCTTTATGTCCATAAGCTTTAGCTATCATTTGTTGATGAGTGGATCAACCAAACCTGTAACAGGGAAGTTGCCTACTTCACAATTTGTAACATTTTACAGTGCACTCTCCCGATTACGACATCTCCGAATAACGACATTCTCCCGATAACGACATTGACCCCCGGTCCCGATTTTTTTACTATATGTTATTAGTAATAAAACTCTCTAAATAGCGACATACTTTTTAGACCACTCTCCGGATAACGACATTGAGTTAGCAATAATCAGCTGTGACTTTGCTAGATACAAAAATAAAAATAGCTAAAATATTGTTTCCGGTCAGTTTCATTTCATTCTCTGAGCCAATAAAAACACTTCTTTTCCGACCAATGAAATGTCCTACCAGAGGCACCTCATAGCCAATGAGATCGCTTTGTTATCGGCCAATGAGATCGCTTTGTTATCGGCCAATGAAAACACACCTGTGTCTATTGTCGTCGGAACAAAAAGGGTGACGCGCATTAAATGAGTCAGTCATCACATCGCTGACCGCTGAATCGATTGTATTCACCCATGTGTTCAGTTGTATTATTAAATACAGCTGCACTCATGCCGGTCCCAAGCCCGGATAAACAACAGAGGGAAAATGACACACAAAAAACAACAACAAAAAAAACAAACAAACAAAAAAAACAAAACAACACACACACACACTTCGTGTATTTTACATGTTTGGAAAGTCCGATCACTGATCACCCACTATGGTTGGCACGTTACATTCTAAGGGTCTAACCACACCCCTTTTTCCGCCATCTTGAAAATCTCCGAATAACGACATGTTCCCGATAACGACATGCACCTCTGGTCCCGAGCCATGTCGTTATCGGGAGAGTGCACTGTACTTGGATAGTTACATTCATCAGTTGCTGCCCCTACTTAACCTCACAGGACACCAACATAGTAAGGAACCTTCATAAAGAATTTGCTGGGGGGACAATTTGATGTCAGCACAAAGTAAAGGAGTTTCTAAGGGTTAATGATAGAAACAATAACATAATATCGTTGTTGTTGATGTTTTTTTTTCAGTGAAGAGGAAATGGCAATTGTGGAATCTGGAATCTTACAGTGTTTGGTAACAGGAAATTGTATGGAAGACCACAATGTTTAGCTTGTCCATTGAAACAGTTGTTCCTTTTTCATTTCATGGCCAGTTTTGTAGTTGACGTACAAGCCACAGTGAAAGACAGACATAAATCTGCTCAAAGACATTATCTGATAGCTTTCTTTACTCAAATAGGGCTGTTGTTTGGGCATGGTGGTACATGTATTTTATATGGTAAGTTCTTGCTGAGCAGTGGACTGGAACACAACTCAATATTTTCTCATTTTGGCCTTGTAATTAGACCACTAATAACAGCCTTCAAATAAAGTACAATGTTCCTTTACTTATTCATTATAATGGATTTTATTTAATTCCAAATATCCCCTAGTCACGGCCGCAGCACTACTTGGTTGTGGCAAGTCACCGCCACAGCATTGTACTTGGTTGTGGCAAGTCACGGCCGTAGCATTGTACTTTGTTATGGCAAGTTGCCGCCGCAGCATTGTACTTGGTTGTGGCAAGTCACGGCCGTAGCATTGTACTTTGTTGTGGCAAGTTGCCGCCGCAGCATTGTACTTTGTTGTGGCAAGTTGCCGCCGCAGCATTGTACTTGTTGTGGCAAAAATTAAAGACTGTCTATGCAGCTCTGGCTTTCTTTCAGCATCACACAGAATAAATTCTTCAGTTCTATATACATCATCACGGACAGAGACGCAACAGTTGAGAGAAAACTAACTGAACAAAAAATGTAGAACTTGCATGAACACTGAAGCAAACAATTGTGCTCTTCCGTGCTTGGTTAAAAATTCAAAGGGTATTGAAAGTAACACTGAATACCTCAACCTCAGAATTGGTTTCCCCTAAAGTACAGTACATAATGATTTTTTATTCCTATTTCATGATGTTTTAATAAAATGCTGTGATGTGAGGCAAATCATGTTCACTATTTTATGACTATTTGCATCAGGCATTTTATAGTACAGTTGTGTTATCAACAGAATGCCTTGGATTTTGCATGTTTTTGATGTTATTGTTTTCAATTGGATTTTTCTGTCTAAATTTGTTGTAGACCCAATGGATGAAACTGTTGTTGATGGGGCTGTGAGTCAAGGCACAAAAAAAAAAAAATTCCTTTTGTCACTTTCATTGGTCAAAATGTATAAACTTTGTCACATTGAACATGCGCATGTATTAAATGTTAAATGTATTCACTTCATTTCTTCTGTTCTTTGCATTTATAGGTGTGTCATAAGTTACTGTTCAAAATTCCAGACCTTGAGACCAGGACTAACATGTATTTAGATCTCTGCAACTTGGTCCACGGCATACAGAGGAACTAATTGTAATGTAATATCTAAAACTGAACAATGCAGGCAACTTAAATAATATCAAATTAAATATCTGCCACATATTCAAGTTCTACATACACTGGCACATAAGATAAAATTAAATTAAAATGCTCCAAAACCACCGCATGTCCCATTAAAAAATTTTCCATGTAATTTTTCAAGAACAAAGTATTAGTGTGGCATCTCTTCAACATTTTTGTTTCTATTAATAATAAGAAACATGTTCATATGGTCTGTTCAGTATTTTGTGTAATATTTCAATCACAAGACAAAAGAAATGATTCAAAAGGACAATATGCAATATTCTTAACAAAAGGTGTGAATTTGTTCACACCAAACGCTGCCATAATTATGCCAAAGAGATATCCAGTACTATTACTTAAAGCTAAGTTGTCCATATGATCAAATGCACAAATATTGTATATGTATTTATATGCATAATACTTTACAAAGCAGTTTTGAAATACCAATGAATAATTGTATAGAACATTGCGGAATTATTTTCTCTCTAGACTCTGTTAATTTCACGATGTCAGTTTTCCAACTTCCTTATGTTGAACAAGACCATGGTGATCAGCTGTGTCTTGTTACTGATCAGCAGCACAAGAAATGCAACATTTGACAAACTGATGGACGAATTCATATCAATTATCACCAACAAAAATTTGCTTCTCATCTTCTCTTCACAGTATTAAGAATACACTTGTATCTGAAGATTGTTTGAAAGCACGTTATCAATCAAGAAAATAAATCATTCCACCGAATCAACAGAACAAAACACATTTTAACTATCCATTGTAAAAACAGTATTATGTGTATCTATGGATCCTACAACACTTGATATAAAAAAAATACTTTCAGTTGAAAATTCTAACTCTCTTTCAAACAACTTGCCAAAAAACAAAACATATGATAGAAAATACATTTCTGTACTTCAAGATTTTGTTTGTGCAGCTGTGCAAAATGACTGTCCTCTCAGACATACATCATAGATCATTCAAATTTTCACCATGCCAAACAAAATTCAGAATAATGAATAAACTGAGATTCATCCATACAATTGCAGCCATACAGGATTTTCTTCAGTTCTCGTCATGCTATGAAAATATGACTTTCATCACCATTTCCTTACACAGGCATATATTTTCACATCCCATTTGAACAACTTCACGCATGCACTGGGGCTAATAAATAATGCTATGACTTTCCAGGAGTGCTTGACTGTGTTTCCTTGGCTGTCGCTTGGGTCTGAGCAACTTCTGATCTGTATACACGAATATGTATGGCTGAATTGCTCCGAGTAGAAGTTTTAGCTTCTCCTTCATCTGTCTCTGGTAAGAGATCATCTACAAGATCCACAGTGGATGTCTGTACACATACTTGTATTGTTCCTACTCCTTTTGATTTCAGTTCAAGTGCCAAATTGATAGCTCTGTTCACTGCTTTGCCTAGTCCATGAATGATCACCTCATTACCACTATCCAGCAGCTTCTGACACTTGGATTCCTGAGCTCTGAAGTTTGTTTTCTCTGACACATAGACATCATTGTAGCGCTGAGGGAATCTGACAAAATAATTTTTATCAAAAGAGGTCTTAAAGAATGAAAAAATAAAAACAAAACGAAATGAACAGAAGCAAAGAAAATTGTGGGAGCCAGCATATTACCTCTGCAGAGCAGTGGACAGGAGCTAGAAATTTTGAAAAGCTTGCAAATCTACCATGTTGCCACGGAATGAGGATATTGCACTACACCAAACAAACAAAATCAAAAGATGTGATTGGTAACTGGCTGGCCAGCTGGCATTAGATGCAACATATTTTCATCATGTTTACTTGCCTGGCATATGTATCTATTCCCACAATTAAGAAATGGCATGGTTCCACAGGAATGGCGTGTGTCCCTTTAATCTTGATCTGACTAATCATGCTGTCACTGTCAGAAACCACCATTACAAATTCAATGAAACTTGCTTAAATCTGAAAACAGGGGATCAACAATTCATAACAGGTCACAGAAGGGTGTGAGTGTGCGGACGAGGGTGACTGGTAACAAAAAAAAAAAAAGTAATGTTGCTCTCCTACTGGTGTCTTCACCGGTTAGTTCAACGTTTTTGTATGAATGTTGGAAATTGGAAAATCCCTACAAGTTTGAGCTCCTTCAGAGGTTTGTGTGAATTTAAGGTGGCAAGAGAAAAAAAATCAAAATACATGGAATTACATAGGTGAAAATAATGTCTTAAAATTATACCTTCTCGTTGGAAATTGAATTGTCTGAAGTTCAGATGCTATTTTGGGTGATAAAATGTGTTCTCTGTCAGTTTTAGAAAATCAAGAAATCTGAGGATTCATTTCTGTAATTGAAAAGTGCATTCTTAACTTCTAAAGTTGTTGCTTAAAGATGGTTTGTCTTTTTTATATCATACATTATCCAGTTGTGAGTAAAAGCCCTGAATACCAGAGCCACAGGGAATCATTTTGTCTAAAATTTTCTTTACTTGTAAAGTGACATAAATTTACAAAGAATATATATAAAGAAGGCTTGGGGCATGACCAGCAGGACCGTGGAAATCTTTCAGATAGACCAAAATTTCTTACTGTCCTCTTTTGTTTTAAGTAGGCTACATTTCACTGTATAATACAATTTAATGCAAATTACCTCTGCTAAGAAGAAAGCCAGCTAAAGGCACAGCAGAATCACCACTATTGTACGGAAAATGTTCCAGGCTGCTTAACACAATCACATTCTAGTAAAATTATATAATATAAAAATTCCAATTGTTCAGTCCCCGAATATAACAAAAATAAAAATAACTGAGTGTTACTGACAGATCAAATTTTTCACAGAAAAGAATAGGTTGCAATTTAACATTTAAAGGAATAGTGACAATGTCTACTGCTGACTGCTGTTCAAACAGAGATGTGACATGCTATCATAATGTATTCAGTGCTATTCAATGATGTAATTTTGCCTATTTTACAACACACATAACTTCTGGGAAACATAAAATGTGCTCAACATCTGAATAACAAACCTGGGTGGCAGTCTTTTACGCAGAGAATATTCCTCTTCATCAATGGTGTGCCTTGATCCTGAAGCCTGCATATCCTATTAAAAGGGGGTGAAAAAAAAAAAGATGTTATTTAAATTCAACACAATGGAATAAATACCATTTCCAAAGCACCCCTCAGCGTTTATATCCGTTTCATCATTGTAATTATTCTTCAATATTATTTCAGATCTTTGATTAATTTAACAAAGGATAAATCATCATTTCCAAATATATATCATAGCATCAATTTACCTACACATTATCTATTTTAAACAAGAAGTAGATTATGAGATTCTGGTATCTGGCATCTTACAATCAGTTAGATCTCAATCTAGATATATAGTGGCCTCCCTCACACAACACATGAGACCACTATTGTGTCCCACACTTCTTAAATTCCGGATGTGCGAGAGGCCACTTTTGTGTGTGGCAAAACAGTGTCTCCTGTTTGCCTACTTGGTTGCTCTCATTCAGTCATTGATCGTTTTTTGTTTTTTCTGTTATAAAAATCATTTTTTTGCTTGTTCATCTATCCTGTCAGCCCTACTATATCTAACAAAGTGGTATCATCCAATTAAGCTGATTACAATGAAATGTAGTAACTATTCATCATACTCATGTAACAGTGATGATGGTCGTACTTCAAACGGGAAAATCTAGGGGAAACTTTTGACTATGATGCTGGTTGTCATCTAGATCTACATGCAAAAATTGTAATATGGTAAGAAATGGGCCATCTGCTTATAATTTTGAGAAGCCGCTCAGCATAGACTCTATGTGTAAAATTTTATGAATTCCGATGTAGGCCTAATGCTTGGGGGAATGCTGCAAAAAAAGAGTGCCTGTCGTTGGTTTTTCATCAGGGAAACTGGGAGAAAATTACTGACTTTGTTGTTGGTCATTGTCTTCATTTATGTGGTGGAGATCTGTACTGTATAGGGTGGAAATAAAATCTCTTACACCAGTCATTAAGAAGGTTGTGATTAGAATTAGAAAACAAAAATAATGGAGGTTGGGCCTTAAGGGAGGAGGCATTGTTATGATAAATGTAGTTCGTATTTTAAGCCTGCCTTAAAAAATAATCTAGATCTAGATCTAGATTCTAGATCTAATCAATTCAATTCATGTCATTAAATCCCCTTTCACAAAACACAAACCTAGCTAGACGAGACGATGGTGAAGTGTGTGGCCTAACACATAAATGGGTAGATCTAGGCCTAGAATCTACCCCTAAAAACATGGCCAACCTTTTTTGTTTGTTTGTTGTTGTTTTTTTTTCAGCTAGACCAGATAATTGGGCTGAAAAAAAATTAGCCTAATGGTCAAAAACTATGCAGATGCCGACAGCTGCCCTCACTCCGATCTCTCCCTCAGACTCTCTGTTGGCTAATGTTTTTAGTTCATCAGATAAACCGGATGTTCCATGTGGGAGTCTCTAAATCGGTAAGTAAGTAAAAGTGGCCGTAAGGTAAGAGTACAAAACAAAAGCTAGATTTAGTTCTTATTTTGACCCAGCAGATTGTGCAGATTTGTAGGAACTAAAATGTCATGCAAGTTTGCTTTTTGTTACAAAAAATTATCACACGTTTGTTTTTTTTATTGATGGGTATTTGTAAAGCAACGACTTGTTACGTACCGCTAAAAAAAAAAAGTCGTTATTTTTTAAAATATTGTTCGGGTGATTGTAAAATGTAAACAGCCAAGAGCGAAATCGAAAGTAGGCCGGACGACACAAGTCGGTCGTTTTTGCTCTTTTTCTTTTTTGATGTTCTCGCCACATGTAAACTAGGCCTACCATGATGAAAAAGTATCAGTGTATAGAGTGTGGTAATCCAGTTGAAAGTTTATATCGAGACTATAAAGCTGGGATCATAAAGATATCACACTGTGTAAGTCAAAAGATTAGCCTTAGATCTAGATTCTAGATCTAGAATCTAGATCTAGATCTAGATCTACTCTTGAGATCTAGTCTACTGCTGCCAGTGGAAATTACCGTGATCTGCCAAGGAACTTGAGCTGCAAGGAGAGATGTGGTATTCAGAGCTTGGGAAGGGGTTCCAATATGAGTCACGGAAGGAGTTCCGTACTCGAGCGCCAAAGACCAGAAACTAACACAACTACCCCAGCCCCTTTTCGCCTGAGTAGTCAATCTGACTACCGCCCATTGATACAAACTGACTAGACCCTCACGCCCCCAACATTACTTTTTTTCCAATGACATTGACAATTGGATAAACTAACAAAATTAATAAGTACCGAAAAAATATATAGGGTTTTTTATCAAAAAGTGGCGCTCGAGTAAGGTACTCCTCCCTGAGTCACATTTAAATATTTAATAAGGATATGACAAGGATGCGACTTAAAGAGTGTCTGTGAGCGGCAGGTCTCAGGGGAGGTCTTCCGCCCGTCCGCGCCATAATTTTTACCGCTATCAAGTAAAGCCCACGGTTACACATTGTCACTGTTATCAATTTAAACTCACAACACATGGAATGGTCAGATGGACCTGGGGGCGTGAGGGTCTAGTCAGTTTGTATCAATGGGCGGTAGTCAGATTGACTAATCAGGCGAAAAGTAGTTGTTTTCTTGACTGGCGCGGACGGGAGGAAGACCTTCCGGTCTCAGAAGGTGGGCAGTGGCCCCCTGGCGAGTTAGTCTTCTAGAAGTGTAGATGGATGTTAATATAGTAAATGTGTGGAAGGAGTACTGAGTTACACAAATGTAGTCAGGCACATATTTCATGTTCTGAGTGTTAATCGCGAGCTGTGCATCTATCTACTTAAAAACATCCACCAAAAGGACTAACTCGTCAGGGGAGGGGGGCGGGCGGGGGGGGGGGAGGGGGCAGCCCCCGCCCACAGACGCTCCTAAAGTCATGTCCTTGTAATGTCCATATAGTTTGATTCATATGGAACTCTTCACGGGTCATATCATATGGGCAATTAATATGAATTCATAACAAGAAATATAATATTAATAAATTATGTGCCTAACTAAAGTTGGATGGTATTCCTTCCGAAGCTTGCTTTAACTTTGAAATTTCAGTGAATTAGTATATTGTCCAGAAAAGTTGATTTCACTGGGTTAATGGCAGTAGGCATAGCAGTAGTAGTGGTAGCGTTAATGAAAATGCATGCATCTGGTGAATTGCAATCTAACTCTGCTAACTCTTCCAAACATCAGCTGGAAAGAGTCCTAAATTTTTCTGGCATAGCATCAATGAAGAGACCATGTGCAGCATGTTTTGTTTGTTCAGTTTGCTATGAAAAACCCAGAATTTTATAAATTTTTGGCCAACCATACCTCTATTTTGGAGATAAACCTAAATTTCCTCATCAGCACAAAAGAGGTAGGGAGAAATGATCCTAATGATTTATAAAAATAAAACTGTTGCTTGACAATGAATAATACACATACAACTTTAGTTCTGCTCTCTTGAGAAATGAGAATAATGCCCTTTCACTGTTATGTCTTAGGGGGCTTTTGATCTGTTTAAACTGGTGGAGTTTATGACATTGCCAAATGTAGAGCATAATGTTCATGCATACATTGTTGCTGATATTCTTTGTCTTTCTTGCATTACATTTCAGAAATCTTGCAATGCAGTGGCAGACAAGTACATAGAGTATGATCCAGTGATAATTCTTCTTGATGCTCTGTTATTGCAGCCACAAGCTTACAGACACTTGCTCATCAACACTCATTTTGATGTAAGTTTCCAAAAATATGAATTCATGACTATAATTTTATAATGAGCCCGAAATAATGTATATCATATAGTTCCATTAGATGATCAGAAAGAAAGTCAAGATTGGTTGTTGCATCACCATTATTATTCAGGTGTTACAAACACAGATGTCCATTTAAATAATATAATCCAGTTGTTTTGCCATCCATCCAGTGATGGTTTGGGTTTCTTGTCATCGTCTTACTTGCCAAATTTCATAACAGCAGGCTTTATATCTTGTATCACATGAGGTAATTGTTTGAGATGAGGATGTAATAGTTTTGCAGCTGTTTGTTGTGAAATCTTTCACATTGACCTATCTGACCATACTGCCTCACATGTTGATTTGGATCATTTCATGGGCATTTTGAGGAGGGGCTTCTAGATCACTTGAAACCTAAGTAGGATAAAAAAAAGTCTTCTTTTTTTTTTGACAGGGGAAATACAAGCACTAAAGAATTTAAATATCAAGTACAACATATTAACCAGATATCCATGCTACCAAAGCTGATTCACCACCAAGGTGACCCAAACAGATTTTATCATCCACTGGGTTCACCTCAGTAACTCACTACTGAACTTGTTGAATATACATACTGGTATCAATGATATCAATATTTTCCCTTTACAACATCAGTGAATCATAAAATTTGAGGATGGTTACTTTCAGGCAGCAAGTAAGGAAATAATTTGAGCAATACAGTTCCTTTTATTGATTCTCCCACGCCCATATAAAATACATTTCTTCAACTGAGACGGAGAGTCTGCCAGATGGACTTGAACTGAATTCATCTCAGCTTGGTTGCCCGGGCGGCCTTGGTTTCTGCAGGTTAGATGTTTCGAAGGTGGTTCTATATATATACACCACCAGCCACGCCCATGTCTGTAAAAAATCAATCATTATGGCGTGTATTTCATGTAGGATTTTAGAAAAGCATCAGTATTTACCGCACAAGCAAAAGAACATTGAGTGGAATTCCTAGTGGTGATCCTGTTAATCAGAATTGTTAATTCTTTTTCAGTCCTATCGGAGGTTGGCACTTCTGCTGTGGGTTTGCGATGCTTTCACCAAGTTGGTTTTACAAAGAGCAGAGCTGGCTAGTAAATATTCTTCCACTGAACCTTTCATTTACACCTACATTGGACTGGAATTGTATCTGAATTTCATCATTGCTGCAACAGGTAAACTCCAGTGTTGTGGTATCTTCCATGGTTTCTCTTTATCTGCAAAGTATTCAGTAAATAAAAGATCTTTCTTAGGTTGATTAGCTAAAAGTGTTTGAGGAAATATCAAGTGAAGTGAATGTTTTCAGTATTTGAAATGAATGATACTGAGTGTGATTCAAAGTTGCTGAGAGGAGAGGATAAAAGAAAAACCTGCTCTGGGGTATTTGTGAGCCAGAAATGGACATCCAGTTGACACAGAAACATGCAGCCCTTGTCAGTGACTATTCTAGTCCTGTCTGTGTTTTGTGATTTGTGATATACAGTCTGCAGATTGAAGTTTCAGATTTAGGGTACAACCTAGAGTTGTATTTCATTCCCTCCCAAATTACAGAGATTGAACGATTACAGACAACCTAATTAAACTGCATGCCAAATTGTTCTAGATAGGGATGAGTCATTGTTATCATGTTCTGTTTTGTTTCTCCTGTTATCAGTCTTTTGATGTCGGTTTCAAACTATGTGTTTGTTCAAGAAAATCAAGCAAATTATGTTATATATGTGTGATTCTTTTTTTTTCTTCCTTTTTCAGAACTGCTCACACTGTTGGCAACAGTTCTTTTTGTTCATGCATTAAAAAGTGTTTTAGAATACAGAGATTTCAAGTCAGTGAGGTTTGTGGTATAATTTAATTTTCATATAGCAAATTTATTGGCATTTGTTTTATTGTATTTTTTAAAATTTTATTTTTTTAAAATCATATTTTTAAAATATTCTTTTTTGTATTTTGTAAATTTTATTTTTTTTTGTTTTGGGATTCCTATTTGCAGGACACAGCTGACCATCAAGGCTATCATCATAGCCAGTTTAGGACGAATATTAGCCATCCCAGCATTACTGTGGGGACAGTCCTACAGTACGGTATATCTATGGATTTGTCAGAGTTTTGTCTGTCTGTCAACATTCCAGGCTTTAAGAGGTAGGCAAGATTTATATTACATCATGATGCTATTTGTGCATATGGCAATGAATTGTTGTAACACTTTATGTGACACAACAAATATTATAATATCATATGGATACAAAATGCATTTTTATCATGCTTGTGAACATTTTGCCGTCATCAGTATCAAGCAGACAGAAAGCTGATTGTTCCTAAAACATTAGGGCAAGATTCTGATATATAGAAGCACAAAGAAAAAATGAAAACCTTATCATATATTCCAGTATACTCTTGTTCTCGCTTCATTATTGTTATGGAGATCTAACTTTTTATTTGGTTTACATTCAAGTGAACAGAACAAATTATACTTAGGGAGAGTGAATAGCAGAGAGTAAGAAAGTAAGATATAATCTTACTATAATAGAGCTAGGGGGTGAACAAGTAAGCCCTTAAAACTTTGTGACTACCTAATCAAAAACTATGAAACTTGGTGTACTGCTTCAATTTTTGATGATAAGTTACATGGACACTTCCGTTTTGGACAAACTTCAGTCTTGATTATTTAATCAGCATTTTTTTAACTGCAACATGAGACATGCATTTTCATCGAGTGGAATAAAAAAAATGTGACCAGAAATTGCATTCTATGCCTCTGTTCTCTTTACACTTCACTAGCAGAAAGTCAGCTTTATCACATCTGTGTATTCTGCAAGGAATTATTGTGGTGTAAGAAAAAGATCTGTTAAGTCTTTGCATTAAATTTAAGTGCCACTGTTAATGTGACCTTGATCTAGATACACAGTTAGGCTCGGTACAAAGAATCTACTTAATAGCGTCACCAATCAGGAAAACTGTATGGGACATGTTAAAATCACTGCTATTCAGGAGAAGCAAAAATATTTTCTGTTCCGGTTGTGTATATCGTGCAACTGCATTATTTAATCTAAGGTGATTCCTGAAAATAGGAGGCTGCTACAGTCTTGTATCGGTAAATTGGGACCTGTTACAGTGAAGTTCCCTCTTTTTTTTTTCTTCTTGGCACAGTCTTAACTCAAGACAGCAACAGGACATGGTGGGCAGGCCTTGCTGTCACCGCTGGCTTTAGTCTTCAGATGCTGGTCTCTAGGTATATCAACCAGTGGTTTGAACAAGGATTTTCATGAAATTTGACAGTGATGTCTTCCATACTTTTTTCATTGATTGTCTTTTCATTTTGTACTGAGTGGGGGACATAAACCTGAAATGTTTGCTGCAGCCTACTTGCTCTGGATATCTTCTGAAGGTGTTGAATGAGGAATGACAGCTGATGTTCGGGAACAAATTAAATCATGAGTTTGGACAGGGTAATGCCATCCAAAGATGGACAAATTTCAAAACAATTGTAATCCTTCATTGAAATTTCAAGTAAATCAGTAGAGTTGGCCACTTTCTTTTCGCAGGATACAGTGCCCTATTACAAGATTGTATGTCACACTGAATGTATTGATGGCCATTTTATTTCAGGCAAAAGTTTATCTCACTAAAGAAAATTGTCTAATGGGTACACTGCTGCAAGTTAAAAGAGTGTGTTACTTTTGTGGCAATAACTTGTTTTTTTTTCCCTGCTCACCTTTTGCTAACAAAAAAACAAAATGGAGTCGCAGGCCTTCTTACTGTGACCAATCGCTGCGGACACATAAAAGAGTTATGCTGTCTCTAATTTTTTTTAGCGTGTGTCCATTGCAGGATAACAAAAAATTTTGAACTCTTTCCCTGCACAAGCTAATGATCTGCTTTTCTCTTGTTATGCTGTATTTTTGCTTTTCAAACTATTCTCTCCATTCTACATGTATTGTTGAATTTGTATTATATGTCTGATATATGGTTGCCAAGGTCTACCCAAGAGCTTTTATTTTAGTTGTGTTTCAGCTGGTTCAATCCTCTTCTATTGCCACTTTCAGAATGTGGAAAATATTCTGTTGCTTCATGTATGGGTAGAGTACTCAAGTGTTGCATGGTGGATGCATTGTGCACCTCCATGTGATGTGTAGCAAATTAGTTAAAGCAGCCACTAGTGTATCATCATCAAATATCATTTATATAAATGTCACTGAGGCAGTGAGATGCAGTCACATTTTTTTTTCTGCATGATAGCAGGTTGTGAATTGGGTGTTTCATACTGACAGGTTGGCAAGCCAGTGTCGTATATCATATGCCCCTGCTGTGTAGGGTAATACATCAGATATATGCACTGTAGCTGGAAGAAGTGCATTTAAGTCCTTACCAAGTATGACTGGATTCTGCTCGGCTGTTGTAGTCAAGGCAATAAACCACAAGACTCAAATAATTATATATATGTTGAAGCTCCTCAACAAAATTGACAATTCCCACAAAGTGCACACAGGAGCCTCTCACTTTATAATGCTGGACTTTATTTGGTAATTTGTTTTTTTGTTACATTCACGGTTGGTTTTAGATTTTTCTAGTATCTGCCTGTCCACACCTATAGGGCTCTGCAATTATACCCCCCTCCCCCCACCCCTATTTTCCTCTTATATCTAGCCCACTGCGACTCAGCACTTCTTTCCATTTAATTAGGTAGTCCAAACTGATTTTTACTTTTTATCACAACTCACCGGTTATTGTCTAATCTGATGGAGCTTGCTTTTCTAAGAATTTTGATACCAAATTTATCATTCTGGCTTAAAGGGTTTGAAAGTTATGGCATTTTCAAAAGTGAAAAAAACACCCCGAATTTGCTACGTTTTGCTGATTGCACAATTCCCCAACTTTGACCGCCCATAAAACGACTGTTTATTGAGTCACAGCATTAAAAATTATCAGTTTCCAAGTCAAGGGGGGGAAAATTACGCTCAATTTTTTTTCAAGGGGTACAAATATAGTACAAGCATATCATTTTACTTTTTTTTTAATCACCAAACGTCGTCCGACGTCAATTTTGTGTGAACTGTTACTAGGGAGACAAAAATAATGTTTTTATTTTTTTTAAATTGAAAATTAGGTCAACCGCGTCGCCAGTGACTTAGCACTGAGTGTCAGAAAAAGGTGATGAAATTAAGCATTGGGTGGGTCTATAAAAACAGTCATGCCCGAAGTCTAATTTTGGCATACCCTGAAAATACAAAGGCTGAGGTTCACTTGCGTATAATTTTGATCCTGATCTATTAAAGTTTCTGCCAGTTTCTCGATCAACAAACTTTTCAACAAACGATTTTTAAAGGAATTTCAACTTAAAACAGGATGAAAAATACATTGAATTAAACCTCATTTATCTGGCTTTCTGTGTGAGTTATTTTCAAACAAATGCGCTACATCGGCGCGACACTCTGTGGTCCGTTGTTATGAGGGGGTCAAATTGGTATGTGCGGCTCAGGGCGAAAACAGCATGACTGTGTCTTGTTCCAGCAATAAAAACATGGCTACACACATTAAACATTGCAAAAGATAATATACTTTGACAGAGGAAGAACTGAACTTTATTTTGATGTAGGATCCACGCCGTTTTACATAAACACACAGCAGTAATAGCCTTGTAATGCTGGCCTAAAATTATGCCAAAAACAGGATTTCGCCCCCACAGCAGGGCAGTTTGGACTGTCACAAATCCCAGACTGGGAAATGTAATAATTATGACAGGACAACAATCACGAACGAACAAGTATAACACTTAACAGAACAACCAAACAGACTCACACATTTATTATACATAAAAATAAAAATATTATATACATGCATTACATTATTCAATTCAAATATCATACAATGGTCAGTATCCCCGACATTCATGCTTCTACGGGTCCACAACCCAATAATACTTTCTAAAATATGCTCTGGCCTCAGCCTCACATCTATTATATATATTACTTGCTGGCCTCTCTTGTTGGCTCCGGCTCAACCTAATCTCCGTATCTCAATCTCCCCCCGAGGTCTTAACAGCACATTACTATTTCAATAGCACATTATATTCTCAATGGCACATTAACATCTTAATAGCACATTAACATCGTAATAGCACATTAACATTTGAATAGCAATAAGGACAATAACAACGTCCCTGTCTGTGGCCAGACTGCCACGACTCATGTGCTCCCGCTGTCCTGCGCGACAGCTTCACTCAGGCAGGCCTGTGGGTAGTCTTCTGCTCAACCCCGGCACAAGTCCGCTCACCGCGGGTGGCTTCTCTGCCCGACCCCGGCACAAGTCCGCTCACCGCGGGTGGCTTCTCTGCCCGACCCCGGCACCTATAAGAATAACATTACATCTGTAATACACCACACAATTACTATCCACTTCACCACTCATTACGAACCATCAAGCGTACTCACAATAGTCCACATTTCACTCACCACACATCTTACGGTAACACACCTCCACCGCGTTACACCGTACTCAGACTCGCTACGAATCCATGATCCTAACTTACATCTATCGCTCACTGCGCACATCTCTATACACAGTAATCAATGACTTTCACGGTCCTCACATATAACTTATTTACATCATGGTCATAGGAGAATCTAGTACATCAATCATCATAATTATCAATCACAGTTCAACCTACCAGTCATCACTGGAAAACACACAACAATCTCCCGACTGCTCTGATCTCACGTCTGTCCCCTGGGACCTCTTAACTTGCAGTGATCTGACTATTCAGATTTTGCCTCTACTACGCCTCAACTTCACTCACAACATGCACGCTTCAACGTTAACTAACAGAAGTCAATACAGGTGAGCAGCCTCCCTATCCCGTGAGTCCATCCTACACTTCCATGCCCCCGTAATCCTTGAATCTCGCTCACTCCACTCGTGACATCATCCCCCACCCCAAAAAAATTAATGCAATTAATTTCCAAATCGCATCAAGATAAATGTCAACGAGTGAGCGTGAGCGATATTTACGTAAAAATGACCTACTCATGCCCCTAGCATTTGTGATACCTAAATCAGAGGAAAACCTGGCGATCAATTTGCCCTGCACTATGCATATATGTATCACATCATCAATACCTAACTAAAACATAATACCTAATACAGAATCAAAATCACTCAACCTATCAACCATTCCTCATATAATATTTATAATGTCAATATTTTAAGATCGAAGAAACGTTCACACAGATCACTGTCAATGTTCATATTATGTTTCCCAATTTCTGCTGATATACGTTTCCAATTGTGCACAATCTGCGACTCTTCGTTGTTCTGTCTGTCGAATGTTCCTGTCCTCCGATGTGTAAGCTACTGAAATCTTCACCTAGGCTCGACTAAGGTAGTCGGCGATATGATTGCTGGTTCCTGGAATCGGTTGAATGATGAACGTATACGGCTGTAAAGCCAATGCCCATCTAGATAAACGAGGGCTGGATGAACGATTCTTAGACAAAAACGTTAGTGGCTTGTGGTCTGTCTGGATGTAGAATTCTCGTCCCATCAGATAACGTCCTAATTTTTGGACGGACCACACAATGGCAAGACACTCCCTCTCTATTACAGAATACTTCCTTTCTCTCTGCAATAACTTTCGGCTGACATAACATACAGGATGGAAACATTCGTTCTTCTCCTGTAGAAGACAAGCGCCGACATCAGAGTCCGATGCATCTGTTATGAGGATAAATTTAGATCGAAAATCTGGCAATATCAGCATGGGTGACGATGATAATGCTGTCACCAATTTATCAAATGCTGTCTGATAAACAGACGTCCACTGGACCCTATCGGGCTGTCCCTTCTTAGTAAGGTCAGTAAGAGGAGATGACAAGGAGGAAAGTTAGGAATGAACTTCCTGTAATAATTTAAAATTCCCACTAAGCTTCTCACTTGTTTCTTTGTCTTAGGGATTTGCAACCCTACTAATTTCTCAATTTTTGTTATTTCAGGTCTCTGAATACCTCTACCCACGAGATGTCCTAAGAATACTATTTCTGGACATGCCAAATCCATCTTTGCGGGTTTAGCAGTTAAACCAAAATGACGCAATCGTTTAAAAATTACTGTTGGTGTCTGAATATGTTCAGACCATGACGACGTATGACACGCTATATCGTCAAAGAATGACACGACATTAGGTATGTCCTTCAATACCAGTCTCATTAATCTTGCAAACGTAGCTGGCGCGTTTACCAACCCAAATGGCATGACCTTAAATTGAAACAATCCTATGGGCGTTTGGAAAGCCGTGTACTGTTTAGATTCCTCAGCAAGAGGAATTTCCCAATATCCTTTTGTTAAATCTATCTTCGAGAATCACGTGGAACCAGCCAATGAAGCAATTAATTCCTCTTGGAATGGTATAGGCTCCCTATCGCCTACCGTAATAGTGTTCAATCTGCGAAAATCAATACAGAACCGCACCGATCCATCAAGTTTTTTCACGAGGACGATGGGTGATGAATATGGCGATGTTGACGGTTCTATCACATCTAACTTCAACATGGCCTCAACTTCCTTTATAACTCTATCTCTGGAAGAAAAAGGCAACGGATAAGGTTTAAGAGATACTGGCTTATCCGAAGTCAACTTTATTTGGTGCTGGATCACCGTAGTACGACCCGGCAAATCTGTGATAACATCTGGGAATGACGCTAACAGGGTCTGAAGTTCCCTACTCTGTGAACTCGTAAGGTCAGGGCTAAATTTTACGTCCCTGCAACCTTGTGTCGGAGTTAACTCCGGCAATTGAATTTGTACCTCTTCCTGTGCCTCGGTGTCGTTCACGTCACTGTCTGACTGGTCTACGACCCCCGTACAAGCAATAGAGAAGACACTCTCCTCTGGTTTCGTCTGAGCACACAGATACTCTGGTCTCTCATAAAATCTCTGCAGCATATTGTGAGAGGATGAACGACTTTTTATTTTTAATGTGCTTTCATGGTAGCTCTAGTGCGTGAGTGAGGGACGGCCACTCATAGTAGTTTATGGACACTTGGCCGAGCACCATTAATTGGATTATTTCCCTTGTAATACTAGCGCGGGACCCGTTATTCACATCACGGTGAAAAGCGCGCATTTTGATTGGTCAGTTGGAAATGTACCGGGCTTCCAACTCTTATATCATGGCTTTGAGTTTCTTACAACTCGCTCACTCGTTGTTATCCACCGACAGAAAGACGGGAACCCGAATTCATTTTTGAGAGTAGACAATACCCTATCGGTACAAAATAGGTACTCATGATAACGTTTGTTATCAATGGAGATACGTCGTATTAATGGACGAAAGTATCCCGCACAAAATTGTCGAATGTTGTTAGTCCTGACACTTTGAAAATTTATATTAAAACTATTACCGGGTTTCTGGTATAAGTAGTCAGTTAGAATTTTAGCAGCAAGTTTCCAATTTATAATGGTACCAATTTTGTTGTACTTTGATGCACATATCCTATTGAAATAATTAATAAGAGGGTCTCGGATTTAAAGCAAACCACGAGTTAGACGCATGTTATCCCCGGTAAATCCAACCTGGGTCAAATTTATTCAATTATTGCTGGAGGGGACGTTAGAGTAATTTCTGCAGTTTACTGGGATACCCAATTGACTTTTGTGTGCACCCTTTTAACCGTACTGTAAATTCGATTGTGTTAGGACCCTAACCGGTTATGTTGTCGGGCTGGACTCCATGTCCGAGCCTTTCACTTGTGCAACACGGGCTACGTAATAGCTCTCTCGGACGTCCGCGCGGGCTCATAAATAAGATGCGGTTCGAGTGGTCAACACACTCCATCATAGACGCAGGAGACAAGAGCCGACAGCACAGTGAACCCAGCCCAGCAACCCGGGCCCGTAGCAGCTCAGAGGCTTGCCGACGCTTGCCATCGCCACCCCGCCCCATAAGGCATGTAGCGGTAGCACAGGACCCGGAGAAACTTTGGGTAAGTTGGAGACTATTATATTAGAAGTGACTTTAATTTGCGCACCCCCCCCCCCCTTTCGGGGATGCCACGTAGAGAATGCTGATCTACAGAGACCATTATGAGTCCGGCTCAACGGTAATTGCCATTGTCATTATTCGTGTAAGATGCGCTTTGCAGTACAGTGTCTTGATGTTGTGACTTTATTGTCAAAGTTAACGTTTGCGGTGCTAGATGATAATGATGGCTCGCTAACCAAGCTATCAAGATTTGCTTGTGTGCCTATATATAGTGTATGTGTAGCATTGCCTTGTTGTGGTGGGCAGTGAGGATTTCCTGACATGTTAATGTGGATGGCTTATGTTACAGCGAGCGGCACTCTACACTTGATTGTATTACGGGTATTTGTGTACCTTGCCAGTACCACTATGCTATAGAGAGCAGTGTGATTGTGATTGCGTGTTTAGTGTTTAAGATGTGTAAGTAATTACATGTATTGGAGATGTATAATATTAGCTGGGCCTCACATGGGTGAGCCCCAGGATTGTTCTATGTGCGGCGGTGGATGAACAATGTTTCAGTGAGTCTACACATGTTGCAATGAGTCTCGCCGACATATATATATATATATCATGTGCATGTATTATGGTTATCCAGATGTATTATGCTTCTATGAGTTTCGTAAGTGTGTGAAGGACAGTTTCATTTTAAGGAATGTACACATTACTTTATGTATCTAGTGGTGTGTCATACACATGTTAGCCTGGCGGCATAGCTCCGCGGCCAAGGTCAAAGGGCATGACCCTTGAGTATCGATTGGGAAGGGAAGTAACCAATACAATAGCCCTGGGGCGGGTTAGTACTAATAATGGGAGTGGGCCTATGAGGATGGCCTGCATTGGGATGCAGCGTCTGTGTTATGGACGGTCAGTGGGCCATGTTGGCCACTGCGTTATTAAATGGAATGGCCACTCTGGATGTGTTGTACACCGGCTCAGTGGAGCGAAACTATTGTGTTCTTGCCCCTTCATTTGTTATGTCCTTCATACTTTGATTAGTACATTAATTAGTTTATGTTGCCAGTGTACTAGGAAACTCCTTGTGTATATGATATAGCCACTTGTAGTTGTTATTCATTAACCTTAGCGCTATTTTATTCCATGCATACATATGCAGTTGGTTATTGCTTAAATTCTATATTATATTGTTGTTGTTTGATTTAATAGCCTACTTAATACTATTACTATGTATGTCCACCATTGATTGCCTGATTAATGTTGTCATTATATCCTAATCATATTTTTGTCTTTTTCTCTTGTTCCAGCTTATGGCTGGTTGGGCTTCTTTTTTGGGGCTTCTTCTTTTTTTGGGCTTCTTCTTTTTCTGGGTTTCTTTTTTTGGGCTTTTTTTGTTTGGTAGTGATACCGTTGTTAGGCTTTTTGAATAAATAAGATTGCCAGCAGAACCCTGTGTTTGTTAACCCTGTGTATCCTTAAGGGAGTTACTATTGAACCCACGCAGTAACCACATTAGCCACTCGTAGTTCATCCAACATTTTCTGGTGTCAAGAAGTGGGATCCACAGAAGGGTTAGTTTGTAGTGTAGAAAGCCCAGCCATGGAAATTTTTAGTTTGAAGCCCAGCCAGCCAGCCAACCCCTGCCCCACCCCACAGGAACCAGGGGGCCACGAAGACCAACGCCCTCCAACATCAACTCAAGATTCAGGACCTGTATCCCAGTCCTGTGTACACCACCCATCCCACTGCGGTCAACGGAGACCTCTTGCGGTTATTTCACCCCCCAGTGGTCAACACACGTCCACAGCACCCGCCTCCACTGCCTGCGTCGACCGATGTCTGGTACTTCCCGGCCCACCACCCTTGCCAGCCACCTGCAGCCCGACCGGACCCTCAACCTGGGATGACAACTTCCCAGTGCCTACCTCCTGTGCGACGGTCCAGCCGCCCACACAGACAACCCCAGAGATTGGACCTCTGACTCTTATTAGTGATTAACATTAGACATTGACTGTGAGTGCAGAAAGAGCAGGGGAGCGCACCCATCAAGACCCCCCCCGAGTTTCCATCAGGCCAGATGATAGACCACCGAATCCAAGGGAGCTCCGCCTCAAGATTTTAAGTTAGAGAGTATGCCCATGTTGGCTTTCTCCACAGCTTAATTACAATTACTTTTATGCCTATGTTGACCTTACCTTTTTCATTGCCCTAGTGCCCTTATAGCATATTGTATTTTTTTGTACTGTTCGATCCTACGTTAACCCTGATAGTGGTCTGGGACCACCGTTGCAGGTCTGGGACCTGTTGTTTTGTCCATATGATGTAACTTACTACAGCCAGAGCTGAGACTGTTGTGTACATCTTCAGGATGCCAGTAGTAACTTAGCCGGTTCACGCCACCTGTTAGTAGTTATAAAGAGGATGGACCATTGTTGTACTTCGGTTCACTGTGTGTAATTTGCAATTGTTCTACTCTAAGTGATGGTATCATAGCCCCTTAGAGTTTGATTGTACCTTCAGTGGTCTTTTGTAAACCTTTGAATTGATGTATGTGTCACGTAAGGGACTACGTGACTTAGCAGGGGAGAATGTGAGAGGATGAACGACTTTTTATTTTTAATGTGCTTTCATGGTAGCTCTAGTGCGTGAGTGAGGGACGGCCACTCATAGTAGTTTATGGACACTTGGCCGAGCACCATTAATTGGATTATTTCCCTTGTAATACTAGCGCGGGACCCGTTATTCACATCACGGTGAAAAGCGCGCATTTTGATTGGTCAGTTGGAAATGTACCGGGCTTCCAACTCTTATATCATGGCTTTGAGTTTCTTACAACTCGCTCACTCGTTGTTATCCACCGACAGAAAGACGGGAACCCGAATTCATTTTTGAGAGTAGACAATACCCTATCGGTACAAAATAGGTACTCATGATAACGTTTGTTATCAATGGAGATACGTCGTATTAATGGACGAAAGTATCCCGCACAAAATTGTCGAATGTTGTTAGTCCTGACACTTTGAAAATTTATATTAAAACTATTACCGGGTTTCTGGTATAAGTAGTCAGTTAGAATTTTAGCAGCAAGTTTCCAATTTATAATGGTACCAATTTTGTTGTACTTTGATGCACATATCCTATTGAAATAATTAATAAGAGGGTCTCGGATTTAAAGCAAACCACGAGTTAGACGCATGTTATCCCCGGTAAATCCAACCTGGGTCAAATTTATTCAATTATTGCTGGAGGGGACGTTAGAGTAATTTCTGCAGTTTACTGGGATACCCAATTGACTTTTGTGTGCACCCTTTTAACCGTACTGTAAATTCGATTGTGTTAGGACCCTAACCGGTTATGTTGTCGGGCTGGACTCCATGTCCGAGC
This sequence comes from Onchidella celtica, assembly GCA_963931925.1. Classification (NCBI taxonomy): domain Eukaryota; kingdom Metazoa; phylum Mollusca; class Gastropoda; order Systellommatophora; family Onchidiidae; genus Onchidella; species Onchidella celtica. The sequence continues at coordinate 75,566,592 of OZ007569.1, forward strand.
CTTTCACTTGTGCAACACGGGCTACGTAATAGCTCTCTCGGACGTCCGCGCGGGCTCATAAATAAGATGCGGTTCGAGTGGTCAACACACTCCATCATAGACGCAGGAGACAAGAGCCGACAGCACAGTGAACCCAGCCCAGCAACCCGGGCCCGTAGCAGCTCAGAGGCTTGCCGACGCTTGCCATCGCCACCCCGCCCCATAAGGCATGTAGCGGTAGCACAGGACCCGGAGAAACTTTGGGTAAGTTGGAGACTATTATATTAGAAGTGACTTTAATTTGCGCACCCCCCCCCCCCTTTCGGGGATGCCACGTAGAGAATGCTGATCTACAGAGACCATTATGAGTCCGGCTCAACGGTAATTGCCATTGTCATTATTCGTGTAAGATGCGCTTTGCAGTACAGTGTCTTGATGTTGTGACTTTATTGTCAAAGTTAACGTTTGCGGTGCTAGATGATAATGATGGCTCGCTAACCAAGCTATCAAGATTTGCTTGTGTGCCTATATATAGTGTATGTGTAGCATTGCCTTGTTGTGGTGGGCAGTGAGGATTTCCTGACATGTTAATGTGGATGGCTTATGTTACAGCGAGCGGCACTCTACACTTGATTGTATTACGGGTATTTGTGTACCTTGCCAGTACCACTATGCTATAGAGAGCAGTGTGATTGTGATTGCGTGTTTAGTGTTTAAGATGTGTAAGTAATTACATGTATTGGAGATGTATAATATTAGCTGGGCCTCACATGGGTGAGCCCCAGGATTGTTCTATGTGCGGCGGTGGATGAACAATGTTTCAGTGAGTCTACACATGTTGCAATGAGTCTCGCCGACATATATATATATATATCATGTGCATGTATTATGGTTATCCAGATGTATTATGCTTCTATGAGTTTCGTAAGTGTGTGAAGGACAGTTTCATTTTAAGGAATGTACACATTACTTTATGTATCTAGTGGTGTGTCATACACATGTTAGCCTGGCGGCATAGCTCCGCGGCCAAGGTCAAAGGGCATGACCCTTGAGTATCGATTGGGAAGGGAAGTAACCAATACAATAGCCCTGGGGCGGGTTAGTACTAATAATGGGAGTGGGCCTATGAGGATGGCCTGCATTGGGATGCAGCGTCTGTGTTATGGACGGTCAGTGGGCCATGTTGGCCACTGCGTTATTAAATGGAATGGCCACTCTGGATGTGTTGTACACCGGCTCAGTGGAGCGAAACTATTGTGTTCTTGCCCCTTCATTTGTTATGTCCTTCATACTTTGATTAGTACATTAATTAGTTTATGTTGCCAGTGTACTAGGAAACTCCTTGTGTATATGATATAGCCACTTGTAGTTGTTATTCATTAACCTTAGCGCTATTTTATTCCATGCATACATATGCAGTTGGTTATTGCTTAAATTCTATATTATATTGTTGTTGTTTGATTTAATAGCCTACTTAATACTATTACTATGTATGTCCACCATTGATTGCCTGATTAATGTTGTCATTATATCCTAATCATATTTTTGTCTTTTTCTCTTGTTCCAGCTTATGGCTGGTTGGGCTTCTTTTTTGGGGCTTCTTCTTTTTTTGGGCTTCTTCTTTTTCTGGGTTTCTTTTTTTGGGCTTTTTTTGTTTGGTAGTGATACCGTTGTTAGGCTTTTTGAATAAATAAGATTGCCAGCAGAACCCTGTGTTTGTTAACCCTGTGTATCCTTAAGGGAGTTACTATTGAACCCACGCAGTAACCACATTAGCCACTCGTAGTTCATCCAACAATATTAACATGGAAAACCTTAACTGATCCATCAATCTGAATAGCATAATCTACCTTCGAAACGACTCGCTCAATAGTATACGGACCTTTCCATGTCATTAATAACTTATTATGATCCGTAGGCAATAACAACAAAACCTTGTCTCCTGGCTTAAAAATTCGCAGTTTGGACCCTCTATCTTTATAGTTTTTTGCTCTTTTTGAAGCGACACTAGAAGCTTCTTCCGCAATAGTGCGCGCTGAAGATAATCTCTCTCTTAAATCAACAAGATACTGAAACACTGAAACTTGCTCATCGTCTCCCGATGATGGCGACGTCATCATGTCCCGAAGAACATCAGTTGGACCCCTAGGACTACGACCATACAACATCTCAAACGGAGAGAATCCTGTTGACTCCTGACGTACCTCCCTATACGCAAATAATACTGCAGGGATATATCTATCCCAATCTTTAGGGTGATCAGCAGCTACCTTACGCAACATCGACTTTAGTCTCTCGCACATGCCATTAGCCTGTGGATGATATGGGGTGGTAGTGATGGGCTTATGCTAAATAAGCGAAACAATTCCCTCATCATATCCGACGTAAATTGCGCGCCCCTATCAGACAAAATCTGTTCCGGTATTCCTACTCTAGCGAAGATTCCAAACAACGCTTCCGCGACTACTTCTGACGTTATGGTACGAAGAGGAACCGCCTCTGGCCATCTCGTAGCATTACAAATGACCGTTAAAAAAAAACGATTCCCCCTATCAGTAGCTGGGTGAATGGGGCCAACAAGGTCAATCGAGACCTTCTTAAAAGGTTCCGAAACCGTGGGGATATTCTGAAGAGGAGCCTGGGGTGTACGACCCCTGTGCGTCGTCCTTTGGCACGAACTGCACGTCTTACAGTACAACCGTACATCTCTGTGGACTGATGGCCAATAAAAATTTTTGAGGACCCTCTCCTTGGTTCTAGCTATTCCCATATGACCCGCTAATGGGACATCGTGGGCCAACCGCAATACTGTTGCAATTAGCAACGCTGGCACAACGACCTGCTTTAGAACGGAAGCCACTGTGACATATTTACGGAACAGAATGCCCCCCTGAATAAGAAAGGAAGATGAACCGTTCTTATATTTCCTCGTTTTCTCAGTTCGCGCTTCCCCAAAACATGGACTCAATGATGGATCCTCCTTTTGTAATCTCGCCAAGCGCTCTGGTGTGATATCTAGGTTGACCGCTGGCGTTGCCAAAGGTCTAACTTTACCCTTATCAGCTACCTGTCGACGTGTCTCGACTGCGGCACAAAAGTCAATACCTTTAGATTGTGACCATGCCTGTACATGCTCCTCAGAAGGGGAAACTACCCGAGATACATTACCAATGATGAGCTGGGCGCCTGGGAAAAACCCGACGACTGCTTCGACTTCCCCGCTAAGAAAAGGTGTATCAATCACTATCTTTGCCATGGGTAATTTCTCAATGGCCCCTGAAAATTGAATGCATGGGACAGTCTCACCCGTAAGCTGTGAATGCAGTCTCTATGCACTCCTACAACGGTAGATCCTGTATCACGCAAAACCGAGACCGGTTCGTCCCCAACAAACCCCGAATAAACCCTAAGACCACCCCCTGTATGACATGAATTAATAACGGGAATCTTTCTCCCACAAGGTAAAACACCGGAAGATAATAATTTTTCACAACTGGGACACTTAGAATACTGTCCGCCTCCGTTGTCCGATGTAACACACGCGGCCGCATGGTGAAACTTACTAGGGGAACATTGAGTGGAGCTACTATGATTGCCATCCCCGTTCGCCGCTATCCTACCTGCAGGGCAATTCACGCTAATGTGATCTGCTCTTCCGCAGTTCCAACATTTCGCGGCCCGACAATCCCGAGAAAAATGCCCTACGCGTCCGCCAGTCCAACACTCCGCTCCCTGTGCTCCACAAGACCTGGGTCCCCGTGACCCATCGTGACCGGAACTAAAGTCCCTCTGCCGTCGATCATCGGCAAAGGTTACGTAACGCCCTCGGCCATTACCGCGACCTCGCCCTCCTGCTCGGTCAAACTTACCGGCTCCATATGCAGGTGATTGGCAATACCCCCTACGTGGGACCTGGGCTTGCCCCTTAAAGCCACCACGCTGACGCGACCTGTCTCTACTATGTCCTGTCGGCGACCCTTCAACCACGGCGACGTAACCAGCATCCTGCACGTACGCCCTCGCCACTGGCTTGGACGGATGTGCCATACAGTATGCTTCCGCCAACTTTGACGCCTCCTGCACCATTGCGGGTTCGTTTTCTTTGAGAAAAGCCACTAAATCCTTATGGCACGACGCGTATAGCTGGTCACGGATCATTAGGTCCTTCAATTTAGCAAAGTCTGTGCCAACATGCGACAAGTCCAACCAGTTCGTAAAATACTCCGTCAATCTGGCGACGAAGGCAGCAAAGTCCTCCCTGGTATCCGCACGTGCTCGCCTAAACTTCTCCCGGAAATATTCCTCCGTACGCGCAAATCGGCGAAGCAGCAAAGACTTCAGCTTATGATAAGCCTTATCGTAATCATGCACGTCTTCGCGCTGTAACTCTTTAAAGTAAGTTAACTCTCGACCCTGCAATAAGGATGCCAGGTACGTGGACCATAATTTCTTATTCTCCCCCCATTGCAGTTGTGCATTTAGTTCGAACCTGTAAAGGAAGGCGTCTATATCGTCCTTCTGGTCGTCGAACGTAGGCAGCTTAATCCGAACACCACTCTTATTTTGTCCCTGCCGCTCAACTGTTTCCGTTGGCGCATTCTTCTTGATTTCCAATTCCGCGATTCTTATTAGCGCCTCTCTCTCCTGTTCCTTATCCCTAGCTTCTCTCTCCTGTTCCTTATCCCTAGCTTCTCTCTCATGCTCTTTATCCCTAGCCTCTATCTCCTTTAACTTTAACTCCCTCTCCTGGGCCTCTTTTTCTCTCTGCCGCTCTTGAGCCTCTTTTTCTCGCTCTCTATCTTTAGCACGCTCATCGCGCTGTTCCGCCTGCTGCTCCTTAATCCAGCTGCGTAGCTCTACGCCTTCAAGGCCAAGTTCCGTACCCACTTTCATTAGTTGCTGGAGCTCCGCCATTTCACGGATTTATAATTATACGATTTGAAATATATAATAAACTGTCTGTGTACCTACTATAAACGACGCGACCCGAGACCTGAAATTATGCCACTACAATAACAATCACTATTTTCAATTGCAATTCAGAAAAATGCCTAACTGAACATTCTATAGCATACTCTCTAACTAATTCTATGTTCATAAAATGTATAGCACTATTAAGTAATAAAAGAGAATAGCAAAGACAAGAATGAGAAAATTCAAAAGAAGGACCACAAGGACATTAAGGACAACGAACCAGACTAGGACAAAGACTTCTAAAAAAAAATATAATGGGAAAAAAATGCAACCTAACTACGCCGATTACACTACAAGGTACGAACAAGAACAGAGCCTGAAAAAAAGAACGTATCTACAGATAGGTAAGAGAGGGGACAAGAGAATACGTCTTCCTGCAGAACAGAGAAGATATCGACGCTACAACTAAACAATCACAAAGCCCTAAAGAACTGTTCACTGTGATGAACGAAGTTCCAAAGTTTAGCCCACCTCCCGAAGAGGATAAACTACGTTCACCACAGCAAACCCACTCCACCGCCCGTATAATCTATAACGACAACAAAAACAGGGAAAAAGACAGATTAAAGGAACAGCCCACAATCCAGGGCACAAAAATTTTGACTTTTACTTAACTTTCACGACTGCCGGAGCTCTGGCTGCTTGCCTCCTCAGGCTGGCACACACACACCCTGCAAAAATCAAGTACACATTAATACATATTCATAACAATACATGCATCAGTACATATTCATAAATATACATAAATCATATCATCATGAAATTCCCATTCATCCAACGAACAAAAGACAACAGCACAAATTCCTACCACAACAGAAATACAACTAAACGGACGAATACACAATGTCAAAATGACCACAGGTGACTAAACGGACGAGCCCCCACTGTCACAAATCCCAGACTGGGAAATGTAATAATTATGACAGGACAACAATCACGAACGAACAAGTATAACACTTAACAGAACAACCAAACAGACTCACACATTTATTATACATAAAAATAAAGATATATACGTGCATTACATTATTCAATTCAAATATCATACAATGGTCAGTATCCCCGACATTCATGCTTCTACGGGTCCACAACCCAATAATACTTTCTAAAATATGCTCTGGCCTCAGCCTCACATCTATTATATATATTACTTGCTGGCCTCTCTTGTTGGCTCCGGCTCAACCTAATCTCCGTATCTCAATCTCCCCCCGAGGTCTTAACAGCACATTACTATTTCAATAGCACATTATATTCTCAATGGCACATTAACATCTTAATAGCACATTAACATCGTAATAGCACATTAACATTTGAATAGCAATAAGGACAATAACAACGTCCCTGTCTGTGGCCAGACTGCCACGACTCATGTGCTCCCGCTGTCCTGCGCGACAGCTTCACTCAGGCGGCCTGTGGGTAGCCTTCTGCTCAACCCCGGCACAAGTCCGCTCACCGCGGGTGGCTTCTCTGCCCGACCCCGGCACAAGTCCGCTCACCGCGGGTGGCTTCTCTGCCCGACCCCGGCACCTATAAGAATAACATTACATCTGTAATACACCACACAATTACTATCCACTTCACCACTCATTACGAACCATCAAGCGTACTCACAATAGTCCACATTTCACTCACCACACATCTTACGGTAACACACCTCCACCGCGTTACACCGTACTCAGACTCGCTACGAATCCATGATCCTAACTTACATCTATCGCTCACTGCACACATCTCTATACACAGTAATCAATGACTTTCACAGTCCTCACATATAACTTATTTACATCGTGGTCATAGGAGAATCTAGTACATCAATCATCATAATTATCAATCACAGTTCAACCTACCAGTCATCACTGGAAAACACACAACAATCTCCCGACTGCTCTGATCTCACGTCTGTCCCCTGGGACCTCTTAACTTGCAGTGATCTGACTATTCAGATTTTGCCTCTACTACGCCTCAACTTCACTCACAACATGCACGCTTCAACGTTAACTAACAGAAGTCAATACAGGTGAGCAGCCTCACTATCCCGTGAGTCCATCCTACACTTCCATGCCCCCGTAATCCTTGAATCTCGCTCACTCCACTCGTGACATGGACTACCTAATTTAATGAACTTTTTATGCATTTGGAGACCAAAGATCAGCTGGAGTAATCGGTTTTTATATGGTTTAACTGCACTTTTGGGCCATTATTATGCAGAGCGTTGCTAAACTTAGTTGGCTCCTACCAACCCTGCCACCCTCCGACCAAGATCAGCATCCCACTTGACTTTGCATTTGTGTGGCTTGTTTTGTTTAGCCTGGACTTATTTACAGTATCTTTTTCAAGCTCTTTCTTCTTTGTCCATTTTTTGTTTTTTTTTCAGTCTGTCACCTCCACCGTCACACAGTGTGGTCTCAGTCACCTCCACCATCATACATTGTGATGTTAATTGACACATGGTCAAACCCACATACATCAGTCATAAAAATAAGGTCTTACACAACACTACAACTTCAAAATTAATAATTTATTGTTTTTTTTAGACTTCTGCTGCATGAAAAACACAATGAGTACATCTAAACTACACACATTGTCATATTATACATCATGGACTGTGCCTCAATAGATAACTGTGTGTGACTGAATGCAGTGCAAAATATGAACAGAATTTTATTTTTTTTCTGCTTATATTAGAACTGACGTTTATGGTAATGGAAATGAAATGTGTTCAGTTTATTAATATATGGTTTAATAAGATGGTCCAGAGGAAAAAATGTTTCCACTGCTATACTGAGATACAAGAAACCATTATTCATCAGCTTTTTGTTCATTCTTTCTCTCTACAGTGTCTAGACATTCAAATAATAAATTTCTATGCCCAACTTTTGTTAATTATTGTTTTTCTTTTGTTTCTTTCTCCTGCTAATCTTTTAAATACTTTAATATTCACGTCCTCACTTTTTTGTCTTGAAAGCAAATATGTGCAGGGTTTACTGATTTATTAGGACATCTTTCCTTTTCACCTTCTACTACACTAACTAAAATATCTTCAGATTATTTTATTCTATGCCATAATACGATCGTTGTAGCTTAAAACAAAAGCATTAGCCTTGAAACTGAACTTTGATTTTTAAAAAAAACAAATATGTGAAAGTTGGTTTCCATTAAATTATTTCTTAACTGTATTTTACACTTCATCATTTTGACCACTTTTTCTTAGGGAAACATCACATTATAATATTACAGGTACATGTTATAAATTTTAATTCCTCTCCTCGTTCTCTTCCTTCTTTCCTTTCCTGGAAGTAAAATTTTCTTAAATCTGAGATTTCATCATTTCATTTCACCATTTGTGTGACCTTTAGAAATAGTTGAAGATTGGCATGTGTTTAATACATCTGAAGTATTGTGGCACTGTTACACCAAATTGTTGGTGATTATTACTGACAAAAACTACATTTCATTAAATTTCACTTCACAGAACTGTGTAAGTAAAATAGTCAAATAGTTGGTGAGTCCTCCAGGATTCTCAGTGCCTGAGATAAATGTCAGTAACGACAAAGGTTGTACCTGAGAAGCTTGCTGAAGGAAAATCATCAAAATGGACTAGATTAATAGCTTGTGTAACACAAAAATCATTAAATAATATCTTGTGACAGGGAAGAATGGTAGAGATTTTAAGGGGAACAAAGTAGCCAGAACTATGCACTAAAAATGGAGTTCTTTATTTAGAGATGTATTTCCTGAACTTTTGAAGAGAATATTTTCATAATTTCAGGTTCAACGTAAATTACAGTAACACCTCATTTTACAATTGTTCTCAGAAGTTGTTCGTAAGTCAGTTACCATAAAGAAGTGTAGATCTATGTATGCTTTACATCATGAAGTACTTTGAATCACTTGCGCTACCAGAAATTTGATGATGGCAAGAAATATTTTTGTTTTTCCTTTAAAAATTGCAAATAAAGACATTTTGTTGAAAAATAAAAAACCATGTCCTTATGTGCCTAATAGAGCTTACGCAATAAATATCATAGTTGCACTGATATCTGTCTGTACAGGAAAGATCTAACAGCTTCAGGATAAAAGCTGAAATGCTTGGATTGTATCTGTATTTTCACTGACAAATTTTATGAAGTATTTGAGGAAAAGAATAAAATTTGTTTTAAAAAATCCAGAAAAACTTACAGCTTAAGGATCCTTGTCACTTCATTTTCATAACATTTTTGAAACATGCAGTAGGGGAAGTTGGATGAATTTTTGCTTATTTTTTTTCTGTCAAACAGTCACAATATTTATATTTTTTCATCTCATCATAAAAAAGAATAAAAGTCAAATTGTACATCAAATAATTGACTGACTGTTATAAAAAGTTGTAACATGATATATCTGAATCTGTGGTCATTTTTTTTGGTAACAGTCAAAGCAACAAAAAAAAAATTGCATGTACTGAATACATACATTTCTTTGCCCAAAACTAAATACAAGAAAAAGCCAGCAGAGACGAGTACAGAATAAAATAGAATATTTTTTAACCTCTTTTGTAAACAAAACACTGAGCATATTTCTGGCATTGACAAAACTTTGCTTGCAAATTGATTCATTTGGATTCTTTAGGCAGTTTCAAGACACACTTTTATCAAAGAAACGCTATCCAGAATTCTGTTTACAAAAAGAGGTTACAAAAGATGTGACAGCCTTTAGCACGGAAACAGCAAATTTAGTATAACACTGAGCTGCTTACAGAACAGGAACAACATATTGAGAGTAACAATGCTTACAGAAACAGTCAAGTCAGGATAGTTCATAACAATGCTTTTCTTCATACATTCAATGAATTTAGATTTAATAACATTATTGAGCCATTAAATAATATAGTTAACTATGTACATGACTAGATATGTTGGAGGTTGTGTAAGGGACGAGGGCAAAGAAGATTCTTTGTTCATCTATCAAAATGTACAATATTGTATTACTAAGTGTTAACAATCTACTTTTTCCAATCTAGGTTGCGATTTGGTCATGAATCAGTTAGAGGCTATACGATTATGACAAGCAATGAAAACTGTGATGAACATAATCATCTTTTACATGGAAAATGCAGACATAATAGATAGTAACATGAAAATGAGGACAAGATTCCTGTATGACAGGACAATTTCAAGCAAACAAAAAATGTCTTAACCCCTGACAAGTAAAAATCCTGCATTTCTCCACAACCAATAAATGTTCAAAGATAAAGATTACTAAACTGGAAATAAAGAGGTTGCATTTTACATCTCAATATTAACATGATGAATTTCATTGTCATTCTGACTGGGTTTTTGCTCCTCACTACGGTGAATGTTTTCATGGTCCAATTTGACAAAGTAATTATTTTATCACTCAGGATGCACAATTTCATTATGATCGTTCTCAGAAAATCTGCTACTGCTACCGTTTTCCTGTAACTCAGCATTTTCTAGGGGCTCACAGGGAGAGCAAAGTATCGGTTTTTCACAAATTAATATCTCTATTTTGCAACCATAATGTGACTGATTTATTCACAGCTGGCAAGAATGAAAGAAGAGGGTACATGTAAAATGCTCATTTGCATTGCCATTTATTGTCCTGCCCTTTCAAAGTCATGGAGCTTCAACTCACAAAATAAAATATATTCTTTAAGAATCAGTTTCTCCATTTGTACAGGAAAATGTTTGTGTTCAGGAAACGTTGGGTGCATACAAAAACAGGATAATTTTACAAACATTTTTATATAATTATTATGTTTTCTGTCATATTCATGAATAACTTAGCTTTTATGAAGTGGTATTGGTACAATTCTGTATAGAAAGTTTGAATTTAGGGTACACTATTTCATTAAAGATACTAAAGGGTGGTTTATAGCAGAACTACAGGTCAGGCTTAGGAACTACTGGGTAACAGCTTTGTTCTACAGCAACATAAACATATATTCACTAAGTTTGTTTTATTGCTCACTTGATAACTATTGCAGGAAACTGATGGTATTCTTGTAAGTTTGTGAGAATATTTCATGTATACTATTAATTTGCTGACCCATGAACAGAAGCCCATGTGGATGTGTGTAGGTGGTGCAGTCTCAACTCCCAGAACAGCTCATCCTTCTGTATGACTGACAGTTACAAGAATAACAAATGAGCAAGCGGCAGTGGGTAATTACAAACTACAGCAACATGCAGATTGTATTACATCAATGACAACAAGAACTTTGATTATTTTGAAAGAGAGCTGTACAGCAACACCTAGGATACTACAAGATACCAAGCATTTGCATACAATACTCCATGAAAACTTTGAGACGTTCACAAAGATTTAAAAACACGAGAGAAAGAAATGTTATGTAGCTCACATTAATAAACATTAGAAAAGGGATCTTCTTCCCTATCAACAGAACATGTGTTACACCTATATTCATTATTTCCACACACCCAATAAAAAAAAAGACACAAATGAATTGTCAGATTCTCCCCCATTTCCTACACAGGTATCATCTTGTGACATGTTCAACTTTTCTTGAGTCCACATGGACCTTGCTCACCATGAACTTCCCTCTAACAATTCACTTGAAATGTTTCATTAATTTCCTTTTATTCAATAAAGGATAGAACTGTCTATGAATTTTGATCTCCCCTCAGCCTACTTTAAAACATGTTTCATCTTGTCTGTCATGTAAATTCTACATATGCACCCGATTTTATATCTGGGCATTATCAGACAATAAGTTTTTGCTTACTTGTGATATGAAGCTTTAAATATTGTGCAATACTTGACCTCCGGGGAAAAATAGTTTGGGTATTTGCGTCATTTGAACTAAAAAAAATGTTTTCCAAATGTGCATTTAACATTTAGAAATTGAAATAAAATGCATGCATTCATCCATTGTCTACAAGTTACTTTTATCATGTCAATTCATCAGTCTCAACACAAGCCACAAATCATCATCAGTATATGAAAAAGCAAATTTATACATATCAATGGAGGAATTTCCATTCCAGCTCAGATAAACTCACCTCACTGTGTTTCCAATGAACTATTCACTAGCCTTGAAGATTTTCTCTACACCTTCTAAACCTGGATCTGGTGGGCAAAAGTCAAAGATGATACATGATACCTTTTCAATAAACACAGGACTGTAAAATGTAGGTCAATGCAAAATTTGTCACAGTTTTTTGGTACTGAGAACTGAATCACAGATATCAACATAAGTTGATTGTGTCAGACCCAGAAAATGGGTTTTAATTTCCTTTTGAGTTGTAACTTTTGTATTGTTGACAAACAAGTCTTTTTTGGTTGGCTTTTCATTCGTTTACAGAATATCCTTTACTGTTTGACATACCACAATTAGAAAACATGGTACATCATGAGAAACACTTCTCATGGCACAGCTATCAAAGTTTCTGTTTTCCTTTCCGATCAATGATGCTAGTGACTGTGGCCATGACAGAGTCACCATTCATACTGTAAAGTTATCCTGACTTGGACGGAAATCCCTGTGCGGCATATTATGATAGCTTTGACCACCAATAAATAAATTCAAGATATGTACAGCAGTATAGATGATGACAACATGGTTACCAGTAGAATGCTTCACAACTTGTAACTTCTTTACTATAATGATATTTTGAAAATACACATGAGTTTTGAAAGGACTGAATGAATGCTGCTGATTGTGTGACATGGAAACACATAGGTAATGATGTGCTGGACTCTTCCATATAGAACATTATTCTTATAAATTTACTTTCAAATTCATTTAATTTCGTCAAAAGCTGACAGATTTACTCATTACTGAATGTCTTAAAATCATATCAATTATCGTAAAGAAGAACTTCTTTGAGCCACAAGTAATCATGATTTCTTCCACTCTTGGCTCATGAAATCTTTATCAAATGTTTACAATGAATGATGAGCATCCTGCCCAAATGCCAAACATAGAAAAATATCATGTTTATAATATTTGTGAAATCATTTGGCAATAAATAAATCAAAATCCTTCTCAATCATGCCCGTTTTTCATGACATCTTGGATCAGACAAAAACCTTCAGTTTTCAGTCAGGCTCTGCTTTCCAGCCCAAATCTGAGCTGCACTGTCATTCAGTTTACAAACTTCATCTGAAACTTAAGGAATTATATATATAGAGAGTAATTCTGTTGTCATGCAATTTTTAAATATTGTATACTAGATAATATGGGAATTAAAATCACCATGCCGTACCATTTCTAATCAAGTTCTTACAACAGCAGAAATCCAGTTTGCACAAATTCTGAGTTTGTGGCATTGTTCTGTCCATCTGGGTAAAAAACTTAAAATTTTAGACATTGTTCCCAAAAGATCTTCAGAAAAATAGTGTGCACTCAGATAGTAGAAACTGAATGTCACAATAGGAAAATAACATAGGGACATCCCAACAATTTATTTGCTAAACAATCCAATATGGCTTCAAATGTTTATAAATGCTCCATCATAATCACACATAAGTTCCAGTTCATTAATGAAAATACAGTCGATGACATCAATGACAATAAATTTGAATCCAACATGAACAACAAATTTTATTTGTGTGCGGGGGGGGGGGGTTTGCAAAATTGCCATCAGGTACACAGAAAACCATAATTTTACTTTAATTTCTGTGAATTTTGAAATTATTTTTTTTTAACTTCTTCAAACGTACTCATTCAGTATTTTGTTTCTAAGGGGAGTAAGAGTCACGAGAAATGATCTTAATTAAGATATATGAAGACCACAACCATTACATGTAGCTAATTGTGATGCGGAGATTCTTTTCAAGTATTTTATGCAAATAAGATCTTTCTTTATGGAAGATTGCAGTCAGAGGTATTTGCACCTAGGCAAATTACACTTTTATGCTAATAAAACTGACATTCTCATTTCTATAAAGTAAGAGAAGCTGCATAGCCAAACCAGCTCCAAACTTTCACACTTCACAGCAAACTAAAATAGTGGAAACGATGATGTTTTATAATACAGGCTGAGAATATCATCTCCAAAATGCATTTTCACATATTGAAACAAATGCCCCAAAAAAACATGACCATCAATTATATTAAATGACTAACCACTGTGACCATTTCAACTGTCAATTGATTTAAACTAAACTTTACTTCCAAGTTGATATAAAGTGTAATCCAAAAGGGTTGTTTCATGTACCAGTTGCAGAATTATCCACATGAACAACAGCCTCAGGACCCTTGAATAAAATGTTTGTTCCACAAACCAAACTGCTGCTTTAATCTGTTGATACAAACTGGATTTCAAAAAATGGCTCAAGTTGAAAAAAACAACATTGAATGAAGCTCATATATCACATAACATGCATTGGACGAGCATAAAAGGTGACCATGTAAAACTGATAAAGTATTGGCAATAAAAGTTTCATTTTGTAAATGCATGTTTTGTGTGCAATGTAAAAGCTTAGGTTTTATTTATAATCTTCAATGACGAAGGCGTATGCTTAACCTAAGGAAACTAATTTAATTTGACAACATCTCCAATAGGAATGCACATGTTACAACAGTTTTGGGAACTTTAATCTGTGACAAATGGGGAGTAGTGTCATAGCATCTTGAAAATTTTGAATGAAGTGCACTCTTCTGAAGTGGGATTATATTGGAAATGAAAGCCTGTGCCCTGTTTTCAAGTTTAATTTCTGTTGTAATTCTTTTACATTCTCTGTTTGTAGTATGCTTTTCTATTGATGAAAATTTTCAGACAGAATTCTGTATGATGAATAATGAACTACTCGGCACAATATAAATCTGTTGCACGAGGACATTTCTTATTCATGCACAAATGAGTGTCACAAATGGTTTGGGTGAAACTGTAGTTTCTGTAATTTTTTGGGAGGGGGGGAGGGACAAAATTGTAGTCAAAATGGCGTCAATGGGTCACAAAATGTAGGATAAGCATTTCAACAATGAAAACATCAAGAATGCAGTGAAATACTAAAGACTTTACACATTTACACTGTTTGCTACAAAAATGCATCCTGTCACACATACTTCCACAAATGGCGACAGAGAAATTTTGGGCAGTATCATTTAGTTTAAAATACTGAAAACAGCAAGTATTGTTATCCGTGAACTATTTTTGATTGTGGAATCCAATCTTTGATAGATGTAAATGACATATTAGGTCAGTGTAAAATGTTTTGTCCTGAGCACTGAACTGAAAAAAATTTGAACATCACTGAAATTTGAAATGCTATGAAAAATAATTTCCCCAAAAAGCAAACCTTGATTATTTATGATTTTCCGACCTCTTCATCATGAAACGAATATGGCAGTTTTAGGAATTTGACTTATATTTCCATCATCATTGAATGCTGGGACTTTATCATTTCTTTTTTACTGTCAATTGCAGCCTTTGGTACTTAACATGTACAGAATCTGTAGCTACCTTCAGTCACGTAGAATGGAATAAAGCTATCATCAATAAAAAATAAAAAATAATGGAGACAGCTGTCTAATAGCAAAAGCTGCATGGCTGTCTTGCCAATATCAAGTCAATATTAAAAATATTTTGTCCACATAAAATTCCAATCATAAATTGAAATACAACCATATGTTCACACAATTTGATGACTTTCGTATGGTGAATCTTGCTTGACAAACATTAGGCACTAAATCTGACCAAGAAAACTTTTGGCAGTTCCAATTGGATATTTTCACTTGGATCAAAGTCACTCATTGCTGTGGTATCTTGAAGGGAGCTTACGCTCTCAATCCACTGGCTAGTTTGTCTTATAATATACTCAGACAATAACCTCTGGTTCATCAAGGAGAGACCGAGACAGCTGAATGTTTATATCTTTCTTATTGTTTTTCTTAGGCTGTGGTCGATACTCCTGAATGTCATTGAGATCAGGGGAAGAGTCGGCTTGAGCAAGGAAACGCCTTGGATTTTTGTCATATTTCTCCATATCAATGTCATGCAGTTCTTCTGTTGGCACTGCTTTGGGGATTCCCCTTTTGTCACTGGAGGAGAATAACGGATTACGATAACGCCTTATGTTGTCCTGGTTTTCGTTGTTAGCTGCTGTTTGGGTACTGGCCAGATACTCATCTCGAAGATTCTGTCTTCTTCTCTGTACACGACGATGCCACACAATGAGAATAGCCACACAGGCAACTCCCAGCACAGCGATGACTGAACACAGAACTGGGATAAGGTAAGTGGGCTCTGCAAAGAAATACCATCATGGAGGTTATGGACAAGAATTAAGTCAGAAAGAAAGGAACTACTGTGGCTAAACCAGTGACAGGACTTTTAAGGAAGTTCTAAAAACATACAAATAGATCCAGCAAAGGAAACATAATAATTACAAATAGATTATCTTAATATCATAAATTGCCATTACTGTCAGTCACAATGATCTCCATAAGACATTTTTATTCAAACTATTCAAACAACTTGGATTAAAATAAACAAAAGTTCAGAGATTGTTGAGAAAGTCCAGATCTGCTCATATGAAATATTAAACTTATATATTCCTTTTCCTTTACCTACACAGTAAATTAATCTGTAACTTCATAACCTGAATTCAGTTACTTTGAAATCATCCATTAGAAATGTCCACATCACTAAAGAGACCTTGTTGAAAAGTTTATCATAAAGCTCGAGACGTGACTGCAGTACTTTTATTTCATCAATTGAAATCTCACTTAAAATGTTTATAATAACACTGGGGGCATCTGGGGCAGAATATATACCTTCATCGTCTTCCTCATTGATCGCTGTTTCCAACCGAATTTCGATAACAGCTGCCAGGGCACTACTGTTGGCTTGTTTGTGAGACAAAACAGAAGCCATCCTATCCAGGGCAAGACTGACTGTATTCTTTGACCTGCTGCCCTCATATTTAGCTGACTAGAAATAGGAACAAATTATCAGTTAAAGACCATATGCTTACAGCAGAAAAATGTAACTAAGCAAGCAGTTCATGTAAAAATACAGGGGATAGGCAGTAAGCCTGCTACACACCGTTCTCCGCAAATTGAATGTTAGTCATTGTATTTTAACTAAGTATTATAAATACTGACCTTCAAATTGAAGATAATTATGATCAGCATTACTCTCTTCAAAGAAATAGAACAGTAAATGCATAATAAAATATTTCGTTCTAATTTTACTCCTCACAGTCTCCATCCACTTAATCACATTTTCGCAATGGCATGTGGTATTTTAGAGTTGCATCCTCACTGCCCAGTAAGTAAAATGCAAACAAATTACATACAGTATCTATAACAGTGAATGTAAAGCAATAACCATGGATGGGTAATACAAGAAAAAGCAAAATACACCAAAGGAAAAAACAAGCTGTACATACAAGAGTAATTTCCACAGTGTCCAACTCCTGAGGCTTGATGGCACACATGACATACAGAGTATTTTCATGTACCACCCCTCGCAACTGTGGAAGTTGTCTCAGACTATTGCAAATACCCTCCACAGAGATGCCCTGTGAACAAATTGACCAATATTTTATGAAACTCAACATTATACAGCCAACAATTTCTACAACGACAACACTACAGATGGCCTCTTTGGCTGCTTGCCCATGTTTTATAACAACATTTTAAGCATTTTTTATCACAGCAAATGTAGAGAATAGGTAGATCTAGATCTAGTTCTTGTCATGGAAAAAACAGAACTAATTAAGGCATTTGAATATTAAATAACCCACCAGTGGCATTTTTGATTTATCAAAGATGAGTATAATTTTGGCACAATTGCTGCCTAAATGAGCTTGATTTGGAATGCAGGTCCATTCTGAGCCTGGGTTGGGTATGTCTTTGACAGCTTCAAGGTCACGGCATTCCCCAAAGGGCAAGCAAGGTGGAGTCAAACAAGTCATGTGCGTCTGCACCACACAGGTTTGATCCTGCTTACACTGATAGACTGGGGTGGTGATATTGGGGTGAGTCAGGCAATTCTTTGGACCACACCACATCTGTGGAACAGATATTGACAAATGACATGCAACTTTCCTCACCTTTCTTCAAGTAACAAAACATCACCCTCACTGCTTTCAAAACTGTAAAATCATTGCTGCCTAGCGTTTATCAAACACACGAAATGTTTTTTCTCTGTAAATACTTAGTCTGCATGGTTCAGACAACTCTACCTGACAGAGACAATGAATCAAAGCTCTATGACAATGTAATAAAGTTGCATGAAACTATAATATGTACTCATTTACAAGAAAGTATTGTATCATGCGAAGAAATGCAGTGTATCACTGGTCACCTGTTTTTTCAAGACACTGCAAAGAGGTAGTCTGAAAACACATTTATTACTTGATGCCAGATATTATTACTATAACATACATCATAAGACCTATTTTTGCCCTGCAGGGCAAAAATAGGACTTATCAGTCACATGAGAAGCCATAAGTCATGAAAGAACAGTCTTTCCGTTCTGTCCTCTGTGTCCTTTAGTTCTCTTTATTGTCCATGTGTTGAAATTCTCAACAATTTCTGTTCTTTATTCCTCTGGTGTTGTTAAGGTCATCATCATACCTGATGGACGAACTATTATTATTATAACATACATCATAGTTTTATTGATTGTTGTCTAATAACAGGTTTCATTTAGGCCATAATGTCTTTTCTTATATGACATGATAAATGTCAGATTCTCTTAGGAAGCCATTTTGGAAGGAAGCAAAAGCAATGTTTACATCCTAAGATCTGACATTAGTTTTGTGTGTGTGTGTACATGTATAGAGAAACCAATGTCCCCAAAATGAATATACAACAGGATTTTACCTTTGTACACTTGACTTGGCCATTGTCACACCTGCATGCATTGCAGTCATGTTCCCATGTTGTTCCGTCAGAGAAAATTCGCCGGCCATGTTCACATGACTTGGGTGAAGGCAGCTGACCAATCACTGCAATAAAACAGAGTAGGTATACTTGGAATCTAATGTCAATATCAGGTCAGTATCACAGTGTTATTACTACAAGTCAGTAAGCAATCAAAACATTTGATTCAACTCTGCCATTTAACCTGTTGGCTTCACTAAAACTTGAACTGATTCACATTACTGAAGGTACAGCCAAAAATTTCACATTTTCAAAGAAAATAATTAAAGGTAGTGTTATCTTTTATATGATTTAAGATCAGATCATAACTTTACCTGCTTCACAGAGGGAACCTGTTCTACCAGGTGGACAAATACACCTGAAGGATGCAATATCATCAATACATGTGCTGCCATAGGTACAGGGATTGGAAGCACATTCATTGATGTCTGTAATGAGAATGCAAGGTGACCAAAATTACAGAATAGGGTTTTACTTTCAGATAAGCGTTTCAAATTCTCCACACTTTTCCACACCTAATTTGTCCACGCAAGCATGATCAATGAAAATGGTGAGAGGTGAGAGTCAGAATATACAGTTGCATTACAGCAGTAAAAGAAACACTTCAGCAGTCCGAGGATCATTATACAGTACCAGAACTCCCATCATTACTTCAATAAAAGCAATAATACAATAAATACATGGAGATATTAATAAAAACAACACAGATCAAATGAATGAAAAGAGAAACGTCAGGGTTAAGGATTCAAAATCAAGACATTGTCCAGCAGCTGATGCAATTGATGAACAAAACTTGGGCGTACAGTACAAGATTCAGGACAGAGAATGTACAAATGACTTTGACCGAGCCCTGGCATCCTCGGTACTCTGGGCAGCATGGCAGTATTTTATACCTGCACATGAAGTCTGACACAGCTGCATGTAATTATGATTGTACAAGAAATCTAATCGGGAAGTCCTAGGCAGTATCTTCCTACAAATAGCTGGCAAAAACCACATTTGTTTATCACTCCTTATCATCTGGATCAATTTATGACTCAATATCATCTAGACCAAATTTTGTGACACATTAAAATAAATGACTTTATTACACACTGGAACTTACTAATTCTGCAGTCTGGCCCAGAAAATCCTTTAGCACAGTCACACACATACCAGTTGTCACCATCTATGCAAGTGCCACCATTATAACTGTCATGGAAGAGACAAGACAATATCACTGCTAATGAATGCATCATAGTGCAGGGGTCAATATGGAAACAAGTCATGATAAATATACTTTAAGACTGACATTGTAGCTTAATCCTCTGGAAAATACACCAAAAAAACAAGTGAAATGTTTGTTTTTCACTGTTTTTGGTAATAACATTTGCAGTTTGGAGAATGTACACTAAACTGCTTAGTTACAACTTAATGTTCCTTGCAAGGTTGAAAGTTCTGGACAACTCAGAGAAGAAGTGTTCCAAACTTTATTTCAGTAATTCTCTGATCTTTGTAGCCTAAACACAAATGGTACAAACCATGGGAAAGGATTGCAGTTGTTAATATTAATGCTGCAAGTGGGTCCCTCAAAACCATCTCTACAGATGCACGTGTAGCTGTCCCCACTGTTGACACATGTGCCTCGGTTCTGACAGGGAGAGGCGTCACAGGGCTTCTCTATGGCTGAAAACAAATATATATGCATGCCAGATTGTATGAATTAGCAAACAATTCTTAAACAGTAATGACAATAGAAAGTTCTACTTTAGTTTTTAATCTGTAATCTTTTTTATAGGTTTTATTTTAAATTCATGTTTTTCTTGAAAGGTAATTATCACCAAAAGAAAGTCAATATTTTTCAAAACCTGAAAAGAATAATGACCACTCAAATACAGTCTGGTGTTATAAATGTTCTCCTAATATATGATTTTAAGAGTTAATGATATACCAACAGAAATTTCTTACGAGTTGATACAGCTGATCGTTTGTATGTGTACATAGATTTCATATTCAATTTTTAGGACAATTTTATCCGTGAAAACGATGAGATGAAAAACCTGACTTACGTATTTGACAAAATGTTCCTTTCCACCTCTCCGTGCATCGACAAGAAAAAGCATCTCCAAGATCAACACATGTCCCACCATTGAGACAGGCCATAGCTTCACAATTGCTGTTCTCTGAAAGATTGACCAGATAAAAAATGATCAATCAAAGTTACCTGACAAGATAACAATGAAACAGATCCTGGATGGGTAGCTGCATTTATGTATTTCATGTAACATTTTACGCCCTCATGTCATTGCAATAAACTTATGTCAAAAAGTCATAACCTGCTCTTACATAAGACAGAGACACCGCCAAACTTGTATTTTCACAACATCATGAAGTCATGGAAGCTGGTTCTGAGGTAAACAACTCTTAATATCACCACTGTATTGGATAATGTTATGTAAATAGTTTTATTCCAACTTTTTTACTTACTGATAGAACATGTCTTTCCTTTCCAGCCATTGACACACTTGCACTGAAATTCTGCTGTTAGATCTATACACTGACCACCATTTCTACATGGATTCATTTCACAGTCATTCTTATCTGAAACAAAAAAATAAAAATCACATAGAAAATCATGAACAGCAGTATTAATATACAATTATACAGTGTAAAAAGACCTTTTTTTTTTTTAATGCTGGGAAGAGTGGCTGATGTGGTGGTGGGCCTTTGACAAATTATGTGTGAGAGGATGAACGACTTTCTATTTTTAATGTGCTTTCATGGTGACTCTGGTGCGTGAGTGAGGGACGGCCACTCATAGTAGTTTATGGACACTTGGCCGAGTACCATTAATTGGATTATTTCCCTTGTAATACTAGCGCGGGACCCGTTATTCACATCACGGTGAAAAGCGCGCATTTTGATTGGTCAGTTGGAAATGTTGACCACCAGGCTTCCAACTCTTATATCATGGCTTTAAGTTTCTTACAACTCGCTCATTCGTTGTTATCCACTGACAGAAAGACGGGAACCCAAATTCATTTTTGAGAGTAGACAATACCCTATCGGTACAAAATAGGTACTCATGATAACGTTTGTTATCAATGGAGATACGTCGTATTAATGGACGAAAGTATCCCGCACAAAATTGTCGAATGTTGTTAGTCCTGACACTTTGAAAATTTATATTAAAACTATTACCGGGTTTCTGGTATAAGTAGTCAGTTAGAATTTTAGCCGCGCGTTTCTACTTTATATTGGTACCAATTTTGTTGTACTTTGATGCACGTGTCCTATTGAAATGATTAATAAGAGGATCTCGGATCTAGAGTAAACCACGAGTTAGACGCATGTTATCCCCGATAAATCCAACCTGGGTCAAATTTATTCAATTATTGCTGGAGTAATTAGAGTAATTTCTGCAGTTTACTGGGATACCTAATTGACTTTGGGCTTCTTTTTATGGGCTTCTTCTTTTTATGGGCTTCTTCTTTTTATGGGCTTCTTCTTTTTATGGGCTTCTTCTTTTTATGGGCTTCTTCTTTTTATGGGCTTCTTCTTTTTATGGGCTTCTTCTTTTTATGTGTGAGAGGATGAACGACTTTTTATTTTTAATGTGCTTTCATGGTAGCTCTGGTGCGTGAGTGAGGGACGGCCACTCATAGTAGTTTATGGACACTTGGCCGAGTACCATTAATTGGATTATTTCCCTTGTAATACTAGCGCGGGACCCGTTATTCACATCACGGTGAAAAGCGCGCATTTTGATTGGTCAGTTGGAAATGTACCGGGCTTCCAACTCTTATATCATGGCTTTGAGTTTCTTACAACTCGCTCACTCGTTGTTATCCACCGACAGAAAGACGGGAACCCGAATTCATTTTTGAGAGTAGACAATACCCTATCGGTACAAAATGGGTACTCATGATAACGTTTGTTATCAATGGAGATACGTCGTATTAATGGACGAAAGTATCCCGCACAAAATTGTCGAATGTTGTTAGTCCTGACACTTTGAAAATTTATATTAAAACTATTACCGGGTTTCTGGTAAAAGTAGTCAGTTAGAATTTTAGCAGCAAGTTTCCAATTTATAATGGTACCAATTTTGTTGTACTTTGATGCACATATCCTATTGAAATAATTAATAAGAGGGTCTCGGATTTAAAGCAAACTATGAGTTAGACGCATGTTATCCCCGATAAATCCAACCTGGGTCAAATTTATTCAATTATTGCTGGAGGGGTCGTTAGAGTAATTTCTGCAGTTTACTGGGATACCTAATTGACTTTTGTGTGCACCCTTTTAACCGTACTGTAAATTCGATTGTGTTAGGACCCTAACCGGTTATGTTGTCGGGCTGGACTCCATGTCCGAGCCTTTCACTTGTGCAACACGGGCTACGTAATAGCTCTCTCGGACGTCCGCGCGGGCTCATAAATAAGATGCGGTTCGAGTGGTCGACACACTCCATCAAAGACGCAGAGACAAGAGCCGACAGCACAGTGAACCTAGGCCGGCGGCGGCCTGCCGTGGCGCGCCTCGCCCAAAACATGGCCTAGTCCAGTTGCGCCAGTAGCAGAGAAACTTTGGGTAAGTTGGAGACTATTATATTAGAAGTGACTTTAATTTGCGCACCCCCCCCCCCTTTCTTGGATGCCGCGTAGAGAATGCTGATCTACAGAGACCATTATGAGTCCGGCTCAACGGTAATTGCCATTGTCATTATTCGTGTAAGATGCGCTTTGCAGTACAGTGTCTTGATATTGTGACTTTATTGTCAAAGTTAACGTTTGCGGTGCTAGATGATAATGATGGCTCGCTAACCAAGCTATCACGATTTGCTTGTGTGCCTATATATAGTGTATGTGTAGCATTGCCTTGTTGTGGTAGGCAGTGAGGATTTCCTGACATGTTGATGTGGATGACTTATGTTATAGCGAGCGGCACTAAATTTGTGTACCTTGCCAGTACCACTATGCTATAGAGAGCAGTGTGATTGTGTGCTTAATGTTTAAGATGTGTAATTAATTACATGTAGGCCTATTGGAGATGTATAATATTAGTTGGGCCTCACATGGGTGAGCCCCAGGATTGTTCTATGTGCGGCGGTGGATGAACAATGTTTCAGTGAGTCTACACATGTTGCAATGAGTCTCGCCGACATATATATATATATATCATGTGCATGTATTATAGTTATCCAGATGTATTATGCTTCTATGAGTTTCGTAAGTGTGTGAAGGACAGTTTCATTTTAAGGAATGTACACATTACTTTATGTATCTAGTGGTGTGTCACACACATGTTAGCCTGGCGGCATAGCTCCGCGGCTAAGGTCGAAGGGCATGACCCTTCAGTATCGATTGGGAAGGGAAGTAACCAATACAATAGCCCTGGGGCGGGTTAGTACTAATAATGGGAGTGGGCCTATGAGGATGGCCTGCATTGGGATGCAGCGTCTGTGTTATGGACGGTCAGTGGGCCATGTTGGCCACTGCGTTATTATTTTATGGAATGGCCACTCTGGATGTGCTGTACACCGGCTCAGTGGAGCGAAACTATTGTGTTCTTGCCCCTTCATTTGTTATGTCCTTCATACTTTGATTAGTACATTAGTTTATGTTGCCAGTGTACTAGGAAACTCCTTGTGTATATGCTATAGCCACTTGTAGTTGTTATTCATTAACCTTAGCGCTATTTTATTCCATGCATACATATCCAGTTGGTTATTGCTTAAATTCTATATTATGTTGTTGTTTGATTTAATACTTAATACTATCACTATATATGTCCACCATTGATTGCTTGATTAATGTTGTCATTATATCCTAATCATATTTTTGTCTTTTTCTCTTGTTCCAGCTTATGGCTGGTTGGGCTTCTTTTTCTGGGTTTCTTTTTTTGGGCTTTTTTTGTTTGGTAGTGATACCGTTGTTAGGCTTTTTGAATAAATAAGATTGCCAGCAGAACCCTGTGTTTGTTAATCCTGTGTATCCTTAAGGGAGTTACTATTGAACCCACGCAGTAACCACATTAGCCACTCGTAGTTCATCCAACATATGGGCTTCTTTTGTTGGGCTTCTTTTTCTTGGCTTCTTTTCTTTTTCTCGGTAGAGTTTTTCCTATGCCTTTTTGGTAGTGATACCTTTGTTAGGCTTTTTGAATAAATAAGATTGCCAGCAGAACCCTGTGTTTGTTAATCCTGTGTATCCTTAAGGGAGTTACTATTGAACCCACGCAGTAACCACATTAGCCACTCGTAGTTCATCCAACATATGTCTTCAAGAATTCAACATTAAAATACATTATTTATCAGCCACTTCAAAAGTAATACAGTGTATTATTTTAAAAGTTTTTTTGTATGATAACATGAACAGTGAATTTCCAGCAGCCAGTTATATGTAGTTGGAGAGATGTGTTATCAGTGACTCGTGGAGGTATCAGTAAGAATAAAGTTTTGATACCAAGGCTAACAAAGACCTTTGAGCTGCTGCCAAAGTTAAACATCAAATGGACTGATCAACCTCAAACAATTTCCTGGCACCTCCATACTTCTCCGTGACAACAACATCAAAGTTGCAAGACATTTCTCTTTCACAGATGTTTGTAGGAAACATCAAACCACTTACTTATATTACACAGAGCCCCTTCCCAGCCTTCAGCACATATGCACTGATAAGAGTTGACACCATCAATACAAGTGCCATAGTTTTGACATGGGTTGCTTGCACAGTCATCGATATCTGTGAATGAATAGTTCAATATATATTATTATAGTCTATCGGTGTAGCTCATACACTCAGTGATCATTGTCTTATGGACCACTGCTAAGCCGCTTTACTGAGACTGTTTTCACATAAGGTCATGTTATTACATTTTTTAAGCGAAATTAATCTTCAAGTAGCTTACCTGACAGAATAAAATTAATAGTTAAGAGTTCACAAGTGTATAACAGTGCACAAAGCAAATGTTTCAGATCTCAAAACAAATATATTTCAAATGACTGTTTTTGAGATTTTCCACAGTTAGTAATCTTCATGGGTATCTGAATGAGTGAAACACAAAAGAAAATGTGTTTGTCTGTTTTTGAGTTTGGTTTCCCAGCCCAGACATCTGAAATTCATGTCCAAACACTTTGACAAGTTTTGCCTCAAACTCCGCCTTTTATAATAATAAAGAAAGTAGTCGCTCACTGGTGTCAAAGATGAGCCAGTTCCTGGATATCTGATGTAGTTTTAAGCACTTTAACAGAAACCACAATGTTGAGTGGTGATGGTTTTACTTTAAAACACATGTACATTCCCAATGTTTACTTGTGCCACAATGCTTTCTGCCTCTTGGCAAAAAAGTGGAAAAAAAAAAAAAAAGGAAATTTTAAGTGTCATTCCCAACAACTGGAAATCTAGAGCTTATGTCAGAGGTTGTTCTGACACCAGCTAAATCATTCACAGAACTTTGCTACTGGGATGACCTCTCTAGTTCTGGTGAACAGCAGACAATAAAATGGCTAATCATTGAAAACTGATGCAAAAATCATTCAGCTACCTGTCAACTCCCAGACAGAGATTTGGACAACTGTACTCATGAGCATCTGGTTATGAATGCATTGTGAGTTGGTGATGTATGATATGTCAAGTGCAGGAATGTTAATGCAATAGAATCTATGGTTATGCCATTTTCTATTCAAATAAACATAATTTTCTAAAACATCTCTTTTCCTCATCTTCTAAAGGTGACGTCTTCTGCGATATGTCCCTCTTTGAAATAAGCTCAGAAATGAATACAAAATACAAAAATAATGAATATTCCACACAAGTCTGGCATTGGAAAATACATTAAAGAACATTACATGCACAATATAGATCTAGATGGAAGCATTATTTTCTTACTGATGATCATTTTTTTTACTACATTTATATCAGTGAAGTTTAGAGGTGCGTCTGGGGGTAGATTAAAAACATATGTATATATTTTAAATGCCAGACATAATAAAACTAGGAATACAATCAATACAAGCAATTTCCATTTTTAAAAAATGAGATCTGAAGAATTACAGACCCAGCAGAAATAAATGAACTGTTTTTTCCACCAAACTTTGCTCCTTGGTAAATCCCCGTCTCCAAATTTGGCACGGCTTTCTAAACCATTTTATCTGAACTAAAAAGTATGTTGTGATTTAAATTGCAAGAATATGCAAGGAGACTGATTCATAAGCTTATAGTAAAATTGGTGGGGTTGCGTGTACACTACAAGTTTTACCAACACATGAGAATGAAAGCAAGATGTCATAAACATAAGTAATTTACGTAATCATTTACAGCCTGTTTGAGATTTCACCAATTTTTATTAATCAGCTTTTGTTATTTTTGGGTGTTCGCATTATCCGCTAATCATATTTCATACTTGTTTCTAATTCTCCTGTGTTGGTGAAACTCCTAGTGTTCATATAAATCACCTGTTACCGATTTTACTACAAGACTATGAAGCAATTTCCTTGCATATTCTTGCAATTTAAATGACAAAATATTTATAGTTAAAGACAAAATGGTTTAGAAGGCAATGCCAAGTTTGGATGCATGGATTTAGCAAGTGGCAAAGTTACCTTGAAATAATGTAGTGCTTTCATTTCTGCTGGCTCTGACGTTACATAGGTCTATAAAACTGATTTCTTCTTGGTAAAGGTCCCTTTTCTAGACTTACTCTGATGACAGTAAGTACCCATGTAGCCTGGAACACAGGCGCAGGAAAATGCTCCGTTAGGTTGACTAATGCACACTCCATGTTTACCACAGACCCCTGATGAGATCAGGCGAAAGCCACCCGTTGAAGTGTTGGACGGGATGGATACAGTGCAACTGTCAATCACTGGAAAATATGAATATGCATAAGTTGAGTATATAAAGACAATGTTCTTAGCTAGTGAACTGAATAATCTACAGGGACAAAAATAAATGACACATGGCAGACACACAAAGAGATTGCCATACATACAGAAAGACATACTGAAGTCATTGGGATGACTGGATCGATGAGTTGGTTAGACAACCGGAACACAAGAGAAGACAAAAGCAGCATTGGTAACAGTGTCAAAATATCATAAAAAACAATTTCATGCGAGTCCAAAACAATGGCCAAAAAAAACCCCAACTAAATAATAATGCTTGAACCATCTTTCAATCTCCAGACATTAAATAAACAGCCAGACAAATAAGGTTAAAGGCCAATTTATTAACAAGAACGTTGTTGTATCAATCTGAAAACTTCATGCCATTGGACAAAGACCTTGCAGTGGTGGTGTAAAGGGAGCAGCCTGACTTGAAACACTAGCCCTACCTTCACAAGAGGTTGAGTCACAATGATGTCGTGGATGAGAACAGTCCTTGCCTTCCCAGCCCTCATTGCAGTGACAGTAAAAATCCCCCTGGATGTTGAAACAAGTTGACTCATGTTTGCAAGGGTTGGGACTGCAGGGATCTGCATCTGTCTGCAATGGAAAACAGTTGCATGACACATAGATTAATTGAAGATTCTGCCACTGCAGGCAGGCAGGTCGTACATGTACGAAAGTTATGAGATTCAATTAACGAGTTAAAATCTTCACTGACCTAAGACATAAGCACTGTAATATTGAAAGCATGAAATAATTTGGTCTAATGATTTTATGCACTTCTACAGCCAGGACTGGGTACAAGAGTGAAAGAATGGATGGACAACAAATGGATGAAGATAATTGGATGAATGAATGCACAGATGGACGAATGGACAGATACAAGCTCCAATAAGTGACATTTAGTCAGACATGTCATTTAGCACATTACTTGTATCTTGTGTCAGGCCAGAGTTTTCTGCTATTGTATGACAGTACACAATACAGCCTGCTACTGTCACCCCCACTGTCTTGTGGGTCATCTCGGGAGAGAGGAAGACTAGGGGAAGGTAACCCTGAATACAAATACCACACTGCCTTGTGTGTTGCTATGATAGCAAAGGCTATGGGAGTAAACCCAGACAGAAAATCAGGAGTGGAGACCCGAAGGTGGTTGTCAGGGAGAACTGCATCAAACTGGCTTCCAGCATCTCCTGCAGCCGGACTAGTTCCAAATGTATTGACCTGGTCTCTCCCTTGGGTTTAACTAGAATGGCAGAGAGAGGGGTGGTGCCTCTGGGCAAAGCACCATCTCTTCAAAATAGCCCAGGCAAGGCAGCAAAACGAGGAGGCGTTTGCTCGGGCTTGGCAAGCGTCTGTCTCTCCTCTATAAGCCCACCCATTTCCGATTTGGAGAGGACACTCCAGCCATCCGTTACGGATGGGCACAACACGGGAGGTGGCAGTTACCGGTGATAAGCTCAATCCATTTGGCGTACGGATGAGCGCCAGGGGTCCCATCTGTCGGTGGGAGCGGCTTTTCAGCTGCATTGATCAACTACCGCCCGCCGTAACCTGGGCAGCCCCCAGGCAGTTGGGTGTTGTTCCGCCACGTCAGCCTGCTTCATAAGGTGGTTGGAGCTAGACCAAAAGTCGAAAAGCTGACGTAAAGTGTGCACCTGGCAAAAACAGAAAAATACTAAAACTTGGTACCTGGAACGTCAGAACAATGTGCCCAGGCTTGCAACAGCAAGATCTCACTGATATTGACTCCATCAGGAAATCCCAAATTATTGATCGAGAACTTCAGCTACTAAACATCGACATCGCTGCCCTTCAAGAAACTCGACTTCCCGACTCCGGGTCAGTCAAAGAAGAAAACTACACCTTCTTCTGGCAGGGCCTTAGCAGCGAACAGCCGAGAATCCACGGCGTGGGCTTCGCCATAAAAAACTCCCTTATCAATTCGATCACAACTCCAATTGGAGTGTCAGAACGCATCATGACACTCAGACTGAACACCCGGTCTGGTTTTACCAACATTATCTGTGTCTATGCCCCAACACTTACCTCCTCTGACGAAACCAAAGACATTTTCTACGAGGCATTGCAGAGGACTCTCCACAACATCCCTCTCACCGAAGGCCTGCTAATTCTGGGTGACTTTAACGCTCGAGTGGGAGCAGATCACTCCGCATGGCCAAAGTGCATTGGGCACTTCGGCATTGGCAACATCAACGAAAACGGGCAGCGCCTTCTGGAGCTATGCTCCGTAAACTCATTATGTGTTACAAACACGTACTTTGACCTTAAGAGATGCCAAAGAACATCATGGCGCCATCCCAGGTCTGGCCATTGGCATCAATTAGATCTTATTCTCTCAAGGAGGAAGAGTTTGGGCTGTATAAAAATAACTCGTTCCCTCCACAGTGCTGAATGTGACACCGACCATGCACTGGTAGTCAGCAAAATCAAAATTTCGGCCAAGAAAATATACAGATCAAAAGCCCCTTCAATCCCTAAGATCAATGTAGCAGCAATCAGAGATGAATCAAATAGAAAGTCATTTGAAAAGTTATTTGCTGAAAGCATGGATAATGTCACCCAATGTGACTCGGTAGATGAAACATGGAACACTCTCAGTTCAAAAATTCATGACTGTGCCATCAAGTCTTTTGGACAGCATAAAGTTTCAAACAACGGCTGGGTAGCCCAGAACAGCGAAATTCTCCTACCTCTCATTGAGCAAAAGAAATCTGCTTTCAATGAGTATAACAAAAATTGCAATCAGAGTACAAAAACTTGTTTGAAAAATGCAAAAGCTAAACTTCAGCTGGAGGTAAGACGTTGCGCCAACAAATACTGGACAGACTTGTGTAACAGCATACAAGAGGCAAATGAAAAGGGAGATATGAAAACCGCCTTTAGTCAGATGAAAGTAGCTCTTGGGCCAATCATCACCAAAAGCGCCCCACTTAAGTCTGTAAATGGTGAACCCATCACAGATAAAAATGAACAACTGAATAGGTGGGTAGAGCATTACTCTCTGTTGTATTCAACTGAGAAAAATATTCCACCAGATTTTGAGGAACACCTCCAAAAACTGCCAATAATGGCCGAACTTGACGCTGAACCTTCCTTAGTCGAGCTTTCCAATGCAATCGACCACCTGTCTGCTGGAAAAGCCACAGGAAGTGACAACATTCCTGCAGAGGTATTAAAAGACCTAAAAGGCCCACTATTACCACACCTGTATAATCTGTTACTGCAGTGTTGGAAAGAAGGCGTGATACCACATGATATGAGAGACGCCAAAATTGTCACACTTTACAAGAACAAAGGAGACAAAGGCGACTGCAACAACTATCGAGGCATATCCCTCCTCAGCATTACTGGAAAGGCTTTTGCTCGCGTCATCCTCTGCCGCCTTCAACAACTGGCGGAAAAAGTCTTACCAGAAACACAATGTGGCTTTCGAAGCAAACGATCAACTATTGACATGATATTTGCACTTCGGCAAATCCAAGAAAAATGTAAAGAACAAAACAGGCCGCTTATAACATGCTTTGTGGACCTAACAAAGGCTTTCGACACCGTAAGCCGATCTGGCCTGTATGCAGTCCTTAAATCCATAGGCTGTCCACCAACATTGCTAAAACTTATTGCATCCTTCCACACTGACATGAGGGCATGTGTCAACTTTGAGGGCTGCACATCCAATTCATTTGCTGTAAACAGCGGTGTGAAGCAGGGATGTGTTCTTGCTCCTACCTTATTTGGTATATATTTTGCAGCCCTACTCAAGAATGCCTTTGGTCAATGTTCAGGTGGAGTACTTATTAACACCAGAGTGGACGGCTCCATTTTTAATGTTGCCAGACTAAAAGCAAAATCTCGTACAGAGCATATTATGTTACAAGAGCTCCTCTTCGCAGATGATGCTGCAATCGTGGCCCACGATGAAACCACGCTCCAGGCTCTCATCAATAGCCTTGCCAAAGCCTGTGACAAATTCATGCTAAAGATCAGTGTCTCAAAAACTGTAGTTTTGACACAAGGCTTGAGAAACCCCAACCCAATCATGCTGAATGGCTCTCCTCTGGAGCAAGTGGGAAAATTCTGCTACCTAGGCTCAACCATCAGTGGTAGCACAGACATAACAACTGAAATAAATGCCAGAATAGGAAAGGCGGCCACAGCTTTTGGCAAACTCTCAAAAAGGGTGTGGAACAATAGCAAGCTGACCATCAAAACAAAGGTACTCGTGTACCAAACTTGCGTCCTAAGCACCCTGCTGTATGGCTCAGAGACATGGACCACCTACTCCAAACATGAAAGATCCCTCAACTCCTTCCACCTGCGCTGCCTACGCAAAATTCTCAAGATCAAGTGGCAAGACAGGATCTCAAATATCGAAGTTCTGAGCCGAGCCAACATTCCATCAACTCAGGCTCTCCTAGGCAAAAAAAGACTGCGGTGGCTTGGACATCTCCACCGTATGGAAAATGATCGCATCCCCAGACAAATTCTCTACGGGGAACTTGCTACTGGCAACCGACCCAGAGGTAGGCCACATCTGCGATTCAAAGACACTTGCAAGGTCACGATGAAAGCATTCAACATCGACCCCAATGAATGGGAGAACCTTGCAAATGATCGAAGCAGATGGAGACAAAAATTGCGCAGTGGCACGCTCGCAATAGACTTCAAGGCAAAAGAAACATACCTGACAAAACGACAGAGGCGGAATGAAAACACTCGCCAAAGTGAACCCAAAAGACTGACCTGCAATCACTGCCATCGCACTCTCGGGTCAAACATTGGCAGAATAAGCCACGAGAGAAGCTGTCAGTCAAAATGAAAGTGAATATTCTAGCTGCTAAGACCGTCTGTAAAGACGCTAAAGGCCATATATGTATCTGAACAAGAGAAAGCCCAAACTCTGACTTTATGTCACAAGTACACTAAACAGTTATACAAAATTAAACCAATCTAGAAACAAGACATACTTGGCAGAACAGTCCTGTGTATCCATTGGGACATTCACATTGATAGGATGCCACTTTGTCATGACATATGGCTCCATTTTGGCAGGGCTGACTGGCACATTCATCTATTTCCTCGAGACAATGCCGTCCTGTGTAGCCAGGTAAACATGCACAGTAGAAATCTCCAACTAAATCCTGAAGACAAATAAATGATGGTTTCATATAATATTTGAATGGATGGATGATGAATTGGGAGGTGAGTGAAGATATAGATGTAAGGACAGATTAATGAATGGATGATGTAGTGGAGTTGGTAAATGTACAGACGTCTGTAAGAAAGATGGATGCATGAGGAAATAGATATTACGATGAGTGAATGAATGGATAACAGGACTAGTGGATGAATATAAAATGAAATATCATCCAAATAGACATGAAAGAAAACTTAAATGAACATCAATATGGACCATTTGCAGATATGTAGTGAACAAAATTGTGTTACTTTTTGTGATATTAATTTATTTCAAAATTGTATTGACTACACACCACGCAAATTGCTTGATTTGCACACTTGACACCTTTGCAGTCATCAATATCTGGAAAAGAAAAACAAAGAAGAGAATAATATTTTAAACAGTTTAGATATTATCTAGATCTAAATTCAAAATACTGAGTGATACACTGGTATGATCATCACTTGAAACCACCCTTATCACAAATGCATTTTACTTTCTGTGCAGCAACAGAAAGAAAGACAATAAGACTGAGTTGTGCAGATCATAATTTGAGTTGTGCAATACCATTGTAGTATAGTGGCAATCACAGACATCAAAACTGACAGCAAATTTACTACATGAATCATGCAGAAAGAGAGTGATCATACTGTACCAGACGACCATGACAAACTTTTCTCTGATTTAAAGAATCTTAAATTTCCAGCACGATTTCTGTCGGTGACAACATCAACAACAGTAGCAAGAGTTACAAAATCAGCATTCTACTCACTGATATCACACCTCTTTCCGGTCCAGCCGGGCTGACAATCGCAGATGAAACTGCCACGAATGTTGCGGCATGCTAGAGCATTGATGCATGGACTCCCACGGCATTCATCATCATCCAGCTGACAGTGTGGACCCTTTGGAAAACATGCAATTACTTTTAACCAAATGGAAAATAAGCAAATCTTATGTAAGGAATACACAGTCCTGATAAAAAAAAAAAAAAATACCCAAACATGAGCATGAAAAAGAATCAGCAAATCTGACAAAAGATCACACACTTATCTCGTGTCAATTGTCTTCCCTGGCATTACAAACAATGTGCTGATTGTGATGATAACCAGATATTAACAATGTCATACATACATGTATATTCAGCTTGCACCATCAAGAACATGACATGTCAGGTCACTGAATGCCATCACTGGCATGTCATCATTGATATAACATACATGACCAAAAATTCAAAGAATTGAACTGGCTTGAAAACATATCTGATTTACAAATTTGATTTTCACCCTGTGTCACTCTGTTAGCAGTTTTAGCCAAAATTTAGCAAAAAGACAAAGTTGTATGTAGCAAGCCACGCATAAGAAATACCCAAACGATACAATGAAATGCAAATTAAAAGAGAAGACAGAAAATGGCCGATATAATAATAATAATAAAGTTAATTTATATAGCGCATATCCAAAGATGCTCTATGTGCTTTACAATACATGCAGAAACAGAACAAATCTCATTCCTAACAATTGACCACACACACAAAGGCACACAACACACAAACACTGTCTCTCCCTCCTCTCTCTTTCTCTCTCTCTCTCTCCTTCACACCCACACAAAAACACCAATACATATCAGACTACACATCAAGGTGTTGTCTGAAGAGATAGGTCTTCATTTCAGATCTAAAAAGTGCCTCGCTTTCTATGTTTCGAATATTTGGTGGTAAAGAGTTCCATACAGCTGGTGCGCACACAGAAAACGCTCTCTCTCCAAATTTTTTTGTTTTAGCAAATTTAGATTCTAGTAGTTTTTTATCAGAAGATCTTAATGCTCTAGATGGTTTATATGGATGAATAGAGTTTATAAGATAAAGAGGAGCATTGTTGTACTGACATTTGTGGCATAACACTGCAATTTTAAAATCTATCATTGCCTTTACATGGAGCCAATGAAGACTAATAAGCAAGGTGTAACATGTTCTTTTCTACATTGTTTAAGTATTAATCGAGCAGCATTGTTTTGAATTCTCTGAAGTTTGCCAATTTGTTCTTCTGGAAGGTTTTTAAGAAGAGAGTTGCAATAGTCGAGACGAGAAAAAATGAAGGATGAAACCAAAACTTGCATTGACTCTTTAGGGAGTATTAATGATAGTTTACTCAACACACATAATTCTAAATATAGTGATTTTGACAGGTTATTGATGTGATGTACCATTGACAAGTTGCAGCCGAAAATAACACCAAGATTCTTTGCTTTCACTGATGTTTCAATCGTTTTTGCTCGACAGTCATTTGATTGATAATATATATATATATATATAATATAGCCTTTGCATATAGCCTTGCTGCGACCCCACAGTTTTTCTGTGGTTTTTATAATATTTCAGCAGTTCTAGTGTCTACATGTGTTTGGTTTCATTTACAGATCTGCTCTAAAGAACAGTTCTTACCAAAAGTTGAGTGGCACGGTAAGCTAGTGACTCCTGTTTTCACTTGATTATCACATAAAATCATTGTACTAAGGCTACATGACAATCTCAAGAGCAGATCAAATGGTATAGTGGAAAGAATGCAATATTTGCTGTTTTTGTTACCTGCCATTGTTGAGGACATTCACACCTGTAACCATTGTCTCTGTCAATACAAGTCCCTCCATTCAGGCAAGGATTGGACACACATTCATCGATATCTGAAAGAATTGGTACACAAGCCTAGGTTTTGGAAATTGATCAGTCACATGATACCAAAAATGTCATGTCCAACGAGTACAGTTTTTGTCACAACATTTGTTTTTAAAAAAAAAGAAAGCTCTCGAATGCAGAGGTCATCTGTCTGTCTGTCTGTCTGTCTCTTTCACCCAACCCCTTCCATCACACACACACACATTCACTTACTCTATCTCTATTTCTGTGTCAGATACAAATATTTCTTTAAAAAGCTTAGTTTGTTTGCTGTGGGAGTACCTACCAATGTCACACGTGTCCCCTGTCCAGCCTGCGGGACAATTGCACACAAAACCACTGACCACGTCCACACAGGATCCACCATTTCTGCACGGTTGTGAAAAACAGGCATGCTCGGCTAGTAAGACAAAACAAAAAAATTTTTTTTAAATGTATCCATACAAACTCGCATGTTAAAGAATGACAAAATTGGTCAGGCCGGGTTTGCTAGAATAAAGTATATATGCAATATATATATGCTGACCGAACAGATATAATTGTAATATTGGGAGCTCTTCCATAACATTCATACAACTGGATACTTTAAGAGCATTCGTGAGCAGGGGGACCTGTGGCAAGTTAGTCCTCTCCATAGATGCTTGTGGACTTGTCTGCGCGGCTCGGCGATTAACATTCAGTATATCAAATACGTGCCTGACTAAAGTTATGTTACTTATCTGGTACTCCTTCCATAATATCTATGCATGAACATAATAGTTATAATAATAATAGTTCGTCCATCAGGTATGATGATGACCTTAACTACACCAGAGGAATAAAGAACAGAAATTGTTGAGAATTTCAACACATGGACAATAAAGAGAACTAAAGGGCACAGAGGACAGAATGGAAAGACTGTTCTTTCATGACTTATGGCTTCTCATGTGACTGATAAGTCCTATTTTTGCCCTGCAGACCCTTCCGCATAAATGACAAGAGTGCTCCGTTGGTTCAGTACCACTGGGCCTTTTCTTGCGCCGTTCTCTTTTTTTGATAGCCTGCTGGACTCTGTCAGCTTCCCATGCTTTGCTGCCTCTGGTAAGGGCCGCCCTCCAATTTGCACGATCAAGCAAAGGCCTTCAGTGATTGCTTGAGAGTGTCTTTGTAACGTCTCTTTGGGGCCCCAACATTCCTCGTTCCATTGGAGAGCTCAGAGAAGAAGATTTGCTTAGGGAGTCTGGAGTCGGGCATTCTGACAACATGTCCTGCCCAACGTAGCTGAGTTTTTTTCAGGTGGCAGAAGATGCTCAATTCCTTGGCACGATTGAGGACCTCAGTGTCTGGAATTTTATCCTGCCATTTGATCCTTAGGATCTTTCTAAGGCAGGCCAGATGAAAGTGATTTAGCTTTCTGGCATGCGATTGGTACACTGTCCAGGTTTCAGCCCCATAGAGTAGGGTGGGAAGGACCACAGCATTGTACACTTTCAGCTTAGTGTCTGTGCGAATGCCGGCAACATCCCACACTCTCTTTCGAAGCCTGCCAAATGCAGAGCTGGCTTTGCTGATTCTTGAGAGAATTTCAGTATCAACACGAGCCGCGGAAGACAGTGTACTGCCAAGATAGGTGAAGTTCTCCGACACCTTCAGAAGACTGTCATGGACTTTGATATTTGGGGTCACAGGATACTTGTCGTCTGGAGTAGGCTGATGGAGCACTTCCGTCTTCTTTGTGCTTATTGTGAGGCCAAAGTTGTCACAGGCACTAGAGAACTTATCAACACAGTTTTGCATGCTATCCTCATCGTGTGCCAGAAGTGCACAATCATCAGCAAATAGTAGGTCACAGACTTGAGTACTTTTGGTTTTGGTTTTTGCCTGAAGTCTCCTGAGGTTGAATAGACTGCCATCAGTTCGGTACTTGATGCTTACCCCTTGAGGAGGAGAGCTAAAGGCTTCTTGTAGCATTGCAGAGAGCATGATGCTGAACAGAGTTGGGGCTAAGACACAACCCTGTTTTACCCCATTTGTGACAGCAAAGGGCTCTGAAAAACTGCCGTTGCTTTTGACTGCAGCTTGCATGCCATCATGAAACTGGCGCACTATTGTGATGAATTCGGGTGGACACCCAAACTTGCATGAACAAGTAATGCTAAAATACCATCATCTGTGACATTCCTGAAACATTACACACTTTGCAAATACAGTAATCTATCAAGCAATTCTGGATGGGTGAATACTCACCAATTTCGCAATTTTTGCCGGAGAATCCCAGAGGACAAGAACAGTCATATGTGTCCGGTGCTGTGTTACGGCACAGGCCATTGTTTTTACAGGGGTGGTGACGCCCACAGTAGTTCAAATCTGAAACAGTGAGAAAAACAACCTACTGACTCCACTTGAGAAAACACTCACTAGTGACATAGTATTGCACAACTGTCACAATCAAAAGAAAATGAGGGGGGGGGGGGGGGGGGAAAGAGAGAAATACGTATAATTCTACTGGCGATGCAGGAAACCTTTCTGTAGGAATGGTCAGGTTTCTTCAGGTTCATGACCACAACAGAAAACCAGGAAAGTTAGAGATCTACGCTTGATGTGTTCTTTGGTTCGACACAGTCAAATTTATATATATTTTAAAAAAAAATTTTTTTTATCACTACCAGACATGTTTGCCTGCATATTTTGAAATGTATTCATAGCCCCAACAACTGAACAGAATTAATTTTTAAATATTTAAAGCATTACACCTGTGAGAAAAAATAATCGCGCGGAAGAAGCCATGCGAATTCATAAGCTCATTAAAAATCATGGTCAGTTTCTTCCTCATGATTTGATGTCCTTAGTTCTTTGCTGCTGTGTGCTGTAGGCCTACCTTTATCACACAGGATTCCTCCCCAGTTCAGATGACAGATACATTGCCAGGGTGAACCATTGCAAGATCCATGTTTACAGCCTGGGTAGGGAATGCACTGGTCACACAGAGGTCCCTGCCAGCCGTAGGCACAACTGGACACACAAACAAAATAAGAGCTGGTATCAAGAACTGAAGATGAATCGCTCATAATTTGGCTATGTTTTATACAATGAACTTCAAAAGGTGGAACTGCAGGCCATGCAGGTCATAAGACTTAAGTTAAAACAAGATCTCTCTAGATGGTGAACACGTCTCAATAGCAGTACTTATAACGTTTTACTTCAAGGACCATGTCGAGTTGGAAATAGTAATGATGATATCGATGTGTAGGACTGTGCCGGTGATCAAAAGTTGACAAAAAATCTGGACATGTCAACCAGTAGTCTCGGGTTCGATCCCTGGTTGGGTGTAGCAGAGAGTTGGCTATGGTCTATCTGTTTTTTGTTGTTCTTGTTGTTTCAATCACCTTTCTTTTTTTCATTTCTTTAATTACACAACATGTCAACGGTGATCAAGATCAAGAATAAAGACTCAAATGACCTTGCTCTAAGACTTGGATAAATCTACTTCATTCATGATCATGACGATGATGTTTTTGATGACGAAACAAAGGTTACATACATGGCAGCAACACAGAGATGAAACAAGATCCAATATGATCTGATGATAATGATAATGATAATGATAATGATAATGCCAACAATTCTTACTTGCATTCGCCGGGTTTGTTACAAGATCCGTGTATGGCGTGACAGCCCTGCCGACAGATGGCTACAATACAAAGGAGAGAAGAACAGCAAGTGAAACATTAAATAGCGAGCTCAAGTGACACGACATTACAGTCCACATAATCACATCTCCCCGGAAACAACTTAAAGATTGGAGTCAACCAAGCTGGCAATTATCCAATTAGCCCAAATGCCAAAAACACTCCACGTACTTTTTCTCTTGTACTTTACCCCTTTATTGTTGTTGTTTTGTTGTTGTTTCAAAGTAGTAGTCTATCGGAAGGGAAAAGGAGGTAGGTGTAGAGGGTGTTGGGGTGAATTTTAGGGTTAGGGGAAAGGACTGGAATAAGAAATAGGGGAAAGGGGGGGGGGTGCTGCTTCACTGGATACAATAATGTGACTTACTGGAAAGAAATGAAACAAACTTTTGTCCCTAATAACTAACGGTGATAATTTCCAGATTGTGATTATCCGGACTGCGGGCCAAAAACCATTTAGCACGTGAAACAAATGACAAATCCATGCCATTACCTCAGAAAATTATCCAATTTGTGTAATGCATGAAAGCCACCTGATGTTTTGGGCTATTACGTGAAATGCGATACAATCGGTTGCTGTAATCTCGTTTGCATGATCGTTTTGCGGAAACTGCCGGGGTTTTAACTCTTACTGATCATGATAGGCCTTTTAAATGATTGATAGATTGGTTTCATTAAGTTTCTCAGTGCATGTCTTAACTCCAAGCGGATCATTCATCTGATCGATCCAGAAATGCGACGCAATCGATGTCGGCAGAAACTCAACATCAGTGAAGACCAAACAAATTGAAACAGAGTTGCTATGTCGATGTTTCAGACTCACACAATACAATAGGAATATTCACTGTCATATCCGGTGTCATAGCATGATTTTTGGCTGTCATCGTTGCTACTGAGCAATAACTGCTAGCCTATTGTTGTTAAGTGCTCTTTCCATCTACAGCAACAACAGAAACTATTAGGGAAATTTGAACTGTTTAATTGTGTAGTACTAAACAGAGTCAAAAGTCGTTTATCCAAGCATAGCGGGCCAGATTTCAGCATGAAGTCACTGTATGGTGACTATACCAAAGCGCTTCCACAAGTAGGCCTACCTCCCGTACCGTACAAGTACCGGTACCGGGTACTCTACTCCTCGGCTCGCATCAGAAATCTGGCTCTAGAATCCAACACGTTAAGACTAGACCGGCGGCGTATGTCAGGCCAGAGTTTTCTGCTATTGTATGACAGTACACAATACAGCCTGCTACTGTCACCCCCACTGTCTTGTGGGTCATCTCGGGAGAGAGGAAGACTAGGGGAAGGTAACCCTGAATACAAATACCACACTGCCTTGTGTGTTGCTATGATAGCAAAGGCTATGGGAGTAAACCCAGACAGAAAATCAGGAGTGGAGACCCGAAGGTGGTTGTCAGGGAGAACTGCATCAAACTGGCTTCCAGCATCTCCTGCAGCCGGACTAGTTCCAAATGTATTGACCTGGTCTCTCCCTTGGGTTTAACTAGAATGGCAGAGAGAGGGGTGGTGCCTCTGGGCAAAGCACCATCTCTTAAAAATAGCCCAGGCAAGGCAGCAAAACGAGGAGGCGTTTGCTCGGGCTTGGCAAGCGTCTGTCTCTCCTCTATAAGCCCACCCATTTCCGATTTGGAGAGGACACTCCAGCCATCCGTTACGGATGGGCACAACACGGGAGGTGGCAGTTACCGGTGATAAGCTCAATCCATTTGGCGTACGGATGAGCGCCAGGGGTCCCCTCTGTCGGTGGGAGCGGCTTTTCAGCTGCATTGATCAACTACCGCCCGCCGTAACCTGGGCAGCCCCCAGGCAGTTGGGTGTTGTTCCGCCACGTCAGCCTGCTTCATAAGGTGGTTGGAGCTAGACCAAAAGTCAAAAAGCTGACGTAAAGTGTGCACCTGGCAAAAACAGAAAAATACTAAAACTTGGTACCTGGAACGTCAGAACAATGCGCCCAGGCTTGCAACAGCAAGATCTCACTAATATTGACTCCATCAGGAAATCCCAAATTATTGATCGAGAACTTCAGCTACTAAACATCGACATCGCTGCCCTTCAAGAAACTCGACTTCCCGACTCCGGGTCAGTCAAAGAAGAAAACTACACCTTCTTCTGGCAGGGCCTTAGCAGCGAACAGCCGAGAATCCACGGCGTGGGCTTCGCCGTAAAAAACTCCCTTATCAATTCGATCGCAACTCCAATTGGAGTGTCAGAACGCATCATGACACTCAGACTGAACACCCGGTCTGGTTTTACCAACATTATCTGTGTCTATGCCCCAACACTTACCTCCTCTGACGAAACCAAAGACATTTTCTACGAGGCATTGCAGAGGACTCTCCACAACATCCCTCTCACCGAAGGCCTGCTAATTCTGGGTGACTTTAACGCTCGAGTGGGAGCAGATCACTCCGCATGGCCAAAGTGCATTGGGCACTTCGGCATTGGCAACATCAACGAAAACGGGCAGCGCCTTCTGGAGCTATGCTCCGTAAACTCATTATGTGTTACAAACACGTACTTTGACCTTAAGAGATGCCAAAGAACATCATGGCGCCATCCCAGGTCTGGCCATTGGCATCAATTAGATCTTATTCTCTCAAGGAGGAAGAGTTTGGGCTGTATAAAAATAACTCGTTCCCTCCACAGTGCTGACTGTGACACCGACCATGCACTGGTAGTCAGCAAAATCAAAATTTCGGCCAAGAAAATATACAGATCAAAAGCCCCTTCAATCCCTAAGATCAATGTAACAGCAATCAGAGATGAATCAAATAGAAAGTCATTTGAAAAGTTATTTGCTGAAAGCATGGATAATGTCACCCAATGTGACTCGGTAGATGAAACATGGAACACTCTCAGTTCAAAAATTCATGACTGTGCCATCAAGTCTTTTGGACAGCATAAAGTTTCAAACAACGACTGGGTAGCCCAGAACAGCGAAATTCTCCTACCTCTCATTGAGCAAAAGAAATCTGCTTTCAATGAGTATAACAAAAATTGCAATCAGAGTACAAAAACTTGTTTGAAAAATGCAAAAGCTAAACTTCAGCTGGAGGTAAGACGTTGCGCCAACAAATACTGGACAGACTTGTGTAACAGCATACAAGAGGCAAATGAAAAGGGAGATATGAAAACCGCCTTTAGTCAGATGAAAGTAGCCCTTGGGCCAATCATCACCAAAAGCGCCCCACTTAAGTCTGTAAATGGTGAACCCATCACAGATAAAAATGAACAACTGAATAGGTGGGTAGAGCATTACTCTCTGTTGTATTCAACTGAGAAAAATATTCCACCAGATTTTGAGGAACACCTCCAAAAACTGCCAATAATGGCCGAACTTGACGCTGAACCTTCCTTAGTCGAGCTTTCCAATGCAATCGACCACCTGTCTGCTGGAAAAGCCACAGGAAGTGACAACATTCCTGCAGAGGTATTAAAAGACCTAAAAGGCCCACTATTACCACACCTGTATAATCTGTTACTGCAGTGTTGGAAAGAAGGCGTGATACCACATGATATGAGAGACGCCAAAATTGTCACACTTTACAAGAACAAAGGAGACAAAGGCGACTGCAACAA
The DNA here is from genome assembly GCA_963931925.1 of Onchidella celtica. Taxonomy (NCBI): domain Eukaryota; kingdom Metazoa; phylum Mollusca; class Gastropoda; order Systellommatophora; family Onchidiidae; genus Onchidella; species Onchidella celtica. The sequence goes on from OZ007569.1 coordinate 75,609,411, forward strand.
CTATCGAGGCATATCCCTCCTCAGCATTACTGGAAAGGCTTTTGCTCGCGTCATCCTCTGCCGCCTTCAACAACTGGCGGAAAAAGTCTTACCAGAAACACAATGTGGCTTTCGAAGCAAACGATCAACTATTGACATGATATTTGCACTTCGGCAAATCCAAGAAAAATGTAAAGAACAAAACAGGCCGCTTATAACATGCTTTGTGGACCTAACAAAGGCTTTCGACACCGTAAGCCGATCTGGCCTGTATGCAGTCCTTAAATTCATAGGCTGTCCACCAACATTGCTAAAACTTATTGCATCCTTCCACACTGACATGAGGGCATGTGTCAACTTTGAGGGCTGCACATCCAATTCATTTGCTGTAAACAGCGGTGTGAAGCAGGGATGTGTTCTTGCTCCTACCTTATTTGGTATATATTTTGCAGCCCTACTCAAGAATGCCTTTGGTCAATGTTCAGGTGGAGTACTTATTAACACCAGAGTGGACGGCTCCATTTTTAATGTTGCCAGACTAAAAGCAAAATCTCGTACAGAGCATATTATGTTACAAGAGCTCCTCTTCGCAGATGATGCTGCAATCGTGGCCCACGATGAAACCACGCTCCAGGCTCTCATCAATAGCCTTGCCAAAGCCTGTGACAAATTCATGCTAAAGATCAGTGTCTCAAAAACTGTAGTTTTGACACAAGGCTTGAGAAACTCCAACCCAATCATGCTGAATGGCTCTCCTCTGGAGCAAGTGGGAAAATTCTGCTACCTAGGCTCAACCATCAGTGGTAGCACAGACATAACAACTGAAATAAATGCCAGAATAGGAAAGGCGGCCACAGCTTTTGGCAAACTCTCAAAAAGGGTGTGGAACAATAGCAAGCTGACCATCAAAACAAAGGTACTCGTGTACCAAACTTGCGTCCTAAGCACCCTGCTGTATGGCTCAGAGACATGGACCACCTACTCCAAACATGAAAGATCCCTCAACTCCTTCCACCTGCGCTGCCTACGCAAAATTCTCAAGATCAAGTGGCAAGACAGGATCTCAAATATCGAAGTTCTGAGCCGAGCCAACATTCCATCAACTCAGGCTCTCCTAGGCAAAAAAAGACTGCGGTGGCTTGGACATCTCCACCGTATGGAAAATGATCGCATCCCCAGACAAATTCTCTACGGGGAACTTGCTACTGGCAACCGACCCAGAGGTAGGCCACATCTGCGATTCAAAGACACTTGCAAGGTCACGATGAAAGCATTCAACATCGACCCCAATGAATGGGAGAACCTTGCAAGTGATCGAAGCAGATGGAGACAAAAATTGCGCAGTGGCACGCTCGCAATAGACTTCAAGGCAAAAGAAACATACCTGACAAAACGACAGAGGCGGAATGAAAACACTCGCCAAAGTGAACCAAAAAGACTGACCTGCAATCACTGCCATCGCACTCTCGGGTCAAACATTGGTAGAATAAGCCACGAGAGAAGCTGTCAGTCAAAGTGAAAGTGAATATTCTAGCTGCTAAGACCGTCTGTAAAGACGCTAAAGGCCATATATAAGACTAGACCGGCGGCGACCTAGATCTAGTTCTTGTTTGGTCTATCTCCATTCTCTAAAAAAAACTGGAGATCTTCTAGCCAGTACAAGAGATACATGTATAACAAATGCACACTTTAACATGAGTGTTAAATGCGTTGTGGCACTTATCAAGCTGTTTCACAGTTTCCATTGATTCCAACTCCTTATCATAAAATGGTTGTCGGAGCGTAGTCTAATAACAAAGCCGAATAGAGAGGCTACCCAGTTGTGTTTACTGCTCATCTAGAACTGGCTGTGGAAACTACTACGGTCCTCTAACTACAACACTAAAGCCGCAAACGCTTAGCCTGGAATTTCTCAGTTGTGCAAAAGAGAGGAGAACTGAGGTCGCCAGACATGCTTTGAAAGACGGCATCAAGAAGAAGGTAGAGGCGGGCAGATTGGCGGGACATGTTCAGCACAGAAGAGATCCATGCCATGTTGTTGTAAATGACGGTATGATTCTAATGGCACGAATGAAGGCCGGAAAATCCTGATTTTTCCTGGAGCCCTTAAACTTTGTGGACAGTCTTTTGGGTCCTCCTCCTACCCCCCCCCCCCCCCAAATTTCGTTGTCTTACCTTTCCAAATGTATCATGATGAAATTTAAACTGTGGGATACATGATTATGCTTTTGTTTTTCTTTTCGCAGGTTACTTTCGTCAGTCAGTTTCTTGTCCTCTGTTTGTGTCGTGGAAAAAACCAAATAAGGGACCCGGAGAGGGATTGTCCTGAACCAAACCTTTTTTTTTCTTTTTTAACTACGACCTAGTTTTGGTGAAAAGAAAAATTCCTCAGTAACTGTTGGCGCCCAAATTGGCGTAAGCATGTCAAGTGATTTCACAATAATAATATGCCTGAGCTTATTTACACAGTACCCTCATTATCCTTAGCATTCACGGGCTCTCGTTCTCATAACAATAGTATGTGAGAGAAAAGACACGACAGAAAGGTGAACATATGGAACAAACATTGTCATGTCTTTTGATCGCTGAAAATCCGTCTGTTTGTGTTGTTCCCTGGAAGAAAAGGCTTTGGTTCCATGTTCAAGGTTGATTACCTTTATTTGAACATGAGATCTTCCACTGTTGAGTTGGTGCTCTGGGCAGTGTTGGGAACAAGCGCTGTTATCAAGACACTACATGGTTTCCAGGACACTGCCAGTCGTTGTCTAACACCGAATATAAAGCGCATTACAATTTTCCAGTGACACTTGCATAGAACTGGAAAGTTACTTGAACTTTGGCCAGGAACAGTCCATGAGAATAATGAATAATTAAGAAAAAAAGCAGACAGAGACAAACACATACAGAGCTTGGGAGTCAACAGCAGATGTTCTCTGCCATTCACGTTGTAAGGGGGTCACTCACTCACTAGAACTATCCATGAATATTCGAGTGGAAGCTTTCACACCTTTAAAAACTTAAAGGGAAGGGGGGTGGGGGTGTGACCTCATGACATATCACCAAACTAGGGCACTTGTGGTCTTGTGAGGTTGAAGATTTAAATATGAAAAACGATTTGAGACAAAAACAAAGTGGGGGTGGGGGGTTCCTGTTAGCACTGTAACCTAAGGTGATATAATAACTATCTTTTGACTTGTGAGGGTAAGCCCAATAGTAGTCTTACTAGTGATAAAACAAAGATCTCATGGGTTGAACAAAAGAAAAGGTGTTAGTGAAATATATTATAAAATACATATTAAAAAATATGTTTAATATGTTGTGACTTTGTTGCTGATATTGCTGACGGTGGTGATGATATCGACCCGGCGGGTTTAGAATTAGTGTCCCTCGTCATACTAGGCAATCAGTGACGTCTGAGAATTGCTGGACGTTCGGAACAGGAAAGAGAGAGCTGACACACAAAGATAATATAATACAGAAAAACAAACAAACACAAAGAACTGCCAAACTTACCGATATCGCATTCCCGTCCCATCCAGCCATGAAGACAGATCTTGTCTCCTTGTGTATCGCATGTGAAGTGCCCAAAGTTGTCATCTCGAGGTCTGAAAGTGAACACGCTCAATTTTACAAGCTGCAGGTGTTCTTGTATAATAGATAGGTACATGTATCTAGGTATTTTGGTCTGTTATAAAATTTGGTCTACATCATAATAGTCTAAAACAGTTGGTCAAACACCATTTTTATCAAATGCATTCTGGTGTAAGCGTGCACTTTGGTCTAGATTTTGAAAATAATTGTGCTTGAAACCAAAGTGCACTCGATCAAAGTGATGTGCCTCTTTAGACAGAAGTACAGTTATTATCTCATAACAATATATATTTATTCTGATCAAATGACGGGACTGGTGCATTTCAAACTTGATTCAGTTCACTTAAAGAAGTCAGTGTTCGAACATAAATCTCCAAATGGAAAAACTTCAAAAATTGAACCTCGAATGAAAAAAACAACACAAAAAACTTTAATAAAACACCCGGATTGGGGGGGGGGGGCGCCCCTCCAACCCCATAATGTCAGGACGTCAGGGGCCGCAACCCTTGTTTGGCGGCGGGGGTGGGGGTTCTAAAATCGTCACTCTGTAGTCTCGCTTTCCCATGAGTCCCAGTTGTTTTGTGTTTTTTTTTTAGTTGTTTGGCTACCCTCTGGTCACTCACCGGCATAACTTGGTACATGTTGTGTTGTAGTAGTGCTCATGACATCGTACCCTCAGGCGGAATGTGGTGCTGGCTGTGATCCCAGTGTGACTGATGGTGTGCCAATCTTGGCCAGGAAGAATCATGCCGGTGTGGACAGTTCGTTCGATCAGATCGTCTGTGAAGATGGTCAAATGAATGCGTGAATGTGAAAGATGCAAGGTTACACAAGCAATGGGACACCATTATGATAGGTGTCCACTCCCTTTAGGTATAGGCCTATAAATATTTGGAGAAAAAAAAAAACGCGTTTCTACAACTGATTCCCAAACCCTTTACTTTTCAGTCCTCCTAACAGCGCCCCCCCCCCCTCCCTCTTCCTTTCCAACGTCGTGCAGCAGAAAATATACTGCAGCCCGCTTTGTGTAAGTCATCAGCTTTTTCCGTGACCAAAATTATCGCATTCTATTGTAAGGTGGCTCCACGTCCAATACCAAAACATCTGACGTATCTGGCGTATCATATCTTTTATGTTTGCTGGCATACTTCAAGTCTTGTTTCTATAAAACTTCCTAATAAATCTCTCATGGGTCAACGGACGTACAGGAATTATCTATCGCTTTTGATATCAACAGATTATTAAAAAGTTCATTATTATTCCTTCTTTTATGGAGCGACAAACTTCCCCATGAAGTCTACAGAACGACGGTAAAATGAACTATGAGCACACACACAAAAAAAGGCATTTTGTGATGATTGCTAAGAAACTACAGTCAGAGAAAAGAAACTGACAAATGAAAGTGAACAGCTTTTTTTGTTTTGTTTTGTTCAGTGACACTGAATGTTTTCTTTTCGTTTACACCATGGACTTTGATCCGTGTAAATGCTGAGAGAAACTTACCAGGTCCGTGTTTGTCTTTATCCCACAATTCAACGATCAGCGTGTAAGCTCTCTGGAAAATAACAAGAAATGCTGTTAAGAATATTGGTCAGACTTCCAGAGAACAATCGTCCCCCCCCCCCCACCTCTCCCAGAGAAATAAAATACGTTGACTTGATTGTACTTCATGTCTCTCTCTCACTATATTTATATACATCTCTCTCTCTCTCTCTTTCTCTCTGTGACAGATGGTACACATTGTCTTTAACAGTAACATTGCGTTTTAAAGCGAGGCTTGACGTCATGCCTTGCCTAAACAAAAGAACTAACCAACATCAAGAATCAGTTAAACGTTCACAATTTACCAAATGCACATGCACAACTATAATAATTATATAATATATGATCTATGACAGTTGCATTATTCATGTTTCTGTGGCGGTTTCTGGAAAATGAGTGTGTTTCACTTGCCCTGCACAACTCGTTTCACCATATGCAATGGACAAAACTTATGGGCGGTAATAGAATTAGGTGTAAGGCTAAATATTAGGTCTTTGGTCATAGTGGGGCAAAGAGACAAAGAAAGGAAAAGACAACATCACGAGCTCTCCTCAGTTTTACTACTCAATAGTTTGTCCTGGGGGTTCCAGCTCACCACTAGATACATACAAACTGAGCACACACCATGCCCAGGCCGCCTCAAACACCACACTAGAAACTTGACAAAGCAAGTGAAGGGTTGAAGTTGGCAATACAACTTTTCTTGTTCTTCATTTCTACACCGATCCATCGGCTTAGTTAGCCCAGCACTGTTACCAATAAAACTGCACTAATCCACGCTTAGCAATTCAAATCGCTGTAACATAACCCGTGATGCAATTTTCAAAAGACATTAAACTTAGATTAAGTCAAACTTTAAAGCTCTGCAGATCCCGAAACTGTTCGATGCTGTGAATTGGAATAGAATTTCACACCCCGGCTGGTGTGACCTCCTAATGAGCAAGCAATGTGGTTGTGCAGTGTGAATTACCGCACTAAACTCGCTCCATAGAGACTCAAATGTGCTGTTCTTCGAACGAGCATTTCCGTTCCTCTTGAAGTTCAGTATTAACTGTGGATTCGACACATGCCGGTTTTATCTATTGTTCTGTTTTTCCGTCCATGAAATACTCGCAAACAACGAAGAATGACGTAGCATGAAAAAAAAAAAAGGCATTCTCCGATATGATGTGGAAAGAGCAACGGACTATCAAAATGTAATTATTATTTAGGTTAAGATTTTTATCCACACAACGAATTCTTTTGGAAATGCATGCATGTTGCATAATCATGAAAGAGGAACAGACAATCAATTGAATAAATTTAAACAAATCTGTAAATATAAGGAAAATTATCAGCCGTGTATATTCACACTAGCCTGTCTTCTTGTTCACACTGTGACCCCTATAAACACCAAGTCGTTATAAATCTCTGGACAATGACCAACTGTTTTACAAATATTAGCTGTAGTGTAATCCCCCATCTGTCATAAATCGTACAATGACGTGTGCCAATGTATGTGAAAATGTGAAATAATTTTTCAGCCATGTTCGCACTGATCATGTGTACTCTATGCTCAGTTAAACTTACCTCTCGGACCCAAGAGCGAGTTATCGTTATACAAAAAAAAAATAATTTACAACGAGGTTAAAACTGGAAGAAGTAAAATTATCAGAGAAGAGGAGGCAAAACTCGGACATCTGCGACAGCTGTTTTGAAATGCATTTGTTGACCAATAATGTTTGAGATAACATAACGTGCAAGACATGATCATGAAGGCAGACGGCGTTGGGATTTCAAAAAAAAAAAAAAATGTAGAAATTTCCGAAGACAATCTCATTCAATACTGGTTGCTCATGAAGTTCTCTGAAACAACACGACAGGCACCCATGGTTTCAGCGTTAAGTCACGGTCTCCCAACTATTCTGGAAACAGATGGCTTCGTCCGCTCTCTGTCCCGCTCCTGACTCCTCCTGGCTGACGTGACGCCCTCGAGAGCCTCCAATCTCCTCCAATGTTTAATCCCGAGCATCCACTGCTCAAACAAAATATCAGTTTCAATCAATCTGCCTTTTCACCGCCTGTTGTGTTTCTGACCCGACCTCTACGATCTTGTTCATCCTTCAGCGTCTCTTACGCTTGATTGGGAAATCGACACCAAACACACATGCAAGCAAACAATTTCGGCCACTGGTATTATAATGGCGTAAATCAAAAATATAAACTTTCTCAGGCAAACTAAGGGTTGTACGTTGCCTTATGTCGGCATACTTCAGCATTTTCTGATAGTTTTTATTTGTTAATTGTAAGTTTAATTTGACCGTTTTCTTATTGTTCATAAGGAGAATAGGTAGAGGGGGGGGGGTGGGTGGGTGGGTGTGTGTGTGTGTGTGTGTGTGTGCGTGCGTGCGTGCGTGCGTGCGTGCGCGCGCGCGCGCGCTGCTTTTCTTAAACTCTTCATTAATTGAGTGTTGGAACACGGCATCATCACAGCGCAGTACTAATGTATAAAACTTCAGGCTACGCTACTTTGCCCTCGGACCAGGATGAAATATCTTCACGACAACAACAAAACAAAAAAATGTGACAGCAAAACTTGAGAAGAGGAAATTTGATTCTGTACTGTCCTCAAGTGTTTGCCAACTTCAATGTGCTGGGGCCCAATGGGAAGGAGGACAATGTCAAACATTGGGGAACAGTGCAAATAGTTTGATTTAAAACGTGAATATCTTTGAAAACAGACACAGTGGAGCAATCATTTCAGATTTGTCACCTAAATCTTTGTTTCAAATATCTTTAGATTGGCGGTGTTTTTTTTGTTGTTGTTGTGTTTTTCCTAAATTTCTTGTTTTCAAATTGTGTGAAATTGGGTGTCTGCCTCCGCCCTCGGTACAGAGGCTTCCTCCAGTTTTCTTCCTCACGGTTTTGTTTGGTCTCAGGAAATAAGAACATTAGGAGGGATATATAAGATTTTCGGTTCAGATTTGCACTCTAAGAGGCTCATCAGAAACGGCTTTTGTGCTCAACACTCAATCATTTAGTTTAAATTGGTGTTGTTTTCGCCCCGGGGAGGAGGGGGGAGAAGAGAAAGAGGAGGGGAGGGAGTGAAGAGAGAGAGTCAAAGGGAGGGAGTGAACAGAGAGACAGCGAGAGGCAGAGAGCCGAGGATTGTGTTTTGTTTCGTTTTCTCATTTTGGAGGTCCTTACCGGCGTTTGCATTTTCTGATTTCTTGGAGTTGTAAATCTCTAATTTTCTGCTTGACTTCTCAGACTTAGAAAGTTCATCCCTCAGATCTGTGCTACGTTCCGTCCAGACGCTCATTGAGTTGAACGATTTCTGGAAAGGACTTAGCATTGGCTGGCTGCAGTTTGCTTTAGTTGTACATCAACGATCAATGTGTTTTGTTGTTGTTGTTTGTGCCTGTCGTGTCTGTACGCGCATTTGTGTTTGATTAACAAGTTGAGAGAGACAGAAAGGAGAAAACATGAGTGTTAGTGATAAGATTTGTCCCTTCCCCCAGGGGAAACAACAACTGATACTTCCTTTTTCCCTATTTAATTCAATCTGTCTGACGTCACTTTATGGCCTTGGAATCTTATTGAAGACAAGGTAACCTATGACTGGACTGTTTGGATTGTTGAACTACATCAACATAGCCTTTTGGAGACAGGAAGTAAACAAATATAAGAGAGACCGTTCACGCTATACGCATCATGAGTTCTACTGCCTTGCTTTGAAATGGCTTCATGGCATTTGAGACCAATGAAATCAAAATGCGACATTATTATTACTGATGGATAATGACTGAAATATAAATAATTATTTTGTTCCAGTTCTCGACAGAATTACTATGATTCAAAGGAAACGTAGGTTTACATTTTTCTCTCACTGCAGATTCTAGTGAGATTTTCCAGCAGAACTCTCGGCATGATAACATGTCCAGTACAATGTGATAAGGCACTATATAGATTGCCAAAAAACTTCAACTTCAATTGTCAGCATGGGCCTTCCCAATTTGTCCTTATTCACTCAAACTTTTCTATTTTTTTTTTTTTAGATTAGTTTATGACTTGACAAACTGAGGAACTGCACACGGAACTAAAACTGTTGCAAGGACATGCGATTGGTACGCCCACAATTTTCTTTCTCATATTTACATGAAGAGTTTTCCAGCAGAAAAAAGCTGGCCACAAAAATCCAGGTATGTCTGCATGTCTGCCCATAATCTCATCCCTGATTACCCTCTGACTTGGGCATAGAAAGCTGAGAATTCCGCACGGCTTCGCTTGTAAAACAATTAAGAAACAGTAGCGGTAGCGGCCTTTTGAACTTTGCGTGCCACGTGCACATCCGACAATTATTTTGGATTTCAGTTTGGCAAAGGGCAGATAACAGGCAGGGCAAGTGAGTACTGGTAGTTTTGTATCACCACGTGACAGTTTAAAGGATTTGGATCCTCCAATGAGTTACGCAACTCATTCTGTACCTTACCCTGCCACTTTTAGGGGTGAACCGGACCAAGGCTGGCGTAGACGTAGACGCCAGGATGGTGGCTTGCCGCCTAATTGCTATGCATCACGGTGTGGACAGTGCCTTGGGTATTAGTGTGATGCATAATGACACGATGGCGAACCACCAGTCTGGCGTCTACACCAGCCTTGGTGTGGTTTGTCCCTTAAACGAGTGGAGTTGATGCAAACATTCCTTGGAATGCCGGCTTGAAAGAGACTAACTCAATAAAGCCGACTCAAGCCGTGGTTAACACGTAGTGGTCAGTCTTACTTTGGCTAATAGCCACTGGGTTTGGCATCTGCGCGAAGTGTTAAAAGTCTTCCACATTGTCTCATTTTCCTCGAGTGATTTCAGCAGGGGGGGGGGGGGGGGGGATGAAAAAAAAAGCAATGATGAAGAACTCGCAGTAAATTGACCAAAATGGGAAGTACGGACAAAGAGATTTTTAAGTGCAACTGCTAAAATTAGCGAAGAAATACCGTTTCGACTTTATATAAGTGTGTAAATGACTGTAACCATTCCTGGACGTGTATATATATAGATGTGCAAATTTGTCTTTGACTTTAGTTCTTTTTCCTTAATGAGATCATGAAGATGAAGTTGGTCAAACTCTGCCAAATTAACAGTTGCCAATCTTTAAAAGTACAGATCTTATCTACACAAAGGAGTGTGAATCTTCTACCGCCAAACCTTGACAGCCAACAATTTTAGACATTAATTAAGCCCAAGTGAGGGAGTCTTGACTCATCATGAATGCCAAGGCGATACAAGGCTACACAAACCCTGAAACAATTTTGACTAAAGGCACCATCATTATCAATCATCGGCAGTGAAAAAAAAAATGCCGCCCCAGTTCTTGGTGAATTCAGAAAAAAACCAAAAAAAACTGTGAAACCCAGCCTGAATGTGAAAAACCGGGGGCGGGAGGGGGGGGGGCGCAGGGGGCCAAGAATGAGACCAGACAAATGATGCCCAGACGTCATAAACAGTGTCTATCCCGGAGGCTTCACTGGTACCATGTCAATCAAAGTTTCCAGAAAAGACGGTACTGTGATACAAGAGATTACCGTGGCCTGCGGTGATTCACTATAATTACAGTTCCAACTTCCAGTGACTTAAAAAAGAAGGCAAGAAAGCAAGAAAGCAGAGAATGCAGGAGGGGAAAGGAACAGTCTGGGTTGAGTCTAATCACTTTTCTGCCCTACTTTCTCCTTACTCTTCTCTCTAGGCCCAGCATCTGTCTAAAGGGGGCGCCTCTGTCTGTGCCCGTCACTTTGAGCAACCAACAATGACCCATTACATTATTATAAACCTGTTTTGTCTCGTCCTATCACAAAATTTCTATGCATAATAAAACTATTGTTTTACTCATAATGTCTCTGATAAGATGGCCACATCTGAACATGTTAACCAGGGGCAAATGAACTAGTTCTACATAAATTATAGTTTAAACTTAAAAACCAAACTTGCTTTGCACTTAAGGTTTCATTCATTGTTCACAAACTTGCTTTGCACTTAAGGTTTCATGCATTGTCGGGTTACGTGTCAATTACATTTTTTGAAAAATTAAGTATGGGTTGTTGTTGTTGCTTTTGCTGTTGTTATTGTTGTTGACGATGTCGATGATGGTAAAGATGATGGTGGTGGTGGTGGCGATGATGATGATGAAGACGACGGCGATGATGATGTTGATGATGATGATCTATCTTTCTTATTCATCTACTGCTTATTTGCTAAATGAAATAACCTGCAAGTAACCACGAGGTAAATCTTTTTTTTCCCTCATGCTGGTTTCCAACTTTAGCCAGAAGCTACCATGAGTTTGTTTGGTGCAGATGATAATATGTGTGGCCACGCTAAAGACCAGTTCATTTACATTACAATTACATACTTATCTGCTTGTCTAACTAACTGCATTACCTAAAACATTCTTTTACGGCTCAACTTTAGAGGGAGGAATTCTCTCCTAAAACACACCAAATAGCAATATTAATTATTATAAAGAAAGACATAATTGACACCGACACAGAGCAGGGTCACAACTGTATCCTAAACTTTACAGCCAGTTACACTCACGCAGTTTGTGCTTTCTCTCTTCCACAATTTCTAAATAGGTTCCTGGGGTCAGCGATGCCCATGGGGTGTTTCTAATCAATCACTCGGGTTAGAGTGATTTAAAATGACTGTAATTTGATTCTTGTCTCTGAGCTTTTCGAGAGACGAGCATTTCTCTGTGTTTCAGTCCTCCCAATCATTTTCATACTCTTTACGACAAATTATTTCTTAGTTTGCCCTTTTTTCAGTATTATTATTTCTATCCAATCTTCTTCTGTGTTTGGCAATGTGCAAACAGCAAACTGGGCCTCAGAGCATGTCCGCATGATGTGCACTCACCATAATATTGAAACGACCCTAAATTATGCTCACCCTCAGATCAGACGGTGATCCATCATCTCGTCTCTCCCGTTCAAACTGTCTCTTAGGTAAACAAGACATCAAGATGAATGTAACGTGTTGCAGATGAAGTTTGCCCTCTCGCATTTTTTCCCTTTCCATGAACGTTCACCTCTGCCATGTTTTCTTTCTACAGTGCATTAAAAAAAACCAGAGCGAAGTTTCCCCGACTGTCTCTTCCTCTCCCCCCCCCCCCCCCACCAAACATGGTGAGTAAAGTTCAAGGTGCATGGATAAACAGTGACCGCACAGACCTGGATGAATGCCAGAGAACGTCCAGTGACGTAGAAGAATAACAAGCGACTGAATTTGACAATAATATATGGGACAGGAACCCATTGGACGGTTACCGTCACAGTCATGTACTAAGACTTGTGTCCCTGATTCCCCGCCCCCCTTCCTACATCATTTACACTACACAATTTGCAACCAGAATGTCGTCCGGCTCTAAAATCTCTCTCAAAACCAGTGACCAAATCATGTTTAGTCACAGAGAGTAATGGCGGGTGGGGGGGGGGGTGTCTAGGGGAACCCATACTCTTTACTTTCTTCTAGTTCAATCTTTCTATCTCAGTCTCTAACACATACACACATGCACAAACATTTTCATTTGTCAAAAGATCATTCTGTGACGAATAAAAGTTAAATCAACTGAAATCACAATATTGTGGACACTTAAACAAAAGGACAATCATATCTTTAAATGACATCCATAATCTGATCAAACCAATACAAATCATTGTCTTTTACAATTCAACAGATACATTTGAGAACAAATAACTTTACTATTTTGTTGTGAAAGTTTTTCACGATGCCATGATTTGGCAGTGAGATCAACAGATTTAGGACAGACTAAGCGTTGAGAAAAAAAATGTCTTGTGCATTGACCATTCAATAAGAACAAAAACCACGTAACTATTCAAGAGTGATGAAGTCATTTACTCCTGCAACGAGGCACTGCGTTGCATAACATCCAGCAATGGCCCTAATCCACAATCATCCCCGCATTCATTGAAATCCCAACTATTGTGCTATCTTATTTCACCACAAACTTGATTTACACCAAATGTTGATGAAAACCGATGGGTATTTGAGCTGTTGAACTTTTAAACAAGGAGCTGCCCATGTCCCGGAAATTAATTGAATTAAAGCTGTTAAGATTAGTGTCCGACTACCCGGCATCAAGAGCGGTACACAAAACCCGCGGAGCAGGAATGAGCGATGAGCACACATGATCTCTAATGGCCCATTTAAGAATAAATCAATTGCAATGCAGTCTTTGTCGTTCGTTTTAGAAATGACATGCAAGATTTAGCAAGATTTATTGGGTTGTTTGATGAGGTCTTCGTTGCTTTCATAGTTCTTTTAATTCATGCTTAATGTGAACTTTTTCTCTGCAGATAATCATTTATTCCTTCTCGCCATGTTGTTGTTGTTGTTGTTGTTAGTTTGTTTTGTTTTGTTTAGTGATGAACTGCAGTTCCTGCGGTGGATGTTTACGTCTAGACACATGATGCTGCTGTAACCATGGAGATGATCCTCAGGATTACTCTCGGTCTTTTATGATTCGTTTCACTTTAGTGTTTTCTCAGAGGTCGGAGCTCAAAGTGAAACGTCATTGTAATGAAACGGCGAGACGAACAGAAGAAAACTAGTTAAAAAGAAAAAAGATGTGAATAAGTGAGAGAGGAGGATGCTAGATGATAGTTAGTTTGAAGAATGCATGAACTAATAGATAGCAAGCTGCAGACAAAGAGATAGAGAGACAGACAGGCAAGCAAGCACACACACACGGTCTGACTGGCGGATAAAGAGGGCCAGAAAGAATGTTGTCGTCCTACCAGCACAGTTGCCTGTGAGAAATACATAGATTTGCATCATATATGAAATAAGATTTTACATTAAAATCGGCATTTTCCGTTTGGAAACCAATTAAGAAACCGTGTCATCTTTCCAGCTGTATCTGGATAATTATGAAGATTTCTGAATAAATTCTAATGATACCGAGACACAGTTTTCTGCCCCTTTCCAAACTCTAAATCGTCAGTTTTTTGTTTGTTCCCATGGAGTGTGCAGTATCGTCAACAGAACTGCGGAAGAGCGACCTCTCTCTCAATAGGCCTAATATGTATATTTTAATATGCTCTGTTTGAATTATAAAAACTGACACCAACCCGCGGAATCCTTTGAAGAATATAGTTTTCCTTCTTCTGTCAAGTTGTTATTCATGAGTGGGACTTTGTACATGCCAGATAAATCACAGAACAGGATGGATTCAGAAAGACGTAATTGAGATTCTACACAATCCACGTTATAATGACTTTTTTTTCCACGACAGCACATAGTTTCAATAGTTTTGGAAGAATGCGAGGAAGGCAGCTAGCTATGTAAATCATTGAATGCAATTTTCGTGAATGAATCATATTTTTTTTTAAAATAAAAAATAAATATTCCAATCGTCCTTCTCCAAAAGCGAATGGTTCAAGCTGTTTCATTCACAGCGTCAGTTGTCCAATGGACCTTGGAAGATAAAAGCAACTTGTTCAACCGAAAACGTGCAAAGATTTTCCCTCTACTGCGTAAGTTGACTCTCATTTGAACGTTCTGCGTCGACGTCTTTCTTGAAAGACCAAATGCCACATAACTTATTTACATGCTAAGCTGGTTCCGTGACGTTTTCAAAGGAGCAAATAAGGGGTTCTTCAATTCTTCACGGGCAACTATTATTTCACCACATTTCAAGCAAGTGCAAACGTGTTCGAATCACATAATATTTCACTTGTATACGATCTGTTATTTATATTCATAAAAGATAAACTATACGACATTGCCATACGCCTTTTCCCAGCTTCTCAGTGAATAGCAAACCTTCACATTTTATCTACTTCCTACTAATGATCGTCTCAAGGAAGCCACTGAATAAAGTTCATTCAAATATTAGCCACTCTACAACTGATTAGCTTAAACTCAGAGCAAGAAAGGTGGAAAAGGAAAGTGGGATTACAAACGCAGAGTACATCTTCAAGAATTCACGTGTACACTGCGTTCACTGCATTATAATCACGGCCGTAGAAGCAAAAATGGAAAATAAATAAATAAATAAACAAATACAAGCATGACACTATGATAGAAAAATGCTCACCAATGGAATCGGTGAATTAATACCTTAATGTTATATATTTATATCTGATGCAGATCTGTTCAGCTATCGTAAGCGAAAGATGCTAATGTAAAAAGTAGAAAATGCCAAAACTCAAATTCATTGCCGGCATGAACAGGTGGGTTGTACGTAAAAAGAAAACTTCTCTTACGTCACTGCTGAGAACAGTGGAAAGTGGGGGGGGGGGGGTGCGCTGTTGCTTTATTAGATCTACCAACATGTTTTATAATCCATCCACAACAAACGTTTTGTGCAAGGTCGTCTGAGGGTTGAGAAATCATTCCTACATTCCCGGTCTTGGTGTCTCTGATAGGTTAAAATATAATCCACAAAAACTGAGTAATGATATACCTTTCCTGCAGCTGACATCCCCATGTGTATATCTGACTGCCTTACTGACGTAAGAACCAAACCAAACCACTGCCGCCCCTACACTTGAGCAGAGCTGCATGTATGTAGAAAGGTATCCTCTCACAGTAGGTGGGCCCTCTGTTGTGGTATGCGTCTGAATTTGTTCACCTGTTTGGGCTATGGTGAAAATTTGGCGGTTCTCGAACTGGCAAGAGTTACTGCTTTCTGACTTGGTCTTGCGCCGGTTGGAGTTATCAGCCGTGGGCTATGAAATACTAACTAGCCAGTCAAGATGAAAGAAGTCCACATTTGAGATGTCTGCCCCAACAGGAGAGAAGATGTCGGCATCATGATACGCACACGAAAAAATCTTGTACAAAAGTATGATAACGCTACTTACATTGTTCAAACTATTACGATGCACTGACCTAATCTGAGAATGTTCACAGTTTTGAGTTTGAGTTTGGGTTTTACGGCGTGTCGGCACGACAGCGGCCACTTTGCGCCTTTGCGCGTCTATTTGGGTACGCTTTCTTATTTATATTTCGTATTCAGTGCTGTTAAGTTTGACATAGAGTTAAATATATTCATATAATTTTAACACATTGGTAAAATTCTGAAAAAGTTGTTTTGAATAGATCTGGGAAAAGTTTTATAAACGAGTATAAACGTTATTAAATCAAGTTGTAGATCTTAGCCTCTCTCAGAAAGGACGAGATGTGTTGCGGGTCAAAAAATAATTATTTCATGGATCCGCAGGCATAGTGTCTTCTTCGGATATGCATGAAGTCTACACATTCAGTTAAAATGTTCAGAGACGTGCTCACTACAGAACATACGCCCAAATTGGGAAGTGCATACACATTTTTCTTACCTCCCTTTTTGGGGAGGCTCCATTGTGTCACTAACTACTGTGTGCACCAGTTTTGTCCGATCTTTTCCATCTTTTGATTTATCCGTTTTATTTCTTCTAAATCTTAAATCCTTTAGGCCGTCAGTGACCTTCAAACCTTCGGTCACTCTGTGGGTGAGTAAAGTCAAGTTTAACAAACTTTAATACAAACTTTAACTGACAAATAAGGACCAAAAACAAAAATTGTATTCTTGACATCGTGGTCATTCTAGGAGGATCACACAAGCGACAGGATTACGGTACATGATACATGCCAGTTTCCAAAGCAACTGCTAAACTAAAATAAAAATAAAAAAATCACCAGTGTCTACTTTTCAAATCGTCCATTCTAAACAGACAAGAAAGCCTGGTCACAGAAATGGTCATATTTCTATTCAAATAAAAAAGACTTAGAGCTCAAGATGTTTATTGTCATTTTTATTGATTTTTGTCCAGGAAAGAGATGGAACGTTTATGCGATACTTTATAAAAACATTTGTATTTAATGTTAAAGTTTGGCCCATTATTGACCGAACTCTGTCAAAGATAAAAGTGCTATTCACACCAGTTCTGCAGCCACTATTAAGGCATTTGATCATTACGCCTGGCTGAGAGACATTATCAGGCAATGAAGTGTAACGTCATTTGTACGGCTATCAAAGCCAGCCAGCATTCAAACCGTTCCTGCACGATGCCGGTGCACGGGATGCCATTGTCTTCAGTGAACAAAGGAAGCATTAAGTCTGTGGTTCTAGACCTGCACAAGAGAGCTGCGCTTTGTCAACTGCGCCACCAGGGATTTTCCGCGATATTTCCTTCTTCATAAACGACACCGGAAACTTTAAGTCTGTAGGAAATATCAGCTAACAGAAAAAAAACGCAGCTTTTTCCATTTTATTTTTCTGAATAAGAAACAAAAGGGCAAATGACACTCAAGTATTGAATTACGGTGATTTTCTTTCCAATGAAAGGACTTGATCGGGTAAAACATGAAGGAGAGAAAAGCGAAAAACAGAGGGTGCGACAAAGTTGTTGTGACACGAGAACCAATGAAGAGTAAAGAAAAATACCGGCAATAAAATCATACAATATTTTCTTAACATTATTATTTGTTTTCACAATCATACAAATAAACTGATACAAATACAACTGGAACAATCATTGGAACTAAACAATTTATATAAATTGAATTGTTCCAATCTAGTTTCTTGTTAAAATGCTGAAACTACAATCCGCACGAATGTGTTTCTCCAATTATTTAGATTTAATCCAAGACTGCTGAAAATCAGAATGGCAAATCACCGATATTGTGAAGACATGTCTGACTGTGTGAAGGCATGAGTGATCCTGTTTTAGTTCAGTCTATTCTGTGTACAATTACGAGCAACAATAATATATAAGGCAACAACAACAGGAGGACAACGGATGAAGAGAGGGAGACCGAGAGAAAGCGAGAGTGTGTGTGCCTGTATGACTGTGTGTGTGTGTGTGAATGAGAGAGAGAGTGCATGTGTGTCTGTGTGTGTGTGGGGGGGGGGCGAAAGAGGGGCAGGGAGGAATGAAGCACATGAGGGCAAGAAAAAGAATGATTATACGAAAATGAAAATCCATTGAAAGAATGTTCTGAATGCACCAAACCAAAAACTACGATCTATCCACTACTGTGTGGCATTATGATAACTACCAACTGGCACTCTATACCAGTACCCAAGGTGTTCTCAATAGGTTCACTCCATTTCATCCATTCATTTCGGGGATTGATTTTGAGTGGGTGGTGGTAGTCGATTTGAGGTCTTTATTTTAGGAGGTTCGCTGCCCTTGGCATTTACACCTCACTTTACTTGTTTTATTATTTCTTGTTCTGGCGGGGGGGGGGGGGGGGGGGGGGAGATGATATGGATAAATTTTAATCTATTAATTTCAATTTTGCTCGGGCAGCGGCCTTTCGGCCTGCTCTTTACGATTTCCAACTGCCAAGGTATCTTTAACGTGCGCAACGTGCACACGGGCCCTCAGAATTTTTTCGTCCTTATCCGAGAAGACTAGGTACTCGATCCTACCCCCCAATAGGACCAGGGACTTGAAAATATGAGAAAAATCCAATTTCCAAGAACTACTCGATCCTACCCCCCAATAGGACCAGGGACTTGAGAAAATATGAGAAAAATCCACTTTCCAACATGCCTGCACTGCCCGGGTTTAGAACCCGGGACCCTTGGCATGAGAGGCGAGCACCTTGCCTCTAGACCACCTTGTCCCCAGGTGGTGGTAGTCAAATCTGACCTTGCGTGGTTGTTACGCGCACAAAAATAAAATCTAATCTGTACAAACTTGTCGTACTCACCTGCCTTTTCTGTCGCTGCTTTTGTTGCCGGGTATTGTTATTACATTAAGGTAAGAGACATTTCAATATGAATTTATTATTTATTTTTCACCTTTCAAAATTACGTTACCGGCAAATATAAAAATTACGTTTGAAATCTTTCTTTTGATTTATAGCTGATCACGACGACTACCCCCATCCATCCCGGGGGTGTAATTATAATTTTAATATGCATGTGTTGATGTATTTGTGCTTTATCCTTCTCAGTATTAAATAGGGAAAATATTAAATATCAAAGTAAGCAAACCAGAAGGGGGCGCTGATTTGGGGAATTTCTTCTCTTGGAGAAAACATGAGGTCCATTTCGTCCCAACCAAACGAAGCTGATGACGAATAATGGGCTGAGGCCTCTTCTTGTGTACACAGTTATAAAAGACTAGACTAAAGTGATATCCCTTACATCATAGAACGGACATGGAGACCTGCATAAAATTACATGCATATCTATGAAGTAAACTATTCAATGTTTAAACAACTTGATCCAGACGTAACTTGCATTTAGAACCACGGATATCTCTTGCATCAAGCACTGGATTCCATAGCAAGATCGTTACATGACATGTCACTACTTGGCTAATGAAGTCATTTTGCCCAACCTGCTATCATTTCAAGCATAATAGTTTATGCTAAATTACTTACAATATTATTGCTCTTGGGTCTCACATCTTTACCACTGTATCATCTCTT
This sequence comes from Onchidella celtica, assembly GCA_963931925.1. NCBI lineage: Eukaryota > Metazoa > Mollusca > Gastropoda > Systellommatophora > Onchidiidae > Onchidella > Onchidella celtica. The sequence continues at coordinate 75,628,942 of OZ007569.1, forward strand.
TCATGCATGCAAGGTGTAATTTAAGTGACTATCTGAAACAATTGTAAATTATACATTGATGCAAGGTCTGTTGACTGGCCCAGAATTGTCTGTTTACTGGCCCAGAATTGATGTCACGGGAGACGACAATAAATTAGCAGGAAGGTTCATTTGCCACAAAAAGATCGACCAAGATAATAAAACTGTTATTTCTCAAGCCATAAAAAAAGTAACAAGCTAATCCAACAGCCAATAACGTGTGCATGGATTTCCCACAATAATGATGGTAATAGAAGGTGGAGCTGCAGGCCAGACCTTTTTATTCTCCGTTTCTGGCGATTATGAAAAAAACATCAAAGCTTTTCCTTGCCTGTACCTGGTCTGACTCTGGCAGTTATGCGAGCGAGGACGTGAAAATCATTGTGGTAAAACGGCAGGAGGACGTACACTTGTTCTAATCTATGCATGTCTCTTTCTCCCGACAAAGTTCCCATAACTCGAGCTACTCCTGTTACTCTGGTCAGAAAACTCGTAAATTCGACGTTAGAATACTTTTCTTTCATTTTTGTTTTGTTGTTGTTGTTGTTAAAGCCCGATCTTTATAAAGATTTCTCCCCCCCTTCCCTTCTCTGTCCCCACCGACTGATCACCGTGCCACCGACTTCAATGGTGAGACTGTAAACTATTGGGAAGGTGGCAGAAATTAAAGACAACTGACACAATTTATTCCTCTATTCCGGTGTTCTCATTTCTATGCCAAGGTTAGGTTGTCTACGCTTCTAGCGGATGAAAGACAAACATTCAATGGAAGGAAAACGACCAGTATATAATTATTGTAAGAGGGCCGGAGGAGGAGAAAGAGGAGTGTCTGGAGCGAGCTGCACCCAGTGACTCGGCCCCTCACCCTCCATTCACCAGCCAAATGCCTTGAATGAAATATCCGCAGGATTGACATGTGTAGGATCGGATCTGTGCACAAATCTGGCCCCAAACAAAGCCCCTACGAAAGGGAGATGAATGGACGACTGGTCCACATCGGCACTTTTCTCCCTCAGTCCCGTGCAAATCTATGTGAAATTACCATTGATCTCTTAAAATGTCAACAATTCAGGGGTTAAAAGGGTGTTTGGGGTCTCAAGTTGCCGCTGCACCACAAGCACGGAGGTCGCGCAGTTGAATGTTTTTCAGCGTGAAACTAAACAAAACTGACGCATAAATATTCCCAGTCTCGAACCAGCCACAAAATGACAGTTGAAACTGCGCGAGAAACACTCGTCATAAACCCTGCGTGTGCTTATGTGTGGGAAGGCTTGTTAGCAAAGAAGCATGTCCGACGACAATCTAGCTCTTGTACAAAGACAAAATGCAGCATTTTAGTATCCACTTTTTAAAAATTTATCTTTAAAATATTGTCTGGCCACACAACCAAACATGGGAGTTTTTTTAAAATAGTTTTTTATATATAATTTCTAAGCTGAAAAAATTAACTGCCATTCACTGACAAATTAAAAACTTTTTAATTGAATTAAATGACGCACAAAAAATAATCATGTATAACAGAACTAATGATGCACTCTGATTGCTCTCAAGACAAGCTGCGTTTTGGTTGATTTCTGTTTCAGCGAGTCCTGAATGGGGCCATTCAATGTAACAGATGATGTGGATATTGCCACAAGAGAGCTCTCTTCTTTTGCCTGCAAGAATAGGAAAAAAGGAGCACAGGTACACGTACTGGCTGGGGAGTCCTGACAGAGTAGGCTGATCACATAATTATATACAAAACTTGCTCAGTCTTGCAAAACTATCTGGCAAAGTCTTTGATCCTAATTATCAACCAGTCTACCTATCCCATCCCATTCCGCACTAAAGCCTTCCCACGTTAGATGGCCTTTCTACAAATTTTGTTTTAGAAAGCCTAGGCCCTAGGAGCCAGTGGTGCTGCAGTACCGCATTTATTAATCCATCCAGTGAACGTAAATCATTGTCTTTTTGGATAACTGGTTTTTTTAAGTGCAGTAGGATGATAAAAGTTAATCTAAATGACTTTTCACAATGTCTGCATGGGTGAAGCTGAGGCAATGACGCACTGAAGACGGCATTGACGATAATCAATCAAAAGTACACAGAATGTTCAAGGCTTTTGAATCGCTACTAACGGTGGCATGAGGACCGTCATGATACAATGGCACAAACTTTCTCTTTCATAAACATCGCAGAGCTCAATGTTGACATCGCGACTTCAGGACTGGCCAGTTTCCTCTCTCCAGCATCAAATTGTCCGTTCTCTGTCCCCCGTTTTCATTCAAGTTTGACTAATTATATGAAGAAATGTTCATCTTCTTTCAGGGTTGTCCGAGCACGAAACGAAATCGTAGATAGAACAAATGCATCTGTGCTTATTTCGGTAACCAATCAAGAAAGGGAACGAGATTTTTTTTTAAAGTCACTTGGAAAACAACGGAGAAAAAATCGTTTCTCTAATGCCCCAGTTCCCAGATCTCTAGATTACCTAACCTAAACTTCCAGAAATACTCAAAACTGATGCAAGTGGGGAAAACATAAATATTTATCGACAAAACTAGTTTTTTGGTAAAGTAAAAAACGTTTCAAAACTTGAGCATTGGACACCATTAAGTGTGCCTGTTTCAAATCATTGCCGAACACTGCAGCTGGCGGATTAAAGAATTCCTAGAGAATTTCTACAATGCCATCCCCTAACTCAGTATTACTAAAGTAACTCGCCGTCTAGGGTGAGAAAGTCGATGGGCAAAAACAGAAGGGAGGGGGGAAATGACGTCAAACCCGGGGAAATTGTAGCGTTGAGACGCGTGAACAGGCTAACTAAACTGACAGTTTGACAGGGCAAAGTTTAAAGGGAATTGAAGGTTAAACCCATTTCATCACTCATGCTGCACCACACCTGCCCCTTACAAAAATCTTCGAGGTCCCTGAATATTTAAAAATTTAAAAACAGAGGCATCATTAACAGAGAGGATCAAGCAATGTCTTTAAAAGCCAAGCAAGCGCCATGTATGTGTTCCCCGCGCCATTTAATTGAAACATTACCCGGGACATGTTCGGCGGAAATGAAGTTAACTCCCCCTGCCGTTCGGAAAATTTGGAAGAGTGATTCGCTCTTTGTCAGGCCATGTTTAATTCAGATAATGCAGATCAATGTGAGATATTTAAACAGGGGCCATTGGCTATCGGCTCACAAATCGACATACAACAGACGCTTTCACACAATGAATGAGATCACACATTACAGCTATGATCCTGGATGAACTCTATGAGAATCATAGCAAATATGCATCTATTATTGCCATACAATGTGACATTAACTAGAGATTTCTCAAAGTAAACCTAGTGAACAATCGACCGGGAAATACAGGACTTCCTTCTTTAAAATTCACAGCGACCTTCAAACATCCATTGTAAGGCTGTGAAAACAAAACGGATTTATTTTCGGATTTTACTCCCTGGCATGATGATACAATGGCAAACTTTTAATCCAGTAAACTTTATCGGAAATACAGTGTTCGCTTTGTCCCTCCCCAGCAGTAAATCAGTACCTTAATAATGCACATATTGTTAGAAGATTCGGGAATACTTTATGTCTGTGTTGGAGATTAGGCAAACGGGTGGGCATGGGGCCAGACAAAGAGTATGGACATCAGATATTGAAAGACTCCAGATTTCGCTGTATTTAAATCTGTGCTCCTCCCGCACCTTATATATATATTACAATAACACAATGATGGCGCGATACTTCAGACGTGAGATTAACTAGAATCTTGGGTGAGATGTTACCACTCCCTGCTAGCGCAAAGTTCTCCATCATTAGACTTCCTCGCAGTCTCACAAAATGGCTGGAACTTGGTTTTCTTGTTCGATTTAATACGCGCATTCCTCGTTTGCTCAGAACACAAGGCACTTAACATGTTTCAGCTGCTGTCCAAACTACAATACCTGAACGTCCTCTATTCTCTTAACTGTTTCATAATCGTTCAGTCCAAACTCCTAGCAACGTTTCATTTAGTCAGAATCCTCAGACGCGCGAGCTCCGAGAGACGCCTCAGCCACACGTTGAAAACCCTTTCTTGTGAATCATTTATATGTCCGTTTTCAGTGGCATCGCAAATCAAGAGATAGGATCAGAGAAAGAAATGTATAGCCCACCATCACAGTGGAACTCTCCTCAAATGATTTACATTTCTTGACTTCATTGTTTGTCAGTTTGTGACCTTACCAAAGTCAGTTTGCCTCCCTTAATCACTAACACTAACCTTTTGCCACGGCTAGAATTCTATTAATTTCCTTTCAAAGATGCCTTAATTCCCCCCACTTGCAACATCTCAAGCTAAGCTCATCATCTGTATTCAGTCTCAATTGTGTCAGCATCTTGCTTGGTTAAAATCTATTCCACTTTGCTTTGCCTGAAAGTAGGAACGTTGAGTGAACAAGAAAAAAACAACAACACGGAGCTGTAATACAAGTATAATCTGAAGCAGATCACACAGTTTGGCAGGTTGCTGGTATTTTAGATAACATTAGTGAATGGCGCTGGAAAAAAATTGGTTTCTATAAAGAAGCTGTGGCAAAATGTAGAACAAGAAATGTGTTGGTAGGAGTGGCGAGGTCTACCAAGAAAGAGAATCCACAAGTGTTTGGGCTTTACGAGCAGGTTGACTAGCAGACAAATAGGCTGGCAATCAGATTGTTATCTTTAGATGAGTTCGCTGGAAGGAAAGAAAGGGAGATTGACAGGTGAAGTCTTGGTGAAATACAGCACGAATATTGCAGAAACTGCCAGATAATAGACCGTGTGAAGATTACGAGAAAGTAAGAAGCGAAGAAGGACAAACGGACGAGGGAAAAGGAAAATAAGACAGAGGAATAATAACAAAGAATCCAACACTGAACAGGCGAAAAGGAGAGCAAGAATGAGAAAGATAGTGGTAGGAAAAGGGTAAGGACAGAGCAGAGAGATCTGACTAGCACCAGCACTAGCACCAGCACTAGCACTAGCACTAGCACTAGCACCAGCACACACTTGCTGCCAAGTTGCGTAACTCAGGGTACGATAAACCCGCTTCACGTTGCTTACCTCCCCCTTTCCAGTGATGCTTTTTGGTATTTTGCCATGTGCTGCGACCTTCAACGTTGGTTTTTTTCTCTCTCTCCCTCTGCCTCGCTTCTTTTCTCCAAAATGTTCTAGGTGAGGCATTAAGGAAAACAGAATGCTGCCTCTGCACAATTTATGCTTAGAACGATGTTTGCCTCTTTTGTTCAGTAGTGAGTCAAGATTAAAACAGAAGATCTGCTAGTAAACAACATACAAAACAGTTCCACAAATCCTACAGGGGTGGGGGGTCGTCAAAGTTGTCTGTCTCTGACGCTGAAAGAATAAAACGTGATGGTTTACAAAACAAAGTCAAAATATAATTCGCAACGTGCAAATAATAGCCACCAAACTACCAGACACACATTTTGCTGTTTTGTGGTAGTTTTTTTTTTTGGAGGGGGGGGGGGGTGGCCTTGTAGATATTAATGTTTGCTGCCAAGCTTCTCTGTGATTGTAGTAGTATAACTAGTAACTTTACTCTCCTACACTATCATTATGACCAAAAGTATCTTTCGGTAAATTATGGAGCCTGGTGACCTACATCCGCCAGAGAATTCTTGTCTTAGATAAAGAATGCATTCACTGAGTGAGCCAAAAAAAAATCTATTACCATATCAACACCCCCCCCCCCCTATCGCTAGTAGAAAAGCGGGGTATCTACCGGAAACAGATGTTACCAGGTGTCCTTCAGAGTGAAAGCTTGCGACAAAGCGTCAGGGGTTCCTCCCAGATATTTGGTCGTTTTCGGGGCAAATGACGCAGGAAAAACAGGCAGATACAAATTATGGACACCATTTATAAACCTATCTCCAGATAAATAGAGCTAAACATGATCTAATATCAATAATAATGGAATGGCTTTTTCCACAAGTAAAATGGCAAAAGTAACACTCGTTGATTCATGGTGAAAACTTCACGATGTTTGTAAAGTGTTCAGTGAGAAGATATGAATCAGACAGGTAAACAGACTGGTAGACAAATACACGGATAGGTAGACTGAGAGAGTTAGTCTGATAAAATAATTTAAATAATTTAGCACCGTTAAAATTATCTTTCCATTGCTGTTCCATAGTTCCTTAGTTCGTGATTTGTTTTAGTTCCTGCCCCCAGAGACTCTTTCTGAGGTTTGTTGGTTTGTTTGTTTTTATAAACTTTAGTACCGGTACTGTTATCTTAAAATACGAGCAGTTAGATATTGTCAAAAGGATAGGCATTATTCTTCATTGTCTATCTGTTTGTGAAGAGATAACAATCATAACGTGTTCTGTTTCGGGCCAAATTTCCTCAGATTTTGTGCCAGTGTAATCACTAGTTGTACACGTACATTAACTGATGAAGTTGTTCGTTGTTTCTCAGACCACTTGATGTCATTAATTATTGCGTTATCTGTCACTCTAAATTTTCAATAGTGTCTACACTGGTGCTTAAAATGAACAAGAACGGAAAGATAAAAGTAATAGGACCCCCCCCCCCCCCGCCCATCACACACACACACATATATGCGGCCAACCTGAAAACAAAATACTGATAAATCATCATCAGTGCGATTGTAGCAAGGTCAACAAACAAAGAAAAAGATATGTCCTGGGAATCAGAACATCTTTCAGTCTCCTCACTAACCACGATCTATCCCAATTGAACAATTAAAATGACTGTCCGTGCAGGTGTCACTCCTTATCGGGCTCCGACTTCAGTATCCTGATTCCCCAATTCTACCGACTTTAAGGACGACGATTCCATCGTTCAAAGCATAATCACAAAAACATTCTGCACCAGCCATCTGAGTCTTTTATACATGCTGCAGTGTGCATCTTTGTGCTTCAAAACACTCTTAAGTTGTTTGGCAAAGAAGAAAAAAAAAACTGGGGTAAAGAGAACAGTTTAGAATATCCAATCCGTTGCCAACACGAATGTCATTACCATCCAATGACGTCAACACAGAGTGTAGCATCACAGGTTCTTGCGTAGATCCAAGTTGTTTTCCTATTGGCTTTTTACCTTGCTGTGCTCGCTTCTTGTTTTTCAGGTCTCATTCTGAACTAGAAGTTTGCCAAAGATAATTTGCAGATTTATCATTTCCACAGTTTGGCAACTGTTACGTTACTACATCGTTACGGTCTTGTTATTTCTTTTCTTACATGCCAAGCTGGAGTTCATTGACATATAAACTTTTTACTCTCTCTCTCTCTTCCTATCCTAGCGTCATCTGTTTATCCGCCCATCCACTCGTATCTATCTATCTATCTATCTATCTATCTATCTATCTATCTATCTATCTGTGTCTATTGACTAGATCTATCTATCTACCTGTCTGTCTGTCTGTCTATCTATCTATCTATGTCTATTGTCTAGAGCTATCTATGTATGTCTCTTTCTCTGTGTTTATCTGACTGTCTATCTAAATATGTCTGTCTGTCTGTGTCTGTATATCTGACTGTCTGTTTGCCAATGAGAGCAATCACTGAAAGCTAGGGGCAACAACTGAATGAAGAACAAAAGCCAGAAAGCTGTTGATGACATCAGAGACCAAAGATGAAGTGAGTGAAGTATGAAGGAGGAGGGGGAGATAAAAAGCCAAGGAACATGACAAGATGCAGTTCTAGTTACCATCATCATCATCATCATCAATAAGTGGTGGAGCATCTCTCAGTCAGAAACCACTGGGAACGGCGAGACCGGGAGAGGGCATGAGTCACTTGCAAAAATGTGGTTTATTGGGAAAAGTAAGGCTGAACGTGTAATTTTGCATGACAGGAAACAAAAGCGAGATAGGCTTACTGGTTGAGGCCGAAAGGGCTCGTGGAATAAAAAAAAGTGGCCACAGTAGAGAAAAGGTCAAGTATTTACATATTATTAGCAATCATCAGGCCGTTGTTCTTGATGGTAATGATGCTGGGCCTATGGTCGTAAAAAGGTTAATGACTTGTTTTATGAGGGATGAGTGTACAAAAACGTTGATTGTGTTTGGGGTAGCGAGGGCTGGAATAACATGACTGCATTTGGGAAATGAGTACGACATGCACAAGGTTACCGTGGAGAACAGAATGTAGGGTTTGAGATGGAAAAGATGAATTGGATAAAGACACGGGATGAGACAGAGAGACTAGGGCAGGGATTCTCAACCTGGGGTTATATTTCGCCTACTCAGGGGATGAATTAAACCAACAAAAAAAAAAATGCCGATTCTGGATTTGCACTTATTTATATATACTAGTGTAAGGACCTGTTCAAAGAACGGGTTGCAATGTACTACGTGGTAGTAGTGGTAGGACGACCTGTCCTTCTCCGTAATTTAGGAGGCATGTAGATCTAGATCTAGTTACTCCGTCGGCACACAGATTATGTAGATCTAGGTAGAAAACAACTCACAACTGGCACAGTAACACCCGCAGGGCCCGTGCATAAGGCAGACAGCACAGAAACTCATGCCTTCAAACTTTGAAATGCAGCCGGAAGTTTAAAGTCAAAACAAAACAAAGGCAGGAGGGAGGCCATCACTGTTAAGGAGAAAGCATTATTGGATATTTTTAGGCCTATTTTCATTTATTGCAAAATTACGATACTTCGCTTTCAACTTTCATGTCAAAGGAATAGACATAGTAGCAAAAAGAACTATCTTTCACATGTAATTTTTTCAGGTCTGGGCATTTCTTCCTCGCAGCAGTGAATTTTTTTCCTTGCTGTTTATATATATATATATTTGTAATAGCCCATCTGTTCATCATTAGCTATTCATAAATAAGTGCAATAATATTGTGCTGTTATTATTGTCATTGTTATTTGAACTTAAAACATTCATGTCAAGAACAGTTCTTGTTTTTTTGTTTTTTTTTTGCATTTCCCCTTTGCCGATTGCGTTATTACGGTAGAAGTGTAAACTAATATAACAGAACAAAACACGGTGGGGATGAATTAAATTACTTTCGAAAACAGCCGAGAACCTTTGATATAGGTCAACAAAATGTTAGCCGAGAACCTTTGGTATAGGTCAACTAAAATTTTTACATCCCGACCGAACCTGCAATTTCACACCGGTCTGTCTAAAAAGTTAATGTTTTTGAATCCTGGGAAAAACTTTAGACCTGCCAGTGCCAGGGACATTCCACATTTTACTATATCTGTTCAACAACTTCATCGTTGTGTTCTGAATTTCAATGGCCTTTTGAAGAATTATGATTTTTTAAAAATAAAATGAAGTATTCCAGAAAAGACGGTAAAACACGCCAAATAATATAAATAAATTGCATGAAAGATGTTTTTTAAAATACAAATGAAAAATAAAACAAGCCTTAAAAAAGACAGGCTTCCTACGAAGAAGCACAGCGTTATCGTTTTTACTTCAAACTAATTATTTCATCCACGGCCTACTTGCAAGGTGCGCGTGTACTTTTTCAAAGTTGGCGACATAAGGTGTGAACGGTCAGATCTATGAGCTACACAGATGTCTTTGCGCCATGTCATATTGTGTTGTTGATAGCACAGTTAATAGGGATATCCATCTATTCATAGACACATACATACACAGATTCATCTATCCATCCATTCTTCCTTTATAAGACATTTTCTGTAACTATGCAGAAGCGCCAGGGTTTGATCTGTCAGTGTGTAGGGCCTACAGTCTATGCTGACAGTATGGAATAACTGATCCTCCTTCCTCAACGTATATTTTAGGTGTCAAAAGTATCATCAATCTCATTGTCACTTTCTCTAAAGAACACACTAAAGCTGATGCTAGGGCAGCGTGATGGTCGTTTCATGGATTTTGTTCCTGGATGATAATTAAGGCAATCATGTTTCATGATCCACTACATGATTTATCTCAAGAATGTACAGAAAACCGGCTGACAGGACAGATCATCCATCCATGGACAGACGGAGAAAATGAAAAACAGACAGTACAGACAGTATATAAACATACGCATACCCGGATGGCTAAATATATATATAAGAAACACGCACAGTTAGACAATCAGAGAGAGGAGAGAGAGAGAGAGAGAGAGAGAGAGAGAGAGAGAGAGAGAGAGAGAGAGAGAGAGAGAGAGAGAGAGAGAGAGAGAGAGAGAGAGAGAGAGAGAGAGAGAGAGAGAGAGAGAGAGAGAGAGAACTATGACAAAGTGCCATGCATTCTGCAAATTTAAAAGCATACAGTGTTGAGCGTCTTTCGATTTGATAAACACATTGGAGTTTGGGGGGCGAATAACTAGAGATAAGGTTAACAACCAGAAATTACAAATGCTCGAGATTTTGGCGATGTTTGACCAAGTCCCTGTTGTGCACTTTCGAACCCCCCCCCCCTCCCACACACACACACACGCACACCGGGAGTATTCGACTGTTTCATTAGAAACATAGCCTATATTAAATGTTTATAATAATCATAATCAAACATTTGATTTTGTTGAAAAATGTCCACAAAATTGAACTTTTTAATTCAATACTGTAACTGGAAAACGTACGCACGGTTAACAGGTTTTCTTTTCTCTCCCGCCACCCATCCCCCACTCCCCTTTGCACGTATACTGGAAGCTACTCCCACTCTCCACCTCTCCCAGCATACGTATTTTATTATTTTATGTCTGGCCACCAAAGTTCAGGCAGCGTCCCACTGTTGCTTACATTAGTTTCATCCAAGTTGTGGAGTTGTGGGCTGAATGACGAGCAAGTCACAGATTCTATGGACAAACCAGAGCGGCTTGTAAAGCGAACGACATATATGCAGTTTGTACTGGAAGATTTTCATCATGACACTGAAAGCTATAATTCATTACGGTACCATCAGTGAAGCTGGGTTTTTCAGTGTGTAATTTTAGTTCAGATGCCTCCACCTACTTTATACATGTATTCCCATTTTTGACCAGAAAAAGAAAAAAGGCCATGGGGGTAGGGGAAAATGGCTGAATAAATTATGCCCTGCCCTGGCCTGCCCTGCTATCCTTCTGCAATTTCCATGGCAGTAGAAACTCTGAAGACACCGCTGAGAATCGTTAGAGCTGGTGAAATGTCATAGAGTTGCACTGGGTGCCGCAAACGGAGACTCACACCTGTATGCTTCAACACCTGCCTTGCAGCTCAATCCTTTTGAAATTTTAATGAGCGCATGCTTGGGACTAATAGCCCTGGCTAATGGATGGTGATGAGACGCTGTTGGTTCAGTTTTTGCCGTCGACAACAAACGGTGAGCGCTCTTCTAGACAGCCAAAAGCGCAATCTCTCCACAGACGAACTGTGAAGTTGACATTGGCAAGAATTTTTTTTAAAGATTCTTTGTGTGCGTATTTTTCTTTCAAGAGAACAACTTCTGTATATTCTAAAATACACATATCTTTAACAGCTAAAATTCCTTACATGCATGTAATACCAGCTGCACTATTTTAGAAAGGCAAAGGCATTTTTCTTCCCGGAAAAAAATTGGGAACAGAACGGTTGAAATCTGCAAGAGTTTGACTCCACTGAATAATGACACTGTATGCCAGTAAGCGAGGAGGATGCTTCAGCTAATTGTTTATTTGGGAAAAACGTCCTGAGATATGTAAAACTTGGGTATTCTGCATAAAACGCCAGCAAATCTGTCATTGGCATGCTTGGATTTCATCTAGATTGTTCAAAATAGTGTGACGAAATGGAAAATTTATTTTCATCCCCTTTTCCCAGAAATAAACCCAACTAAGTTTGGTTGAGAGATTAAAGTTATTCCTATACATTGGCTGCAGTCACATAATGCGTAATTTGTGTCCATTGCCTGTTATGAATGACCAAGCAAGGAATGATGTCAATGTTCCATGACGTTTATTTCCTTTTGCCTCTATTATGATTATCAGCTTACTTGCTGGACACGCTGAGAATTAATAACAATGTCAAAGCTTCAACAAAAGGAATAGTACCCAGCATTGCAAGCCATAGCTCTAAAGAGAACCAGCGGCATGGACACTTCCGATTACCTGCATTAGCAAAGGACACGCGGGATACCTCCGTTTTGATGTGCACTAATTCTTTATGGCAAGCGGTTTCCTCTTCTTCCAGTTTCTCAAACAATCAGTCACGCATTGAAGTTTATTCACCTGTGAGTTGAAGGAGATGCCAATTTACTAATCGATAACGCGGAAATGTCTCAAGTGCAGATCCCAGGAAATGTAACTGGTGAAGTTCGTTAATGCAAACAAACAGAAATGAAAACACAAAGAAGACGATCGGGTTTTTATCATACACACCTGCATCAACATAAACACACTCTCACAAACAAATGCATCCGCATATCAGGTGCAATAACGATAAACAGCCGCTATTACTATTACAGATCAATTTATTACGTTATGAATTTAGTTTCAGTATCCCAACACTATTAATATTTTCTGTGAAGTCCGTTTGATAAGCTCATCTTTCGCACCGCATGAGTGCCTTGTAGAGCGGAATAAATGCACGATATGATACCCGGGCTTTGCTCACTCTCTGACAATGATCCCTGGTACACTCATGGAGCGCATGCCTTTGTTTCATCAGTTCTCGCTATTTGAAACACATTCAGCCTCGGACACTCCTCCGAGATATCTGTGGTCTTTTACTGGCGCAAATTCAAAGTGTCAAAACTCCACAGAACTAAGTGTAAATTGGCGCTGAGATTTTCCAATTCGCATACTTGGCGTACATTTCGGAAATGTGCTAATGAAAAACTGGAAAGTGCAAAAAAAAAAATAAATAAATAAATAAAATATATAAAGAATATAATTTCTCACATTTCAAGGCCTTGAAGAATTAGGCGTTTTGATGCCTGAGCTTTAGGTTAGATATAGCTGGCCACTGTGACAGTGAGGAGGTGAATACAAAAACACACACAACATCAACAATTCCTGCACAACTTTGGATTGAAATTATTCACTTCCGCCCAAATGTTCCAAACAAAGTTTCGGTTTGTTTTTTAACGAATGCGAGCTTTAAGAATTCATTCAAACGAAGTTCACCATGTGCATCCAGGCAGACTCCATGGCGTGCCAGACTCGCTTTGTTGGTGAAAGTCATCAAACGATTTCATGTTAGATCTAGTGCCAACCCCCTGCTATAGATGGACCAGTTTCTGTCAAGTTACTCACGCATTAGGGTCTTGAAGCTTTGTTCTTAGTAGTTTACAACACAGAACATTATTATGGTGTTGCTAATGTGTTCATAAAATTCTCAACGTTTATTCCCAATTCCTTCTCTGCGAGAAAAGTAGCTGGTGTTATCTCCTTTGGTGACAGCATGTGGCTATAAAATCTACTTAAAAAACAAACTATGTTTTAGGGTCATCACCTGCCTTCTTGTAAGCCACAAATGACAAGTTAAGGAACGTTCATATTTATAAATGATAGTATATTGATATACATATATATAGATACATGTCTGAGCTTATTCATACATAGCTTAAATACAATAAATTTCACACAACCTCAGATAAGGCAAAAGCAAAACAAACAAAAATGGAATTCAGTATTATCCGAAAGTAGTTTCTTGGCTTCCAGTTAGAAAGATTCATATATGCCTCTGCCCCCCCCCCCCCAAAAACCCAAATAATAGCTCATGCAGGTTGGGAAATTTTAGATACGTGCATTCTGCAGTTTCGTCGACACTTTTCACTAAATTCTTCACTCAATCGCCGCTTCCTAGGCTCTTGGTCTGTAAATAGCTCAGGCTCAATCTCACGGACATCTGCCTTAATGATATAAGCTCATCGAGGGCTTTAAAAGAAAAAAAAAGGAGAGGCTCGCTGGAATGTCTTACACGTGCGATGAGCTGGAATAAGTATATGATTAACCTTACCCATTACATTTATCCTTCCTCTAATCAATATCCCCCTTTTTTTTTTTTTTCGCTGTTGGTTTGTTTTTCTTCAACACAGTCCAATCAGTAATCCTTCATATGTTTTATCTACATAACACTATAGCACACAGAAAATGAAGTTATCAAGAAAAGCGACGATACACGATAAAGTGCATATGATGGAATTTTTATTTTTGTTTTAATGCCGTCCGTGAGCCATTCCTCGCCCACAGAGTTCTTACCATTTTCTACTAAACTTTAAATCTCTTACAGCTGATTGGCTGATGTCCAGATCTTACACTCTTCCTGCTTCACTGTAATACTATAAAACTCCTGGGGTCACAGCAGCTCATTGCTCTAAAAGTTTCACGGGCAGTTTGAAATTCCCATGTATTCATTCTGCTCATCAGCTTTTTAGAGGCCCGATAATCAGTCGATTGGTGCAATCATTTCCTGCAATGTCGTCATGGGCATAATCTCATTCTAGTTATTTTCGAACATTTAAGGTTCACTGGCCGCAAGGGAGATTCAAATTTGATGAAAGAGTTGGAGTTCAGGGAGTGGGGATCATTCGGGAATGACCTTGGGGATAAATTTAATTTGGTTAGCTTAATTTTCGGTATTATATGTATTTCATCTACTTTTGCTGCATCGAACCGCTGGAACGTAGAACGATTCCAATCATTTCTTTTCTTTACTTTTTGCTTATCTAATCACTTTGTTTGTAAATCAGCAAAACTAGTCTAAAGTGTGTGTAGTTAAAAAGACTGTTTATTTGACTAGTTGCCCCGATTTTTATTTTTTTTTAAATACAGAACGGGGCGGGGGGGAGAGTTAGTCTTCCCACCTCCCCCCAGTAGCTGTCAGTCAAAGCGCTCATACTTGGAATGGTTCTAGTGGACAAAGGTCCGTCCTCTAGGTAACGACAGTTATTAGTTCTGGTCCTAGCCTTTGATCTGACATTTTATCTAGCTGTTTGCCATGCTGGTCAATCTTGCAGGCCTCGCCAATTGTTGTTGAAGGACACCGGGCCTATGTCTTCAGGAAGAGTCAATGCGGAATGCTGGCGAGCGTGTCGGGGGAAAGGACGTGGTGGTGAGGGAACAATGAGAGACACGGAAGAGAAAGTAGTGAACTTGGTAGTGTTCTGGTGGAATCTACTTTGAGTTTTGAGTTGGGAGAAATCAGGTGGACATTATCACCGCCACATTGTGCTAGGAGTGAGCAAGGCAATAGACAGAATGTAACAGAATGACAGGACAGAAGGAGAGCCTACCAGAGGCGCTCACCAATCACTCGCATGTTCTGGTGGTAGTGGGTTAGTACTGGTGGTAGTGGGGTAGTACTGATGGTCGTGGGGTAGTACTGGTGGTCGTGGGGTAGTACTAGAGGTAGTGGGGTAGTACTGGTGGTAGTGGGGTAGTACTGGTGGTATGGGGTAGTACTGGTGGTAGTGGGGTAGTACTGGTGGTATGGGGTAGTACTAGTGGTAGTGGGGTAGTACTAGTGGTAGTGGGGTAGTACTGGTGGTATGGGGTAGTACTGGTGGTAGTGGGGTAGTACTGGTGGTATGGGGTAGTACTAGTGGTAGTGGGGTAGTACTGGTGGTATGGGGTAGTACTGGTGGTATGGGGTAGTACTGGTGGTATGGGGTAGTACTGGTGGTATGGGGTAGTACTGGTGGTAGTGGGGTAGTACTGGTGGTATGGGGTAGTACTGGTGGTATGGGGTAGTACTGGTGGTAGTGGGGTAGTACTGGTGGTATGGGGTAGTACTGGTGGTATGGGGTAGTACTGGTGGTAGTGGGGTAGTACTGGTGGTAGTGGGGTAGTACTAGTGGTAGTGGGGTAGTACTGGTGGTAGTGGGGTAGTACTGGTGGTAGTGGGGTAGTACTAGTGGTAGTGGGGTAGTACTAGTGGTAGTGGGGTAGTACTGGTGGTAGTGGGGTAGTACTGGTGGTAGTGGGGTAGTACTAGTGGTAGTGGGGTAGAACTAGTGGAAGTGGGGTAGTACTGGTGGTAGTGGGGTAGTACTGGTGGTAGTGGGGTAGTACTGGTGGTAGTGGGGTAGTACTAGTGGTAGTGGGGTAGTACTAGTGGTAGTGGGGTAGTACTAGTGGTAGTGGGGTAGTACTAGTGGTAGTGGGGTAGTACTAGTGGTAGTGGGGTAGTACTAGTGGTAGTGGGGTAGTACTAGTGGTAGTGGGGTAGTACTAGTGGTAGTGGGGTAGTACTAGTGGTAGTGGGGTAGTACTGGTAGTAGTGGGGTAGTACTGGTGGTAGTGGGGTAGTACTAGTGGTAGTGGGGTAGTATTGGGGTGGTGGTGGTGGTGGTGGTAGTGGGGTAGTACTGGTGATAATGGGGTGGTACTGGTGGTAATGGGGTAGTACTGGTGGTAGTGGGGTGGTACTGGTGGTAATAGGGTAGTACTGGTGGTAATGGGGTAGTACTGGCGGTAATGGGGTAGTACTGGTGGTAGTGGGGTGGTACTGGTGGTAGTGGGGTGGTACTGGTGGTAGTGGAGTGGTACTGGTGGTAGTGGGGTGGTACTGGTGGTAGTAGGGTAGTACTGGTGGTTGTGGTGACCATGATGATGATGGTGGTGGTGGGAATTTTAGGACATGATGATCATGACGGCTATGGTTTGTGAAAACGGCAACGGCAGTAATAATTGTTGTTGTTGTTGCCTTACACGTGTTCTCCTGGCGCAAACAGTTTCAGTCAAAGTAGTAGTAGTGGCAATATTTAGTGGTAGTGGCGGTAGTAATTGTAGAGATCAAAGAGAGAGTAATACACTATCTTTATAATGACTGTGATGTAAGCAGTTTTTTTTTTTTTGCTTGAGGGATTGTTGCTTATTCTCTGCGTGCATCTCTCTCGCCCTCTCTCCCTTCTCCCCCTCGGGTACAAAATCTATTTCTGGTAACTCGACCCGGTGTAAGACATGTTTTATCTCCAGCAATTTATGCATTTCAGTGCCTAATCGTAAAAAGGCATAAAACTTGACTCCGGTGGATAAATGTCTCGTCTTTACATAGCCCATCCCATTCCTCACCTTGCTAAACCCAGAAATACGTACACTATGAATGGATACCGGGGGTGCTGGCTCACAATTTATCTTATTCACGTACGGTAGCTCCAAAACTAACAGGTACGTTTCGAAAGACACATGTCAGCTTCAGCATGGCGCTCTCTCTCTCTCTCTCTCTCTCTCTCTTTTATAATGTCTTTTCTCCGACTAATCTCCTTTCCCTTTCTGTCAACGGCATTCCGTAATTTTAAGTTGTTACTTCTTTCTTCTGTTTGCTTGTAACCTAAGACTGAGAAAAAAAGTTTACGAAATTAGAAAGTTTACCTCTTCATTTGTTGTTGTTGTTAATATTGTTGGTTTTTGACAATACATTTTGTTCCTTTTTGTTCTTACTTTCCAGCACCTCCACCTCTTTGTTCTGTTTCTCCATCTTCTCTCCAGAAACAATGAAACACATCGAGAATATTCACACAGACCACAGCCGGGTTCGAATGTTACTTTTGTATTTGAAACAAACAAATGCCCCCCCCCCCCACCCCCATTTCTTGTTTTTGGAAACACCCCAAACCGAGATCACTCAGAAGAAAACACCGTATCCTCTGCTCCACCCTCATAAAAAGAAGAAATCGGCGTTACTGTTTACGGTAAAATGGTGACAAGGACGAACTCTGTGACGAGAAACTGTGGCCACCGAAGATGTCGTTGTGGCCAAATAACTAAACCTAATCCTAGCTCTCAACCTAATCTTAAATCTCTCCAATCAATTATGTCCAATTTGGCCACATGACAGCCGTCCCACCAAACTTGAAACCTTCACCCCCAAAATAAGACTGTGTATGGCAGCCCAGATCGATGCTACTGGTAATCTTGCTTCAAAACTCATACACACCCGACAGAGTCCTACTAGCTAGCCTGGGCCGGGTACACTAGGCATGTGTGGGTATTCACTCATCTCCACAGGCTCAAAAGTAACGCAGGTGAGAATTTCAAAACTATATACAACAGCCGTGGCAAGGTGCTCTCCGTGAACGTTGGTTTCCCACGGTTTCTAGGCGGCTTGCCTGAAATACTCACCGAGAACTTCTTTCTTCGTTTTCTTTTCCTTGCCTTTTCTTCAACACTTTTTTTTTTCAGCATTTACCTTCACCGTGATTACTTTTACCTCGCTGTTTTTCAAAAGTTTCATTTGCGTGCGTGTTTTTTTTCCGGGGAGGGGGGGGGGGGGTCGCTCCATCAGCTCTTTTTAATCTACCTGAGGAGGGAGTTTTGTGCTCACGTCTACCTCCGCTATAACGATTTACCTTGCTTTAACTGTGTTTCCCCTTCCCCCATGTAACCTCAACCAATCTTCCTTTTTTTTCTGTTTTTCCTTTCGTTCTATCTTTACGCTTCATCGTAAAGGCTTACTACATGGCACGAGCCGAGAGGTGGTGCATGCGCATGTGGAGTTGGTGCGTTTGGACTTGAAGTTTTGTTTTTCTTCCTTTTCCTTTGCCTTACCTCAAACTGGTAACGATTTCTACGGTCTTGTGTTTCTCCTTCCCGCCATTTTACTGGCCAACGATGCAGCGAATTTTATCTTTGTGTAGATTTGCGATAATTGAAGTTCTCAATTTCCTAACTGGCACTGGAGAATATTTTGAGCAACATTTCAGAATTGGCAGAAAGAGTTGTTGACTCCCCCATTCCGAATTTAAGGGTGAATGAAGAAATGAACATCGTTGTTTCGTACATCCATGTAACTGCAAATATATGTGGAGATATTCCAGGAGGATGCAGAAAGTACTGTGACTCTAGTTTAAACACCTGCCAGTGTCAAAAACATCTCAAGAGCTCTTAACTATCATGCTTGTATTTCTTGTGTCTCCAGCAAATGCATCCAGATAGCCTTGCCCAAGTGCATAACAATAAAATGACCGCCCACTATTAAATGCTGCGCCTTGTCACTGAAGGTTATATGAGGACATAATTATTCTGGACCAGCTTGGTTGTGTTGTACAGATTGCGCTGAATCGCTCTTTAGCCTTGGCCACCCTTTCAACAGTGTAGTAACTGCTATAGAAGCCTTTTCATAATGGAAGTGTATATCCGCACAACATGTTGTATGGATATGGACAGTGCATATCCGTACAGCATGTTAACGAAAAGCGCGACTGGTGAGGGTTTGCTGAAACAAAACTTGGTATGGTGTTCACGAATTTAAAGTGACAACACATGGAATAGTCAGATGGACCTGGGGGCGTGAGGGTCTAGTCAGTTTGTATCAATGGGCGGTAGTCAGATTGACTAATCAGGCTAAAAGGGGTTGGGGTGGCCGTTGGTGATCGACGTACACTCAAGTATATTATTAGCGCAGATCACGCAATCTCCGAGTAGAAGTCGGATTGTTTTGCTACTAAGTTGATTTATATTTTTAAAAACTATGCAAATTAACAAGGTCAGTAATATGGTATTCCGGTGTGTGTTCTACGTCATCGAATTATGTGCGTTGTAAGGATTTGCACTGTCCATATCCATATACATGTTGTACGGATATGCGCTTCCTTTCATAATATACATTGTCCTGTTTCTCGTTATCTCTCCGTGACTGTAGACTTGAGAAACAGGATTGAAGTCACGTCTGGCTACATTGGAGAGAGAAATTAGGAGTGTTTCCTTGTCTTTGCTAAAAATACTTTCATTGATAATTCTTTACTGGTGTCAAAAATACTTGATGGTGAACCTCTTCCTTTTCTTAGCCTTCGATCTACCAACAAACAGATATATCGAAAGATCGACTTTTTGAGACTGAACACTGGATACAGAATGATCCACATTTTTTGTTTTGAATTCTATTTCTACTATAACTTACCTGAATGATCTACATCCAGGCCACGATGTCGATGACAATTCGTAGATTAGCAGTGTATGTATGCCTTAAGTGATTTTTCTGTATTACATGACACCGTAAAATACGATCTAGTAACCTCACTGTCATTGCCTTAGTGACGCTCCTTTCATTTTAGTCATCTGACATGAGGAAATGACGTGTTGGTTCATGGACATGAATGATATGATAAGAAATATTCTACACACGCATTAACATGATAAGAAATAGTCTGCAGTGTCAACGAATCGTGAAATAGAGTTAGGGCTCGGGACACACTTCCCTCTTTCTTTTGATTCTGGTTCCAAAACATTACAAATAGTTTACGGGTCTCTGCTTGCACCAAATACACTGGTTTCATTTTGCGTGCCTACTGACCTCAACTTTACGACAGAAATATTTCTGGAAGAGGAAAAATAATTCATGAAAAATGAAAACGACATGCTTAACACAGCAGGATATGAACGCTAACGTAACTCTAACCACAACTCCTATCTCCAATGCAGACCCCAAACGATAACAATAAAACAATAATGACAAAACTATGCATATCCAATTAGAAATGTTCTATACGAGTCCTCAGTGTAAACGACTTACTGAGGGTCAAAATCTGCACGACTGTTTACCTGCCCGAGTATCCATTTTTACCCTGTCCTTCTGTTAAGAAAGTTCAAAGGTTTGTGTGTGAAGTAGATGGGATGGTCAATTATCTCACAAACGGGGTTGAAAAGACATGGAAAGTGTTGATGGGTAATCTGGCCAAAAGAGTGGGCGTGGCTGGTGGTTGGAGGGGGGGGGGGTGTGGCAGCTGACACACAGAATACATTATCAGATAAGATGTTACTGTGGAAACTGTAGGTGATACAGGATTGTGTACACAGCAAAGGTCGGGGATGAAACAAGGAAAGAGGCTATCCACAAAGTATGTGGGCTCAAGTCTGACAACTATTCAGCACCCCTCCCCCCCCCCACACACACATACACATACACACATACATAATAATTACAGTTTACAAGTGTACGACCATTGACAAGGCACTGATGTTTTAAAATTTCACGTGACATTTTGCAAACATTTCACAGGGACTATTTGATTTTGTTTGACAAAATACATCGCTTATCTTCTATTTTTTTTATATTCTTACAACTTGTTTGTTGAAAAATAAAAAGTGAATGAAAGGAAACTTCTTCATTCATGACCATAATTGAAACATGTGTTTACGGTGCCCAGAGCACCAGCCCATGCACACTTTGTCTAGGCTGAGAGAGGTCATCCCACCCTTCTCCCTTTCCCAGCGTACGTAGGTTACAAGTGGCCACAAGTAGAAATGCGGTCACATGAAATAGCCTTAAGAGGAACTTTTCTGCAGAAAATGACAATTTCTCCAAATACTTCGAGTTACTGTCACCTAAACTCTACACGACATCATTTCCTGCACCAGATGGCAAAACGCCATAGTGCAGACATAGCAAGCCTGCAAAGAGACGCTTACATGATTACGAGCAATCTCGATGGAATTTTAGAAATTCCCCCGAAGAAAACATTTTACCCGTTCTGTCCATAGTATTTGATGATTGGAGTTAAAATGACTGATGAAATGCATTTTGATCTTGCCTAAGATGTGAAAGTATTAAGAAAATATTTTGCACATGCAGATCCATAAGAAACTTGATTAATGGGCAGCTGACAGGTGAAATGCAAATGACCCCAAGAGTGAACAAAGTAGGGCTAAGACGATACAACCACCGGGGACGCACCTTCTTGTACAGAAAAATGTGGCACACTTAGTGACCTCTCCGGTTATTTTCCGTGAGCGTTTGTCTAAGTTGGGAGACTTCGTTGTTTTTTCTTGTTGCATAATTCTGTTCAGCCCGGCGGATCTACGATAAAAAGCCACACTGAATACGTTGGGAGGAACAAGAGAAAGCTCAGCGTAAAGTGCATGAACTTGAATCCAGGTGATGCCATTCATTCAGAATAAATGGAAAGTAACAATGTTACTTTTCTAAGTGGCTTAGCTCGGAAACGGTAGGCTGCATTTCACTTTCACCAGAACCAAATTTATACAGAAATATTATAGTGAGGGACTGCGATACTTGTTCATTACACCTTTTCATACTGGCTGCATTTGTAAATCTCAACAGCCAGACAGACAGATCCACAGACGGACAAACAGACCGACAGATGGACAGACAGACATACAGAATGGTAGACGGACAGAAAAACGGACAGAGAGACAAAAGGACAGATAGACAAACTGACAGGCGGATGGATGGATGGATGGATGGATGAACGAACAATAAATCGCAGGTAACAGGGGAGTGGGTGCATTCAACCATCTACATTAAATTTCTGAAGAATTCTTTCCCAGCGGGGACTGGCCCACGAGTGTAGCTGGTGAAAGTGGAAACTGGTCTGATCAAATTCATGCTCATTTTCTCAGTTTTAAGGCTGCATCGTATTCTGTGCGTGTAATCGGCTGGACGCAATCATGTTGTACTGGAATATTCCCAGTGGATATGACAGAACTTACAACTGAAGACGAACAAGAGAAAAACAGGTCGCGTAAATAAGAAGTTTTTTGTTTCAAATATGTTGTTAGTTTGAAATCCAAACACCAAAAAAAGTACTAATTTGACCCCAAAATTTTTTTTTTTTTTAAAGTAACAGTAGGAATTTTATATTCAGTATTAATACTTTATGCGATTCCATATTTCATTTTCCTACCTATTGAATTGGATCACCAGTACACACAGTCGTCATGGTAATGGTTGGGCCTTCCCGTAAGCAGTAAGTCGCACATATTAACAACTGGATCGTATCAATAAACCATGTAAGCAGCAAATATGACCATCGTCCAGTTACATGCAGCTAACCCCAACCTCCAAAAAAAAAATTATATATATATATCAACGCGTACCCACTATTGTTTTTTTTTTGGGGGGGGGGGTTGTTTGTTTGTTACTGTTTTCATGAGATTAGCGTGATTTCAAGATAATAACTGTCCAATCTAACCATGCAGATGAATTTCCATTTTTAATGGTAAGACCGATCTCCAGAACTGCCCCTCCCCCCCCCCCCTCTCTCTCTCTCTTTCTCTCCCTCTCTCTCTCCTTCTCTCTCTTCTCTCTGTCTCTCTCATGTGCATGTGAATGCTACGCGATTAATTATGAGCATTCCAGTTTGAAGAGTTGAAGAAGCTGCTTCAAAGAACTAATTATCTGCCAAGACTCTCAAATGCCCTCCAATTCTGAGAAAAGGCCAGCGGTTGTCCCCGCTAGGAGCCAATCATTCTGCAGATCTGCGCCAAACTCCGCTGTGATAGGCGATGACACTGAGATTCCCCCATGAGCACTTGGCGACTTGAGTATTCCAGCCGTTGCCAATGTCTTGGGACAGCCGTATGCGCAGTCTAATTGATCTGTGTGACCCCAGCCTTAGAATTCTGATGTAATGATGTTCGATCGTTTAAAATGAATGACGTTTCAAAGGGCGATCTCTCTTTTACACTTTGCCCCCCTGTCAGTGGCCTTGTATTCCCTCCTTGAGACCTTGAGACCTTGAGACATGCTTGCTATCCTTCCTTGATTAACGCTTCTCCGCTTTCGTCCCACCTCTCCCCCCAAAATAGACAATGTGTGTCCATGTCTTCTAGTCTCCATGGACCTCGACTCGTCCCCCTTCCTCATTGCAGTAATTTCTTCATCATCTGTCCACCGTTCTATATCCCCCCCCCCCTCTCTCTCTCTCTCTCTCTCTCTCTCTCTCTCTTTCTCCCTGTCGTTAACACCAAAACAACCCCTAGAATACAAAAAGACATACTTTTATGAGGACAAGAAAAAAAAAGAGTTTACTTAAGTGGCATCCTTAGCATCATCAATAATTAAATAATGTAATGCAACCGAACATTTCAAACCTTAAACTTTTCTCTTCTTTCTTATTTTGTCAAGTTTTAACATCGTAACTTGAATTTGAATTTCACTGTGATCTCTTTTCACGAAACCAGCTAATCAGTTGATTGAATAGTTGGAACGAACATTCTCTGCTGAGGTGCATAACAGTGCACCAGGCACTTTCTCATTTTAAATTAAAATTAGTCTCAACTTTCCAAGGAAATTTTTCTACAATCCTCCGCCGCATAAAATGTTGCAAAACAGTATTGAGTCCTTTGAGGTGAGGAGGGGGGGGGGGGGGCTGGGCTATTTATCAATTTTACTTTCAGTTTTGTAATTAGCAATAAATGTTGAAATTTTGTATGCCTGTCAGTAATAATGAATTTCCAGTAAGAAACATAACCAATATAACATTTAATCCGTCAAGAAAGCAATTAATCCGCTGCAGTTGTTTTTTTTCAGCTTCAAGAAAATAATGCACGTTTTCTAGGCCGACAGTTCTCAATGGTCAATAACCAAGATGAATTTCAGCAGTAGAGCTAATACTGGTGACGTCAGAGAGATGTCTCACCAATAAAAATAAAAAAAAAGACAGAATGAGGAATAAAAATAAAAGCAAACAAAAACATGTGTTTATTATCTTTAGGAATGGCTGGGGGCCCTGAAATGACAACACTGTGGACCACAAGATCGTCTGACATCTCCCTTATCTGTGGGCAATTTCACCAACGAAAACTTTCAGGATTCCACAAATTCTACACTCCGCAGAGACAATGACATGCACCGCTATTGACACAGGCTTTGGTTCCATGCAGGATCGCCTAAATCTGTGTTTACCATCCAAACCAACACAAACCAGCGCTCAACAAAAGCTCTGTTTTGTCGTGGACTGGGATGATCGGATTGTCTAATCGCATTTGACGGCCATTGATCTCACACAAGCTACGTCTAATAACATTAATTGCTGGCTGACGCAGAGGCACAAACACTAGTAGCGAGGTCCACAGCACTGCTTGACAACAGTAAAGCCGTTACCGCAATATTTCAGTGCACTAAAACGGGCCAAGACCCTCAAAAATGACATTAGTGAAGAAAGGCACAGTTAACGCAATATGCCTACACATAGAGGACAATTTACGATCGTTCGGGATAAGGGCTCCAACATCGAAGTTTTACCAATATTTTAATACCATGTTATTGGGAAAACTTCTCAAGCAGCCACAGAGATACTGTGAGCATCCAGTTCTGGTGTTTCAAATTTATGATCGAAACGCTCCTCAAATAGATTTTCTTTCATTACAATCTAATTGGCATTTTCAAGGATGAACTGAGGTATGCACATATGACTTACAGAAAATTGACAAGAGAGCATCCACTGTTTGAAGAAAAGTCAAGAAAAGTCAAACTGTGGCAAAAAGAAAAGTTGTAGGTAGCCAAACTTATTTGATGTCAGGATTACCATCAGTGCTCCCTTGAGAAATGTTCTAGTTTCAAATATCCGTCCCCCTCCGTTTCCCCCCCCCCCCCTCTTTCTTCCATCCAGTCCCAGCTCAGATCAAGGATTTCAAAGTGTCAATCATGGCCTCTCTTAAATCGCCGCTAACCCCGATAATATTATTATGCATAGTCAACGATCTGCTCACCTCAAATCCACAGCGTCCGGCACATCTTGGTTTATTTAAACAATTGGCATTCCACACAAATCTCAGCATTCTATCTTGTGGTAGTTGGCACATGTTTACTCAGTTTACACATAGTTTTTTACATGATTATTTCCCATCAATTACCTCACTGTACACATTTCAAAATAATATGGCAGGCGCACTGTATCTTCATTAACTACTTTCGCAGTATGAAAGTAGACTTTGTACAAAGTTATATTTGTTGTTGTTTTTTTTCAATGTTATTGCTGTTGTCAAGCTTTTCTCAACTTGCTTTGCCATCATGAAAAACAGGAAAAAATATTTTCATTTTACAAGTATCCTGTACTGAAAGGGCGGAAAAATGGTTTTACCGGTTCTAAAAGATACTGAGAATTCGACGGTTGGGACAAATCTTTACTAATACCTGGTAACGTAGAGCAACCGCCATGATGCAAACCAATATTTTCATTTGACCACTTTTTATCCTACTGATATATGAAACAGTCAGACATAAATTGTGAACTACACACAAAAACTAATTCTCGCGAGTTGAGACATAAACATGGACTTGCAATTCGCTGCCAGCTGAGGATATTCTGCATCAGTTTGTGAGAGAGAAGCACCTCACGCCAAAAAGCAAACACCAAACTTTGCACTTCCTCATCTCTTCCTGTTTCCTGTTCCTGCCCCCCTCCTCATATCCCTCCACCCTCACTCCTGTCCCCCGATGATATCCTCAAATAGCCATATCCATACACAGGGGCGAGGCTTCCTCATAATCAAATAATCAGTGATTACCCTTCGAATATTAATTCTAGAATTACTACGCTTTTCAGATCGAGCCCAACTCCAAGTCCATTTAGTCAGTTCAGCATTCTATTCTACGTTGCTATTTTGGGTTTGTTGTTATAGTCTAACACCCCTCACCGAAAAGCATCTTTGTAGGGACTTACACCATATGAACTGGTCCAAAATCAGTGATTAACAAAGACGAAGAAGACTTTACACCCAGAAGCGAGCTTGAGCATAGCCTGTTTTCTTCAAAGCGGCGCCGCAGACATAAAAAATAGTGGGGGAAAAAAATAGGTTTATAATCAAGGTTTGACCTGATTTTACGTACCTATGCAGGTTTTTCACTATGCGGTCGTTTTCATCCCAATCGAAAGGTAAAGAGTAGAGTGAAAGAGTTTGTGTGGATCTTTTTGTTTTTTTTGTTTGAGGTAATCTAAGAATAATTTACTCTACACACAGCAAGAGCTATCAAAGAATAATAATTATTATAGTCTAGATCTAGATATAACTGTGATCAAAATCAGTCGAACGTATTAAGAACATCAATTCACTTGATCGGTCGCTCGAACCTAAACCGCAACGGCAGATAGCCACTTCTCCGAAATCGCTACACATTGTTGTGTCACAGAGATGCCATTTAAGCACTTTCTACCATTTAATGTTAATGGCCTGGGTCCTTTCCGAGAAACTTTATGAGATGGTAGAATAACAAAATCTCTGGCTATGAATATGACAATGAAAACGTGCTGTTAAAATTATGTTTTCAAAAATGAGTGAAAAATATGCGTTTATAAGTCTGTTAGTATGAATGAATAGTTTTTCAGATTAGTTTGACTTGTAAATTGCTGCATTCCTGTCCTGTTGACAAGAATATTCCGCTCTTCAGATTTTTGCAGTGCCTAGCAACCGTTTCATTGTTTTTGTCGCTGCATTTATAATTATGTACATATGATGTAGCGATACGTCCTATTATGAGGATCTTACTAGCTTAAATTCTGATTACCCTCTGCAGAGGACCACGCTTCGCCCCTGTCCATACAGAGGCACACACATTCCTGTCTGTAACTGACACCGTTTCGCTCAAAGACAACTAAGTATCAACACAGCTGTGTCAAACACGAATACACACATCTGCTCCTATCGTATTCCCCATCGCAATGGTTCTTAGCCTTTTGAAACCTGTTTCCGAAGACACATGGCTTTATTTTCCCCATAGCAATTCAAACAGTTTATTGTGAGCAATAACAAGACCTGGCAACCCTGATGGAGTAAAAAAAAAAACAACTGAGTTGAACGTCAGATGAAATGCGCATGCACAATGCAAAATAAGAAAACTAAAGTGACTCTGTACTTGCACAATAATTATAAGCAGTATGATGTACATTATCTAACGGCCTACGTATCACTCCATCCCTCCTCTCCCAAATCCCCAACTTTTTCCGTTTTTCTCTGATTAAGAACCACAGAGGTGAGTCGTGTCCATGTTTCACGATTAACTGCCAAGACACACGTTGGAAAACGTGCACACCAAACTTTTTCCATGCACAAATCTACAACAAAGATAACACCATATATTTGTTCCACCCGTCTAGAACTGACCGTTCCCATCACACCATTCAACAGAAAACAGAACTAGCCAAGCTATCCATCTTCAGGCACTGTCTGTATGTTTTCCCTCCCACCACGGCTCACCCAGGATCAACAAACGGGCTGATCACTTTTCCCTCCTCTGTCAGTCATGAAAAATAGACTGCAGCGTGCCAGCGGTCAGTCTCAATGGGTGAAAGGTCAAGGCCTAGCGTTAATGAAGATTCTGGATTCAGAAATGTATATATATCTGTGAAATCATGACAGGCAGACAAGTGATGAGGTGATCAGATTGACAGATAAAACAGACAAAATGTCTAATTAGTGAAGTGACTGACTGACATTCTGACAAAAAGCTAAAAAATTTCAAGGACCATAAACAAAAACGACCAGACAGACTGCAAACAGACAAACACGACCAACAGAAAAGGTAAGACGGCAAGTGAAGTGCAAAGACATGACGTATGTGAATAGGTTAACCACAAACAGAAAGACAAGAAAGTATGCAGGCAAACACGAAAATGCTGTCGCACACGGAGACAATCAAATTTTTCGCTGGATGTAAGCACATGAGTTCCTGCTGGTGGCTGCTCATGATGATCAACATGATAGGGAAACTAGAGATAATTCGCTTAAATGAATTGGCACAGATTTCGTGTATTCCCAAATTAAGACGCTGTTAGAAGAAAATTCTATTTGCCGGTAATCTAGCTGTTTAACCCACTTTGACATCTCAAGTATGAGGTAGAAGGGGAGGTGAATAATCATGCAGAGAAAGACAGCTTATGGCGACGATAATGCAAACTGATAAGAATAGACATTTATTTTGTTCAAGGTTGAGTTATTGTAATAATAAAAAGACCTTGGTTGGCAACAGAAGAAAGTTCAGGCTGATCGGACGTTCCAGCGGCATATTGATTATAACAACTTTGCAAGTTTTGGTCACGATGAGGTTCATGACTGCTTGTGTTATTTTCATTCTTTTAACTGTTATTTCAAATTGTCACAAGGAGTTTAACGTATACCCACTTCCTTGCTTCTCCTAATCCCTCCAACAAACTATTTACGAAAAGAAATAACTTTCTTTTGTCCCAAATTTGAAAACTCGACACTGGCTAATAATTATTTCCTCATTATAGTAACCAAAGAGCGGAATGTACTATTGTCACAACCGGATGGAGCCTGTTTTATGGATGTCGAAATTGGCATTATTTATCTTCATTTCAAACAAAATATTATGCATAAAGATATCTGACAGGATGGTTCTAGCACTATTTCTCCATAACTCTGTGAAGTCAGCCAGGTGCTACAGCTGGTCGTTTACTATTCAATTTTCTCATCATCTTTTATTTGTCATTGTAAAGACTGATAGTTTGCTGGTCTTTCATAGTTTCTACTTGTCACCGAGAACAAACAAAGACAAAACAATTGTTCTCTTGCAACTATCAGGGCGGAATGTGACCTGGAAAAGATACTACTATATAATTATAATAAGGAGAAGAACAACAACAACATTAAGGACAATTACAATTCGTTAAATATTAAAATCGCTAGAACACAAATGTTGCGTAGTTTTGCCACGTTTGCCTTAACCAAAATATTCCCCGTCTTGGATTTCAAGGCTTTAGGCCTTGCAAGGAATTGACATTTCAGTTGTTATCCAAGAGTGCTATCAACTCCTCTCGTGCTATCAACTCCTCCCAGCTTCACACCCCCCCCCTTCCCCACCTCCCTCGCTCACATCACATGAGCGTAAAGATTTCGCCTTACACTCAACTTTGCCGCATGTTAACTCCATCGCAGTCATATGACAAGGAGAACGGGGAAGGGTTGCGCATCAATGACCCTACGGCCCTGAATGCACGTGCAGCCTCTCGTTGTCGGGAAAACAATAGAAGGATGACAATGATCAAGCACGTGCCAGAGAGCTCTGTAACTGCGCTACTGGGAAGTTCTGGTTGTGGTCCAAGCTTGCTGAGCAAAATTTACAAAGGCCACTTTTGCCTGTCGGCATATGTTACTCTGCATATGCCAAAAGGCGCTAAGTCCCGGGGACGCTCTACCATGTTGGAGGAAACCAGTTGGAATGAGGAGAAAACCAGACTTTTAAGCCTGAATAAGATTTAGGAATGAAAAACCGCATTACGACAACCTCCAGTAGGTGAAAGACCTGCCATAAATGGTGTACATGTACATTCTAAAGACATCGAAACTATCATGTGGAGACTAGATATTGTTTGCTTAGAGTTACATATAGGGTTTTATATTTCAAGTTATGTAATTCAGTATGAAAGAACCGCAATCAAATTTTGTTCTCATAGGCGTCGGTATATTATATCATCACACTTTGAGAGTGTCTTAGCCCCTCCCTAAAAAATAAATATATTTTTTTGTCAACAAAAAAAAAAAAAGCCATAATTGATAGGACAAGTAAAGATCCCACTAGCAACAAGAAGAAAGTGTATGGTTTGTTGTTTTTTATGTCCACCAAAATAATGTATTTCTCAGCGTTTTCTTGCCCTATTTTGGTCAACAAAATGATAGTGAAATCTGAAATGGAAAGGAAGGAACGGGGCGGGGGAAGACACGACTACACGAGGCCAAGACGAGAGCAATGCTCTCAATGTTTGAACATTTTAAAGGCCATAATAAATCCGTTATTATTCAAACATAAAAAAGCACCTCAGAGTCAGACAAAAGTCAAGTAAAAAATATGAAAATAGTCTGGGACACGAAAAGGAAATAATCTAGATTAGATTACTCTTTATTTCCGTGCATGGCCAGCTCACAATGAAAAACTTCACCATGTCAAGAGCATTACTGTGAAAGAACGAGGGAAGTTTATTGTTATTATTATTATTATTATCATTATTATTAATTATTATTATTTTCGTAACGCAAAGTATTTTGTTTGGTTCCGCACGAAGAACTCTGTTACGTTTTTCATCATCACATTTTCCCCTCAGTTTCATTTTCATCCATAGAAGAACACAAATGAAAAGGAAAAACTTCTGGCAATGAGAATATTCATTTCCCCGGTGCCCTAGAAATATTTCTTTATTCTTGCTTGACACTTGAGCAAAACGTTTTCGTGCAAAGGAGGTGATCATGATAACATTTCTGGCACAGTTTGAGGCCATTCACTGTTTTCTCATTTAGTAGGTTTTGTCCTCGTGTTTTGTTGCTGGTTCTTTCATTCAGATCAAATATTTGCCGGGTCAATGAAATTCTCCCCAAATCAAGAGGCGAAAATCCGCCAATTCAAACCCGACAGATCCCAAGACACGCAAGGCTTTCTTCAATGTTAACGGTAAGGCTGCCAATGAATTATGCTTTCCACAATCGTTAACATTTCACGACTTTTCCTTCAGAAAAAGAAATTATAATTCATCCACTATTGTCGAAGTGAAGTGTGAAATCTGTGATTTTGATATTAACCAGATAAAATCTTACAGTCAGAAGTTTATGATTAAGATTCGAGAACGATAAACTTTTACGACAGTAAACTGGCGTTTGCATTCAGGTGGATCGGCCGTGGTCCCAGTACTTTCTCTCATGCTCTAAATTCCACTTTTGCCCGATTTCTAATCCCATATTGTTCTTGCCGGAGCCTGTGATCTCTCCAGCTGCTTAATGTCTCTTGGATGAGCCAGTCCTGTTCAGAGCGTGTTTTCGCTCTGGTAACAAAACATGTAGAAACTTACAATTTCTTGCACAGAATATAGTAATCGTATTGCCCACTGAACATTGCCAAAGAGTGAATTACATCGCTGCCACTTTAGAACATACAATATATTTATTTACAAGATCTATGAAACACATACAAGGAAGAGCCACTAAACTAGAGACGTTTACTGCAACTGAAATCACAATTATACAGACAACGATTTGATATGTCGCTCATAAAATGCAAGAAATGTGCTCATTCTGAAACCATTGTTATGATGAGAAATACTTAACAACTTCCCACTGGCACACGGGTGAGATTTTATCCTTTTCATCTGGAATGGCGTTCATTGGCAACACATGGTGAATCCGATTTTTTAATTATTTTTTTTTAGTTTTTTGCATCTTACCAATTACTGATTCAATTCAGAAAAAGGGTGCTCTCTTTTTCTTCACAGAGAATTTTTTTTTCGGTTCTGGTTAACATAAGTTTTAAAACACAGCTGTCTGAACAAATTCAAGAATCACTCCTAGTCGAACAACACTCTAAAGATTCAACTGGCGGCCAAATTGTGACTTTGAAATGCTTTTTGTCTAAACTGCCAAGTTTGTTTGCTCATGATTTTCTGTCAGAATATCCACATGGACAGAAAGTGACTTTTCAAGGCTGACCAACAGTTTACTGGCACCACAGAAACAGGGATAGTTTCATAATTAAATCTTGCTTGATCAAAAGTTATGCCTAAAAACAAGATTCTATTTTCAAACGCTCTTCTTCAGACCTTGCACCTTGATAGGGCTTTAAAAAAAATTAATTTTTTTAAAATGAAAAGAAGATACCATTATTTGGGATGCAGTGGTTTTAATTCACAGGTTAGGATGAGGGAAAAGTTCAGATACTCTGTCTTCCTTAAAGTCACTCTGATGTTCACATCGCATAAAC
Source organism: Onchidella celtica (assembly GCA_963931925.1). Classification (NCBI taxonomy): domain Eukaryota; kingdom Metazoa; phylum Mollusca; class Gastropoda; order Systellommatophora; family Onchidiidae; genus Onchidella; species Onchidella celtica. Next base: position 75,661,259 of record OZ007569.1, read on the forward strand.
CCTCAATTTGCACCGGGTCATGAGAACATTCTTAAATTGACGACAAAGACGGGGGAGTTGTGGGTATCTGATGACAAAACTGCACCGCACAAGACAATTGGCCCAGGGTAATAGACACTGTCTAGGATAATCCCCAGCAACATTTGCTGTATGAAGAGATCTGTGACTGAAGTAGCGTTATTATTTATGTCCGTCGGCCGTTTGAAGCTCCTCTAGGTTCTCTTTAACTTCCACAAAACGATATTCCAATGTTATTTTCATTGAAAAGATATTATGATATCCTAATGCCATGCATCCTTTCTTTCTAAGGGTCCTTGGCTGTTTGCAATAGTTTTATATCATGCTGGTAAAACAAAGACATCATTCACATGTCATGTCCTACCAGACAAATGAGGCTAGGGAATGTAGTCTGTCAGCTGCTCATTTCAGGCATTTTTCAAAGCTGCACTCATAATACCACTATCTGGCTCATTTCGCGATCATTGTTCATTACTCTTGCCGTTGTCCAAAAGTTTTTATTACATGCGTGTGATGTTTGGAAAACACAGTACTACAGATGGGGTATACATCTAGAAAGGTTGTTACTTCACATTAGTAGGTGCTGAGCAGCTTGACGTTATATTTCTAATACTAGTTTCTTTGTTGGCGTCTCCTCGCCGAAACAACTGGTGTTCATTTTTTAACAGAAGCATTAACTCACCGTTTGTCAAAAAGTGCTAAAGATGTCTGCCTTACTAACTACGGGTTTTACAATGGTAACAAATGTAACAAAGGATGTCTGTCCAAACAAAATGATGTACGCAAAATACGATGAGACACGAATTGAATGAGGGCTGGTTGGTTGGCACCTCTGGCAGTGTCTCTTTCTATTGTGTCATTCTGCTATAGTTTTATTGATGGCCTTGGTTCTTGCTAGCACTCTGTGGTGACGTGCTTTCTCCAAACTCAAACTGACTGAATGAGTTGGTTGAAACTATGAAATTTATAGTCTGAATAATGAAGTCACGAACATTTGCGTCGCAGTGTGAAAAAATTATCCATGTAACATCTATGTTTGTAGTGTGTGCACTAAAAAAAAAAAAAAAGGAAAACAAAGGCATTTCCTTGCTTTCTTTCTGCTGGATGTCATTTTCCTGATGGTTAGACGAATTCCCGTCGTTACACTACTGAAATAAATACATCACTTGAAATTAATATGACGAGATTTTTTGTATAAGCTGACGAGTGTCTGTGTAAGGTAATCTTAAGCCGAAACTTGACCCTTAGCATTCTAGGCTTGTGGCACAATGTTTGCACAATTCCTAAAGGTTTTCAAACACTGGAATTCAGTCTACCGAAGAAGATCTGGTTTCCCCTCTGACTAGATCCCACGTGTAACATTCATTACCGTTATTCCAGGTGTCAGTCAGTGGGCGATGTGAGGCTTCTCGAACCAAACTAGACACTGAAAATGGCAATTTGGGACAGCAAAGTGAACAACAACAACAAAAAACGAACTCTGAGAAAGAGATTTTTATTTTTTCCACGATAGTATCGATACCATAATCTCCTCGCGATTTCCCCAGTAAAAATTCCAAAATTTTCTTTAATGTTTGAAATGATAAGGAATGAAATGGCAGATTTATGACTTCTCTAGGCAAGCAAGAAATCCCAAATAAAACAGGTTTGTAACAAGCCATCAGGAGTAGTCTAAGTTCTAATTTAATTTCCTTTGGGTGGGCGGGGGAGGGGTGGGGGGGGGGGGGGGTCATTGACTTTTTCTCAAGCATAAAGCATTGTGGCGTCTAATTATTTACAGCTGACTTGCACCCTCTAAAGACAGTCTCCTGCGTCTTTAGGGGTTGGATATTTAAGTGTGTTTCAGTTTCAACCCTGACTAGTGACTTCAGTGACATGGAGAGTTCAGCATAAGATTTATAGCAAAGTGATGTTTACAATATTCAAAATCAAAATAGAAATGTACACCGTCTAACCAAGTGTATTGTGGACAACAGCAGTTTTTGCCAAGAGCTCTCAGAAAATAAGGACCTGATCCGAGAGCCTGCAGATCTCGTGGTAAAGTATTAGAAAAAGAAATTTCAAAGCCCAGCACTGCGTCATGGTAGGTATCTGCACTGTCTATTTCTTGGGTGGTTGTCAAGAACAGATTTAATTCATAAATGTTTCCACTGACTAAATTTTTGTGAGAGAGCAGTGAGTAATTTTTACAAACGTAATTATTGTGCGAGCCAACATAACGTGGTCTCGTAAACAATTTGTTTTGAACAGTTTTTTTCCTAAAAGATAGACAGAAGGTGTGGGGAAGGATAGACGGACAGCGTAGGTGTGCATGGCTGAGCACTTTTTATATCTCGTGTTTTGAACTAGGTTTAGTAGAGAGGGAAGGGGTGAGTAGGAATTAAATGTTATTGAGATGTCTGTTGACGTACAGAAAATCCGTGATCCAGAGTAAAAGCTCGGGGTTTTGAACATGTTAAGAATTTATTGCTATAAAATTACATTTTATTGTCTTGAGTGATTCGACCTTTGATGTCGACCCAAGGTCGTTGCGTAGGGCTGTTACTTAAAATAACTCAGTTCGGCAGCTGAGCTAGAAGTGGTTGCAGCAATCACAATCCAGGAATTAGACGGTAAGCTGCAGATGCAGTCCAGTATTTAAGGCCATACAGAACTTAGTTCTGGGCCACATGTAGACAATCCATTTACGAGGTGGACGGCGAGCTCTCAGCCAGATGAGAAGTCATAGAGACGCAGCGATTGAGCTGATATGTACAGTGATGGAGCATTGTCAGAAATCTACGCTCCTGAGCCCAAGCCTACTTGTTTGAGCATTAAACCCACAGCGCTAATATCAACAGCCCTCACATTGTGAGGGCCGAATGGTGAGCTAAAGATTTTAATTCCATGCTGAATTTACAGCCACCTACACATGTAGACTGTTGACCAGTACTGCCAGACCACATGCATTTCCCGCGACCACGTGTGAACTACACCAGAGCGCGCCTGGCAGAGACGCTATATAAATATGTTTTAGTATGAAGAGAGATAGAACTTTAAACCTTACAGGATCCGTCGCCCTCGGGCGCGGATTCTTTTGAATGTAAATTTATTGTGACTTAGATAACTTCATATTACATTGCCTTAAGTACTTCATAGTTGCTCCTCAGCTTAGCTGAGCATTTTCAGTTGCTATTGTATTCGTTATCTATTGTATATTTTATCTTTGAATTTGTTAGATATATAAACTTTGCAGTCTGTTACTCAAATTGATTTATTTAGTTTTTAGAGTGAAAGTTGTTAATTGTTGTTGTTTTTTTTGTGCTCGTGTGATTGGGAAGCGGACCTCTTGATCTATATTCCCCAAAATCCCGATCCGCGACACTGGAGGGGACACTACACGACATTGTTTAATTTATAGTTTATTTAGATTAGATTATAATATCGTTTTTCTCTTTGATTAACTTTTGTTTCTTTTCAGTTTCAGTGCTCACGTGGTCTTCACGTTGAGCTACTTTAATTACTTCATTGTATTTAGTTTTGTATACTGCTTTCTTTGATTATTTGTCCCACATATTTCCGGCTCTCCTATTGACCCGAGGATCGAGGCCAAGGAGACTTCAACGTAACTGAACGAAGAAAGACAAACGTACTGACTGTGGTGTACGCAAAGGCTAAAGGAATCTCCACCAGTTCCTTGAGTTAAGTGATTCCATCCTTAATATTGTCTGCGTTAAGGAGTTGAGTGTTCCTCCTTCTGTTTTACAGGCTGATTTTACTTTTTCTCTGTGTTTAGGAACTCACGGGCGGTGGCGAGGGCGTTCTTACGTTTGCGGGTCCCCCCTGCCAAAGTGGTGGCTTGGTCGCAGACTCTGCCGTCTCGACGACAGATTGTGCGGTCTCGCAACACCAGTGGTTATTGAAACTGTGGGAAGTCGCATTCGTGAGAACGGACTTTGATAGGGATCTGTACACTTTGTTTAGATTGTAGCGTTTCCATCTTCCTCGTTGTTTTAGGAAGACGTCTCTCTTGTCCTCTTCTTAATCCTATCTGTAAATATGTTCAGACTGTAGAGTTTGTTATTGTCCGTCTTTTCTTGTTGGTCTGGCGTCTAGTTTCCTGTTGTTTTTTTTTATTACACCTTACGTACATTATAATTATACATTCCTTTGTTTAATATAATGCCTGTGTGAGTCATGTGTCTACATTGGCGCATTGATTGAGTTTATCTGGTTATTGTGACGTATAAGGCTGATACGCCAGAGTATATATTTATATATTGGGAATATTGATTCCCCATTCAAGTGCAGTTGTGCACCTGCCTTGAATATCCAGTATATAATTACTGAAGTTATTGTTCTTTAAAAAGAACTACAGGTAATAAAATTACCTTGCAATTGCAATTATACAAGAGCTATAGAAAAATAGCTAAAAATATTAATCAACGATCTAATATTCGTTGATTCACATGTAATTATATATTACATCGGCAGTGATAACAGTAAGGACACTGCGATTTCATTGAAGAAGGAACATTGTTTGTATTTTGTCGTCTACTAGGGACGTCGACCCGACGAGTGCAAATTGCCTCAGGGATTAATAATCGCGGAGTTAAATAAGTAAATATTTTTTATCGCGTATCGGATTAACGTAAATACTACAGTGATAACATAGTACACTGCCAGACGGGCTATTGCGTGAATTTATCCGGATACCTGTCCATTAACATTAATAGATCTCCTGTAGAGACCTATTTTGAGTGTAACTAATCATAATGGCCGATTACACTTCCTATATAAATTCAGCGAAGCTGTTAGGCATACCCGAGGACCAGCTGGCTTCTTGGTGCGAGAGTAGACTAAAAGAAGACCTAGCTAGAGAAGAGCGTGCCGCAGATAGAGCCGAGAAGGCCGCGGAACGCGAACGAGAAAAAGAAAAAGAAGAAAGAGAACGACAAAGAGAAATAGAAGAAAGAGCCGACAAAGCGGCTCATCGAGAGCACGAAATTGCCCTAAAGAAATTAGAGCTGCAAGGAAACCAACCGACCGCGGCTCCAAGTGTTCCAACTAATAATGTTAAAGCAAAACCAAAGCTTCCAACCTATAATGATAAGGTCGACCAGATCGATTCTTATATTCATCGTTTTGAGCTCCACGCGGTAGCCGCCGGATGGGAAAGAACTGAATGGACTTCGTGCCTTGCAAATTTATTAACGGGACGTGCACTTGAAGTATTCCATGGCCTCAACATCGAGGATTCTAAAAATTACGACATCCTTAAAAAGGCTCTTTTAAAGCGTTTTCAACACACCGAGGACGGTTTTCACCAAAGATTCCGGAGTTGTAAGCCAGATCCGTCCGAAAATTTTTCAACGTACGTCGACCGCCTAAAGCACTACTTAGACCGCTGGATTCAGCTGGCTGGTGTCGCTGACGGTAATTTTAAAGGGCTTTATGAGCTCGTTCTGGAGGACCAAATATTTAACGCGTGCCATTCAGAACTAGTCTCCCACATTAAAGAGTGGGCACCTAAGACGTTAGCGGAAATCACGTCCTTAGTAGAACAGTACGCGTCCGCACACCCTAATCGTTCGCTGGCTAAAGCCAAAACTAGCGAACCATTTTATGCCGGAGTCGGTGGAACTGCGCCAATGGGTACAAGAAATTCTCGACCAGTTCATCGCCAGACGCCGCCTCCGCGTGCATATTCCGAACCGCCGCCCAATAAAGCTCGCGGTTTTCCAAGCCGTGCTGGACCTCCCACTCGGGGACATTTTATTCGCTATTCAGGTCCACCCCGTCGTGACGTTAACGAGGGCTACCATTATCAGAGCCCACCATGTCCACCTCCTTGGGCATATTATAATAATCCATATAATGCACCTCCAATGCAACCCAGACGTAATATATATGACAGCATTAGGTGTTATCGGTGCAATAAACCAGGTCATACTTCAAAATATTGTAGGGTTAAGTTTGAAGCTGCAAATGCTTGCACCGTCATTGTTCCGGCTGCACAGAGTAGCCGTAGCGTTGAAATTACGTCGCCCATGACGGGCACCGTTCCGGTTATGTCGGCCCTCCATCAACACGGGTCATTGATCTTATATGAGGGTCATGTTAACGCCATACCCGCGTCTGTCTTACGCGATTCAGGTTGCACCACTATCGGTGTTAGGGAATCACTGGTCAGACCGACCCAGCTGATTGAACAACAGGCAACTTGCATTACTTTCGGGGGCTCCGTCGAGCGATTCCGTCTCGCGGAGATATATACATCGACACTCCATTCATTACAGGTGTCGTAACGGCATGCGTATTACCAAATCCGGTTGCCGATCTAATTATTGGTAATTTACCACAGGTTAATGATACACTTTGGCAGTGTACTATGTCGCGGATCGGGATTTTGGGGAATATAGATCAAGATGTCCGCTTCCCAATCACACGAGCACAAAAAAAAAAACAACAATTAAACAACTTTCACTCTAAAAACTAAATAAATCAATTTGAGTAACAGACTGCAAAGTTTATATATCTAACAAATTCAAAGATAAAATATACAATAGATAACGAATACAATAGCAACTGAAAATGCTCAGCTAAGCTGAGGAGCAACTATGAAGTACTTAAGGCAATGTAATATGAAATTATCTAAGTCACAATAAATTTACATTCAAAAGAATCCGCGCCCGAGGGCGACGGATCCTGTAAGGTTTAAAGTTCTATCTCTCTTCATACTAAAACATATTTATATAGCGTCTCTGCCAGGCGCGCTCTTTGCAGTCTGTTACTCAAATTGATTTATTTAGTTTTTAGAGTGAAAGTTGTTAATTGTTGTTTTTTTTTGTGCTCGTGTGATTGGGAAGCGGACCTCTTGATCTATATTCCCCAAAATCCCGATCCGCGACAGTGGTCGCGGGCCGGGCCGCTTTGTGGGAATGTTCAAAGTGAGAGTAGCACTTTTCTAGTCTTAACTTAAGTCACCTGGAGGGTAACATTCAAAGGCTTTTGGTGTTCTAATGCCGACAGCCCACTGCCTAAACCCCCTGTCCATTAATGCGCAAATATTAGAAATTACGAGGTTATTAAATTGGTCGAATTATAAAAAGCCTTATGTCTGAACATTCACTATACCGCCTAATAATTGATAGGTCGTGTAACCGAGGCGTTGTGACCGGATGACATAAATGCACTCATGTTTATTTGTTTGTTTGTTTTTTATCAAAATGTTGCAGCAGTGAAACAAAGCAACTACATCAGCAGCAATTCATAATACCTGTTTCGTAGTTCGAGGTAGTATGGTGAGAAACAAAAGCAAAAAATGAAAATTTGCGTTGGATTGTAAACCATGTACGAGCTAAAACATTAATACCTTTATAATTGCCCCCCCCCCCCCTTTTCTCATTTCTCTATGTGAAATAATCTTACAAAATTGCCTGCTATTGCTTGCTTTGTACTTCTTCGATGTTCTCGTTGTTCTTGGAAAAACATTTTTTTGGATGGAACAAATGTCTAGCCTTTGTCAACATTAAATACTTACATATTTAACTGGTTCTGTTTGCTTAATTAAATTCCACATCAGCAAGGACAAGCTCGGACAACGGATCCAGACATGTGGTATCGGGTTTGAGGAGAAATTTTCATTCAGTTTTGACAAAGTCTGTGATGAAAATTTTGTTCCTTGGGTGTCTTTGTGGATAGACTGTGAGAAGACTGAGTTTCCAGTGTTAAGTGAAAACGCGTAGAGTCGTATGTAAACATTTCTTCTTGTTTGTGGTAAGGCACGTCTTCAGACGTCACTGGGATATCGGCAGCACCAAACTCATGTCTAAAATGATCACAAATTCTTCTTATTTATGTCAGCTCTGTCAGCAATATGAAATGGTCGTTCATTTTTACCTGAATTTGTCGGGCCAGTATTCCGTGGACGTTATTCACCGCTTATGTACACCACAAGTGTATTCAAATATATTCAAGAGGTGAAAAAAAAAAGGCATAAAAATGTCGGAAACAGCAGGTAAACAATGCCTGAAAAAGGTTATACCTGGACGATTAACACACCAGCCCTGCCGTTCGTTCATAAAGCACCAAAAGGATTGACGGTCGTGGAGATTCACGGTTGGAGAAAAGGCAAAGTGCGTCCATAGCTTTAATCTTCTCATCTCACTTCAATAACTCAGCAGGAAATTTGCAACAATAGAGACGGTTACCAGAGTTTTCAATACCACATCATGTGCACTTCACATCCTTTTCTGAGATACTACAAATCGTTCTATGGAACAACAAAGGCCGAGATCTCTTTTGCTCTGACAATGATAAAGTCTAAAGCTTGAGGAGGACGAGTACACTGGAGGTTACTGATCCAAAAACAGGTTTCTGACGCGCCATTTACTGAATCTAATATTCGTGGGAATTGTGAGCTGTGGTCGTTTTTCGTTGCTTTTTTTTTTCTTTTATCTTACAATATTATCACCTGTGGTTCAGTTAGTGTCAAATCTCTTGTGTAAAATTGGAGTGGTATGCCATGGTGGGTTTTTACTACAAAGGCGAATGAAACCTGACGTTTTACTGCCATCACATTTACTCCAGCCGAACGTACTGTGGTAAAACATTAAGGGCGTGGGGGGCTGAAGTCCCAATCAACCGTAATATTATATTAAATATGTCATAATTTAATCAGCTTAATCAGTTGTACTTTCAGTTTCTCGTTCAGAGTTCTCCACACTGGATCACATTCGACAAGCAGGAGAGAATGACATAATAAAATATCATTCTTATTACATTGAGGTGTGAGAATGAACTATTTTTTAGGAGTACACATGAAGGCAAAATTGTAATTATCTTCTCAAAACCTCTTGAAACAGAATCTGGCCTCAGGCTGACACGTCTGGGGCCATGCAAAGACTTATAGTTTGGTTTCTCTCATAGTTTTCATGTTTAGGACATGTCTGACATTGGTCGACAGCTCCATCTTACACAGTCATGTACAGTAAAAGGTAAGAGCATCGCACTGGGAACAGAATCTCTCTCTCTCTCTCTCTCTGTCTCTCTCTCTGTCTGTCTCTCTCTCTCTCCCTCTCTCTCTCTGTCTCTCTCTCCCTCTCTGTCTCTCTCTCTCTGTCTGTCTGTCTCTCTCTCTTCCTCTCTCTCCTTCTCTCTCTCCCTCTCTCTCTCTCTCCCTCTCTCTCTCTCTGTCTCTCTCCCTCTCTCTCTCTCTCTTCCCCTCTCTCTCTCTGTCTCTAGCTCTCTCCCTCTCTCTCTCTGTCTCTATCTCTCTTCCCCCCTCTCTCTCTCTGTCTCCCTCTCTCTCTGTCTCTCTCTCCCTCTCTCTCTCTCTCTCTCTCTGTCTCTCTTTCTCTCTCTCGCAGAGAGATTCTATTCCCAGTGCGATGGTCTTTTCTACATGTTTGTGTAACATCGAGCCGTCGACCAATGTCAGACATGTCCTAAACATGAAAACTATGAAACAAACCAAACTATGAGTCTTCTGTTTTTAGTTAGTTTTGTTTTTCGAATATCCCAAACGGATGACACATGTCATAGAAACAGTAAATGAACACAAACGATTTATGTACTCAATCATAAAGAACATAATAGATTTGTCTATACTATACAGTAAAAAGTTTATAATTATAAGCCAAAACTATTCCTCCCAAACAGTTTCTTCTAATCTATGCACAGTAATACATTTGACTTGCTATGTTTGTGCCCTGCTGGCCATGAATTCTCTCTTCGTACCATCATAATGGGACCCCTCCTCCTTCCAATCTCCGGCCACTCCCACCCCAAAGTAGGAACAGGCCTTGCCCCCAGCCGCGAGACAGCTTTACGGCTGCGTGTGGCGTTTGTAGTATGTGACTTGCCAGAACGCCGTGTCAATGGCCAATTCTTGCAACTTCAATAAAGATTCTTACCCATGCGTTATGGAATGCCATTTGGACAAGAAGAATAAATATTATGAGTTATAAACTTATCGCAGGTGAATGCTTGTTTAGCATTTCAATGAGAATACATCGAAGAGGCAGAAATAACACACGTCCCAGCAAAAAAAAAACAACAACCGCTAACAGCAGAGCTGCCGGCCTTACGCAACTTTACACATTGCTGTAGTCATGCTACATTAACTCGTTGGGGTGTGAATACATAACTATGAGTGTGATAACTGTCCTAGGTTTGCATCTGTAGTGACGAACATCGTTAAAATGAACAAAATATTCAAACGAATGTTCAACTGATACTGAATTTCGACTCTTATGCCCAGGCGCTATTTGGCAAGACGAAATAAAGGACCAAAAAAAAACAAAAAAAAACTTCGAGATCGGTCTACAGTTAAATCTTTCTGTAAGTAAAAGTTTGCAATTATACAACAAAATATTTTTTAAACATCAAGGAAACCAAAAAGTCAACTTTTTAAAATTATTATTATTAATTTTTGTTGTTGTTCTTGTTGTTGTTCAAATTTAAACTGAGATCGCTTTTACGCTTCTTCTTTGTCTTTCGTGGACTTGAAAAACGAATGATGATGAAACAAATGTACGCCATCTTTACCTTAATTGAGGTGGAGTTTATAAACTCTTATCTTGTCACAGCAATGAGATGCTCAATTTTCCATGGGCTGCTCGGCACTAACACACTACATCGCGGGTATAGAGCAAAATTGTTATATCTCCAGTGATATGAATAATGGGAACTTACTCGGAAATATCACAATATTGGTCTCAATGATCGCCTTTTTAAGGGAGATAGAACAATACTGCTTCTCTGTAACTTGGAACTGGTTAAAGATAGCGGAATAACGAAGACGCAGTATGTCATTATTACAGTATTGTCATTAATATGAACCCCAATTCATATCACTGGAGATGCAACAAGTTTGCTCTGTACCCGCGGCATGTACTTGTAGCCCTGCTGTAAAACGCGCGCAGTAAACTGTCTCACCCATGTGTAATGCTGGGTTGCCTGGAAACATAATAGGTATCAAGAACATCAGGACGTGTGTGTGTTCCACTGTTGAAAGTCACGCATAGTTTACACCAGATTATTTGGGTCATTATCTTGTGGAATTGGATAGTTATGATAAATTTAATATCTGAAATCATGACAGACGCACACAGCACTACTTCTGAATCTTTGCATTACAATCTACCAACAGTTTTTACTTTTCTTGGGGTTTGTCTGCTTTGCTGTGCAGTTGTCCTTCCGTTGTGTGTGTGGAAGGGGTGGGGTGTACAAGCACTAGTCTTGCATTTCAACACTGTAAAGATGATAACCCCCACAGGAGCCCGGCCATTGTTCCATCATTGACTCTCTTCATCCGTCTATGGCTGAACTGTCTGTATCCCCAATGAATGTTCGGTGAGTTCTCCTTCAATTACACCTGCAACCTGCTGTTTCATCTTGTTCAATGAACACAGTTCGACATGAAGAGATTTGAGCTGCCAGATTTTCCCGCCTTTATTCAGAAACAGGCCTCATGCGGTGTTCGCATCATAAAATCCTTTTTGATATTTTTTCTCCCCGTTGTCGATTTAAAGACGTCCACTGGCTTTGAAGTGGTTTCTGCATGTTGCCTCCATTTTATGTTGTATTTCCCTGACGTGATACCTGCGGTCAGAGATGGATCTTGTCATGGAAATTGGGAACGGCAAATCCTATCCAAGATGGTTGAGTTCAACGCACGTGCACCCACTACGCATCACCTGCATGCGCAAAAGCAACGTTAGTGCTCTGCACTCAAAATTACAACCATCTGAAGAAAACTTGAATTAAACCATAAATTTGTTGAGTGAAAAAGAGCCATGGGACATTATCTACAAGGATTTTACAGAGCTGACAGTGAAGTATGGTGAATGTATACGTAAATAAGGTCAACTCAATTATATTATAACATTTCTTTTATCAATGCAAAAGTCTTTGCATCAAAAAGTTTATGATTTGGAGTAGCCACGCTCCAATTTATTTATTTATCTATTACTTTCTTTTATGTTATATTTTATCTATTCATTTGTTACTGCGTTAAAAAGTTTCCTGACATTTTTCTTCTGTCTCATTTTATTTCAATCTGGCAAAAATAATTCCAGTTATTTCAAATTCGTTTTAATATTTATTAGTGCGTATCTGATTTCTGCTGCAAAACTTTGCGTTTTTTTTTTGCATATCTCAGGGTTGCCGTGCTCAGCAGGAGGTGATGTTTATAATAAATGGCGAATATAAGAAATGACAATTACAATAAATGACAATAACCTATTTGTCTACAAAATGTCTCAGATTATGATCACGTAGTCACACAAAAGATCACGCTCAAAATACTTTCCATGCCAACTTACAAAGTCTCAGTGCTTTCAAAACAAGATTTAGTCCACAGAACGCCCACCCGAATATGAAGGGGATACACGTCGATTAATTTTCGGGCATTCATATAAGAATAAAGTTTTTATGTCCACCGATGCTGTCGCCGAAGAACATGAAAATGAGATTTTTTAATTATTTATGGGAAGTTAACCAAGGGGATCCAAATAATAGATATATTAATAAATGGTGCCGCTGTTTTGGCAATCGTCAAACAAAAATGTGTGTGTTCTCTGGTGTGGCAAATTACTTTCTTTGGATAATACTGTTTATTTTCAACTACACAGATTATTGCAATACTTTATACACTGGAAAATACCTGTTTAAAGAAGATGGAGATATTAAACAAGGAAGAATGGTCCTCGGCGTATTTGCGTTCGGTTGGAAACTGAAGGATAGACTAGACTGTACTATAGCATTGTGAATGAAGTTCATGCAAACAAGTGTCACAAATTATTTGCTTCGGCACTTCCTTTTCTGTTCGGTGAGTACTGAAGGACACTTGAGTTGTGAAGCATTACAAATCATACTTTTAAGTGGTGAGATACAAATACTCGGCATAAAATTCAAGAGGGAAAAGGTGGGAGAATTGGGAACCTGAGATACTGGCACGATGTAACAGATGATTTACTATAAAGAGCTAAGTTACTTTAAAGGACAAACAAAGCAGTGAAAAACTTGAATGTGGATTGCCTGAACGATACACTAGCCAATATGGAGAGGTGAATCATATTCTACTAATGGTGTTGAAACGTTGGCGCACGAGAGTTTGGGTTTAGTTTTGATTATGTTTGTATCTAAACGGCAGTAATGAAGTTGTGCAAAACCTTGGCTTCATTTATCTGGTGAACTACTATTAATGCTGTTTACAGTTCCACAGATTACAGAAGAAAAAAAAATGTAAGAAATGTTCACTACTAGGTTAGGATGTACACGGCTTCACAATGACACATTGAACTGGGCCATTAACCAACTACTGCGTCCTTCCCGCGGCCCGTAAGCATGTACTGAGCAGTAGTCAGCTCAAACCAGTGAAATATGTCTCGCATTCAACCAAATTATTCAAACACCGATTAAAATTCATCTCATTTTGTATTCCCTTTTTCATTTTATTTAACATCCCACAATCACTTTCATTCAAATACTCGACACTCTGACACGTTAATTTCATCAAATATCTCAGTGTCCTCAAACATCTTCGTATTGGAGACTCTCTCAGCTCTTCCACTGCCCTAACTTGTGTTGACAGACTCTCTTCATACAGAATGTCTAAGAGGTGTCGCCCTCCAGAAAGTGGCTTCAATAATATTGTTGGCCATGAAAGAAAAACAGTTCACGCCCTTTTTTAATTCACAAGGACAGGTTTTCTCACCCCTGGCAGGGAAAAGCATCAGTCCAGATCAGATACATAAGTCCCCAGGTCAACAGAACTGGGTGGGGGGGGGGGATACAGAAGAGGTGGGCGGATATTTATTTTTCAAAAACAAATAGAAAAGAACTTCAGAAAGAAACAATAATATCGTGTTAATTTTCATTTTAAAACGATGGCGTGAAACGACTAGAAGGACTTAAGCTATAATATCTGTCTAGTTAAGAAACTATTTGCAATGAAAACTATGGATTGTTATAAGAACGAAGAGCATTCCTCGGGTTAATTCATGTACCTCTCGGTCACACCTCGCCATGCGCCAACTTTATTTAACTTTCCGCTAACACTAAAGCCCATTCAACACTGGCCTTAGAAGGCGTAGGAAAGACGCCAAATAAATTTTAAAAAATGCTGGCATTTAAAACTCCCTCCAGCCATGTGTTCTCAATGAGAGGGTAGGCCTACACTCTATGCCACAAGTCAATCGAATATAAACAGAATCACTTCTCTGTAACAGAGTACAGAGCTCAAAATTGTGCTGAATAATCGTGTTCACTGCGTGTACGATCTGACTTCAGAGAAACGTCATATCATAAACAGATGAATGCACTGGGCTGCTTAAGCGAACACAGAGATACAAAAACCTGTTCAGCAAATTGCACAATGTCCGAATTCTGTACCTGTAAGGTACTAAAATTTTGATGTGTTCCGACGAGGAACGAAATCCTAACTAATCTTAAATTTGATTCCTAAGGATATCACCTCTTTGTAGTAGCATAGAAAAAAAAAAACCAATGGTGAAGTTCGGTAAGAACGTTCTGGCAATAACTGGCGTTCACAACTGCAAGATTCGCAATGTATCTCAAGGATTTCATCTAAGACTGTGATGATTTCCACGTGTAAGAAATGTTTGACATTCCACGATTTGACAGTTTCAGTCATGAGTGTGGGAATATGGACGATCAGTACCTTCTCCCTTTATCTAGCCAGCTGACTCTTTTTCTTTCTACCATTTTCTCCACGCATTCCTATACTTAACGATGTTACCATGGGCTCTCTCTTTCTCTCTCTGTTTCTTTCTCCCTCTTCTTTCTCTCTCTCTCTCTCTCTCTCTCTCTCTCTCTCTCTCTCTCTCTCTCTCTCTCTCTCTCTCTTCTGAAAAACCCACAAAATGAACATACAGTCATCCTCTAAAACTATCCATGATCTCTCGCTACGTAAACTGAAGCCTCAATTCACTCTCACAACAGGGCCCAGAACGTGTGAACGCGCCATTCCAGACACGAGATCACTGTGATTCAAAATTGTTTCGATTACATCAAATATGACAACAATACGATTCCTCCCACACTGCTACTTGTTCCGATAACAGCAGCTAAAACGAATACAGAGTGTCAAGACAGAAAGAGAAATTATGCCACATCAGACATCAATGCACGTTCAGAAAACTCTACTCACCAACCAGGCGAAATCAAAGGGCAACTCTATCACTGTACCAGGGCTATTCCGTGGGTACTGGAACTCATTTCCTCCCAATACATCGGTGGTGTAGTTGCCAAAAGTGCAATATCCATCCATAGAAACTCTGTCCATAAACTCTTTGAGACAAACTCTGACGTAAGTCTCACAGGGATCGGTACATCCGTCAGGGGTGATGTCACCGCCGTCACAGCATGTCCCCGAGGCTGTCTCGCCGCGCACGTTTCTCACACTCTCGATCTGGAAAACGGTGGTCAGAGATGTTAGCTGCAAAGTCCAAACTGGTTCATGAGGTTGAATTAAAAAAAACAACAACAGTATGTCTGTGCTGATGGTAGTGGTAGGGTGATGAATACAGACAACTGATGAGTGGCAATAGGGCTTGGTACAAGGTTATACTGGGACTAAAGACCAAAAAACTGATGTTGAGTAACCGACGGGATGAAAGAGTACAGGAAAATTTGGGTTTCTTCATGATATCCATGTCACCTCCAGTTTACTCGCACTCTCTCATTCCTGTAGGACTACCCACATACCTCTTCCTTTACTGTTTGCATCACTATGACCTTAAAGGGATAATGTTATATGTGTGGTCTTAATTATGTTGTCGATGATGGTGGTACTGGTGGTATATGGTGGCCGATGTGGTAGTTCAGTGGGTCATTTAGAGCATGCTGGCACAGTGAAATGACTATAAAGGCCTGAGCAGGGGAATCAAGTTGTGGACAAAGGCTGAATGACACAAGCAGTCTGTCTTCAAACAGAGCATGGATACATTAAATAACTGTTGTTTGTTATGATCATGCTACATTGAAATACTCATACAACAAGGACATCACATTACAACGGGGACCTCACATTACAGCAAAGGTCTCACACTACAAACAAGGGCCTCACATTACAGCAAAGGCCGGCCTCACACTACAAACAAGGGCCTCACATTACAATAAGGACCTCACATTACAGCAAAGGCCGGCCTCACACTACAAACAAGGGCCTCACATTACAATAAGGACCTCACATTACAGCAAAGGCCTCACACTACAAACAAGGGCCTCACATTACAATAAGGACCTCACATTACAGCAAAGGCCTCACATTTCAACAAGGACCTCACATTACAGCAAAAGCCTCACATTACAACAGGACTTCACATCACAACAAGGGCCTCACATTACAATAAAGACCTCACATTACAATAAAGACCTGACATTACAAGAAGGACCTGACATTACAAGAAGGGCCTGACATTCCAACAAATGCCTCATATTACAGCAAAGGCCTCACACTACAGCAAGAACCTCACATTACAACAAGGACCTCATATTACAATAGGGTCTCACATTCCAGCAAGTGCCTCATGTTGCAGCAAAGGCCTCACATTAAACAGGACCTCATATTACAAGGGCCTCACATTTCAACAGGGGCCTCACCATACAGTGAGGGTCCCACACTACAGCAAGGACCTCACATTACAATAAGGGCCTCATATTACAACAAGGGTCTCACATTACAGCAAGGGCCTCACATTAAACAAGGACCTCACATTACAGCAAAGGCCCCACGTTACAGCAAAGGTTCTGACCGTACAAGGACCTCACATTACAGCAAGGGCCTCACATTACAGCAAGGGCCTCACATTACAGCAAGGGCCCCACGTTACAGCAAAGGTCTTGACATTACAAAAGGATCTCACACTGTAACAAAAACCTTACACTACAACAAGGGCTTCACATTACAAGAAAGGCCTTACATTGCAAGGATGACCTCACATTACAACAAGTGTCCCACATTACACGAAGACCTCACATAACTCTAACCTCACATTAGAACAAGGGCCTTACATTACAACAAGAACCTCTTATTATGACAAGGGCCTCATATTATAACAGGAGCCTTATATTAAACTAGGACTTCACATTACTACAGTTCTGAGTTTTAGTTTTGAATTTTGAGAGAAGGCCCTTCGACATGATAACGGTCACATTGTGCTAGGAAGAAGCCAAGACGATGGATATGAATGTGACAGAACTGTAGGACAGAAGAAGGCCCAACCAGTAGCACTCAGAAACAACCCGCCCCATTAAAACAAGGGCCTTTAAATTACAAAAAAAGGCTGCACATTACAGCAAGGGCTCCACATTACAAAGGTCTTAAGCTACAACAAGAGCCTATTACAACAATAAGCACTTTACATTACAACAAGGACCACATATTATATCGAAGACCTTACATTACTACGAGGACCTCACATTAAAACAAGGGCCTCGCATCCCAACAAGGCTCTCACATTATAGCAAATGCTTCAAATTGCAACACGGGCCTTACATTACAATAAGGGGCCTCACATTACGATAAAAGCCTCACATTACAACAAGGACCTCACATTACACCAAGGGCCTCATATTACAACAAAGGCCACTTTACAACAATATCTTCACATTAGCACGAGAGCCTCACATTACAAAAAGGGCCTCATACTACAACAACGACCTCACATAACAACAAAGGCCTTACCTGCAACTGAAACACCCCTGATCCCCCCGTTGGCCAGGCAAACAGCAGCAACAGAAACACCAACAGCGGCACAAGACGAAGCAGAACCTCAAGCAGCCCAAAGGCGCTCCGCTGACGACACATAGTTCGCCCGAGCACCTGCACAACGAAGCTTCCAAGTCGATGGGGCTCTGGCCCTAGATAATCTTCCTCCTACGAATAGGCCCCAAAAGTTTGTATTGCATGCTCTCAGTTCAGAATATCTTGACCATGTACTTATGAGACAAGGTACGCGAGACGGGGAGAAGGCGGAAACCAACATTCCTACAGCTAGCCAGCCTGGTAGATCGGACGTTTGTCTGTCTTCAGGAGCCTTGGTCTTCCACTGGCTGTAGGAAACCTTCTGGCTGAACCTCCTGGTGAAGTTCCTTGGAGAGTTAATCCAACGAGAGCTGAAGGCACAGGCCACGTGTCTGGGTTCAGGCTACGTGAAATCTAGGTCAACAAGGTATAACTTGAAATCGGGAATGGTGTTCATGATTATTGGCACATGTAACTCACGCCATGATGTAATTTCTGTACTCACATATTTGATGAAATCACACACTGAACTGGGAAGATACAGGTTAGATTAAACGATTATTTGAAGCAATCAAATGCAAGAACACACTTTAGCATTTTCACAAATATTTGCACTGTTTTGGGACGTTCAAAATAATTAAATTAAGAACAAGTGGCCATCCCCAGTTTGTATCCAGCACCAGTTAATAGCAAACAGATATAAAACATTATTACGTATATCAACTGCGAAGAGATGGCGACAATGTTGTTTCATAGTGTAAAAACGGTCCACACCACTAAATCTAACTTTTCGCAACAGATTGCTCTTCATTTAGATGTGAAAACTACGTGAGGCTGGAGACCTAGTTTCGATTTGGCATGGCCAACACTACATCTATTGAAGTTCGGTACGATCAACTGAATGCACAAAATATGAATGAATGAACTGTCGACTCGTTTTGTTGAAAGTTTGTAAAAGCTGCCTGTCCTATCTTTTATCAATGGCGATGATTCATGAAACTCTGAATACTCGTGAACGTGCCGGGGCAAATGCAAAGCGTAACTGACAGGAAAGTCAGTAAACTTTAGCTCCAAGGAGTGGAAAACAAGACAGACAGAACTGTCAGTCGTTGTGGGGTAGAGAGAGAGAGAGTAGAGCAACCTGAATCAACGCTGGCTTTGGTGACAGTAAAGAATCAGCAATGCAGTGTGACTTTCAGATAGGCTGATCGCAATAATGGATGCAAGAGAAAAGGATGGAAAGATGAAGATGCAACAAAAGAGTTGAGCAACGTCAGTCAATTCCTTACGTGAAAGAGTGTTCCTAAGTAAACATGGAGAACAGGCTTAAGCATATAATTATTACTTACTTGTGTAAATCATTGTGATACGGCAGTCAGCAAAATAGACATTACTTTTAGATATGAGCATAAAACATTGGAGTGAAAAGGCTAAAGGCGATACTTTGAAGCTAGGATGATTTGAAAATTTGAGATACTGTTGATACAATGTTTCTGGCGGTTGTCAAAAGACAATTGTTAACACTTTAAAAAATGACATGAGAACAACTGCTCATTGACAGACAGACAGACCGACATGCAGGCGAGTGAAGGGACTGGCACACTGTTAGATGTTGCTGCTCTTCAAAACCATAAAGAAAAACAGAAAATGCAGAATAAACGAAGTGGCCATGAAGATCACCCACAGAGGTGTTCATGAAGTTTATTGCTGAGAGGGTCACTGGCATTAACTGCTGACTCTTGTGGTTTAGCCAGTTGAGCTGTTATTCCTTATTCACGTAAATGTCTCTATCAAAGAGAAAATAGATGTCTTCCAAAATGCTTCTTTTTGGTGCAACACGTATGTGACATTAATAGGATCTGATTGGCTTCAGAAGTTGAGGTAATGAATATGAGTGCATGACGTGACTGCTGTTTTTCTGCGTGCATATTCATGTAGGGAAGATACAGGATTACAAGAACAAACAGCTGCATGACCACCAGTCCTCACGCTCTGTTGTCCGGTAGAAATGTTCATTTGTCAAGAGTTAGGCATTTATAACAAGTTTGAAATTGATCATTTTGAACTTCATGACAGAGACTAACAATCTCTTCGCGGGATACAGAAAATGAACGAAAATCCTTTCAAGAAACCCTTTCTGCTTCAATACCGTTTCCGAACACAGGCTGCACAATCACCACAGTTTAGAATCTCTGATCCTCTCAAAAGTTGAAAGAATTGTAAAAGAGTGAAAGTCAACATAAGGGGGAAAAAATCATTAGCTGCAAAGTAAAGACTAGAGAAGACAATTTCAGAATTAATTTATCTTTTTTTAAATTTCATGGCAGGAAATCTTATGCTATTCGGCTTACAGGATAAAAAACGAAAAAAAAAATTCTTTTAATTTACATAGCCTATATATTTTTTTTATGTTTTAGGAAGTATTTAAACATCGCAGAATTTTAGGAATCTCTAGATAGTTTTTCCTAAATGTAGCGATCTCTGTGCTTTAGATAATATAATAGAAACCTCTGGTGCAGCGAGATGGCAGTGATGAGTGCTATTTCAATAGTGAATTTTTCCTTGGCTATTTAATCGTGCACATGGCTGCGATATTTAAGCAACACGTGATGGCATTTAACTAGGCTCCCACTACCAATTCAAATGTGCACACCCGTGCAAACTAATGCTTAAAACACAAGTGCAGAGAGAGAGAAGGTGTTTTCGCTTGACAGTGCATTTCAGTGCAAGCACCGGAAAATCCTAAAGGGCGATCCTTTCTCCAACGAAATAACAATAAAAAAAAATTAAAAAACGGGCATAAAGTATAAAGTGTTTAAAACAAAATTCTAATGAAGTTAAAATACTGCCACGTGTTTTACCCCAGGTGCGATATCTTTTTCACACCTGCCTTGTCTCGAAAAGACGTTTTGTAATGCCATGAAAAAGGGGAAAAGAAAGTTGTAACACAACATGGGAATAAGAAATACCTCAGCTTCAATGTACGCAATAATCATTTGTGATTAAAACATGATATTATTATTATTAAAACCTTAATCCCACCGACTCTCAATCTGAGAACCTCGAAAAGCGTCTGTCTAGGGGAGAAAAATTGTCCTCTGTGTACCTAATTAAATTATTCAGTTTATCGTGGTGCAGCAAGATTAGCGTGGATATGAAAGTATTTGCGGAACTATAATACATGCCTCTGGCAATGTCAATGTATTGATTGTTTGTATTTATACAGACAACCAGAATAGGCCAGCCTGACATCCCCCCCCCCCCCCCAGGTCCGGCTGTCAAAAATATACTTCAGTCAGCACCTTGATTCGCATTATTTCTATGCACAGTGATAATCTACCTGTTTTTTGTTGTTGTTTTTTTCCACATCATCCGCTCCGCTCCGCTTCTGTTACGGAAAAATGGCGTATGAAAAAGTAAAACACTCTTTGCCTCTGTAGCGGTGAGGAACGGATGCTGTGGACAAGTATACAGAGGCAAAGGGTGTTTTACTTTTTCATAGGTGAGTTTCCGTAAAAATAACCGAGCGGAGCGGAGCGGATCTTGTGGACAAGTATACAGAGGCAAAGGGTGTTTTACTTTTTCATAGGTCAGTTTCCGTAAAAATAACCGAGCGGAGCGGAGCGGATCTTGTGGACAAGACAAGTAATATGACACCGGAAAGTACTCTGTGCAAACTAACGAAAGACGACACCAGAGGAAGAAGTATTTTTATTTTCCAAAACACAAACCGGAAAAGATAGAGCTCAACTTCCAAAAATCGTCCTCCCTGAGCACAATGAGAGCATGTGCCCACAATTTCATTCGTCCATCGCAAACTGCATTACTTTTCCGGAATGTTTTTGTGAGTGAAGATCGTCGGTTTCTAGGTTTTGTGGTTATCTCGGAGTTCTTGGCGTGAGTTTGAGTTTGCAATTCTTCCTTCTTTATATTATACACAGATGTAGCCATGGCAAATCTGACAGCCTCGCGGACTTCATTTTTACCTTGGAAAATGTTGAACTATTCACGCTGTGAGAGAGGCTAAATGAACGTTGCAACTGGAGATGCAAAGATGTAATGAATAGTTGTCTCATTTTGCATTCTACATTTGGATCGGTAACAAGTGCAACACTTCAGTTGAATGAAAATAGCAAGCAGCGTTGAAAGTGTGGGTAACACTAACCGTAACAGAAAGCAAAGGAAAAGAGAGAAAAAAAGTTACGTTCTGGAAGAAAACCTGGATACGTGGAGGGTACACAAGAGTACAGAAATGATGCAGTGCAAGAACAGAAACATAATGTAGAATAAGATGATGAAAATTGAGTGAGAGGAAAAAGAGGAAAGAGGACGCGTAAAGAAAGGTAGATTTAGTATCAATCGCAAAGTTGAAGATATCAGAGCTACGTAGGCAGTTGAGTCAATGGTCTCTCTGTATCTGTGACTACAAAATGATGTAGAGAATTGGACCAATAAGAAAGGTCGTAGAAATGACAGTAGAAAAAAGAAGAGGACGATGAAGGCAGACGAGGAACAACAAAAACAATACCCCACACGTCATCACTACTGTACATCAATGACAACACTCCAATCACCGCCGCCACAATCTCTACCAGCCAGGGAATCCGTGCCAAACCGTGCCACATAAAGACAAACTGCAAAAAGGTCCGCGCGCGCCATCAAGACAAATATTGACCCCAGCCTGGACATTTTCCTGTCATTAAATATTGAACCATGTATAATCGATCTCTTCATCGATAATTGATCATTCACTTTTTCCCCTCGTGTACAAATTTGCCTTTAAAGGAAATACCTTCCAGAAAGATCAATAATGAGCACGTGCGGGGACGTTATCCAATGGAAAATAAAGATCTTTTTAATGGCAATGGGTTAATTTATTCAGTTTCTCTCCTTGCTTTAAAGTGGCTAGAGCTGAACAGGGCTAAACGCCCATTAATTGTTCACGCCAAATAGTAAAGATAAAGATGAAAGGCCAGGAAGAAAGTTGGGATTTGCTAAGCATTTTGGGATTTACTTTTTGTAATTGTATTGCCTGGGAATTGAGCATAACACATGACAAGAAACAAACTACAAAAATGGATTAATGGAGGAGATGATGGCAAGTAGGCGGAAAGGGTGCAGCTGAAGGTTGGGGAGAGGAAGGATCGAGACAGACAGTGAGACAGAGATATTGAAAGAAAGAGTGATATATAGAGAGACACAGACAGGCCGATAAATAGGGGGACAAACAGACAGACAGACCAGAGGAGAGAGAGGAGACCGACAGACAGACAGACCGACGAACAGTGTGGGAGAGAGAATTTAGATGAATGAGAATTTTGCCTTCTCGCGCGTGTTGTTGTCCATATTTTTTTTAAATATATATTTTATTGACTGATTTGTCAGATTTTTTTGTATTGCTTGATATTGATAAGGCCCTTGAAGTAAGCTACGAAAGTTGAGCAGGTACCAGGATTATGGAATACCGTAGAGATTTTATCAGGCAAACTTTCACAAAGAATTAGATCTAAACTGAATTTGGTCATGTCTCAGAGACGCATAACAAACTCCTGAGGTTTTGGGCAGAGGATTTGATCTGTTAGAACTTCAATGTGTCTTTAATTCTTCTTTAATTTCAATATTCATATAGTATATTTATCTTCAAATCATGAAACTCTGACAGATTTCTTCAGACTGTGAAACCAGTCCAAAGCTTTGATTTATTTGGGTTGTTGTTTTTTTTGTTTTTGTATAGGAGACTCAATAATCCACGAGTAGTCGTGTCGTTTTTCTGAACAGAACTACATAAATTATAATAAAGTCTAACCGATCTCCCATTGTTGGGAGTTTACTGAGACATGTAGATGCTAATTGGTGACATATTCGTACGCCAGAATTTAAACAAACAGCTGAGTTATCTGTGTTTATTGGCTTATGCTCGGGGGATCTGACTGCTAGAAAATTGTTTTTGGTAAGTTTGCCAAATGTTGACACATCAGGAATGTATGAAGGAATACTTTAATCGCCACGACACACACACATACTCTCTCTCTCTCTCTCTCTCCCTCTCTCTCTCTCTCTCTCACACACACACACACATTCTCTCCCGTCCTCCTCTTTCATCATCTCATATATTGATTCTCCTTGTCTTTTCCCTCTCTTCAGTTGCTCTTTCTTTACTCTCCCTGTTTTGAAGATCATCTCTTTTTTTTCCCTCCATCTCCAGATGAACATCATCTGTAAGCTTTATTTTTTTCATATTTCAGCGACAAAACCTGGAAGAAAGAAGGAGAGAAAGAGGGCGAAAGAGAGAGAGCATGCTCGCGTGCGTGTAAGTGTGTGTTTGAGTGACATAGCGTACAGAGGTGGCTTTAAAAATAAGAGAAGGGGTAGAGAGAAGAATCAATGAAAGGAAGAACAAAGCAGGGATTATGTCATGGTAAAGGGAGAATGAGATGGCAGCAGAGAGAGACGAAATAGAAAAAAATGCAGAAAGGACTACAAGTTATATTATATAATCTACACGAATTAATAATGTCGAAGTTCTGCCCCCCTAAAATAAAACAAAACACAAAAATCATGATAATTAAGAATCCATCCTGACTCCAAAAATATTTCTGAAAACTGCACCCCACCCCATCTCCCGCCCCACCCCCTAAAAAGGGAACATACAAATGCACGGATGCATGAAACATTTCAACAATTTCTGCAATCCGTGCAAAGAATTTGAACTTTTCATGGGGGTTCTGTGCTGCTATAGAATTTCTTCTCCACGCATTGTTAAACATCACTTATCACTCAGATCCAACTGTAATCATAGATTCGCTCTGCATGCCCCCAATGATGAACTGACAATATATCATTGTAGCGGTTCAACCATTTGCTTGACAAGTTATACATAATGACAATACTTTGCCTTGCGGTTTCAAAACCATGAGATAAAAACACTCGGCAGACAGCTCGTTTACTGACTCCTTCCTACCAATAACCATGAGGACTCGGTCGCATCAGTGCCTGTATACTGTAAATAGTCTGCGGTCTTTCTCTGGGCTGTCCAAGGTTACTTACTGCCAGTTTGTCTGAACTGCATTTTGTTTTACTCTTCAGGTGACAGAATTAGCTGATTAATTCATCCTATTTGCACATGCAAACATTCCTACATTCCTGTCTGTCTATCTATCTAAGCCTATTTATCGAAATGCAATGCCTGACTTTTGAGTATACACTGCTACTTCACCTTAACCTGCCGGAAACATGTTTTTCATCCGGACAGAAAATGATACAAGACCCGTGAAGTACGGTACAATGAAATAGCTAGCTTCAATTCAGTAGGAAATGCTTTCAAAACTGAGTGTTCCATGGCCCTCTTAGTTTCATGATATGACTGAATGTTTTCTTCACTGTTCAAAAGAAACGAGAGCCAATTGGAGAGCCAATATTTAAAATCGTTCGAGTAAAGGGAAGACTGACTTTTTCTATAACCTATTCAAGTTAAATGAACTGTTAGATATCCTGGCGTGTGCCTGTACAATGAATTGAGCAGATCTCATTCGGGATTGATGATACAAGTTCAAGGATCAAGATTGAGGAAATAAAAGTTTCTTTACATGGCGGAGTGAAACTTGGAGAGAAAAATATATTTTATGTCAACGTGATTCATCACGGTCTATGCGCACATCACACCTCAAAACTCAACATGGAACAGTTTTGAAATAAAAGTAACACTAACAGGACCGAAAACTTGGCTTCCGTGGCTTGCCAGAAAAGTGGAAGGAAGATTAAGGTCATGCCCAGTTGTTCGCCAAATTCAGACATGACAAGCAGTAATTTGCGGGCATAATAATTAATAGTGAGCAGAGTGACGAAAATGCGCAGAGAAGACTGGTCTGTGTATGACTATATGTGGCAGTGTGGGCGGATTTCTTCTGTTTTTGTTTTTGTTTTCATTTGACCTTAATGCCACACTGTTGTAAACCACACAAAAACACAAGTGCAATTAAAACCTTTGAGTCCATTGAAAGCTAGATCTAGCTCCTCCAGAAAAATGCCGTTCACGCTATGATGAAAGTACCTTCGTACATAAATGAGAAATGGTATGAGTTCAACTCTCCGTCTCGATTACGATCCATGGTAAATCAAGGAGTATCGGAGTTTATTGGGACTCCTTGCTAATATACAAGATACTGTGATTTCTGTGGCAGGCTGAACTTTGAAACCACCAGAAAGTTGTGTTCCGAGCATTGTTAAATAAATAAATCGTGAATCGCTGATCATTGCAAATATTTTTTTTTAAATGTTGGCAGAGCTTTCGCAAGCATTGGGACACAAGTAATCACGGTACAGGCATGATGATTAATACTGTACTAAGCTTTCAACTTTTTTTTTCTTTTTTGCGGTCACAAATAATTTAAACACTCAATGTACAGCATCATACTCCAATATGTAATGCTAGGACAAACCCAAAAAACATTTCGCCTCATACAAGCCACTAAATTGACTCATATATTTTTGTGTGCGTGGTTTGTTTTGCTGTTGCTGTTGCTCTGTAATCGGAGTTCAGAAATCCTCATCATCCTTGAGACTACTGGAAAAATAGCCCTCCTTATCAATAAATGGTGAAAATATTATTTATGACTTTCGAAATGTGCCAACAGCGTCTACATAATGGTATATATATATATGCTGTATGCCGTTTGATGAAATGTTCATGAGATTCCTAAATTGTGTAAGCCTCGGTGAACAAAATAAAAGACGGAACAAGTTCAACGCAAGTTATAGCTGCAGACATTCCAGTCTTAAGTGAGACGTTCCTATTGTTCTGAACTTAATGGAGTAACCTCAGAGCCTGAAGGGAATGCGCTGCAGTAAAAACTGTCGAAACTACGAGACGCTTTTGTGCATTTTTGTGTGAAATTCAGCAGACAGCCCGAGGCCAGTAAAAACTTTGTTGGGCCAACAGAATAAAATATTTGAATCCATGTCATGCGGTAACAAGTCTGTTTTGAAATGTCTGGGCCTCGCTGTCAAGTACACCACCATGAAACTAGGCTAGCACTGTGCATTGTACATAATCATAATAGCCAAATTTCTAAGCAATCATAGCAAAAGGGATCAAAATATATTAATAATAGCTTGACAACAATCGTGTGGAATATTACCACTCAAACGCGGCAGCACTTTGGTTCCCGATATTCAAGCGTAATTATTTTTTTTAGTTCAGGAACAAACAAAAAATCAAAGCCGAATGAAACAGACTGGTATATTACGTTGAAAATTATACAGATTTTTCTGGCTTAACATAGCAATTTCTAGTTGCCCAACGTGAATGAAAAGTGAATTTCATATGCCGGTTACAAATAAATGTCCTGTGGTAGTAATGTGTTCAGGCGTTCAACGCCGGATAATCCTGAAGTTTGCTTTATACCGCTTTGAATTCCTGCTCATCATTTTCACCCTTTCTGTCTCTGGGAAGCTCTTGTCTATTTTAACTGCCAGTGAAAATTGTTCCAGTGTAATTGTAACTTATGTCTCCGTCTTGTGACAATAAGCTTTAAAACATCCTCACTGAAGGCGCTCTGCATGCTTTCTATTTTCGAGACGTTATACGATATTTAAAACACTGACCGTCCTTCTGGCTGTTAACTTTTAAGCCATATAGATATAATTCCCAGCTGAAAGTTTGCTGAGAGCATTTCTTAATCCGCGTACAATTTTACGATTAACGAATTAATGCTCCGCCATCTTTATCACAGAGCCAATGTGAGAGTGAGCCGGCTGCCATTTTTCTGTGTTTTTAATTTTGCACACTGCCAAAATGAGACAACAATGTCACGATGGCATATGGTTCTGGGTCCATTTTTTTTTCCATCCCAGGTGCTAAAGAAAATCCCTCTTGCATGACTACCATTTTATGTAATCCCCACTGTCCAGGGTGGTCTTCATTATTCAGACTTTGTTGAAAAAGGTATGATCATTTGTCGTTATACAAATATGTGTAATATTATATGGTGTCAGGTGTCTTCTCCACAATGGATGACATTCACCACAAAATGGCATAAGCAAACCCCCCCCCCCCCTTTTTTTTTTTTTGCTATTCTGTCGATGGCAAGAAGTCTGTAATTATCTTCGTTTTTTCTTTTTCTTTCTTGGTCGAATTTTTTTTTTTAAGTTCACAATACTATAATGCACTCGGGTAAATACTTTCTGCCATGATTTGAATAGGCAGACCTAGAATCTGTTACTGCCGCTGTCAACTGACCACCAATAATTACAGTCCTCTAATGCCCGCGGCATAGCCTGAGTTAGGACAACAGAATGTTGACTAGACGTACGTTCATAAATTCTCTCACAATAGACATACCGGTACAAGGAGAAATTGTACCTGACAATTGATTAGAATAATAAAATGATCCAAATACCTTAGCAAATACACAGCATGAAGTTTAAAACGTCATTCAGAATAGTAACAATGATAACAAAGACTATAAAGTGAACCAAAGAACCACCTCCCACCCCATTTCACAGCCAACATAAAAAAAATATTTTAAAAATGTAACCAAAACACAATGAAAAAAACAAAACGGCCAAATAATTTAGTCTCACCTGACCAGTAGCTTGGTCTATATCGATTCCTGTCTTACATAATCGGTCTCTTCACAAGAAGGCAGACAAGTTCGATATGGCAGTAACACTTCCGCTTGTGACACAGACCACGCGCCCGCACGTGCAAGGCAAGACATTCAACCCGACATGATTCTGGGGCGTTTGCATTATAAATTACTGCAGTGTCGAAGGACCCACGGGTTGCAGGCTGGTCGCGTGGTCGTGTTGCGCGTATCGTGAGTAGCGGGTCCACAAAAGGGCCGGCCTTTGGAGATTTTCTTTTTTTTTTTTAGCTTTTCTGGAATGCACGAATTCCATCTCGGCAGTTGCAGGGAGGCGGGCAGTGAAAGAATATTGTCTTCCTATTGGATGAATCGCTGTCAACATGCGCTGTCGCCCTGTCCAGCATTCTGACATCCAGTTCCATGGAACGTCGCCATTGTTAGTGACGTAATGCGGCATCCAAGTAAGGAAACAGCTCTAGCGCATGCATTATATTGAGCTGAGAAAATAAAATACCTCCAGATGACGCAACGTCATAAGATTTACAAGCTAGAACAAACACAGTGTAAATGGTGTATCATTGGCAAAAGAGTATGTCATAATGTGAAAAATTCAAGTTTACGATATTCTCTGACATAAATAAATGGGCAAAAATCTCAAACCCCAAAGTAAGAAACAGGAGGAATTGGCATGAAACTTATCTCAACAGGCCTTAATTTTTGGTCATGGTCTGAAATAAATAGTCCAAACTCTCACAAACTGAAGATTTCAGAACGGGGCACAGTGCTATGAGAAAACTTTTCTTTTGAAGTTCTCAATATTCAATGCTTTTCCTCAGCTGGTGACTTTCTTTTATTGAGTATCAGACTTAAAGGGACAGCTGGGGTACCGGAGCAGCACAAGATTACAAACTCGGTGGATTCTTCGCTTTCTGTTTGTTTGTTGTTTTTTTTTGTTGTTGTTGTTTTTTGAGTGAAGGCTATAAGTCTCAACGGTATAGATTTGAATGAAAGTGTATGGCATGTATTTTTGAAAGCCATATTATATCCTGATTACAGTTTTTACACCAATAATAAGTTTTAGATCTTGTGGCCGCGGATACAACGTTGCAAATGGCTGAAAATGGAAATCATAGGGCAGGCGTATTTACTGAGCCAACAAAATACTTGAAATTTTTGAAAGAAAAGCTAATCCTTCTATAAATTTCGGGTCCCACGCGCATGACGGTGTTACTCATTTACAAACCTGGCCAAAAGCTTTGAGGAAAAGCGTGTCCCGGCTCATCGTCATAAAGAGTTCCTGAATAACTCAGCACTTGATGTTAAAGGATGTGTGAAGACTGGTTTTATATGATCTTCAATGAATGCTCGCCTTGAACCCTGAGGTGTATGGATGGGTCGATTATATGTATGCAAATCTTTCAAGATATAAATGTAGACTTAGTGACTCACCGTGCGGGCAGTGTCTGGCGGGCATAGTATAAAAATGCTTTAAGTTTACTGGTCTGGACGCCTTGTTCAAAATAAAATTGGATCCTTTCAAAGAGATCTGGGCAATGGCAAACCTGATTTTCATTTACGGGCATAAAACCTAAGAATTCCCACCTTAGTGAATGACATCTTCATGGCCTTGAATTTTCGCCTCACTGTCAACACCCAAATGCTTTCGTAGTCATACAATGTTTACCTGAAGCTTTGGGGGCTTTACATGTACATATTTAAAACCAATGGGACCGGGAATGTGCAAAAAGAGGCAACCAAGCTCTAGGAGTCGCTGTTGATGGCGCTGATTTTGTTCTTGTGTATCACTATGTGTTTGGTTTAGGTACAAAACACACCGTAGAGGCAGTTTCAACTCGTCAGTCACTGAGTATTTAACAGTTTGGTGCTTTAATGTTTCTCATAGGATGGTATGATTATATTATTTTTGTGTCCAATCTTAAAACTTACTTAACTGTGAACCAACTGACTTTTTGCTCATCGACTTTGAAGGTTGCAGTAAGTTTAGCGCAGTTGGTTATTGATTGGTATGGTGTTTTACATGCATTCTGTATCGTCGTGGCAGACTGTTCTACATGCATTCACAAATCCATTAATAAAATGGGTGTTTTCCAGAAATAGTGCTGGTGGACTAATTGCTACACACTTCTCAGGTCTCCCTTTAAAGGGAATTACGGTTCAAGCGTGAGATACGTAAATGAGATTTTATGGGATATGGTGTAAAAATCGTTTGTTTTCTGAGAGTTGCTGGCCTTCGCATTTGCATCTTTGTTATTTTCAATATTTATTCTGGTATTCTGGTCCCGGCTTTCTTCATCTTCTTCTTCTTCTCCCTTAAATCCCTCTTTGTTTTGGGGGGTGGGGCGGGGGCGGGGTGGAGAGAGAGAGATAGATTTATAGGATGTAGACTAATGAAATTTCCACGAACACACAAAAGTGTTTAAGTTAAAAGAAGAGTTGTTCTTGTCTCTGTCAGTGTGAGTTCACCTTATATAAGACAAACCTTCACACCAGGAGAAGCGGTGTAGGCACCTTGCTTTTATAAATCCACAACAAATGGTACAGACGTGTGAATAAGCGAAATTCTAACGCAGAAATGTGTGGGTGGACGAGGACACTGGGTGAGTGAATGGCCTGCGGTATTTGTACCCGAGTGCTGACAACACACATAGCCCATTTTCTAAGCGATGACGCGATTCGATAATTATCCAGACAACAAAAAAAGTATTGCACGAATGTTGAATATGATTATGTGAGCCTTATAATGATAATGATAATGGCTCCGGGCATGAATATCCTGCGGACAATGGGCTCTTTTGTCAAGCCAGACAGTATTTAGTTTTACAATGACATTACACAAACCAGCAATCTCCTGTCTGAAAAGAAGAATGGCGTAACTATTCCAAGCTCTGGAATCCAACACAAAGACAGAAATTGCGGGGATTTGTACACTGAAAATGCGTCGCTGGTGCGCAGAGCCACAATTGTCTTTATCTATATTTAAATACGGTTTCGCTGATGTACCGAACGCCAGATCTGAGAAGGTCTTTTTAGACATTTTTGTGAGGATTAACCATGGCTAGTTCGTTAGCTTGTTGTATGATCAAGTAAAATAATTCATCTTTTAGCACACCAGGGGCAATTTTCACTCACAATGGTGTACACTTGATTGAAGGAGCTAAAGTAGATCATCCTTGGTAGGTGGTGATTTACAATTAGCCTAAAGCTGTTGGACAACTAAACCTCCAGGAGAAACAATCCAAACATTACATCAACAGTTAGCATTTAAAATGTCAACGTCTCATTAAACAAAAGAATATATTTAAACAACGGTTAATCTTAATAAATCATATATGGAAGCTTTGTCGACATGTCACATTCTGAGCTGAACATTTTCCGAGACAGTTGAATTTGAAATCTCTTTAATTCACGTATCCAAATGGTGAGATTTAACTCACGATGAAAACCTACACCCCTCCCTCCACCTCTTTCAAACCAAAGAAAATATTAAGTGAAAATGAGAAAACAAGAGAGAAACCTGCTCAGTTACGATAAGTGCACTTCAAAGTGTACGCTAATCATTTCGTCACAATTTTAAACAAATTCAGTTCAGGTTATTTACAGTTTAGCAGCAAAATCATATTATACTTCCACATCAATATCAACAACGGAGTTCTACACAACAAATGACTGTATATCACATGACGTGTTATAAAATGTATTTTTTACACAAAAACTAAACATGTATGTAACCTTTAAAACACGCCAGGGGTAGCGGAGAAAGTGGAGAATAAATTGTCAGTTTTCCACAGTTCCATGTAAGCAACACCATTTCCACATTTTCTCACAAGCCTCTCACGGTGTTTACATCAAAACTTTTCACTGTTATCAAACAATAATACGTGTAGTGTTTGATCTAAAGAAAAAATAGGTGAGGACAAAGCAAACATTAGAAAACTAAAGGGGGTGGGGTGGGGGTGGGGGGCTATGTACATATCGAAAATGATCTGTTCGAACTTGAGTTGGCAAAGAAATGATGTTACAGAGGAAACGTGTCAATAGTGTTTAGATTCATTCTGAAAAGCAAATAACCTGATGTGGCACCAGGTAATACATCCGAGGCAGCATGCCAAGTCTAGCCATTTCTTTTTAAAACAGTTTATATTGACCTTAACCATTTTATGGCCACCGTCACGTAACATACACTTAAGTACGCCAGATGAAAAGTTCTGTGAAGTCGTGACACACGGTTTGACTCCAGGGCTATGATTTACGATCTTAGACCCATGAGGCGTCTACAATCCATGCTCCCTGTACGTATCTACTCTATTTTGTTTATTTTACGTCATGAATGAAGAATGACGTCGTACGGCCCGTGACGATGACGCCTGAAAAGTCTCACTCAAATGGCTGTCAAACTAGCATCAAGAAAACGTGAAAAATTCTTATTTTTCTCCTATGGCATACGCAAAAGAAACGCCATCTGTGATAATGAGTAGGGACTGTATAATTTGAAAATTTCACCACTGGCTGAGCTTCTTGTGTCTTTGCAAATGAACCGGTACTCGGCGGACGTGTCAGGTTTTACAAACTCAGCGGGATTCTCTTAAGATAACACTGTAATAGCTCCTCGAACACTAAACTACTTTAAGACTACTTACTAAAAGCTTAATTGTGCCTCTCATCAAAGAGCTTTAACATGCATTGCTAACTTGCAATATACCTAACCTTAAAGAAGAAAATATTTTGACGGTGTAAATACAGGGTGTCCCAGGAGCCACTATACACTTTCTTTTGTCTATTTCGTTTCAAGTATCATTCGGAGAGGCATGAGGCCACAGCATTTGACACCTTAGGCTTTGCAGTTTTTGCAAGTGTATCATTCCCTTGCCCATAACTCGCCAATTGAGGTTGGAGTAGCGTTGCAAAATTGCCAACTAGCAAGAAGTTTTTCAGTTCCCGACTGCAGTTCAACGTGAGTTTGAGAAGCTTTATAAATTACACTGCTCCACGGTGTAGGATAATTTATGCTATCTATAGCAAGTTTCTCGAAAGAAGATCTGTTCTTGACAAACCACACAGCGGAAAGCCTGCTACTACCATTACTGATGAAAACACCGAACTCCTGGAGTGGGGGTTCGCTAAAAGCCAGGGAAAGTCCATACGGAGAGTTGCACTGAAGCTCAGCATCAACAAAAGCTCGATTCAGCGGATGCTTTGAAGAGTGATGAAGCTCTACCCGTACCGACTTTGGTTTGTTCAAACACTTCGAGAGGAAGGTTATGATGCTCATGTGGAAATATGTGAATTGCTCCTCGACCGTTACCAAAACGACCCTCAGCTCTTGGAAAACTCTTGGTTCAGCGATGAGTCTATCTTTCATTTTTCGGGTCGGGTAAACAGACACAACTGTCGAATTTGGGGAAAATCAAACCCAGCAGAAATTTTCGAGCATGAACGCGACTCTCCCAAGCTGGTGGTTTAATGTTCCACTGGGCTGATTGGACTATTTTTTCTTCCGCGATGCATCCGGTAACACGACCACCGTTACAGGGGGAAATGACCTGAAGATGCTGCAGGAGTTTGGTGTGCCACAACTTCAGGCGAGGAGTGACCTTGTTAATGTCTTCTTTCAACAAGACAGAGCCCCTCCCCATTTTAGGTCAGAGAGGGATTTCCTGAACGTCATGTTTCCTGACCGATGGGTTGGTCGAAGGGTCCCCTGGAATGGGCTCCGCTCCTGTGACCTCACACCTTATGACTTTTCTCTGTGGGGCTATATCAAAAGCAAGGCGTGTGCCACTAAGCCCTGTGACCTGTCACAGCTTGAGGAAAGAATTCTAACGGCCTGCAGCGAGGTCGGGGAAGTGATGCTGCAAAACTCGGAGAGGCCAGCGTCCGAAAGTGGCTGAAGGTTGTCGAAAATGGAGGTGCTCGAAGTATACAGCTAGTCTTCAAGGCGTTGGGACGTGATGGCAAGTCTAGCAAGTACAACTTGTCACAAATCCCAGACTGGGAAATGTAATAATTATGACAGGACAACAATCACGAACGAACAAGTATAACACTTAACAGAACAACCAAACAGACTCTCACATTTATTATACATAAAAATAAAGATATACGTGCATTACATTATTCACTTCAACTACCATCCAATGGTCAGCATTCCCGACATTCATTCCTCTACGGGTCCACGACCCGATAATACTTTCTAAAATATGCTCTGGCCTCAGCCTCACATCTATATATATATTACTTGCTGGCCTCTCTTATTGGCTCCTGCTCAACCTAATCTCCGTATCTCAATCTCCCCTCGAGGTCTTAATAGCACATTAATATTTCAATAGCACATTATATTCTCAATGGCACATTAACATCTTAATAGCACATTAACATCTTAATAACAACGTCCCTGTCTGTGGCCAGACTGCCACGACTCATGTGCTCCCGCTGTCCTGCGCGACAGCTTCACTCAGGCGGCCTGTGGGTAGCCTTCTGCCCAACCCCGGCACAAGTCCGCTCACCGCGGGTGGCTTCTCTGCCCGACCCCGGCACCTATAAGAATAACATTACATTTCTATAACACCATACAATTACTATCCGCTTCACCACTCATTACGAACTATCAAGTTACACACAATAGTACACCTTTCACTCACCACACCTCTTACGGTAACACACCTCTACCGTGTTACACCGTACTCAGACTCGCTACGAATCCATGATCCTAACTTACATCTATCGCTCATTGCGCACATCTCTATACACAGTAATCAATGACTTTCACATTCCTCACATATAACTTATTTATATCATGGTCCTAGGAGAATATAGTACATCAATCATCATAACTATCAATCACAGTTCAACCTACCAGTCATCACTGGAAAACACACAATCTCCCGACTGCTTTCCCACGCCTGTCCCCTTGGACCTCTTAACTGGCAGTGACTTTTCACTACACAAGATTTACCTCATCGCTTTCACTTTACTCACGTCTTGCACGCTTCCACGTTAACTAACAGAAGCCAATACAGGTGAGCAGCCTCACTATCCCGTGAGTCCATCCTACACTTCCATGCCCCCGTAATCCTTGAATCTCGCTCACTCCACTCGTGACACAACTGTAATGACTCCTTTGTTGATACTAAAAATATGAATAAACTCAGATGCTTGTGTAATTTTTAGGAATTTATTAAAAGTGTATAATGACTTTTGGGACACCCTGTATGAAGTAATTGGCGGTGAGACCCTGCCGTACAAGCACCTGTAAGAGGTTTGATTCAAACTTAAAACGGTTATTCCGCTGGTGCGGCGCTGATGTTTGACAACTAAATAAGCTTTTATTCCCAGGAATATTCCCATTCACAGCTGTCTTAAGTGTAGAAAGGTGAATGCAACATTGTGCTATCGTTTTCATGCTTTAAGATGTTCTTCATGAAAACATTGGTCTGTCTGTCCTTCTCATAAAGATTTTTATTTGCCAGTCTGTTAATTGGCAAGTCTGTCTGTAGGTAGGACTGCATAATTATGTCCAATATAGCTATGGTTGCCCAGTGTTCGTTCCCAAGAAGGTTTTCTTTCCGTTCTGCAAATACGGCTGCCCGGGAGTGTGTGTACATTCTGTATAGATTCCACCTGTCGATTTAACCAGAAAATTAAATATAAAGACCGATCTTAAAAACGATGAATTCTAAAGCATGAAGGACTGTTATAGCTTTGGGGTGTCTTCTGCTTTACAACTCTGTCCTACCCTCATCTTTTTTTCCTTTTCTTTGATGTCGGAATCATTTAGCGTCAATATTTTCTTGCCACTCCCTCAGCTGACTTGAACATTTGGCTTACATTCTAGTGATGAAAAGCACAGCACTGAAGATTCCGTGGAAGGACCAGTTACATTATCATACCACAGCTAAACTTCAATAAGCATCGCTATTTCCATTGTACCAGCGAGTACAGGCTCGAGGGCCGATCTTCTTGAATATAGGTGGTTTTTTGGTGTGTGTGAACGTCACATATTGTACGACTTGCAATTCAGTGAAGACGCCTCCAGTTTTCTAAGAGTATTCTTATTTTACCAGGAATGTGTGTGGGTGTTTGTGTGCACATCTGAGCGCTACGTGTTGTGCCACACCGCAGGAGGATGGTAAACACTGCCTATAAAGACATCTTAAAATTCCTATCCCTTGACAAAATATCTTCACTGGCAGTCTACAGCTATACACAGCCATGCACTCTTTCTTAATTTTCCACCCTTGTTAAACCCTGTATCTACCTGGACTCGCAAATGGCATGAGAGAATGTCCACCCTGAGTTGCCGAAACTCAGGTGGCTATACATATATATATGTTAATGTTCTGATACTGGTTTTCATACAATTGAGCAATTTTCATTTCAACACGATTAGGTCTTCATAGATGTCCAAGCCTACGGGGGACCAATGCAAGCAAGTTTTAAATGACGGTTGCTACTACACTGTGTGGCTAAGCGCGCACATGTGACTTTGTGGCAGTCTCATCGCATATTTTGAAATTTAGGCGAATAACTGGAGGTTCGCACACATGCAAGACATGGGCACACATTGTAGAGTCAATAGTTACATGAAACTAGAGCAGGTCTGCAACACGACAGCATACCGTCTATGCGCTACTAGCCTAACACTGATATAAAAATACATTGACCTGATAACATGACTTTAATGATATAAATTAATCTGTCGGTATCGTGATACTAACGTGGCTGACACCGTTGAATTGTATTATTATGTTCCAGTGAACGGTTTTGTTTGCAACGGCTGAAGAGTGTCTACTTGCAAGGACCAGGCACTATTTAGGGAATGTTATTATAATGACTGACTGACGTGGTGTTGCACTGGGCTGACTTGCAAGTGTTAGCGGCCCAAACAGTTCTGAATCAAAAGATTGTGTTCATCCATTCACCTAGCCCTTTACTCATTCACCCGTGTATGTACCATCCGTGCGACCGTGGACGTTTACAACTCAAGCTACTATTATAAATTATGGAAACAGAAGTGTGTGGCTGTCTTAGCACTTTTGCTATACCGCACTTTTCAGAACTGTTATGTTGGTCTGGGAGTACTTATGACGTGGCAGGGATGTGGAAATTTTACACGATTTAAATATTGATTTGTTGGATCTTTAGGATTTTGAATAAGTCTTCTTTTTTGAACACTGATGTAAGAACAGGTAAGACCGATGCTCATTTGTAGCTGGGGTGGGGGGGGGGGGGGTATTAATATTGTTAACATGAAAAGAGAGTGATTTCTCCCAAAATACGTGCTGACATTTAAATATAATCATTTACCTACAGTAGGACAAGTTGGAGCATCGTCTTTCTGGATCATGTTTATACGATTTTCACAGCTTGGAAAGGCCTGAAGTTTGTATAGCTAAAGTTTAGCTTCAGGCCTAAACACCAGTTTTTTGTAAACTTGACAACAAACAGTTCACAGATGCCAGATAAGGTCAAGTTCGTCCATTGCTCTCGACAGATTCAGCGGAAAATTTATAGCACGAAACCGAAAACAAAAATGCGCATAGAACCTCAACTGAAGTGAAATAACATAAACAAAGTGCCCGAATTTTGTACAGTGTGTAAAGAGGCATCGCCGCCAGGGACCGACTCTAGAATGGCTCAGATAATGTTTTTCTTCTCTTTTTTTCCAAGCTTTATTGAAGAGAAGCGTCAAAAGGCAACAGGTTTATATTAAAACATAGCAACATTGCCCGGAGATAAAAATGTTGTGCATTGAAGCTGCAACCCTCATTGCTGCTGCTACTGTACTAAATCACGGTTAGAAATAGCTTGAAGAATTTAAAGAGTAAACCATTTGGAAATGTCCTGCTGTGCAATCTAATTCAATGCATTCGATGCCATTCTATTTCATATCTGTATCTAAATTTTATGACACAGTGTATTCAAACGAAATCACGAGATTTCGCTCATTTCCTGGGGGTGGAGTGGGGGGAGGGGGGGGGGGGGCTTTAGAAAAGATATATCCGGAGAACAGATAACAGATTCTGGCCAAATAAAAGATATGACGCGCTGAATCTTCGATAAAGAACATGCTGAAATACTTCAAAAGACATCAATTAAACGTGAAGTGTACAGGTCGAGATAAAAGTATGTAATCTTTACTCTGTGCTTTATGAGAGTGATGCCCTAGGCAGGCTGTGAAATGAATTATTTCACTGAGCATTTTATGTACCACAGTTGGCAAAAGTTTCGATCTTTGAGATAGAATCTATTCCACTGTAGACAGAGGATACAAAGCGGAAACCCCGTCTATGCAGAGCGACTGCTACTTTATACGATTGTTCTAAAACGATGCCAAATACTTTTTGCCAACCCTGCACAGCGAGCGTTCTTTAAAAGCTTGTTACAAAATAATGCAAAGTACTTTTTTGAAGTGTTTTATCACGTATACCTTGAATCTTTTCCCAAATGGGATTAAAGAGTTATACAAATACAAATACAAATACAAATCAAAAATAAACTTCCAAGGTTGAATACATGAGACTGTCACGAGTGGAGTGAGCGAGATTCAAGGATTACGGGGGCATGGAAGTGTAGGATGGACTCACGGGATAGTGAGGCTGCCCACCTGTATTGACTTCTGTTAGTTAACGTGGAAGCGTGCATGTTGTGAGTGAAGTTGAGGCGTAGTAGAGGCAAAATCTGAATAGTCAGATCACTGCAAGTTAAGAAGCCCAAGGGGACAGACGTGAGATCAGAGGCAGTCGGGAGATTGTGTGTTTTCCAGTGATGACTGGTAGGTTGAACTGTCATTGATAATTATGATGATTAATGTACTAGATTCTCCTGTGACCATGATGTAAATAAGTTATATGTGAGGACTGTGAAAGTCATTGATTACGGTGTATAGAGGTGTTCGCAATGAGCGATAGATGTAAGTTAGGATCATGGATTCGTAGCGAGTCTGAGTACGGTGTAACACGGTGGAGGTGTGTTACCGTAAGATGTGTGGTGAGTGAAATGTGGACTATTGTGTGTACGCTTGATGGTTCGTAATGAGTGGTGAAGTGGATAGTAATTGTGTGGTGTATTACAGGTGTAATGTTATTCTTATAGGTGCCGGGGTCGGGCAGAGAAGCCACCCGCGGTGAGCGGACTTGTGCCGGGGTTGGGCAGAAGGCTACCCACAGGCCGCCTGAGTGAAGCTGTCGCGCAGGACAGCGGGAGCACATGAGTCGTGGCAGTCTGGCCACAGACAGGGACGTTGTTATTGTCCTTATTGCTATTCAAATGTTAATGTGCTATTACGATGTTAATGTGCTGTTAAGATGTTAATGTGCCATTGAGAATATAATGTGCTATTGAAATAGTAATGTGCTGTAAGACCTTAAGGGGAGATTGAGATACGGAGACTAGGTTGAGCAGGCGCCAGTAAGAGAGGCCAGCAAGTAATATATATATAGATGTGAGGCTGAGGCCAGAGCATATTTTAGAAAGTATTATCGGGTTGTGGACCCGTAGAGGAATGAATGTCGGGAGTGCTGACCATTGGATGGTATTTGAATTTAACAATGTAATGCACGTATATCTTTATTTTTATGTATAATAAATGTGTGAGTCTGTTTGGTTGTTCTGTTAAGTGTTATACTTGTTCGTTCGTGATTGTTGTCCTGTCATAATTATTACATTTCCCAGTCTGGGATTTGTTACAGAGACATCACTTTGACAGAATTAGGCTTACTTTCTGATGGAAATGTTATAACTATGATATTGCATGAAGGGAGTTTCAGCGATGTTGATGATCAAAGATTGCTAATATAGTCATCAAAGTAATCGTAAAGGAAACCAACATATAGGAAAGATTTTTGGCTTTACTTTTAGACCCTAATTCAGGTCACAAGAGACAAAAGTACAAAGCACAACAGCACGACTGTATCTGTACAAGTTAAAGATCACTTCATGACGCGTACCAACGGCAAGCTGGTGTTCCAATCCCTGATCTTTATCTGTATTTTCACACCATCTCGGGCACGCATGGCTGCCCTGTGCCATTTTTATATCGAGCGAATGTCTGATCAAATGCTCATACAACATCTGTTGCTCCAGACCTGACGTGCATGCACACCCCTCTATGTTCTCCTAGCGAGCTTCAGTAAGGGAGAATAATTGAACAATATAAACCACTTCATCTCTGGTTCTTGATTGCACACACGAACCAAATACGTGTGAACTTGTCCTTCTGCTCTAACCAAGGGTTGTCCTTCTGCTCTAACCAAAGGTTTCTCCTTTAAACTAAAATTTTAACAACATAATAGTCCATAGTATATTTCAGGACTAGACCCATGCTTGGCATCACTTACAAATATATGGACCTGTTGTGCTTGAACGCCGTGTTTCTTCTTGAAGGAAAATAGGATAATAATCAAAACAAAATACATTCGTGGTTTCCACATTTTCTTTGGTTTTCCCCTTTGTTTTTCGATCAAAAACCCAGGAACTCTAGTTAAATGTTCTCAGAAAATGCCATTAGTTTCTGCATAATCTTCTGTTTTCAGCTTTGTAATCCTATGTTGACAGCGGATTACAATATTCTGTACAGCTGATTATCTTCGGCGAGCCATTTAATTTAATCATTGAAATTTTCGGATTAAATCAAGCAAATCTACTTAGCTCTGTTTGTACACAGAGGGTTAAAACATGAAAATCTACTTAACTCTGTGTGTACAGAAAATCTGATCCTCTCTGAGGCCAAGGGTTGACACAGGACTATCTCAAGGACTGGAACTACCCCCCCCCCCCCCACTCAAAGTCCACAAAATCCACAGATATCCAGTGATTCATTGACATGAACAATCCTTACAATCCCCGGCGGGGGCGGGGGGAGCGGGGAGAGTGTGGTTCCGCCTATTTCCGCCCCATCCCATCCCATACAAAGTGGTGATGGAACAGTATTTCTAACCCGGATGTGAAATTACATTTGCTGTGGACGTCACACAATAAAGCTGAACGTGAATTATCAAGGACACAACTGCATCTCTCTCTCTATGTATGAATGTAGGCCTATTTTTTATGTTGTATGTATGTATGCTGTGCGAACCTCTGTAACCATGTAGGTGGTAGAGACTATGTAATACAATTGTATTTCTCCGGTCCAAATGAAAAGAACTGCTTCCATCTTTAAGAAAAGGTTAAAACAACCAATAGGAAAGGAAAAAAATATTCGCATTTCTCCACAAGCCTTTAAGCAACAAATGGAAGATAATCCAAGGAGGGTTCTCACACCCCCAGACTACATGCGTACTTGTGGTTGCCATTGCAGTATACCGCACTTCAGATTAGCCTACTAATACAACACTAGAAAGTTCACTGTTCCAGTAGCGCACAGTCGGCCACACTGACATGCCTGAACAAGCAAACCAGCTCTGAAATTAATTCATTGCCCGGGAGGAGTTCCGTATGCGTTACATGTAATTTTTACCGTTATTAAGTAAAGCTCACTGTTACACATTGTTCCCAACCTTATGACCAATTATCACTTCATATTCACAATAACACTTGTAACATACTTGCTAAGAAAAATAGTATAATCCCAGAAAAAAGTCGGAAGTGAGACAAAATCCGAAAACAGCTACCATTTTGAAACTTACTGGGGAGAGGTCACAGTAACAGAATTTACCAAAAAGCGCGGCTGGCGAAGGTTTACTGAAACAAAACTTGATATAGTGTTCACGAATTTAAACTCACAACACATGGAATGGTCAGATGGACCTGGGGGCGTGAGGGTCTAGTCAGTTTGTATCAATGGGCGGTAGTCAGATTGACTAATCGGGCGAAAAGGGCTGGGGTAGCCATTGGCGATCGACGTACACACAAGTAGGCCCTCATTAGATCAGATCATGCAATCTCCGAGCAGCTGAAATCGGATTGTTTCGCTACTAAGCCGATTCATAATTTTTTCAAACTATGCAAATTAACAAGGTCGGTAACTTTCCGTAATTTAGGTCAAGGTACTGACTGTGAGTATAAGTAAATTTTTACCGACAATCTGTTAACTCACCTGCGTGGCGAAATGGTTAAGACATGTGATTCAGGAGCGAAAGGGTGTGGGTGCGGATCCGAGCATTGTCATGATTTATGATTATTATGTATGTGTTCTCTTTCAGATGCTTCTAGCGCAGAGAAATCGAGATGAAATGGAAGCAAGATAGAGAGGGGGGAGAGACACATGAGAGAAAACGAAAAATGACGTGAATTATTTATTGCTATTTCTTTATTAACCCCCCAAAAATACCTAGCCCCTTTTTTTATTCAACCCCCTCAAAATAAACCCTCTTTAGCATGTAACGCATTCGGAACTCCTTCCCATTGCCCAAAGATGTCGGATCGTATAAAACTTATTGAAAATATGTAGTTTCAATTTTCAGTTGTAAGTTTTGGAATTTCAAATTTGATGCATTTTTGGAAAGTCACAGAATGTGCTAGACACAGACCGCATGATCTTTAGGTATTCTGAACACTACTTAATGGTATTCACTGCGACTTCAGTGCACTGTCA
Source organism: Onchidella celtica (assembly GCA_963931925.1). Classification (NCBI taxonomy): domain Eukaryota; kingdom Metazoa; phylum Mollusca; class Gastropoda; order Systellommatophora; family Onchidiidae; genus Onchidella; species Onchidella celtica. The sequence goes on from OZ007569.1 coordinate 75,704,169, forward strand.
ATGTATGAAAGAGGGAAATGGAGCGTAATCGATTTAAATGCCCCAATAATATGCATGACAAAACACTTTGTTTACTCTCTGGGACGTTTCTTATTGAATGGTCGCAAAAGTGGACTGTTTCTGGAGGCGTTCACCCGTTCACAGTGATGTTTTAGCCTTTCACCGGGCATTTTGTAAACACTGCCTGGCCCCCCAAATTATGTAAATGGCATCAAATCCAGATGATATCACTACCCTAAACATTGCAAAAGAGTGCGCTCCACACATACTCAACAATATCTACACTGGAAATGATTGTATAAAATAATTGTTTACATTTTCCACTCAACCTCACTTATCAGTGCTCTTTACTATCAAAGAGAGTAAGTATAGGATCTTTCCCAAACATGACTTAGAACACTCGTCAATTGCGCTACAATTAAAGACAACTAGAAATACTTACTGATGTTGTTGTATCAAAACAAAAAAAAGTATCCGGCCTCAGTGAAATCACAATGAACAAGGCACCAATTAACTTCACATAGTAAAAAATGGGCAGATAAAAACCAAATTTGTCTCGGCAAGGCAGGAAAATAAGTATAAAAAAAAAAAAGTTCTTTTCAGCTTTGACTGAATCATAATTATTGGTTGATATCCAAAACCAAAAAAGAAAACTTTACGAGCTAACTTCTTTCTACGATGTTTCCAAATGTCACATACGTAGATTCTATCGTAAATCCTTCCCGCACAAACTCCACCTATGTAACCCCTGTAAACTCGGCTCCAAAAGCACAGTATTAATTGGATTAGTTTGTCTTCAGATACCGTAGTATCGTACTTAACCTTTGGCTGTATACACAAGGAGGAGGGGGGAGGAAAGGCCAATTCGGTTTACGAAATAGAAATAAAACACACCTGGAAAACATACGATTAGTCATCACTTGCCACGAGCGAGGGCGAGTTATTCATCCATCACAGACTCTGAATCTGTCTGTCTATCTTCTGATCTATCCATCCACAAAGTCAGAAATAAATTATCCTGGAATTATTTTTTCCTAAACACAAAAGTCATCCTGTTTATGCCCTATTCATCAACAAAACTGAAAATGAAAAAAAAAAGTAATAATAAATCACCATATAGAGCTCCAGCTACGTGAATACGAATTCAAATCAACAGAACAGGAAAAATCTCTATACTCCGCTCGAAAATATTATGAATCACTTGATTTCCTAATCCGTCATGAAATGTTCCGAAAACCAGACACCTTTTAGATCCAACAGCAAAACGTCCAAACATTAGAACTTATCACTGCAGAACACAGAACACTAGTCCAATGGTAATGCTATACGTACGATACTACCAATCAAGTAGATCGTTCACGAATTCATGTACAGCCGCGCGCACCGTCATTTCCAGTGCATAAATCTGACTGCTCCATATGAATCTAGTAGTTCAAGTCGAGATCCTCTTTTATTCTCATACACACCAAGAAAACCTTCAGTTCAAGTTCCGCTACTTGTGAATCCAGCGCTGAATTCACGGTTTGGAAGGTAGCCTAGCGCAGGGAGTGGGGCAAACGTGAACCAACGAAAGGTAAAAAAATCAAAAGTATGAGAAGCGAAATAATAAGCTACGAAAAAAGAAAACGCTGGATATTACCAGGAAAAGGGAACAGAACTAGTCACACTGCTTGTTGATTCACTCTTGGTTCAGTTCCGTTGACTGTCGGTAAACTTCGCCATGAACGTTTTTTTTTTTTTTTTTAAATTATTGTTATTACGTACTATGTAGGTACATCCTAGCAAAGGAACTGTTCAACATGCCTAGTGGTAACCTTAATGATAGACTTCAAGCTTGCCACGCTTTTTACTACATAGTCTAGGCTTTACCATGGTTCTAAGCCCGCCTTCACACGCGGGACGTTTCACTCTTCTCTGCGGGCGCTGCCTGCCACCCCGGCCCAATCTGCACCTCACCCTTCCCCTCCCTCCTCCCACCCGGTGTTGGAAGGTGTAGGGAGGTATAGGTGTGTGCGTGTTTTGCCTGTTGAGAGGGCACGTGAGGTTTTTTCATCCCGTGTGGGTTGCTTCCCCCCCCCCCTCCTTTCCTTTTGGTCCGAACGCTCACTGTCTGCTAGTAGCAGGCACCCGGTAAGAGAGATTGAGGTAAAAAGCCAAAGGCCGGGCCGCTTATGACTGTCCGAAACACTTACATAATTCTGTAGTTTACGCTCCTCATGACCGTCAGAAACACTCCCACCGTGTCCCCTTCTCTTATTTCATCTCTCAATGCATTTCCAGAAAATCAGTAGCTTTAAGTTGTCAAGAGAGATCATGCGAAACAAAATGAGTAATTTGTCCTGGCTAGAAAATATATTTGATATGTAAAATTAACCAGTATATTTCTTTTTATTTGACTCCCCCCCCCCCCCCCTTCCTCTACACCATTTTTGTCACAACTGTTTTTTTATAAGTCTGTTTGTTATAAGTACGTATGCACCGCAAGCCTTTTGCGCTTGGGACGCGTAAGTGTATGTACTATCTCTAACCCCGTCCTTATCCTCAGCCCTAAATCTTATCGAATCCCTAACCCTGCCCCCAGCCCTTTCAACCAAAAAACAGGAGGAGAAACAACAAGAAACTCTGAAAGAATAATTAATCATAATTAATTAAGGCTGTTGTTATGAGCATTTCTGGAGGAGCTCTTTAGCGCTGGAGTCACAAAAGGCTTTAACATTTGCATCCCTAGCGCAAAAAAAAAACAAAAAAACTTGGGGACCGTAGGTACTTGTAACAACATTCTTCTTATAATACCCCCCCCCCCCACCCAGAAACAGAAAGGGTTGGGAAGATTTTAACTTAGCCTTTCGGTGCCACTTCTCAGAATGAAAATGGAACATTTCTGTATTGTCTGTGGAGGTTTGAGGGTTTTTTAACATCGATTTTTCACAGGAAAAATCGAATGTTTTAATGCTGTTTCTCTGCCTACAACAATGGGTGAATCCACAGGAAAATCTGGTCGTCTCATTCTCCGACCTGTTTCCTCATACCTGCCAGTGGAAATGTCCAAATGACGTTTGAAGAGTCTCTAGATTTAAATCTTGCTTGTACACAATGCTGCTCAATGAATGGTTCCTTTCCCTTTCTTTATTGATCCTATTGTATCAATATTTCTTTTGTACTGTTCTTTTCTTTTCTGAGATTTGCAATAAAAGATATCCAAAGGGAAACAGGTCAGTGCACCCTCCTCAGTGCTAAATACAATAATACATTTCTGAAGCTGGCAACAGTTTTCCTTGAAATAATGGACCTCTAGAAGGCAAGTGCGACAAGTACAACAACAAAAACGGACAATGTTTACCTGAATAATTTAGATAATATTCGCATACATACTTCCATCCCATTGGACTGTGGTCCCGAATGAAATTAAGATTCCTTAAATCATTTCAGTTTCTTGCACAAGTTTTCACTTAGTTTGTCACATAAATATGGGTTGTGTCATGAAGAAGATCCCCATAAAAGAGTGTCTATTATATGGGGCTAATTCCTGACAGATCTGAACACGCGAAACATGGAGCTGACGGTTTCATACGAAAATCCACGTAATAGGAATCTTTGTTCAGTCTGCTTTTAAAGTTTTGAATAGCATTTCATAGCAGCTGATTGGAAGAGGTAAATGTCTTTCTTTGTTTTGTCCACCTGCTTTGTAAAGGATGTCAAATGGTTATCTAAGCTAACCTCCAAACTATGACATATTATTTTCTTTTTGAATAATATCTAATAATTTGATCTACATTGTTCGAAGTCTGCCTATACGTCAGCTGTGGGGAACTTTCCGGTCCTTGAGGTCAAACATTGAGGGGAACATCAACACTCCACACTTTCTGGTGATGGTGTTTCTGCAGAGTTAACTCAAACTTGGACACTTGAACTTTCAAACTGAAGCCTGGAAACTGGAAAATTTCCTTCTCACTAGCCTGAACACCAATGAGAATTTTAGATAATTTCCCTCCTGTTTACCAGAATTTGGCACTGGACCGTGAGTTTCAAAGATATTTCATATGATGCCGCTTTGCCACCATAAAAACAAAACCAGATAGGTAGTCTTGCATCCCTGATTGAGATATTTTCAATTCAGGCTGTTAACTTACTGTAAGTGCATTTCAAGCATCTTCAGACATGAAGACAAACGAGTCATCTATTCAAAGCATAGATACTCTGCCTCTTTAGCTCGTTGCAATGTATTATTTTGTCTAAAAAGCCTGTATTATTATTAAAAACTTTGAGAAGGAAGTCAAGAATTCTGAGAAGAGATGCCTTTTCAACAATAACATGTGTAATTTTCTTTCATCCGTTTTGCTCCTCAAATCTCAACATTAGCCGGTAAAGTAAATTTTCAACAAAAAAATAAATAAATAAATAAATAAATAGTATACGTCTGTATGACTATATACATTGTAATGTTATTCCATTATTAGAGATGTATTGTGCCAGTTTTCTTTCTCTTTAATGGTCCATCATTTTAACATTATTATTATTTTCTCATTTGATGTTTATTCAATGTTTGTCTCCAAATTTTCACCTCCACTGGCTTTTGCTGAATATCTTTTTAGTTGTACACTTGCCACTTTATGTACATTACCTCTAGCATCTATTGCATAATTTATTTATTTCCTGGTTGAACATTTCTTTAAAAACATTTTTTAAACACTAAACATATAAATATCGAAAAGAAAATAAAGACAAAAGACAATGGGGGCCATTTACAACAACAACAACAACAAAACAAAAAAAACCGTTGCTAAGCCAAGACGACTGCTCACCCATCTGCCCTCATAGCACGATTAGCAGCATGCTGGGCTTGGGAGAGCATTTTGGATCTGGCTCAGTGTCACGTTCGTGAGATGAAAATGGAAAAACAGACCTTCTCTCGCCCCAAAAGCCTGTTCTGACAATTGCAGTGTGGATGTCCAAGCAACTGGCACGGACAGTTTCTTAGTGTGGATGTCCAAGCAATTAGCACGGGCCTTTTCTGTAAATCAAGCATTGGTTAAGTCATCACTACAGTCTGTGCAACAGATGCCGCTATCAAAACCTCCCATCTCTCAAATTTCCACATGTCAATGTGGGCAGTTAATCTCTTCGGCCACAAAGACAACAATATGCATATAGCGTAACGCTTTGTTGTGCCTTTTACCTTTGTTTCCTCACCAGTGAAAATTAATGCGATTTCAATCTGAGCTCACCTCCTGTTTTATCCTCCTTCAGCGGGCATCATCAGGCGATTCTTTCAAGCCAGTCAATAGAAACGGGTACCGAACCATGATTTTGCGCAATTTATTCCGCAGACACGTGGCCCAAAATGATGCACAGTTTTGAGGAGCGCGCGCGACCTGTGTCAGCTGGCTGGCCACAGCTGATGTGGGAAGGCAAAATTGGAGCCTTGTGAGCAAAATGTGCGGGAATATCATTCAGAATTAATTTAGAATCACATTTATAGCTGGGTGCTGCTCATAGTTTCTTCATTGTTGTTGTTGTTGTTCGTTGATGATGATGATGATGATGATGATGATGATAGTGATTATTATGCACCAGAAAATTAGTCATGCTTCAGAGTGAAGGACATTTTGTTATATTGTTCAGCCATTCACGTCCGTACCTTCTACCTTCATTCGTTTGTTCACGAAGATTCGTTTTTTCATTCCTTCCAACCATTTAATTGTTATTTCACTCCTATTTGTCCTCCCCACCCCGTCCACCCCCTCCTTCTCCACCTTTTTATGTTCCAGATCTTCACAAGCCTTTGGATTTTGATGCAATAAATCGTGCATTCATTCATTTATCCATTCATTCTTCCATTCATTCGGTCATGTCATCCCCTGCTTGATCGTCCGGCCAAAGATGAAAAATACTTGAATTCGTTGATTCTCAAGTTTTGACAACAAAAACTGCAAGAAAACATAGCTGTTATTATCGAACCTTTGTGCCAAAAGCAACTCTGGACCACACACCACAGAATCTAGATCTAGAGTCTAGTATAGTTTGGAAGGAGTACCGTTTGAGTTACACAGCTAAACTCGGGCACATATTTAATCTTGTGTATGTTAATGGCCGAGCACCGCATTTACTATAAGAACATCCATCAAGTGGGCTAACTTGCCACTCATGGACACACCTAAAGTCGGTTCGTTGTAGTATCCCTTTTATGAGACTCACATAGAGGTTATTCCTGGATATACATCTAGATCTAGATCTAGCTCTACATCTACATAGAATTCTAGATCTATTTAGTCTAGATCTAAGTCTTGATCTAGATATCCAGACCGACATCTAGATCTACATCTAGATTTGATCTACTGGGTTATTCTCTTCCTGGAAAGTGTATCCTGTGATATAAAGCGGGCATGTCAAACTGAAATGTGCTTGTGAGTCACATTGTCAGTACACATTATCAAAGAGGCCGCATTATTTTGGTTCAACTAGTCTACATCTAGATCTAGATCTAGAGTCTACACATTCTCAAAAATAGAAGTGGATCACACTTATTCAGAACAATACAACTTTACAATTACAATTTACATAGAGTCTAGATCTAGTCTACATCAGACAATCTGGGTCTAGATCTACCTGACACAATGTAACATGTTCATGAAAAAAATTAGAGATGTAGCCTATCTCTAGATCTAGTCTAGACGATAGATACCGGTAGGCTACTGTAGATTCTAACCTGTATATTCAGAACATGTTTAAATCTCTAGATTTACATAAAATGGTGGTGTGACTTTTAACTTACCTAGAGTCTATGTCTTGAAGCTGACAAGCGTCCTGCCTGTGGCGGACATTTCGTTCATGTCGCTCTGTAGATCTAGGCTGCACTGCGTCGTTTTCGGGGCATCTTGACAATCAGCTGATAGATTCCCTGCAGCAGCAGCTGACGACACGGAAAGTACAAAACACGGACAGGAAATTTTTTAATAAAAACGCGGCAGGGAGAAGGTTGGGCTCAATAATTATAAAAATTGTCTCCGTTGGGCAAAATACAAATACATGTACATGTATAAACCCACGAGTTTATTCGACCATCGCACACGAAATTATTTATTAAAGGAATTCAGGTGAAAACCGCATCTTCTGTGGATATCTCGGAGTTCTCTGTGTAAATTTTGCAAATCCCTTCTAGATCTATCTAGATCCAGACTAAGATTATGAAATTTACAGGAAAAAGAACAATTGGATGGTACCTGAGGATAATGACGCCTTCAAATGGCATGAAAAAATGTTACAACAATTTTTTCTTTCGTTTGACTCCATTTCTAATTTCTTCGCCCTCTGTCAGATGATAAAATAAGAGAACGGGGAGGATTCTGTTCGAGGCGAGCGGTCAAACATAAGCACATATAATATAAATTAATGAACTGATCCAGACTTCCTGTTACAGCATTGCTTGGTGAAGGGACGTAGTCTCGATGAAAAAAAGAAAAAAGAACAAAAGTCGATTTGATAATGAGAGTGAACGCATGGGAATTATTATCCTTGTGTGAGAAGTGGATGAAGAGGAACGGGGAGAGGGTGGGTGGAGTAGAAATACTAGAAATAAGCTTCAACTACAAAGCGACATAAAGTCTCCAGTATGAAGAGGCCATTCCAAAACTCCGATTTTAAAAATGTCTTCAAAATGAATAACGATAAATAATGTGCGAATTTGCTTTTAAAAGTCTAATATAGCCTCTTCCTCCTCTCCCTCCTTCTCTCTCTCTCTCTCCCTTACTGTATCTCCGACTTCACGGTGCCCCCTCCAGGGGTTTGTATGTATCTTGGCGGCATTGTTACTAACTCCACCAGCACAGTAACAGCCATAATTGTCTAACACCTTTTGTCAAACAGTTCCTCCACAATTTCTCAATCTCAGGGCTTCAGCATGTCTAACTCTGACCCTGAGTTCGAGCCACCTGCCTTCTCCACATGAACATTATGTTGTTGTTGTTTTTTCTTCTCACTAGTTTGTAACCTGCATTGACCTTGTCCTAGAGGCCTGCAATCCTGCAGCTAATCCCATCTTACTGTACGTTTGTCACTTTGTTTAAAACCGTTTCGTTCAAACAAAATCTTTGGCCAATATGAGATTTCGATGGCGTGTACGTAGAATAAAGATGTTAAATAAACATACTTAATGCTGTACTGAATTCATGTCCAGACCAGTATAAAAATAATCTCCTCAAATTTTAGGCTGTGCTTTCTATAGACATGGTTTCTTTTAATATAGAAGCAATTTTCTAATTCAGGTGTTTGTTGCTATTCTATGGTAAACTGTTGTAGAACTTTTCTACCCGTAAGGTAAATTATGGAAGTTCGTGTAGCTCAAGTGCCAGGGGAGGGGCAAAACCGTGTAAAGTAAACTGTGTGAAAATGTAAAGTATTGTTAGAAACGAAAATAACCTGAAATACTTGAAAAACCTTTATCGTTTGTTGGTAGTATTGCTTAATCCTCAACCTTGTATTACATGTTTAAAGTGCTGTACTTGGGTTTTGTGTGTGAAACTGGCTGTTTCCCTACCCAAAAGGATGAATTTAGGCCTAGGCGTTCAGCAGTGTCATTAGAAGGCCTAGGTATAGGCCCATATATTGTTCAGTTTCAGGCGCATCATGGCTGTCTTTCGTGGCTGGTACTTTTGGTTTTAAATGGTCTATTATGCGTCAGAATTGGTATGTACAAAGTTGGATTTCATGAAGAGAACGCCTCTGTTCTCAGAATTATGGATTAGATGTCGGTATTGACTAAATGTGTTCGACGACAGCTGGATAATTCCATTTGTCTTAAATTGTTCCAGTTGATTTGAATGAAGTTGACGGTCTCTGGCATTGTAACATCGGTAATCTTTTTGTAAGTCTAGACTTTCAGTGATCATATCCAGATTTTACATGCATACTGATTTTCACATAATAAAACGCATTTTATATTTCTGCGTACATGTATTTTATTTTGCCTGTTCAGATCCTTACGAATGTACAAATTTTGAGATATTTGATACCCGTCAAATGTCACATATTTTCTCCAAATGCCTGTCGTCTACAAACGTTGACACTTTAAAAAATAACGGTTCTCTTTGTATCTTTCAAAACTTTCTTGACTCCCCTTGACAAATCCAACATATAAATAACATTATATAACAGTAAACTATATTCGTTACCATCCCAAGGTCTCGTCAAACGTCCTCAATCAGGAGAAACTGATTCAAATTTGTTAGGAATGTGTTTTCCCTGCACGCTCTGTTTCCTCGTCTACACTGATGTTTTCTTCTAATTTATCTGCTATTTACACACTTATAAAAATCACATTAATCTCTAAGGCCCCCATTTCTGTTGACGCCTCTGTTCATTGACGCCAGGTTACACAGACCATGAAAAGCAAACACACGCATTGCGCGTAATAAGCTTCCAGAACTGACTTTCAGGTCTTGTTGAAGTGAAGATCAGTTATATATAATACTTTCACTGTGACCTCTCGAGAGAATTCTTTCATTTCTCTTCTGAATGTTTCCCTCCCTCCTCACCCCTTGTATATCGTCACCATTAAATGGGACCTCCTTGTATCCATTCCTAAGACTACAATTGGCAATATTTTTCTCAAGTGTGAGCACTTTAAAGTTACGACCAAGTTCACAAACTCTTTCAGTATGAACAGACTGGTGCATTGTACTTTTCTGAAAAGCCGTAATAAGCGATATTATATTAAATCAAATACAACGATCTCTCTCTCTCTCTCTCTCTCTGTCTCTCTCTCTCTCTCTGTCTCTGCCTCTGTCTCTCTCTCTCTCTCTCTTTCTCTCTCTCTCTCTGTCTGTCTCTCTCTCTGTCTGTCTATCTCTCTCTGTCTGTCTCTGTCTCTGTCTCTCTCTGTCTCTCTCTCTCTCTCTCTCTCTTTCTCCTAACCCCTCTTTCTCTCTCTCCATCCCTCTTTCCTTTTCTCTCTGTCTCCTTCTTCTTCTATCTCACACTTTCTCTTTGTATGTATTTGTGTGAGTAATTTAACTGTCTCCTAATTCAGCACTTTTTTATTTTCGTCCACAGGCAATGTCAGTTCCATACACTTACAATCTAGCGCATTTGAAACATTTCAGGACCATCGTGTTCCAAACTTTCGACGATAGCCCACCTTTTCACTTACGGTTATTTTGTCTAAATTTGTGTAATTGTTGATATTTTTTTATCGACAATTGCAAGGAAAACATCATGGCTAACAAGTTATTTTGGGGTCGTTAATACTCCTACACAGACAAAACACTGGTCTATTTACACAGACAAAACGGTGGACTATTTACACAGACAAAAATATTGGTCTATTTACACAGACAAAACACTGGACTATTTACACAGACAAAACACTGGACTATTTACACAGACAAAACACCGGTCTATTTACACAGACAAAACACTGGTCTATTTACACAGACAAAACACTGGACTATTTACACAGACAAAACACTGGTCTATTTACACAGACAAAACACTGATCTATTTACACAGACAAAACAATGGACTATTTACACAGACAAAACACTGGACTATTTACACAGACAAAACAATGGACTATTTACACAGACAAAACACTGGACTATTTACACAGACAAAACACCGGACTACTTACACAGATAAAACACTGGACTATTTACACAGACAAAACACCGGTCTATTTACACAGACTAAATACTGGTCTATTTACACAGACAAAACACTGGTCTATTTCAGAGATGTCCCAAACACTTGGTGCGCAATCTGCAGTTCGAAAATCTCCTAGTTATTCTTTTCGCCAAGAACAATGGGTAAAAAAAGGGTGAAATTCCTTGGGTTTCATCACACAGAACTATAAAAGGTGTAAATTTCATGTCAAACAAACCCTTCTATGGGCGATATTTATCAGGCATGTGCATGAGGTGAGTACAGAATTACTGACATGTTCGTCTTTTGATACCAGTGTCCTTAGTTTCATTGGACAAGAGTTCACTTACGAAAGACTCGGGACGTCATCACCTCGATTTAAAAAACAGCCACTGGAAAATTCCCCTGAAAGGTGAAATAAGTCTCTATAAATAGATATCGAAAACCGAACAGAGGAATATAAAAAATTGTAAGTAACCGAGAATCGAACTGGAGGCCTGTGGTTTACAAGGCGAACGCTACACCATTGAAGGATCAAACAGACGGTAGAGCGCGCGGTCGTTAGAGTGCAATAAAGTCTGGCCGCCGATCTCTGGAGATCACAAGCACGTTTTGGTCTTGGGGTTTTTTTTCTTCCGCCCACGTTCGGTCATTCCCCTTGAACTGCTCACATTGTAAAACGGAGAAATATCTTTCAGAAAAATGGGCGTACACACGAAATTCTCAGAACAAGTTCAGTAACAACACATTCGGGTTATTTAAATGGCAGTTTTCATCAATCAGTTATTCGCTAAATGAAAACAAAAGATCTTTCAGCACCTACCATCGTCAGTGCTTCACATCGGATGTGAACTTTGTCAAGTTATATTTGAAAGTTTCCTCAAAAATTCTCTCAATACAACATTTCTATTATGTCTGTGTTCTGTGTTGACATTATTGTTTTCTTGCCTGGTAAATGAATTATGCACGTCTTGTGCGTTTCTAATGTCTGACAATATCCATGAGGTGAACTGGTAGACTGTCCGATGTTCATAAAGTTATTTATGATCAGGATGAACTCACGGTATCCCAAACTTAAGCTGTTGTTGTTGTTTTCAATTAGAACCCCTCCCCCCCCCCCCCCCCCAAAAAGGAATAACCAGAAAGTGAACAGAATAACGGGAAGAAATCTGGCTGATGGAAAGAATCAATGGTAGAAAATAATGGGGGAGCAGGAGAAGACGTTTGAAGATACGAAAGCAAAAAGATCATGGAGAGTAAGAAAGCGAACGAGAGATGGAAGGAGATGTCCTTGTAATTCACCTTGTACGTAGAATGGCTTATAGCCACCGACATTCTCCAGATAGTTGCTCGTCAGCCTTGAGTTGATAGAATCGGTGTGGCCTGGTTTCCTGTGGCTGTGATTGAGAGGAGAGAAGTACATGCACGGGGACACATGTCTTGTTACAACATTGTACAACTCGATCAGGGCTCGTGACATGGAGATTCTTGACGTGTCAACTCGTGATGTTGAGGATCAAAGAGTTCACGTATGTAAATCGAGCCTGGGCCCAAAATTCTGTACACACATAGGCATAAAAAAACTTCTGATTTCATTGAAGATGCAGATGTTCTAGTCACTGAAAACTCATACACGGGTATTTCGTCTTAAATTAGCCATTATTGTTGGAAATCTGCACATGAATGTTTTTCTGTTCAGCCTTTCAGTGAAACAAACTGTATGCTGATCATTGAGTAGACTCAGTAACTTTTACAAACACCTATAGTTCAGGTGTTTATAAAGTGTATTCTTGTGTGAGAGAATGGTAGAGAAAGACAATGCGTGTGAAAGGAGAGAGAGAGAGAGAGAGAAGAGATGGCTGCGTGAATTGAGAACGAAGAAAGCTCAATAGTACAAGATGAAATGTAAATGTTCAGGTCTATGGCCTTATCAAAGCTCAGCCTTGATGGTGCCAGTACTACATAGTTCCGTGGGCTACGATAGGTCTGATTTGGCGCAAGGAATCTTGACTGACCTATATTGTTGTTTACAAGAGTGCCAAGGGGCCAACGGCACTGCATTCTGCTGCTGCAAGCTGATCTCTTCCCGCGTAACCTTGAGAAATGTTCACAATGGAGCCTGCCAGATTTTTTTATCAATCTGATATCACACAGGTGATGAGGTCATGCCAAGTTGTTCTGCTTCTCTTTTCCGGTCAAATACGCGTAGTAATTCAAATTTCTACTTTCCAGACTTAAGCAACACATCAGAAAATTCCAGAAATTCTAAGTATAGCTACAAGATACCAGAACTTTTTAAATGTCCACCTAGACTTACTGGCAACCCATAGGCAAAAGGGTTCAGTGGGTTGTAACATCTATTCTATTCACCAAAAATTGTATGCGCGTTTTTTTTTTTTTTTTGTTTCGTTTCTGTTTTATCATTTTCTTCCCGTTATCATTTTATCTTACCTTTTCTTTTACTCATCGGCCAGGGTACCCTCGAACACGACAGGCCTTGCAGCAGCTTCAACTTTGACCTCTGCACGCGCCGAGCGTGGGAAAAGTTGTCCGAAATATAAAAGGAGGAGGGGGGGGAGGTGGAGGAGGCCAGGTTAGCTCTGTACATTCTCAGGTAAATGTTTGGGAGAGGTGAAGAGGAAAAGAAAAGGTGGGGGGGGGGGGGGAGGTGGAGGAGGCCAGGTTAGCTCTGTACATTCTCAGGTAAATGTTTGGGAGAGGTGAAGAGGAAAAGAAAAGGTGGGGGGGGGGTGGAGGGGGTTAAAGTTGCCGGTGGATCCAGGGCGGAAAAATAGGTATTGTTGGTTCACTAATGACAGAAGTAGTAGTAGTAATGTACGTCTGGATATAGTTTCTCTCTCTCTCTCTCTCTCTCTCTCTCGCTCTCTCTCTGTCTCTTTCTCCCCGATTTCCCTTCTCCTTCTCCTCCTTCTTTCTCTCTTTGCGTCTCTCTCGGTTCATATCCTCCCCCCTCTCTTTCCACCTTTCCCTCTCTCTCTGTCCTCTTTCTTCTCTCTTTCTTTCTCTCTCTCGCTCTCTTTCTTCCTGATTTCCCTTCTCCCTCTCCTTCTTTCTCTCTCTCTCTTTTTTTCTCCCCGATTTCCCTTCTCCTTCCCTTTCATTCTCTCTTCGCGTCTCTCTCCTTTTTCTCTTTGTCTCTCTCGTTTCGTCTCCTCCCCATCTTTCCTCCTCCCCTCCCCCTCTCTCTCTCTATCTCTCTATCATTTCTCTCTCCGAACCTCACTGTCTCTCTCTGTCTCTCTCTGTGTCTCTATCCCTTTCTCTTTCTTCTCTATGTCCATTTCTCTCCCTCCCCCCTCTCCCTCTCTTTCTCTTTCTTTCTCCTTCTGTCCCTCTCCCCTTCCCTCTTTCTCTCTCTGTCCCTCTTTCCTTTTCTCTATCGACAGATCTCTCTTTGCACACACACCCCAAACACACACACACTTCTCCCTTTCTCTTTCTGTCTACTTATCTCTGGTTCTCTCCATTCACAGTTACAGTCTACATTCAATTTGATTCCGCTCTCGGTATTTCAATCCTTGTCATTCAAGGATAGATGGTTAGAGAAATACATAGACAGACAGGCAGACAAACAGACAGACAGGCAGGCAGGTAGGCAGGCCGGCGGGAGGACGGACGGACGGACGGACGGACGGATAGATAGATAGATAGATAGATAGATAGATAGATAGATAGATAGATAGATAGATAGATAGATAGATAGATAGATAGATAGATAGATAGATAGATAGATAGATAGAGAGATAGATAGATAGACTGCCCTAGCAAAGCCACCCCCAGAGGTCACACTGCCCAGGTTAACAATGCAACACGGTGACATTTATTCTACAACACAGAAATCTAAAGAAAAGAGAACAAGTAGAGAGACAGAAGGAATTTCCCCCCTAAAAATGTTTCCGATTACAGCACGATAAAACACCACTGAGAAGCTGCTGGAAGGATGCATGGCTAGGCTCTGCTCACCCCCGGGTTATCTGAAGCACTTGAAACAAAGCGTGTGCATAATGAATTAGCCAACTGTGTCTTGCGCCTGGATGCCTTGTACATTATTCATTTCCCTGTGTTCCTGGCTTCTCTGATATTATTTTGTTTCCCCTGCACTATGGCTTCCATTTGGGTGTAAAAGTAAGGTTTCTATTGGTCAGAGGGGAGCGAAACGATTGGTGACCTCACCTGTTAAAACAGGTACAAAAGCTTTGTTAAAAGTGTTGGCAAAATTGCCCCTGTAAAAGCGAGCATCCACGGACTGTTTCCTGTATCTATGGCTAGTGAAGATACAGTTATCCAGTTGTCCCGTGCTAATGATCATTTATAAATTACGTTGGACAAATTTCTTCCACAATCAGCCCAGAAATTAAAGGGAAAGAATGTTTCATTGATATTCTTCGGTCAACTGGAAACACAGAAAATCTGGGTAACTTGCACCTCAATCATTTTAACTTTAATAACACGTGACCTTGACATTAAATAGAAATTCATTTTTACGCGCATAGATCTACATTTTCAAGAGAACTGATCAATATCGACCGATTCTTTCATGATTTTGTCATTGACCTATGTCAGTTAGTGAAATTGCTGCTTACGAAAGACCTCGCTGTACCCATATTAAATACCTCTTTTTTCGGGGAAGGTGAGGGATGGGGGTTTGATTAGTGACGAATGTCCGTGACGGGGATCAACCTGCAATTTCTTTGGCTCACTACAGCAATACAGTGTAGTTTTGCATCTTGGTGAACGCCAAAACTGTAAGATTTTATCATGTAAATAATTCTGTATTTCCTGCAAGAGCCTGACTTGCTTCCTCCTCCCCTGTAGCCAGTTGTTTTTCTGCCCATGTTTACGAGCGTTGTTTGTTTGTTTGTTTGTTTTGTTCTTTTTTCCCGAAAAGTATTAATATCATAACTACGCTTACAGGAAACAACTACAATCAAAATAGAAGGAGCAATTTTTAGAAAACGTATGCGTGTTCATTGAGTGCAAAAGACGAGCACAAAAAGCCCTGAAAAACACGCCCGATGGGAAGACAGGTTTTTAGAGTGTTTCTAGATTGTGAAACTATTTGTTGTATTGACGCAAGTCTCTATAAAGCGCCACAATGCACATTGTTGCTTGTTGGATTCTTGTTGTAAGACTGTCAGTGTTGTCTTTTGATGAATGTTGTACCTTAGCAATTGTTTTTTTTTTTTTTTGCTTTTCATTTTATATTTTATTTTGTGTGTATTTGAGTATGTGAGTGTGTGCTTTGTTTTCGTTTTTCAAATGCTCTAAGCCGTTTGATTAATGTGGTTTTAAAAGTCCGTCAGGTGTGATGAAAACAAACTTCGGCCACTATCCTGTGTCGAGACTGTGCGTTTTCTTTAGACATTATTATTTTTCAGCAGTGCTCACACCTCAGTTGCACTATTGGATTTGTGTCCGTGCACAAACTAAAGTACTTGACAGGAGACAAGAAAACCCTTCAGGTTCATTATCAACTCGTGAAATTTTGCTCTTGTTCAGCACTTGACTAAATTGTCTATTGGCGGTGAAATTGCTATTCTTTAGAAATTGTTATTCTTTAGTTCAACAAAAAATTTAAAAATTCAGAAATGAGACTTCTTTTGTAATGGGACTGCTCTTGGAAGGAGAGGATTTTATTTTTCTCCCTTTCTTCTTTTTACTTTCCGAAAATACTTCAGGTGTTCCACAGGGGAATAGGTCAAACTTGTGTTGCATTCAAGAACATTATTGAAATTAGTCATGGTGTCCTTTAAAGTACCAAAATCATCTCACCTTCGTACCCAAGTTCTCCTCTAGTCCTTGAGGCTGACAGGCTATTTCATATTGAGAGAATCTCTCTAGATTTCTGTCCCCAGATCTAATTTTGTAAAAATAAAATTAATTTTCTTGTGTCATAATCAAGTCATTGTTGGTTAAGTGTTGGTTAAGTCTGGCTCTGTGACTGTGATGTTGAACTGGCTCTGTGTCTGTGATGTTGAGCTGTTGCACCGGTTGGTTTCAACTGACGTCACAGACCTTGTGCTCACATAAAATTCTGAATTTCATTTCGTTTTTCGTATGACGTTCCAGGGCGTATGTTTCGCGATCCAAAGAGTTTCAATTCTTTTTGACTTACAGCGAATCTTTTGGGCGTGCCCATGCTCAGCCGCCGTGCCAAATAACAAATCTGTGCAAGTGCGCACGTTGAGACGGAAGGAGGCGAGGGGCGGAAGCGGTCAGCACACGTTTTGGTGACGTAAGTGAAAGAAATCGCTGGGACGTGAAGTCAGGAAAGTCGTGGAGAAAAATTCAAGTTTAAGACACTGGATGAGGTTGTTAGCACTGTGCGTGTTATTATAAGCAGAATGCATAGATTTAAAGTACGGAGGTTATCGTAGGAATCACACGACGTGTATCCATTCTCATTACTAGCACTGTTTAAATTACCCAGACATGCACTAGTGCCCGCGAAGACAGGCACACATGTTTTAATGGGTAGAGCAGAAAATGTTGCAGATCCTCATTCCATCATTCTAAATTAATTATCAATTTCTTCTCTGACCACAATAAAATAATAATTGGCAGGTGTCAGGCTTGAAGATTGGCGAGATGATGTCGTTATCATTAACAGAGAGAACGATGGCAAAGAAGTATAATGAGGGGATTGAAGGAGAGAGAAGAGGTGGAGCGGGT
Organism: Onchidella celtica; assembly: GCA_963931925.1. Classification (NCBI taxonomy): domain Eukaryota; kingdom Metazoa; phylum Mollusca; class Gastropoda; order Systellommatophora; family Onchidiidae; genus Onchidella; species Onchidella celtica. Next base: position 75,721,497 of record OZ007569.1, read on the forward strand.
GGTATAAACCTTGCTGTATATTTGAGGACAACATGGGAAACAGAGAGTCACGAAATATGATTTTCGCCTTTATCCCAAACCAATCCCTACGTATACGTTTTGTTCACTACCCTTATCTACGTGAAACCAAACTTTGAAAAAACATCTGTGATCATAGTATAGTAGAAAATCACCCTTTCAGTTGCAAGAAGGAATTCTAGACTTTCAAACTTAAAAAGACGATTTTGTCGGTTTCACATTTACACGTCAATGATTTTCCCGTTTTTTTTTTTTTTTTGATTATGGTAAGTTTTTCCTGTGTGATTTTCCTTTGTACTAGTCAATGTTTTATAGCCTTCGTCTGGCAGTTGTTGCACCAGCCGCTCTAGAGAACCCACCGTGCCAGCCAGTGAATCACTTTATCCCGTGTAGATTCTGTTCGGTGCTCACATTTATAATTCCACTTCGTTTTCTTTTTTGTCTATCTTTGTGTCCAATCAGCTCATCTATTTCTCCTCTATCTTTTCATTCATTTTCCATTGTTCAAACACGTTGAGCATTTTCACCATCAAATGCCCAAAAATGTCTCCATCTTTTCTACTTCCTTGTAATCATTTCTTTTTTTCTCCCTTGCCATGATTTTTAAATCACGTCTTCCCTTAATTAATCACAGTTCTCAAACCCAGATAGCAGTTCAATGATTTTGCATCAATATCTGTTAACATTTTGGACGGGCTCACAATTGGCAAACTCAACCTGCCGGTTAACTGGAGGAATCCCTGGCAATTTAAGGATCCAATTAGTCTCCCCTTGCTGCAGATTGAAGCCGCTGCACGAGCACAAGCCAATCATTACTCCGATTCCGTTAACCAAATTAGCTTCCAAAATGCTATTTTTCCGAACTCTCTCCTTTTGGATTGGACGTTTGGACGCCGATCTGGTCGACCCAATGTTAGCTCCTACACGCCTCACTGTTTTCCCTGGTGTCATTCAGCCCACACCCACCCCACCCCACCCCCAAGTTTTGCTCATCAGTGGGCTTGGAGCATGCAGAGAAGAAAGACGGTTAGGGAGGAAGTCGTAAGAGGGGGGGGGTGGGGGTTGGGGGGGGGGGGTCGGATACATGAATAAAAAGAGATCATGAAATGAAGGATGGAAAATAAGAGTAAGACAGAGAAAGAAAACATTTGTCTTTGAATACCGAGTGTTACACTACAGTGTTGGCAACAATAAATCTGAAAGAAAGGGTGAAGTGCTCTTTCCGTGTAAACAGCAACAAAACAAAAACAAACAAATACTGAAAATAATCAGCTGCTCGTAGGTAGGACTAAAGACGAGAGCTGGACTAACCAGACTACAGGACAGGGCACACTGCAAGCAAGACTTTGTTCTTTCATGACGATGCTGAGGTAACGTTGAAGTTCTTTGCTGCTCTGCGGCGACCATCTCAGGCATGGATTTTGGCTCATAATGGTGCTGTGTAATACTTTCGCCACACTACCTCCTCTTTCTCCCTCTCTCTCTCTCTCTCTTTCTCTCCATCTCTCTTTGTTACTCATCACCTTCCTGCCAGTCACACACGGTCCTATGACCAGGTGTTGCGGTAATTCCTTAACACAGACGGAGTAAACAATAGAACATTTCGACCGAGACTTCCAATCGTCATTTCCTTAAAAGCTCCCTCGGGTTCGTGTCGCTGGATAGTTAATGATTTCCTTTACTCTACAGATCCGGCCGAATGCACGAAGCTCACGGTAAACCGATGCACATTCTACAAATATTGTACGGATCCACCACTGAAGTGTGCGTGATAAGGAACACGTGCGATGGTGCGAGCAGTGAGTGATACTGGCCGTAGTGATCGGGAAAATATGACATGGGTGAGGGCGGGGTGGGGGAGAAATATAGGACAGACAGACAAACAGAAAAACAGACAGACAGACAGATTAGATAGATAGACAGACAGACAGACAGACAGACAGACATAGATAGATAGATAGATATATAGATAGATAGATAGATAGATAGATAGATAGATAGATAGATAGATAGATAGATAGATAGATAGATAGATAGATAGACAAAGATGGATATTTTGATTGGTGTTGACTGACTGACTGATTAATTAAGTGATTGGTTGATTGACTGATTGATTGGTGGATTGATCAAATAAGTGAGCGGATGAATGAGTGATTGAGTGGAGGGGAGTAGATGGTTTCACTTAAGTGTGGTGTGAGTGTGTTTGTGTGTGTGTGTGTGGGTGGGTGGGTGTGGTTGATGTGGTTATGATGATGTCGTAGTTACGAAATGATGGTGTTGTAATACAGCCGATTTCATATTTGTTTGTTATGTATTGTAAAATCCGAATGCGAAAGTGCTCTCCGTGACGTGACGTACATGAAACAAAGTAATCACGTCCAGAATTTCTTTGTCTTGTCCATGAACTCTGAATTGTTCTGGTTGAAACTGAGACCAATTCCTCTAATCTTTCTTGTAAACTCTGTGATCATTTTGAGCAATTAGCGAGCAGAGATGAGCGATATGGAAATACTGGATAATGAGTCCACAAGAACCAGCAAAGTGTTTAGACACTAGCATGTGCCCGTACAGCCAATAACAGAATACTGATTGTTTACTTTCATTTTAATAACATGATCTAAATTAAGCTGATTGTTGTCTCAGTGCAAATGTCGACAAGGTGACAATCTAGAACTTTGTCTCTCAATACAACCATTGGTTTTGACCGTGCTACAACAATTGGGGAAAACTATCTATCTATCTATCTATCTATCTATCTATCTATCTATCTATCTATCTATCTATCTATCTATCTATCTATCTATCTATCTATCTATCTGTCTGTCTGTCTGTCTGTCTGTCTGTCTGTCTGTCTGCCGGTCTGTCTGTCTGTCTGTCTGTCTATCTATCTATCTATCTATCTATCTATCTATCTATCTATCTATCTGTCTGTCTGTCTGTCTGTCTGTCTGTCTGCCTATCTATCTATCTATCTATCTGTCTATCTATCTATCTCTCTATCCATCTATCTATCTATCTGTCTGTCTGTCTGTCTATCTGTCTGTGTATCTATCTATCTGTCTATCTATCTCTCTCTATCTGTCTATCTCTCACTCTCTCTCTATCTATCTATCTGTCTGTCTGTCTATCTGTCTATCTGTCTGTCTGTCTGTTTGTCGGTCTGTTTGTCGGTCTGTCTGTCTGGCTATCTATCTATCTATCTATCTATCTATCTATCTATCTATCTATCTATCTATCTATCTATCTATCTATCTATCTCTATCTATCTCTCTATCTATCTCTATCTCTCTCTATCTATCTCTCTCTTTCTCTCTCTCTCTCTCTCCCTCTCTATCTATCTATCTATCTATCTATCTAAGTATCTATCTATCTATCTATCTATCTATCTATCTATCTATCTATCTATCTATCTATCTATCTATCTATCGGTCTGTTTGTCTACCTGCCTGCCTGCCTGTCTGTCTGCCTGCCTGTCTATCTATCTCTCTCTATATATATATATAATTATATTTATCTGTCTGTATGTGTGCTCTGTCTATATATTTATCTATCTGTCTGTCTGTCTGTCTCTCTCTGTCTCTCAAACTCACTCAGTTGTCTCCGGCTTCACCCAATACAGATCAAGTGCCACAACTCATGCAGGACCCTCTCCCGCCACATTTATTATGCTGGGAAAGAAAAAAAAACGTTCGTCCAGTGCTAATTCGATCAGTGGCCAAAATGATTGTTTGGATTGAGGCTGAAGTTTCCACATCTCTCCCTGGCACTGCCCCAGTGATTGCTGGGCGTGGCACCAAGACATGCCCCCCCCCCCCTCCCTTCCCTAATGATGCCTTGTCCCTGTGGGGTGGATATCAAATATGTAAACATCCTTGATAAATGAGATTCTTCTATCAACGCCGTGAAAGAAAACAAAAAAAAAATGACATCAAATGATGATCTTTCATCTCATCGTCTTAGCACCCCCTCCCCTCCCCCCACCCCCCCCCCCCTTAATTTTCTGTCCTAATCTCCTTTTCTCTCTCGTTTCAATATTCTTCTATCTCTTTTTTAATCTTTCCTCTTTTCTCTTTTTTAATCTTTCCTCTCTTACTCTCTCTTTCTCAATGCACTCTCTCCCTTCCCTCTCTCCCCCCCCCCTCTCTCTCTATTGGAATCCGTGTATTTCTTTCCCCTGTTCATCATCCTCCACCCTCTCCCATGCCTCTTTTTTTTTCCCCTTTCTTTTAATTGATTCCCTGTAGCAACTTTTCGTGATAATGTCTACATACAGTGTGACATCCGTAATCCTGTGACATCCGCACTCCTGTACTACATTATATTGTGCTTGTATTACAGTTGCTTGTACTTAAGCATAATCTAACACAGACATCATCACTGACCAAAAATAGTCAGGTAGAGAGACACAGAGAAGTAAACGAAGGAAAAAATGAGACAGGCTGGGCTGAGCGGGCGTGAAGTATTACTATTAGCCAGTGTGTAAACAGATATATATACCAGATAATTTTAAGACAGTTATAAAGAAGAAGGAAAAAACAAGACTTTTGGGATTTCTTCGACTTAAAAGAAATTCAACTTATCAGAGTTCGATTAAGTGGAAAAGATCCCCGGCCACTACTCACAAACACCTAACTTTTACAGAGTTCATGCACCTCTGAAAACATCCTCTAGTCAAAATACGCATGGAGTGTATATGAACTCACGGAGTTGCTTGCACTGCTGCCCAATCTGGGCTAACTGTACTTCAAAATTCAGGCGTGCAAATACACAGCCATTATTCTAGTATATACATCGGATTCTCTCACGTACAATCTATCAACTTTTCCAGTCTCTTTCTCACTTACCCACTAACACTAATCAAGTCTGTTCCACCTCAGTATTGACCACGACACGTTTATGATACAGCAACTTTCACTGACCAACATGTGCATAGATAATAGACTTCAGATCACTCAAAACTAAATCTGAGCGCATTGGTAACCCTTCACTGTGACCTGCTTGTTGTTGTTGTTGCCGACGTTTGTTTGTCGTTGCTGTTGTTTTTGTCCTCCTACACATAGTGGGGTGTTTTGGGGGGGGGGGGGGGTGGGGGAGTACACTAGCTGTTTTAAATATCAGCCATTACCATTACCAGGGCTGTCACCAATCTTATCTTATATGTTATATATGTTTGTTGTTGTCTTTCTTTTAAAAAAAAAAAAAGGCTTCTGTACCGGGACAAAGTATTGGTTCCTTGTAATCGAATGATGACATTCGATATTTCTGGCATTGATGGGTAAAATGTAGATTTTGAGATAAATGCGAAGAAAAATGCATTTATTGTTATCAAGGTCATCATTACGTTCCTGACTTTTGATGTGGATTTTTTCTAAAAACATGGAACTCACGCAGAACGTGCAAATACCACTCATAAAGTAATACGAAATAAAAAAAAAACAAAAAAACATCCAGTTACCATGCATGTTGTCTCCCCTACCGTAGTTGCAATAATTACAAAATGGCCTGATGGCAAAAGATAAAACAATAATTGTAAAAAACTACGATAGTATCTCTGAGAATGTCAAAGGGTAAAAATGGCTAAAAGCTTGGCGTTTCAAGTTACAGCGGCCTCAGGTCAGGATTTATGGGTTAAGGAAGCGGTGTTAGGTCGGCATTATCTCTCCGGGTAATTTTCTGCACGATTGATCAGTCAGATGGGAAAGGTTATGATTGCTCGCTGAATTATGACAGGGCGTGGGGGTGGGGGGGGGGGGCGCTTCATCATTGACTTTTCTCGTTTTTGTTTTGCTTTGTTTTGTTTTTACAAGAGGTGATTCCAGTATTATGTCATACATGGCATACTGAGTGGACACCGACTTGCACCGTTCTGTATCTTATTCTCTCACACCACCCCCTCCCCCAGTTCCCGTTCTCATTCTTACTCATTCACTTTTCTCTCACTCCCCTTCTCAGATAGTTACATCTACCTGTACACTGTACATTCTATTGATCTAACAGTTTAACACAACTTATATTATGATCTCCTTCACAGGTTCATTTCTTCATTCGTTTTTTGGTCTTCTCTCACTCATTGTCCATTCACCCATTAACTGACTCACATAATTATTGGTTTACTCACACACCAACTCACTCGTGTACACATATATTTTCACTCGTTCCCTCTCTCTCCCAGACTCATTTCTCTGCTATGTACAGCCGGTTTTTGTCAAATTACTATTTCAGACAGCTGGGTATCGATTTATGAATAAATATAGATCAATCCGCTTTCACCATGCAAACAATCCTCATTGAATGAAACAATCGAATGCATTAGTAATCAGTCCACTTTGTTTTTGTGGCCTTGTCGAGTGTTTAGTTCTACACTAAATCAAGACCGTAAAAGAACAATAACAACAATGCCAAACTACCGGTTGTTTCAGCTGCTTCTGTGTGTTACGTAGTCACCAAATATTACACAATGGATATGCCAGGGAGTTGCAAAAAGCACCGACATAGGCGACCGATTGCCAAATGTAGTCTCGCAGTTTCTCATCTATAATTCAAGACTTGTTTCTAGCAGTGGAAGAGTCGACGACTTGCCGATGTCATTTCTGGTTAAATACGCCAATTGCCGGGACTAATTGAGGCACCAGGCCGATGTTTTCTCATCATAAATATGCAATTGACGGGGTTCTGATCGTTTGAACGACACAAATTAATGGCGGTCGATAGGCAAGTGTTTGCTCAACGTAGTCGACTTGCACAGAGACAGACACCTGACGGCCATCAAAACGCGATTATGGATAGAACAGACAGGTGAATGTATAATTGTGCTGGTCCCAATCTGGCAAATGAGGTCTGGAATAGAATCTGGCCAGGTATTTTATGCCAACACAATGATAAAAAATATTTTTTTAAAAGAAAAGTTTAGAACCGTCTTTGTGCTTACATCCCCCAATAGACTGGCCATTCTTTTTCTAGGCTCCAAAAGTTATTGCTTATTCCCTCATTTTTGTGCACTTTTCCGCCACTTCTGCTGAATCTTTTAGCCCTGTTTCTTTCTCTCACTCTTGTAAGTACAAATTTAATGGTAAACCAGATGATGAAATTATATTACATTGGCCCTATTCTCGGCTTAGAAATAACCTTTTAATCCCGTAAAATTGCAAAGATTTACTTTTATTCGTAATCTTGTGCTCCACACTGTGGCAAACATTTTTCTTATCCATTCACACATTAAACATAGTCTGTACATAACTGATATAGTATATATACACAGATATAGTCTGTACATATAGTATATGTGCATATGTGCATAGGTATAGTCTGGACATGCTCTGTTTGGCCGAATGAAGGTAAAGACCACCGCTTAATTTTGGCGAGATGTTTGTGTGGATCATTCTGTCGCATGTTCTGATCATAAAGCATTTCTAATTGTCGGACTGAGTAAAATCGTGTTCTATCACTGGGCTCTAACACAATTTTAGCTGATAGTTAGAGAGAGCACGTTTGGTGCCGTGCTGGACATTTGCTGTAGACAGGGTCGCAGTGGACAGAATTTGACGAAAACAAACTCGTTCTCAAAATGTGCTCCGTTGTTCCTGCCGTTTTAGTTCTCTGTGTCAGCCATCTGAGCCTCCGAGTTGTTTGGAGGTTTTCTCTTGATGGAGGCTGGAGTGGTTGAGGATTTCTCCAGCTCTCCTCATGTCCTTCCTCATCAATGCATCATTCACGCTCCATTCATCTTCAAGTGTCCTTTGCCCGTTCATACCCCGATGTAATTTACGCCACAGTAAAACATTAATCAAAGAAATATCCCCCCTTCATCACGCCAAACCCAAAGGGCATCATGACAAATTTCATGGAAAGATAACGACTCGATGGAGAGAAAAACGAAAACGGGGAAGAGCAAAAGAAAAAGAAAATAGCCCTTGAGTTTAATAATGTTTTCCAACATGCTGCTCTGGTTCAGCGCTGGATGCTGATGGAACGCTGTGCGCTTGCGCAGATGAATGCGAACCCCCTGACCGCCGTGACATCCGGGGATGTCCGATTTGTTTCTGATTGGCTGCTGGATTGTCCCCGGCTCGTTGTACGTCCTATTTGATTTTATCTCGTGTTGATTATGCTCGCTCGAGTACATGAAACATGACAAGTTGTTATTGACGGCCTTCTCGCTGTCCGCGGCCGCGTTTCTGCACTGAGAACTTGTGAGAAAGACGAGAATCGGGCAACAAATCGAAACAACTTTATTTAGCTTGGCCAATACTCGGTAGGCGGAGAATGGAAGAATGGATGTATCTAGCTACAGAAGCTGACAATAGTGGAGGAGGGAGTTACTTGCGAACATTGGGATGAAAGGACGAGGAATGTAACACTGATAGTGAATATGGTGATGATGATGACGATGATGGTGACGAGGATGGTTATGATGATGACGATATTGATACGGTAGTTCGCGCTGGTTCGCGTGTCACACTTTCTATATATTCGTCCAATATCAGTTTCCTTTCATTTCTTTTTTTTTTTTTTTGCTTAAGAACCAGTGGATATTTCTCTTTCTCCTGCAAATCATAAATTATTTCAGCATGATCCAGATACCAAATCTCTAGCCCACCCTGGTTACATTTTCTAGTCACATTCTCACGTTTTTTGTTGTTGTTGTTTTTCTTCAGGTAGCCTGGTGGGGTTGAATCATGGAGTCAGTTGGAAAATATAGCAATATCATAATCACACAAAATCACACGGGCAATCACGGAACGTAATTGAAATCAGAACACAGTGTTGCGTGACGTATTTAGTTACACTCGACATGTCTGTCCTAAAGATTTATAGAAATGGTTCGTGGAGAGATCTTGATTCAGTTGGGCGTGATGAACCAGCTCTACAACCGTTGTGCAGTAACATTTTGATTTTTGCTGTAGTCGCAGGGTGATTTATTTTCTCTCTTTTTTTTTCCCTATTGTTTCTGCGTTTAGAACTAGATCTAGATGTCCCCACCCTACTCCAAAGAGATTTTAAACTGAAGGCGAAAAAAGAATGATGTCAAAAAAAGAGAGAGAGGGAGAAGAGGAAGAGGGAGGAGCAAAGAAGAAGAAGAAAGAGAGAGAGAGAGAGAGAGAGACAAGAAGAAGAGAAAGAGAGAAGAAGAAGAGAGTGTGTCAAAATGTAACTAGACAAGAAAAAAGAGAGTCGGTAGTTGTGTTACTGGTGTTTGGGTAGTACATCTAGATCTATGTGTACATGTACATGTAGTTGAGTAGATCAGTTGTGCCCCATCACAGGTTTCCTAGAAATTCAACTTCTCACTTTAATATGAGTTTTCTGTTGTTTTACAAAGGTTGTTGTTGTTGTTGTTGTTGTTACTGCCCCCTTCATCTTCTTCTTGTCCTCCCTCCCCCCCCCCCCTTTTGTTTTGTTTGTTCATACTAATGTAGCCATCAATTCTCTCTTACTGAGACCTTTAAAGTTTCCGAGTTCACCCCTATCTCTCCCCCATCCAATGTCACACTGCTCATGTTTTTGTTCTTGTCATCAGTTGAGAAAAGAAGTGAGGGGAGGGGGAGGGAGGGGGGAGCTGCAGGAGGCAACTTTAAATACATTACAACGTAATGCAGTCATAGCTTTAACCTAGTTACTAGCAGATGAATGAAACAAAAAAAAAGAAAAAAAAAGAAAGAGAATAATGAATTGAAACCCGTGTAAACGATCTTAAGGATGAATCTGATAATTGCCAATGGCTTTAATAGGGTTTCCTCTCATATTTCACAGAAACGGTGCATTCAAGCGATCAACGCCCTTCCGCTTAAGCGGATCAAGTTTGCCGCTTCTGTTATTGGACAAGGAATGTGGCCACACAAACTGACACTCTCTTGACAAGATTGGTTTGGCCTTTCAATATCAACATTTATTTATTTTCATGCTATCAAATTCAGAAAGATTGGTTGCATTCTTTTGGCAGAATATGAATTACTTTCTTCTCTTGTAGTATAACTTGGAGCCCGAGGAATTTAACTAGAAACTAAAGCGAGTCTTACGAAATATGTAAACTCTTGCATTGCTTTATTGCATTCCAATGACGGGAGGAATACATGAGACGATTTCTATTCTCGAATGTGTTAAAGAGAATTCAATATTTGTGCAGGACTGTTGCAATGTTGTGTCACTGACATACCACTAGATCAACAAACTGATCGTTGTCCATATTTTGGGGAGATAAAACGTGGAAATGTAACTACAAAGTGTGTACCAGTATACATGTATGTACTATCCTAGATAATTCTACCAGGTTCTTGAAGAGAATCTTGTGGTACATTCTAAATCTGCAAAATTACAAAAAACATGTAATTACAAATAGGGTCAATGAAACTTCAATGCACACAATATGAAGAAGGCAAACTTTGTGCACCAGTAAACGCTTTTATCTCGTGATGTGACATTTTCACACTGTCTTGTCAGTTCTCCCGCATGCAGGACACGCTTGTACATCATTTCTAAATGAAACTGGATCCTTTCTTGAAATCTGCAGTTATAGAAATTGCTCATAAATCTCAAGTGACTGAGTCACACCTAAAAACACTATTAAAGTGCAGTATCTTCCCGTTCCTCAGTGCATCAGTAGTACCAAGCTCATAGCTCACTTTAGAACTGAGAGTGCACAGTGCTAAATAATGGCACCGGGTAGAACGTTTGACGTGGTGAAGTCGGTGCCACAATGTGCTAGATCGTGCTCAATGACAAACACAGTTCCTGCAGGGAGAGCTGCTTGAGGCTGAACATTTCAGCGCCTCATCCTCTCAGTGAAAAGTTCATCTACCGTGAAATTGGGGAGGCCATGTTCACTGGTGATTAGAAATTGAAATCACTCAAGTGAACTTTATCCGATTTTTCTCCCCCCACGAATGTGTCCAAGATGTACAAAATTATGAACGCAGAACCAACAGACAAAAAAAGGAGCAGTAAAAAAAAAAGAAAAAAAGACGTCAAGAGATAGGAGAGGGGGGGTCGGGAGGATTGAGAGGAGAGGGGGGTCGGGAGGATTGAGAGGAGAGGGGGGTCGGGAGGATTGAGAGGAGAGGGGGGGTCGGGAGGATTGAGAGGAGAGGGGGGGTCGGGAGGATTGAGAGGAGAGGGGGGTCGGGAGGATTGAGAGGAGAGGGGGGGGGGTCGGGAGGATTGAGAGGAGAGGGGGGGTCGGGAGGATTGAGAGGAGAGGGGGGTCGGGAGGATTGAGAGGAGAGGGGGGGTCGGGAGGATTGAGAGGAGAGGGGGGGGTCGGGAGGATTGAGAGGAGAGGGGGGGTCGGGAGGATTGAGAGGAGAGGGGGGGTCGGGAGGATTGAGAGGAGAGGGGGCTCGGGAGGTTTGAGAGGAGAGGGGGGGTCGGGAGGATTGAGAGGAGAGGGGGGGTCGGGAGGATTGAGAGGAGAGGGGGGGTCGGGAGGATTGAGAGGAGAGGGGGGGGTCGGGAGGATTGAGAGGAGAGGGGGGGTCGGGAGGATTGAGAGGAGAGGGAGGGTCGGGAGGATTGAGAGGAGAGGGAGTGTCGGGAGGATTGAGAGAGGGAGGGAGGGTCGGGAGGATTGAGAGGAGAGGGGGGGTCGGGAGGATTGAGAGGAGAGGGGGTCGGGAGGATTGAGAGGAGAGGGGGGGTCGGGAGGATTGAGAGGAGAGGGAGGGTCGGGAGGATTGAGAGGAGAGGGGGGGTCGGGAGGATTGAGAGGAGAGGGGGTCGGGAGGATTGAGAGGAGAGGGGGGGTCGGGAGGATTGAGAGGAGAGGGGGGGTCGGGAGGATTGAGAGGAGAGGGAGGGTCGGGAGGATTGAGAGGAGAGGGGGGGTCGGGAGGATTGAGAGGAGAGGGGGTCGGGAGGATTGAGAGGAGAGGGGGGGTCGGGAGGATTGAGAGGAGAGGGGGTCGGGAGGATTGAGAGGAGAGGGGGGGTCGGGAGGATTGAGAGGAGAGGGGGGGTCGGAAGGATTGAGAGGAGAGGGGGGGGGGTCGGGAGGATTGAGAGGAGAGGGGGTCGGGAGGATTGAGAGGAGAGGGGGGGTCGGGAGGATTGAGAGGAGAGGGGGTCGGGAGGATTGAGAGGAGAGGGGGGGTCGGGAGGATTGAGAGGAGAGGGGGGTCGGGAGGATTGAGAGGAGAGGGGGGGTCGGGAGGATTGAGAGGAGAGGGGGGGGTCGGAAGGATTGAGAGGAGAGGGGGTCGGGAGGATTGAGAGGAGAGGGGAGGTCGGGAAGATTGAGAGGAGAGGGGGGGGGGGTCGGGAGGATTGAGAGGAGAGGGAGGGTCGGGAGGATTGAGAGGAGAGGGGGGGTCGGGAGGATTGAGAGGAGAGGGGGTCGGGAGGATTGAGAGGAGAGGAGGGGTCGGGAGGATTGAGAGGAGAGGGGGGTCGGGAGGATTGAGAGGAGAGGGGGGTCGGGAGGATTGAGAGGAGAGGGGGGTCGGGAGGATTGAGAGGAGAGGGGGGTCGGGAGGATTGAGAGGAGAGGGGGGTCGGGAGGATTGAGAGGAGAGGGAGGGTCGGGAGGATTGAGAGGAGAGGGGGTCGGGAGGATGGAGAGGAGAGGGGGGGTCGGGAGGATTGAGAGGAGAGGGGGGTCGGGAGGATTGAGAGGAGAGGGGGGGTCGGGAGGATTGAGAGGAGAGGGAGGGTCGGGAGGATTGAGAGGAGAGGGGGTGTCGGGAGGATTGAGAGGAGAGGGGGTCGGGAGGATTGAGAGGAGAGGGGGGGTCGGGAGGATTGAGAGGAGAGGGGGGGTCGGGAGGATTGAGAGGAGAGGGGGGGTCGGGAGGATTGAGAGGAGAGGGGGGGTCGGAAGGATTGAGAGGAGAGGGGGGGGTCGGGAGGATTGAGAGGAGAGGGGGTCGGGAGGATTGAGAGGAGAGGGGGGGGTCGGGAGGATTGAGAGGAGAGGGGGTCGGGAGGATTGAGAGGAGAGGGGGGGTCGGGAGGATTGAGAGGAGAGGGGGGTCGGGAGGATTGAGAGGAGAGGGGGGGTCGGGAGGATTGAGAGGAGAGGGGGGGTCGGAAGGATTGAGAGGAGAGGGGGTCGGGAGGATTGAGAGGAGAGGGGAGGTCGGGAGGATTGAGAGGAGAGGGGGGGGATCGGGAGGATTGAGAGGAGAGGGAGGGTCGGGAGGATTGAGAGGAGAGGGGGGGTCGGGAGGATTGAGAGGAGAGGGGGTCGGGAGGATTGAGAGGAGAGGAGGGGTCGGGAGGATTGAGAGGAGAGGGGGGTCGGGAGGATTGAGAGGAGAGGGGGGTCGGGAGGATTGAGAGGAGAGGGGGGTCGGGAGGATTGAGAGGAGAGGGGGGTCGGGAGGATTGAGAGGAGAGGGAGGGTCGGGAGGATTGAGAGGAGAGGGAGGGTCGGGAGGATTGAGAGGAGAGGGGGTCGGGAGGATGGAGAGGAGAGGGGGGGTCGGGAGGATTGAGAGGAGAGGGGGGTCGGGAGGATTGAGAGGAGAGGGGGGGTCGGGAGGATTGAGAGGAGAGGGAGGGTCGGGAGGATTGAGAGGAGAGGGGGTGTCGGGAGGATTGAGAGGAGAGGGGGTCGGGAGGATTGAGAGGAGAGGGGGGGTCGGGAGGATTGAGAGGAGAGGGGGGGTCGGGAGGATTGAGAGGAGAGGGGGGGTCGGGAGGATTGAGAGGAGAGGGGGTCGGGAGGATTGAGAGGAGAGGGGGGGTCGGGAGGATTGAGAGGAGAGGGGGGGTCGGGAGGATTGAGAGGAGAGGGAGGGTCGGGAGGATTGAGAGGAGAGGGGGGGTCGGGAGGATTGAGAGGAGAGGGGGTCGGGAGGATTGAGAGGAGAGGAGGGGTCGGGAGGATTGAGAGGAGAGGGGGGTCGGGAGGATTGAGAGGAGAGGGGGGTCGGGAGGATTGAGAGGAGAGGGGGGGTCGGGAGGATTGAGAGGAGATTGGGGGTCGGGAGGATTGAGAGGAGAGGGGGGGTCGGGAGGATTGAGAGGAGAGGGGGGTCGGGAGGATTGAGAGGAGAGGGGGGGTCGGGAGGATTGAGAGGAGAGGGGGGTCGGGAGGATTGAGAGGAGAGGGGGGGGGTCGGGAGGATTGAGAGGAGAGGGGGGTCGGGAGGATTGAGAGGAGAGGGGGGGTCGGGAGGATTGAGAGGAGAGGGGGGGTCGGGAGGATTGAGAGGAGAGGGGGGGTCGGGAGGATTGAGAGGAGAGGGGGGTCGGGAGGATTGAGAGGAGAGGGGGGGTCGGGAGGATTGAGAGGAGAGGGGGGTCGGGAGGATTGAGAGGAGAGGAAACCAACAACAGCAACAAAAACGAACATGATAAATGCCAAATAAAAAAGACGCGGAGATGATTTGGACAATGCAAAGAAAATTGGAAGAAAAAGATTAAAATACGATGGAAAGATGACGAAAGAGCAAAGAAAGAGATTTGAAGAAATCAGTTTGTGGAAAAAATAAGCAATAAGAAATATTTGATAAAATCGAAAGAAATAATTTTTTCTTGGACATTGAAGAGGAGGTCACTTGTATTACAACTTATATAATACAACAGTGGAGTTGACATTTGTACGGTAAACAAGACATGATTCAATGATGCCTGGAAGAATGAAAACTTCCGTTGAAGTTGCAGACACCTTGTTCTGAGAAGTTTCACTTTGATGTTGTAGTGTAGTGTATGTGCATGTGTTGGGATTCATGTAGAAATGAATGCGCTGTAATTAATTAATGTGAGAATTTAATCAGTGAGTGTAGTCGCCCCCGGCCCACTTTTGTGTTCAAAGGCATCAATTTATTTATTTATTCAGTTTATTATACACCGTTGGTACGTTTACTTGCGTCATCCAGAACTGGGACGTTGACCATGATCGTTTGCAATTGGCGTCATATGAGTGCTCAAAATACAAGTACTGTACATTGATTGGAGTTTCTGACGCAAGGCAAATAAAATCTAAAATTTTGAAGAAACACAAGTTCTCTCAGGCCTAGTGAAACAAAACAATAATGTGTAGCCTTATAAACTACCGGTACTGGTCAAGGAATTGGTAAGTTGCCTGCATGTCCATTGCGAGTGCTTGTGTTTATTTATGACTATATGATACAGTTGAATGACTGGTTGATTACCATAATTAATTGTCTGATTGATTGGTTGCCTGGCTGACTGATTGCACATGTGTTCCTGGACAGCGTTATTTCGTTGTGTAGGTTCTATCGGTCTTGTTGAGTTGTATCAGGTTATATATTACACGGTGTAGGCTACAACAAATGGACGCGACCGTTACCCCTTATCTTATGTACCACATGTATAATTTAGTATATTTCTTTTACTTAGTCTTTGTTTGGTCTGATTAGTTTCCTAATGACATCCAATCCCACCAAAACATACACCCACACAGAGAGAGAGAGGCACACAGAGAGAGAGAGAGTGAGAGAGAGAGAGAGAGAGAGAGAGAGAGAGAGAGAGAGAGAGAGAGAGAGAGAGAGAGAGAGAAAGAAAGTGATAGCCCAGGGAAAAGGTCACGTACAAAAGAAAAAATAAAATCACAAATTTAGACATTTAGAACTAAATTGGGATGTCATGAAGACTTTTAACTGTGAAAGTTTGAAAAACAATTCTACACGTTTGTTCAAAATAAACATTCAGGCCCATTTCACGTAGCATACCATATGCTGCAGCCTCCACTGTTCCAAAGGTTGAGTCTACCTACAAATGACGTTTTAAAAATAATGGAGCAATACGACCATAGCGTATATATTTATTCGTGAGATTTTTAATGGTTTCAATCTTCCACACCTGCCATAAGTACCGGTAAGTAAAAGTCGCAGAACCGCCGTTCTGTGTTGTCCGCTTGCTAAGTTCATTCTGGTTAAAGTTTATTTTTTTTTTAAAAAGGGGTGGGGGTAGGGAGAGAGAGAGAGAGAGAGAGAGATAGAGAGAAATGTAATGAAAAGGAAAACAAAAATCAGGGCCAGGTTATGAAAGTTGTCAAAATCCGTCACAAAATTGATTGACATCATCCTTCCTAGTTTGGTTAGGCAGACATAGATCTCTATCCATGTACATCACCACATGTATTTGATGTTTTGCGTTCATTTGAGTAATTTGTCAGTGCTCTATCGCTACAAGGATAGGTCACAACAGGACACTGGAGATATGTGTAGTTAGTGAAAAATTCTTATCGTCTTTAATTGCTTTTTTGAGTATCCTACATCAGTGTTGACAAAATCCACACGTAACAGATACATCGTAGAAATCCAGTGAGTAAAGCATCACGGATTACAATAGGAGGTTTAAGTTTGACCATTTATTTTTTTGTTGTTGTGACTAATTCTTAAAAGTTAAAATTTACATGTAGGTATGGGTGTAGATAAAAGTATTTGTATAGGAATACATTTAATTTAATCATCACAATTGTAAGGATAACAGACGAAGGGGTCAGGTTTTATTCTGTTGCTCACAGAAAACTTTGGGATTTTTTCCCTTGGGCACGGGTACTTGTGATGTAGTGATCCAAACAAATGACCTAGATTCCCAAGATCTAAGGGTTTCAGGGGTTATCCCTTGGGATCTTGCCTTTTTTTTTTTTTTTAAGACCTTGGCATTTTTCGGGCCTTTGTATACATGTACATGTACATTGTACTGTACTGTACTGTTATTATTTATCTATTAAGTAAAAAAAAAACAAAAGGTGAAAAGAAAATACGGGGATAAAAAAAGTCTTCCAGACCACCTTTATCTCAAGCACCGACAACACTCCCCTAAAATGATGTAACCAAACTGTCCATGCCCTCATAACGCTTTTTGTGACTTGGGGGTAAATTCAGGGCCACTTTGAGATTGTGTATGTGAGACTCTTTTACACAGCATGAACTGCGGGCTATTTCTTCTATATAGTTATTGTGAAATTGTACATTTTTCTATGTATGTTTTGGGTCGCAATTGTGATTTTTTAATTAATTAATTAATTTATTTATTTTTCGGGAAACTTGGGATTTTTCAAAATCTTCACCGGCAACGCCGTGGACGATAATTGTAGTCATTTCCGCGCGACCATCAACAGGACCACTGTATTACATAAGTCAATATTGAAATGACCAACAATGGCTAATATGCGATTCACTTTCATTGTGGCAGAGGATCTGTACAAGTTGAAACTTTCCGCAACAAAATATTTTAATGTATACCATTTGAACTAAAGGGAGACAATATACGATATGCACAATACACTTTGGTTTATACATTACTTCCCTTGGTTTGCTGTCCTTGATCCTCGAGAGAATCCTGCTGTATCGTGCTGTACTGGTTGTTGTGACCTTTTGCGCTAAATTCTAAATACGGTGTATGAGCAATTCCAAACACATGGCATAAGTAGAACACCATGTTTGAAAATGTGATTTGAAGTAAACAGTGTATTATTCCCACTGTCTTGGCTGGTTTTTCTTTTTTGATACATACATGTAGCCTATTGGATTGTAGAATCTTACTAAACCAATTATTCTGGCTTGTGTAGCATTGACGAAAATAAAGATGATCAATAAAACAACTCTTCCCACCTAAAATGCCGTTAATCATGTCTGTAATATCATAGTATGAAATGTTAAAAGAAACACGAACAGTGAACACAGTCTTGCGTCATGATCATTTCAACCATTCAATGTCAACTTCCATCAGCCATTCAGTCTTATATCATTGTAACACAGATAATACACCAAATGGTGCTACACAATCATTCAAATTTCAACCTTATTGAGTGTTCCTACTAACTACATTGTACATGATGTATTTTGAAGAGTTATCTGTAGAAAATAAAAATCCATGTCCATTATGATCTTGTTGGAAATACATGTAGGCCTACACTGCAGTTCTTAACCAATTTTGAGAATGTGCCATGTGAGACAATAATAATAATAATAATGATGATGAAGATCATTTATACTGCGCCCAATCCAAACAATTTGCTCTAGGCGCTTTAGGGAAAGTCTTGTTCTCTCCATCTGCAACTCACCCTCTCTCTCTTTCTCTCTATCTATCTATCTATGTCAAACACAATCTATTGCATACACCTTGTGCTAGACAAACATTGTTTACATATAGACAAACAAACATAATATACCATAAGGTAGGAATGAAACAATAAAACAGCTAAAATAAAATGAATTGAGAAAATATGTAGCCTAATACTAAATGGATTGGGAATGAGACTTCACAACTGAAAGTGTTCGTTTTATTTAAAAGGGGGGTTTTTAGACCAGTTTTAAATTTTGACGCGGTAGATGCTTCTCGCAATGATTGATTTTGGCAGCGAGTTCCAGAGGTGCATGGCAGAGTGAATAAAATGCTCACACGGATAACTGTTACAACCAATGAAAACTTCAGACTCAGACCAGAATGCCAAAATGCAATGTAGAATGCCATAGAATGAATTGTTAGCCCTATTCAATAGTAACATAAGCATAAAATACAACTTATCTAGCATTACTATGGGTTACGCTGACCTCCCAAGTCTCCCCGTTTTTATGATAAAACTCCGCCCTCCCCGTGTTCCTTTGAAAACTTCCCGGATTCCGGGAAATGGAAAAAAAAAAAAATTAAGTCCTGCCAACGGATCACAAGAAAATTACCGTAAAAAGGCGTAACCTTTTCGGCGCTACTCGTCTGACTGAATATCATATCACTATCAGGGACAGGAGCTTGGGCAGTCCCACTCAAGGGAAGGGTTGGGTAGGAACTAACGTGTGACCGCAATGTCCATTCAGTCGCCCCCCCCCCCCCCTCGGCTCCAGCGTGTCTACAGGGACTACTTACTTTGATGTCCCACCGGAGATGTTGCGTGAAGTCTGACGTCACCCAGAGCGAACAGGGGAATAAAGGAGGTGTGAAGACCGCCTGCTTACCTGCAGCGTTTTTGAAAAAAAAAAACATGGCGGGAGGGAGGGTAGGATTTTTACCCTAATGTTCAACACCAAGAGTAAGAGAAGGGGGGGGGGGGGGTTGTAATTACAAATTATAGGTAGCCTAAGTGATACATGACCGTGGTTATTTTCTTTGTGTGTGTGTGTGTCTGTTGAGTTTCTAAAAGGTTGAGGTAACCTCCCGATTTTTTAATCAAATCTCCCCATATCCTGCTTGTACATGTGCTACTAAGTACTAATGCTACATGTACAAGTTGGGAAGTCTGGTATTGGTACGGAGTCAAGTACATGTAATTGATAGTGTTGGAACAGTTGTGATCTGAGTTACATCCAGTTTAAACAATTTCCAATTCAATTCTCCAAGTCCAAAAGGAGGACATGGAGGAGCCAAGGCATTGTTTTATTTGCACCATACACACACACACATGTACTTTTGTCGCAAAATTTATTTACATGTATTTAGTTTTATCAATTTTCATCATTCTGAGACTTATTCAGAATTTCTGGGTGTTGAACCCTTTCTGAGGTGTCAGGTTTCTGGGATTCCTTGCAACTGTATGATAAAACCAGTCTGTTGAAATACATGTATCAAATTATCACTGGATTTAAGGAAACGAACAATTTATCCCCCATATTCTGCATTACATGTGTACGAAAGTTCAATAGTTTGAAATATATACTTGAACTGCCAGGGAAGGGACAGAGGGGGTGCTGGAAATTCAATAAAAACCACTCTGTGAGCTGTGAAGATGCAGGTGGCAGTAGGCAAAGACATGCATACACACACACACACACTAAATTTTTTCTTCCATATATTCAAATAAGAGACCAAGACCAATTTTTTGTGTAATAATTGTTAATTTTAAAAGCATAAATACAGAGAGGGTTCCGGAGCAGCAACAGAACTTGACATATTTCATGTCTGAGTATCTTTCTTTCACAACATACACACAACTGAGAAATATCATCTTCTATAAAAACTAACATCACATTTCAATCACAATATGGTACACAACAGTGTACACATGTACTATGGCATCCATAAAATCCAATTTCCTTGAAACATGTACGTGTACATGGATTTTTAAATACCCTACATTTATGCCTATAGTGTATAAAGGGCAACTATTTACATTTGTTGTATCAACCCAAACTTCTAGAGTGATTCTAGCCAATCAAAACATTCAAGACCTTTCAGACTTTGCATAAAATTTTGCTGCTGATAATCAATGGCAAAAACAACAGTGTAATTACTGTAATGTCAGAGTCAAAAGAACAAAGGTTTTAAGTGATTAAAAGTATAGTATAGTTACTCAAATTCTCCTTTCTTATATTTCAGGCCCCGACAATATGTAATGTATAAGAAAAAAATAACTTTTATTAAGTTAGATGCTGAATAAAATACATGTACATGTATGAACATTTCTTGACAACTCCCCAAGAACAAAACTTTTCCCCTCCACCTTTCGGCAGGCAAAGTAAAATCACACAACTTATCATCATAAACATTCAGTCTAAAATGTTCATCGTAAACAACATTTTTGTTTTGTTTTTCCCAACATTAAAGGAACAGAATGTCTTGGCTGACCAATCTTGTCTATTCTACTTTGATCCATGCCTTAGGCTCATACTGTTTCATGACAAATGCTTGCAGTTTGTAGGACTAATACACTGGAAGTCAAGTTCACCAGCCAAGAGTTGCCATGTACTTGTTTTACAGCAAAATCATCCATGCGCAAAGACAGTTTTATTTATTAAAGAAAATATGAATAAATGGGTACAGCAGCTTATTGAATTAAACTAACCCACGTTTCATACATTATATTAAATATTAAAACCAAGCATTCTGCCGTGTGCAGATATTTTCATTCTGTCACAAAATGAAAAGTGGTTCACAGCATGGAAACTTTGGGACTACCTGCTCTGTCCAGTTGCCAGGAATACACTTCATAGCTACAGTCCACTCCTGTACACATCAGTATTCAAGTGACACCAGGCCTATCAAACCATGTGACTACTGCCTCTAGTTCTATTCTATGAACGAAATATAATAAATGTTGTATGTTGTAGATGCCCAGTGAGACAGAAACTACAAAATAACGACCAAACACACACTAGTATATTCATTAACCCTATTACTCCTATAAACCGATTTTATCAGTCAATAACTTTTTTATGGTGGTTGATATTTTTGTACAATCCTCATCCAATTTTCTTTTAAAAAATGTGCACCTGCTTGTTTTCCCATTTTAATAATACTTGTAACGCTTTTGCCTGGTGAAACACACCTGCTTTTATGTCATAAACTTAATAAAGTCTGTGGTTATTAAACTTGCTAACAGGCTATAATATCACAGCCACACGAGTGATGGTGGTCAGTGCTGAGAGAAAGCACAAACAAAAATGCAAACTGGCTATGTACTACATGATACATGATAATAGCAACGTGATGGATGTCAATATGTGTCTGTACATATATACATGCATTTACATTCTGCAGCTGAAATGATTATGTACAGCTAAATTCAACTGCTCAAACCACAAACTCATAGTAAAAAGTTTAAAAATAAAAAAAAAAATAAAAAATTCAAGCTGGGGGTGGGGGTTAAATGTTTGATACAGTATGGGTGATGTTTACATATATGTTTGATACAGTATGGGTGATGTTTACATATATGTTTGATACAGTATGGGTGATGTTTACATATATGTTAACTAAGGTAGAAAGTTATGAGAGACACTGAAAGACACAAAGTTAATGTCAGATATTACCCATGTCAACACGAACGACGCGAGTGATCCCCGCCTAAACTTTTTTCCCCAGAAGATTAAGGATGTGTGAACCCTATGATACTGCAGCATTAAAAGTTATATTCTCAAGATCCGTTCCACAAAGATACAAGAATCCGTGATCAATTTTCACACCCTGGCATAATAAATATTTTATAAATCTTATTCTTGGAGATCTGTGGTAGTCTTCATTCTATGAGGTCAAAAACTCTTTATTTCTCAGATTACAGCTAAAAATATAGTTGTGATTTTTCAAAGAATAGACATCATCCGTGTAATTCTCTTACTGGCTAAGTGCTCTTTACAAAATTTTACAGGGCAGCAAAAAAAAGTATTTATTTCCTTCACTGGACGGAATTGGGTCATTGGATATTCGGTTAGAGAAATGTTAATTTAGAGCGATTTCCCTTGGCCACAGTGGTCCAATTCTGTGTTAGGACATGTAATTGTAATACATGTAGTAGATTCATTTTGGCACAAGGAAGATTGGTCCACAAAAAGTGAAGTTAGATAAGAGAATATGTAGGCCTACTTTTAAAGTGGATATCTTGAATATTACACAGATCATTCACACAGCAAGACCGCCACACATATCAAGGGTTGGCAACCAGAATGTCTTATGTCCAAAAATTATCATATTGAGAAAAACAAGCCTGAAATTTGTAACCTTCATGAAAATTCAAATAATTTGTAATACCTTCAACACGGTCACTTTAATAGTTTATTGGGTTACAAAATAATGTCATACACTTTATGTCTTGGATAACCACAAGCGTTTAAAAGCAATGAATAAAAGTGGACCTAACACATTCTTGTTGATAACCCTCGATATATTTGTATTTCCCGAGGGAAGAAGACATAAGTGCTTACTGCACTGTCAATGACGCATTTAATATATTATAAAACATGAATTCAGAACCCTGAGCTATATTCTTAATCTTGAGAATTATAAACATCCACAGTGGTTCTCTCGCAGTGTCTTCTGTCAAATGCAGATGAGATCAATTTTTGCCCTGCATACAAACAGAAACAATTCATGTAGTACTATCAATGGTTTACTGGATCTCACAGGCATTGAAAATATGACAGTTACAATCACTTCTTGACTGCCAATGTTTGCTGCATTCCAATCACTGGAGCCTAGGATAACAGATCTCACTGCCAGCATATTTTCTAAGATATCACCTGTTAATTTGACAATTCATTTGATAATTCTTCCATTGGATACAGTATACAGGGATTCTCACTCTCTGTGTTAGAAAATTTTTCTTCATTCAGTGGAAAGGAAACTGGGAAAGAAATTCCACTGAACATTTTGTGAATGTTCCACTGGCTAATTTCAACTACCTGGTAAAATTTGTCTTTAGCTAAATCACAAAATTCTCTGTGTAAACAATCCACTTTCCTTACTGGGTCATGTATTGATCAGCCATGAAGTCAAGCTTTCCGGCTGGAACTCAAATGAAGTCATTTGATTAAGGAAATGTTTCAGTCAGTCACACATACAAGATATCGCTAGCCCCGTCATGCAACTGTACTAGTGCATCTATAAACTTATTGCAAACATTTAATTTTTGTTCTAGGCAGGGTTCACCAAACTACGGCCCACGGGCCGGATCCGGCCCGCCATGGTACTTGATTTTGTTTGAAATCGTCTTTGCTCTAGAGTTTTTCTTCTGACTTGCAAGTATTGAACAGACTGCCTATGCGGCCCGTGCTTGTAAGTCTGTCAGTTATCCGGCCCTCTGTGAAAAAAGTTTGGTGGCCCTTGTATTAAAGGAAAGCGTAATATTTCAGTTATTTATCTAAGATGAGAAATTTGCACTAGACAGTCCAACACTTCATATGCTTAACCATTTCACTATGCTGTTCACATACACCATGTGTACATGGTATGTCCCAAAACTCGATGGTGAGAGTGTGCTGTTCTGCATATGGCAGATAAAAGCACCTAACAGTGAAGAGGTTGTACATTTCAAATTAAACAAGGCTTATTCTCTCTTGCAAAATTTCACGAAAGTCCTTAGCACCTGTGCGCTTTCATAACAGGGCCAGCCATATGCCTAGCATAAAACAATGCCTTGAATAAAAACACAAAAAATATTTATTTCAACCAAGATAAAACAAAAAGGTCAAACCAGAATCATTCCTCCATCGTCACTTTGTCACAGAGACAAAAAAAAAAAAAAAGATTTCATGATTTTACTTGCTGTGAGTGATAAAAAACTGATATGAAAGACTGGTAAATTGGGACACACAAAGAAATTCAGCATACACATACACACAGACAACATTGACACAGTGCCACCACAAAACACTCTTTGATGCTGAAATCAAATTAGATTTGCATGGTGTATTGCCATAGCAAGAAAGAAATATGTTATTCACTCACATTTCAAAAGTCAAATCATCACATATTGCTATGCAGTAAAATTATGAATGATGATCAAACTTGACTGCCACATTTTTGTAATAAAGATAAAAAAAATCAATGACAGACCAGGACTGACAGAAAAGGTGAAAGCAAGAAAAATAAACTGTTCAGGGAACGGTTTTGTTGTAAGAATATTAGGAAAGCTGACACAGGGTCATTATTAACTGGCTACACTAGATAACACATTCTCTTACAACAATGCTTTATCAAATCCACCAGAATCAAAATGTAGCCCAGTGGTTATTATTGCTTCTCTGTTTGGTGTTTCATGTTGTATCTCCAATGGTGACAGGTCACTAGAAGTCATGACACTGAACATTTTCTAACC
The DNA here is from genome assembly GCA_963931925.1 of Onchidella celtica. NCBI lineage: Eukaryota > Metazoa > Mollusca > Gastropoda > Systellommatophora > Onchidiidae > Onchidella > Onchidella celtica. The sequence goes on from OZ007569.1 coordinate 75,745,945, forward strand.
ATCCTTTCACATCTGGCCAGATTTTTAAAGGATATACCTCTTTCATGCCACTTACTATGCTGATGATTGTTTGTGCTACTGGGTGTCAAGTTTTTTTACTCGGAGCGCATATATGCAAATTCTTTGCATTGAGACAAAAAAAAAAAGGTGAATATTTCATTTTGGGCCTACAATAGCAATGGAGTCTCACCCAGCTGTTAAAGCAAATACTAACAGTATAATATATATCCCAGAATTCAGCATACAACATGAGTCTGGACTGTCAATTTTGTGCTTTCTTTTCCCCAATAAATTTAATATTTGTATGACTAATATCAGACTGAGATCAGCAGTAACTGTATCATTTTCCACAACTACCACTGAATTAGACTATGCTACATTGTAAGATCAAAAATCTCATCATATCACAAGACATCAAAATGACCTACATGTCTACAGTTCATCAATCTTAAATAAAATTCATCTTTTGTTCCATGTTTTCTTTCACATTCCATTCAAATGACACACAGACAGACTTACATTACCTAATCCCATATTTCTAACAAAACAAAAACTTGCATCATTCACAGAGATCATTCCCAATAAGGCTGAACGAGTCGACATGGAAGTTGTAGATTGAAATTCACTGATCAGAAATCTATTGCCTGCGTCCTCATGTTGTGACAGGTTTCTGTGGTGATACCGTCAACCAGACTCATTGTGATCAAACACTTTTTACCAAGTGTCACTCCTCGCTACCAAATGTCATTCCTCTCTACCAAGTGTCACTCCTCACTACCAAATGTCATTCCTCACTACCAAGTGCCACTCCTCACTCCCAAGTTTTACTCCTCTCTACCAAGTGTCACCCCTCTCTACCAAATGTCACTCCTCACTACCAAGTGTCACTCCTCACTCCCAAGTGTCACTCCTCACCACCAAGTGTCAAACTCTCTCCAACATCAGAAGACCTGGAACATGTACTCCACAAATTTCTTTTTGCTGTTAAGTTCCCTGCATCGTTCCTCGCTGAGTACAGTCAAGGCATCCAGGCTCGGCCCCAGACCACTTTCAACATTATGTTTGTGCAGTGTTGGTTTATATTCATCCATCAGTTTCCTTCTTATGTGCAGCCAATCCTGCAGAGGCGTCGGCAGCTCATGCCACATGTTTTGTGTTCTCTCTCTCTCCTTCGCCAATTTATGTAAACAAAGCCTGGAAAAGATAAACTTGTACTTAGTCTGGCTGAAACTGCATCTTGTTTGTCTCAGCTGAAGTAAAAGTTTTCCGACATTCATTGTTGGCCACTACCACTGTACTAGGCTTATGAGTTATGGCCCAAACTGTTTGATTTTTTATTGAATGCAAAGACATTGTGGTGCGCAGAGGTGTTGAACCCAAAGTGGACTTCCGGTAATAAGGAGAAATAAACGACTATCGAGATTTACACTGAGCTGGACGGTTTTGAGTTGGTTGTGTATCTGCCTGTTGTGTCCGTCAAGTGCTATAGTGGTGACCCTGACGTGATCTTTAGATCTAGACAGAATATTCCTATTCTTAATCTTTCAATGACGATTCGTCCACGATGTCAATAGAAACAGTAGTACTTAAATTACCAATGTTTTGGACCACTTGTCCTTCAGCGTGGTTCGCTCAAACTGAGGCTCAGTTCGTGCTGCGTGGAATCACAACAGACGAAACGAAGTACCACTATGTAGTAGCAGCACTCGACGCTAACACAGCTTCAAGATCTTTATCAATCATATCCTCCAACCTGTAAGTACGACACGCTTAAATCGTTCCTTACGGATGCTTACGGGTTATCAGAAGCAGAGAAAGCAGACACTTTGCTAAACATCAAAGAACTAGGTGACAGCAAACCGTCAGAAGTAATGGACAGAATGCTAGCTCTTTTGGGAGACCACAAGCCATGCTTCCTTTTCCGCCACCTGTTTCTCAGACTGTTGCCTGAATCTATTCGTGCTCCACTTGCTAATTACCCCAATATCACTGTCTACCGAGCACTGGCGAAAGAGACAGATAACCTATTTAACTCTCTGACAACAAACGCGACAATCTGCACTGCGGTTCAACCACCTAAACCAACACCAACCGTAGCACATGATGCAGGTTTGTCTGAGATTGACACGATTTGTTGGTTTCATCGAAAGTTTGATTCAAATGCCAGGCGATGTTCCAGCCCATTTAAATATTTCAATTCAGCAACTTCAAGACTAAAAAGAACCAGGGAAACGGGAGAGCGGGCCAGCGGCAGAAACTTTGGTAGCTGGTCCGCCATGTTCGCCCACTACACCATGTACTAAACAAAACCTAGAGACAAAGGTAACCCAAAGTGGACTTCCGGTAACAAGGAGAAATAAACGACTCTCGAGATTTACACTGAGCTGGACGGTTTTGAGTTGGTTGTGTATCTGCCTGTTGTGTCCGTCAAGTGCTATAACATAGAGCAAAAGTTGAAACAAACCCATTGTCATGAAATCATCATATCCCAATATAAATTGTATATATATATATATTTCTACACTCAGAGTGGAAACTGATTTTTACTGGAGATATGGCATTGTGCAAAACTGCTAATCAGATTATTTTATGTATTTGTTAACTCCAAGATGACACATTATGTTGAATATAACAGACAGTACTGATTGTTCTCTCACCTTACTAAACCTTTACATTAAATGCTGAGCAAAAGCTTTTCCCTATAACTCCCCTTTCATATCACAAACAATTTTTCTTTTATATTATGATCATTCTCTCTATAAGTCTACTTGGGCAAAGTAGAACAGCTACACCATTTCACATGCTTACCTTTCCAATGAGAATGGCTTTGTCCTGAACAGAATCACTATATCACTGCTGGTCTGGACAAGAAAGACAAATTTAAAAAAATGTACAGTAAACACACGGACCGAAAGAAAGTTTCTTTCCCATGATTATATAAAGGGAATGAATTTCTTAACCCACAACCTGCATGCTATCCTTAAAGCCCGCTGACTGGTAAGTGACCTTACTCACGGGGAATCTTATCTGGGTCACACTGACCATTGCTGATGTGCAATGACCACATTACCGCTGTCCACGTGGTTTGGTTTGTATTTGATCGGTATGAAAACATTCGCTGCTATGCTTTATCACGCTTGATAATGAATTAACCAGTGAAACCTTGGACTCTTGAGTCTCTAACCAATGATCTGATTTATGATACCAAACTCACAGCTCTAACTTTCATGAGAACAACTCTAGATGATGGTCAGCTTTTGAGAAAATGAGATAATATTGCAGATTTGTTGAGCAACAGTTTCGCATGTTAATGTTACACCTTTTGATAGTGTGGGGAGAGTCTTTGAAAGCTTAGTCCTTGTGCTTGCGACCAGTGGTTGACTGGTTAACATGTCCATGTCACAATGCTTTTGATTTAGAAGAGATACGATGAACAATAAGATGGTAGTTCCGTTTCAAAGAGGACAGTGACCTGATACGTGAAAATATGGCTTCCACATTGCGCAGTCAGTTTGACCTTGCCATATTTACACGCCCGTGCAGAGTGAACGCCTGGGAAGTCAATGCCTTATTTCGACACCCTGTGCACCGTGACTGTTATAATCCTAATATATAGACCCTTTTCACTTCCGTGTTACAGTTGTTTGCGGGGAGCCCCACGGCTTCGAAAAGCACTGTGTAGGGCAAAAACCTCCACTTGCCTTAGTGATGGCATCTGAATATGTGCACAGTCTAGCAAAGATGCATTTTCATGCCAGAACCAGCAAGTAAAGGGTTTGTACAGTTGGGTGCGCAACAAGAGGATGGCATCGTTTGACTGTTGTCCACCACTTCTGCCCTACAAGTGGGGCACGCCGCCATTTTGTTTGCAAATCACGTGATATGGAGGACGGTAAATGAAAAGGGTCTATAGGCCCATAAATTATGTATTCAAGCAATCATAAACAGCTCAAAAGTTGATGAGTTGACTCACTCGGCAACTGTTTTTATATTGGCCTGAAATGTAGACAGGACAGCCACATCTGATGCCAATCCTTTCTGTTGTGGCAATGGATAACTTATGCAATTCTTTTCTCCATCTTGTACATCATGCTTAAATGGGTAATGATGGATATGTGAGCCAAAAATCTTCTTTCCTGAATTCATTCATCCATTTTTGACAGAATATGCTAAATGCAGAGGTTGAGCTTGGTAATGAATGTATATTGCTAATGATGTGCCAACTCATCAATTTCTTTGAGTCCATTGACTTCAAACTTCGATACAACTACTTTTCAATTATTCAAATAATTTCCCAATAGTAGCATTGTCAACAAATACCTCAAATTGTGAAATGTGGCATTTCAAGTTTCAGCCCTATTTAAGACTTCTATTCAGCAAAGCGATTGAGATTTTTGTTTCTTTCGGGTGTTCAGTTAGGTATAAACAATTTGAATATTTAGAATACTATTCCATCAACTTCTGAATATTTACAGTATTCAATAATCTGAATAATACTAATTGACTTCAACTACCCAACTTATATATTGCTAAAGGAGAACTTCCTTGCACAAGTTCCTGGCAGAACCTCACAATGACCTTGCTTTTCTTCAATTTCTGGCAGCAGCTCAACTTTGTGATTCTGTTTATAACTGTTCCATGAATTTTTCCACAACAAAATAATCATATTTTATTCCTCTGACTGAAACTTTCAGTGCAAAATATGAATTAAAAAAATATATTAATTAAAAAAAAAAATGAAACTGATGAAAACTATAAATCTGTTCTTGTTAGTCTTTTTTCGTCTATCATCAATCATTAAAAAAAAAACAACCAACAAACTTAATGACCAATTACAAACAGACAATGTTCCTCTACCTCATATTCCTCCTCATTCAAGATGTTGCCACTGCTTCCACCAAAGACCAGGATATCTCCATGTTCGTTCACATTTGCAGTATGCCACAGCCTGGGTAGGCCTGTTGATCGCTTTAGCTGGGTCCAGGAATATGACGTTACATCCAGCAACCAAACGTCAGCTGCAGATACAACACAGCTCTCTATAACTTCACCATTACACAGGCAGATTAGGCCCAGAGGGCCTTAAAGAATGTATCCCAAAAAGAATTGTGTGGTGCTCCAGGAAAACCCATCTGATGACCCACAGGCTGCTACTGAGATACAGGCATACAGAGTCATTTTTCTCAGTTTCTCCTCTTGCTACACCTGACACTTTAAACGGCCATCTCTTGAAAATTATTTGAGATATTGACTTCAAATAAAAAGCAAAATACACACAGAAAATGTCCCTCTTTCATTTTGAGATATACAACTGTATATCTCAAAATGTGAAATTTGACCCATGGGAAGGGTTTTCCAAGAGCTCCACACAATTGCTTACTGTTGTTTGCAGCTCTTTTCACGGGGTTTACATAAAGTCTTGAAAACTAACTTTAAGGACTTTTTAAGGACTTCCTAAGGACTCACAGTAAATGAATTAAGGACCTGTGTGCTTGTGACCAAGAAATATTACAACTATACAAGTGGTGTACAGCACTCGTCGAAACAGAATGTTTCTGTATCCACAGTTCAAACATAGTAAATTCACTCTGAAAATTTCAGTTATTTCAAAGTACCAATTATCCAGTGTGCTGTTGGAAGATTTGAATCTCAAATGTTCCAACTGAAACACAAATTCTAAGGACTTTTTGAGTACTTATTTTTTTCTTTTATGAAAATTAAGGACTTTTAAGGACCCGTGTGAACCCTGTTTTCATTTTCAACTATGCTGTCAGCAGTGTGGGCCTAGAACTGCCATCAGTTTGAACATGTGATGTCAAATAATTATATCCGTCCCCTTTAATTTAAATGACAAATCTTGGATGTATCATACAACTGACACTGTCTTAATAAATTTTCAGAGTGCTTGTACATTTTTGGGGGCATCTTGGGTCATAGATAGAAATACTATATCATTGGTGTCGGGCGCAAACCGGCCAAGTCAAAAAATTTCATATTACTTTATATAGTACCAATTTATGAAGCCTGGAATCCTGCACCAAATGTAAAAGTAGCTGTTACCATTATCAGTAGAAATACTCAAAATAAGCATGTGATCAAGCCGGCTAGGTCCATTTCCCATTAGTTTTAGCGGCAGTTTTATGTTTCTAATGTAAAATTTGCTTATTTCGACTTGGCTGGTTTGCTCCTGACACCATCGATATATATTATGTATCGCATATTGCATTATAAGTATTGCAAACCCTTTGATGATGACAACTGAAAACACCTAAAAGTTTCATATACATGGACCAGGGGTGTAAATGACATTTGAAAAACTTCTCTGACAATGAAATGCTAGGGGCTAGGCCTAGGCTACTTTCGTGGGTCAGGGAATTTTTCTCTGAAACCTCAGAGATTCTTGGACTAACGATAGTGAAGGAAAGTCGTCCGTCAGAGAATTTTTCTCTGAATATTCGTCGTACAAACAGCAAACCAATGTCGTGACAACAGTATTAATGTTGTTGTGAAATTAACTGTTTTCATTCGTAATCTTTAGGTTTCGATTTGTTACTGTTGAAAAAATATATTATCAGTGAATAAAGAAAACAAAAACAATCTGAAATAACTAAAAAATAAGGATAGATTTATCTCTAGATCTAGGAATTTACCCCCAAAATTCAACAAAATGGAAAAATATGAAATCAGAGAAAATCTGAAAGATTTACACCCCTGATGGACTTGTTTTGTGCAATTTATCTGTGGGTGCATAACATTGACTGTGTGGAGAAGAAAGACTGATCACAATGACAGCAGAGAAGATGTTGGAAAGTCCAAGAATCTACTGACAGTTCTAATTTAAACGACATGAACAAAAATTAAAGCAAAACTTTGTTTGCCCTAATTTACAATGTGTTTTCTAATGCAAAGTGCACATGGAAATAGCAGTCTCATCATGCTCATAATGCTACTGTATATCATATAGATCATTTGTGATGTGTGTGTGTGATTCACTTTCATCCTTTCTCTATGTGATGAAAAGTAGAAACAGGTAAAGATGAAGGGGTTCCTAAGGCAAAACCAGAAAAGGAAACACCGGGGATGATGCTGAAGTCCATGTCCAAGAGACATAACCAAAAAGATCAACGAACAAGAAAAATCGAAAACTAAAACCAGTTTGGCGCCAGCGCTATCAATTTCCTTGGCCACCACTTTCTGCTTTTTGTTTGCCTTTTCAATTCATCAGACAGTGCTATTTTGTCTTTTAATGACAGCAAATTTAGCATTTGCCTATCATAAAGAAGCTGACAATTCAATGTGTCTGACATGGTCAAGGAGGTAAATCTAGACCAATGCAAATAATCTCAACACATTTTACAATAATTTGGCTGATGCATCTGAACTGAATGAGTGAAGACAGAAGTATAACTCAACTCTAAAAGTGATTTGCAGGTATGTGTTTGAACCTGAGCCTAGATCTACTGTATGGGTTATACTTATTAGCCTGCACTGCGCTTGCGATGACATCTCTGTCTCCAAGCCATTCTTTTTTTCCCCACTGGCCAAGCCCACAGCCCACCACAATTATTACAGCCAGTGAATATTGATCGGCTAATGTCACCCTTCTACTCCCCTGACGGATCTCTGAATCATACAGTATCACAGATGGTCAAACAAAGGGAGAGACAGATGGGCACCAACCCGTCCGTATTTTCCCATCCCATTGTCAACTTACATGTTCTTATTGGCTATGGTTTGAGTCTTTGTTTTAGGAGGATTACTGCCCTTAACATTTACATGTCTTCTTATTGGCTAACCTCACCTGCCCATGCACTCCTTTACAAAAGTCGACAAGAAATGTGGTATCATATCAGGCCATAGGAGGAGACCTGCATGCAACACAATATGTCCCATCCATGTTCCCACTTTTACTTAGACTAACCAACAACACACTATAGACAGACCAAGAGAGAGGGAAAAGCATAGGGGTCACACTGTGCTGGACCCACATGAGGTACAAACAGAAAGAGGCATTTTGAGCCTCAGGGCACTATGGATGCCACTAGAACATCAAGTTATGCAATCATATTTTCACAAGCATTGTTGAGCACAAGCTGCAAAAAAAAAACAAACACACTGGCTGAAGAAGCACTGTCATTTAACTTGATGTTGACTTATGCAGCTTTCTAAACTAAACCCCCCCCCCCCTCCCTGCTGGAGATGGGACTGCACAAACAAAATCCACTTCGATGAAAATCAACTTAAAGCAACGTCAACTTATCAAGTCGACTGTATTTATTTTTACCTTGTTAGTCTTGTGTTCACCAACTTCCACTGCTATCCACTGTTTATTTGACTGATTTGATTTGAAAAATGAGGACTTTATGCTTTACCATGTCAGTTGTGAATTTAAGTCAATAAGAATATATAAATATCAAACTTACCTAAGGGTACATTGGCATTATTAAACCCTCCATAAAGCAACAAGTTTGTCTGGTCTTTCCGTGACATTGAATGCCAAGATCTGGCTTCTGGTACTTGTCCCACACAACTTATCCTGGGGGGGGGGGGGGTGAGAAAGCAGTGTGAAAAACATTAATAAAGGACTGCCACCAAGAAATGACAGGAAACACCGAATATGGCTGGGTGTCTAGTGGCAAAGCCCCTGAAAGCTTAGCCGCTTTTCCTGTAGTTCTTCCTCAGCCGACATGCTCTTAACATACATTTTAAATCTCTTAAGTTTCAGTTCCATTTCTTTGAATATCCAAAGGATTCTTGGAAGAGTGGCAAAGCTGACCAGTTATGCACCTGTATGACAAGTATTTTCTTCATCAGAACTGAATAGTAACAGAAGATTCAAATGTACACAGCTCAGTTGTAGCTTGGACATTCTGTGATTGTATGAAGGAAGAGGTGCTGCCACAGGCATCAATCATGTTTTATTCACATCTCTGTTATCATCTACAAACACAAACCTTGCATTCCACTGTCTCTCAAGGGAAACAAAACACAACACAAACCAGTGATGCTCTATAAATTCTACAGACTATTTTGCCACCCCTGAACCTCACATGTTGTCTATTAACCATTTCACGTTACCTTACACAACACCAGAGTTTGCAAAGTTGTGCATTACACCACACTGTACAATGTAAGTTTGCATACAAAATATTATATTTCTGTTTTGTTTTCCAAATAATAAACATTAAATCTTTGTGTGCCAATCACCGATATATCGATTCTTCCGCTGGTCATGTTTGTGGCAATCACCGATATATTGGTGTCCAGGAATGCTAGGCTTTTTTGTTTTGGGAAGAAAGAAAGGCGACTTTCTTTCAACAGATGTCGCCACAGTTAGGCTTCATTTATCTCCCCACTATCTTCTTCCTGTATGTGGAAATATTCATGGCACAAAGAGTTAATACTATTGCCATCTTCTACATTTACTGGAAGATTTTTGTGAAATTTCAAACTGACCCCAAACTCGTGTGTCTACAAGTAATGATTACTGGGAAACAAAGGCATTCAAAAAGAAGGTCAAACATGTGAGCTGTGCCAAGTGAAAAGGCTGCTCAATATAAAACCAAACTGACAATGATGAGGTATCATACATACACACATGAACAAAACCCAGCAACTTACGCCCCACTCCATGAATGATCATCCATACGAAAAGCATGCAAGTCATTTCTGCGCTGACTTTGATGTCTTCCTCCGAAAATGTAGACCACGTCACCTAATAGAACAGCTGAATGTGCAGCTCGACCACATGGTTTGGGACCCTTTCAGAAAACAAAATGTCGCAGGCTGAAAATGTCATGTTCTTTCCAACTATCCATTCAAAATATTTTCATGATTGTTATATTGTACAACTTCAAATTTCTACAGCAGTCAACTTACCAAGAGCTGAAGTAAAATTATTTCTGTTCTAAAGGGCAACACTAGGGATATTCATACTTACTGTAAGACAATAATTTTACAGACCTCACACGATACTTTTATAAAATTTTAACAAAATTATGTATCAATTTCTTGCAATTTAACTGAGATTTGCATTTTGCTTTTGCACTTTCCCAAATATCAAGGGGTATTTGCCATAGTGTTGTATGTGACATTTTGCCAATTTTGAGGTTTTGTCATGGAAGTGGTTCTCTCACTCCTGTTTTCATTGTGCAAAGTGTTTTTCCAATCAGCTAAAAACTTTTGAGTGTGATGTAAAGTTTTCAATGCATTTTAGCGCTTTTGCCAACCAAACTTCAATTCTCATTCTCTCAAAAAGGCAAAACTGCCCATACAAATTGCGTATCATATACAAAATCAAAACATTTGGCAAATAACCGACCGTATAATAATTTTGCAAAGCATTAGCACTCATTAATAAAATAATCCATAAAGTCCTTGGGGAATTCTTTAAAACCCGCTAAAGCTTCCAGTTGTGTTAGTATCATTTCCCCCCTCTCATCCAGCTTTATAATCTTCCATGTAATTCTTCCCGAGAGTAAGACCATTCTGAGGCAGTCTGACAAAACCCGTGAGGTTGTAAACATCTGAGTACCGAGTAATCAGCTCCCAAAGGTCATTTGGGTGACCCTGGGTCCAAATTCAATCAAGGTCAGAATCTCATTCTATATCCATTCCTGCATATTGTGTGTAAGTTTTAGCATGAAACAAAGCTTCAGCTTCTTAATACTTCAATTTTGCATTTTAAATGTAAAGGACCAAATCTGTTGACCTGACGTATGTAATTTTACTGTCATCGTGGTCAACAATTTTGTCCCTTTTTTGACGTGCACTCATATTTTCCCGCCCTGCCACACCATATACCAATGGAAAGGGAAAATCCTCAGCTTTTCAATCACTGCTAGTATGCATGAATACACTGGCTCTGCAGCACTTTGTAAGAGCTGTGCATCTTCGTAAACGAAAGATCACCATCCGCTTAGAAAAGCCCAACCTTACAGTATCGGTTTTGTAATTCATTTTAATTGGAATTCTGCACTTACATCTTTTAGCTGACAAAGCAACCTCTGTTTTGTGCAAGAAAACTTTCTTTTGATACATATTCTAAGTGCAGAAGAAGTTTTTTCAAATATTATTCTTTTAATTAATACCTGCAAAAAATTGCAGTTGCTATCAACAAGATGGCTTATAGAGAGATAGATACTTGATGCAAAAAAAAAAGAAAAAAAGTCCCAGGTGCTTGAATGTTATCTCTACTCAATATTTGAGTTTTGTGATGGTTATAGACTCAAATAATGGCATTATTTTGCTTTCCTGGTGAGAAAAACAGCACAAAATGTATGAAAATAAATAGGTTAAATTTAGACGCGATTTTCTCATTTTGTCATATTCGTGTGTTTTGTACCTTTAAAATGTCATAACTTTGGTTCAGTGAAAATACTTTTAAAATTTAAAAAGCAAATGCTCTGCAAAACCTCTGCTATATGATGGTGTAAATAACTCCAATTGTGAATTTTTTGCACCATGGCTGGTTTTCCCAGGCTGCCTCACAAATATGACAAAAGACAGTTTATAAGTTTGAAAATCTGTACCTTGCAATCCACTTTCATCCAAGTGTTTGTGAGGGTTTCAAAGCATAAAACTTGATTATTCCAACCTCGATCATTCTGAAAATGGAGACAATTAAAACATTCATAACAATAACCCAATAAACAAATAACAGTTTTTTTTCATTCTGTACATTATGATCAAAGCACCAATCTTATCCACATTAAAACAAGCCTCTTTCGTGCAAAAAATTTTCAATATACACATGCAAACTATGAGAAGAATCCAATGTCCTGACTATCTAGTCAATCCTAGCTCTAAACCTACTGCTAACCCTGCCCTAATCCTAAATCATACCCTTTAAACTAGAATTAAACAAAAAGAAAAAAAACCCGAGACAGCCTGCAAAAGATTGTATACGGGTTCGAAGTGGTTGGGACACAGGGGGGCTTTTTCCTAAAGTGTTTGACAAAAACAGTGTCAGAATGAACTTTTCTCTCCTTGATAAATACTGTACATGTACAACAACATCATCTTATACACAATAACATCACAGTAATAACACAATGAAAAAAAGAGACAATTATCAAGGAGAGCAGATATGAAGTCTCACCTTTCTTCTTACAAGAAAAACAAAACAAATTGAAACTAAGAATAATATGTGAAAAGTAGTCCTCAAATCGCCTTTTAGGTCTGCACTCATAGAATGTTTTGTGTTCTTAAGGTTGACAAAATATTACAACAAAAAACAACCCAGAAAATCTGTGGGGTTGCAGCAAGGCTAGAATAAGAACTCAAGTCTAAATGTGGGAAAAGGAAAACGTATGTTGTAAAGCCTAGCGTAAGAAATCATACAGAAATGATAATAAAAGGCAAAGGCAAAGGAAAGGCAAATCAAGCTTTGACCTTTGTCAGGGGAAATAAATGTGACAGGATAGAAATATTAAACAAGGACAAAAATCTTAGAATGTTTTACAAATCCGGATGCTTAGTGTCTGCGAGTTCCAGACTTGAATTCCTGTGACACCGCCTCTCCATTAATGTATGGTGGCTGCCTTCCCAGAATCCAGGTCTGGAACTTGTAGACAATGAGTACCTGCATTTGTGAAATATTCTATGATTTCTTTCACGTTTAATTTTCTATCCTGTAATATTTTTTTTTCTCCTGACAAAGGTAAGTAGACTGAAAGCTTGATCTGTCTTCCCTTTTCCATTGCACCTGATTGTATCGCTTCCGTATTATTATTTCTTACAGGAGGCTTTCCAACATATAACTTTTTCTTTTTGCAACATTTTAACCTTTTTGTTCTTAAAGTTTTTTAACTATCCTCAACATACATACCCTCCGTTTCTGGTTTTCTTCACCAAAACTTTCACCTGCATGAATAAATAGTGTAGAATAATCCCCCCCCTGACAGTTGGCCTGAGCTGTACTCACCATAAATTCTAATGTAAAAACATCTTGGGTTTTGTCCCATGAATATTCCAAGGGTGATGGCCCATAACCTCCAAATACGTAGATTCTATGGACAAAATAATGTCACACGAAATGTACTTAGGTCAGATATAAGGTCTGATCTTGTTTACATGTCAGAACAAGGAATAATTATATAGAAAAATTGTATTTCTGCAAGACAATATACCTAAGAATTTCTACATCACACAAATTATTGCAAAAACATTCCATCAGATTTGCAGTTGTTTTTTTTTTTCCATAATGATTGAAGTTTACATGTCAGAAACTTTCTGTGGAGCTAGTGAACCTCCTGGTGTAGATCTTGATCCAAGAGTTTTACCAGTTAGCAAAGTCCCCATGTACATCTTCTATTACCAGGAGTGGTTGGATGTAGAATGTTTCCTAACTAGCCACATCATACTTTCCACTCATAATATTGATATTTTAGATCTGTGTACAATTTAATCCTCACCCTGCGATGGGGTACCAATATGGCATCGACTTTCCATGCATTCACTCTGCACGGGCGTACCAATATGGCATGGTCAAGCTGACCGCGCAGCGCCCAAGCTGTATTTTCACGCGTCGGGTCACAGACCTCTTTGAGACGTAACAACTGTCTTATTGCTCACTGTATCTCTTCTAAATCAAAGGCATTGTGTCAAGGACATGTTAACCAGTGAACCACTGGTTGGAATCACAAAGACTAAGCTTTCAAAGGCTCTCCAGCTCCCCACACTATCAAAAGATGTAACATCAACATGCGAACTGTTGCTCAACAAATTTGAAATACAGTGGTCTCCGTCTAAGAACTCGCCGTCTTAGAACCCGATCCGCCTTAGAACCCGCTGTTGCCGTGAAACCAAATTTTATCACTGTAATTTACATGCGTAAGAACCCGCTCTGAAACAAAAAGTCCGCCTAAGAACCCGGTATTTGACCGAGAGACGAGCACACTTTTATGTAAAATGTTCATATATAATGAACACAAAATTCTCTTTCAAGTAGACGGGATAGAACAAAGCCACACAGTACAGTGAAAATGAGCGGGTGGAGGGAAGGTAGGGGGAGGTGAACCGCACAAAGGATGGAGCCCAGAGTTACGTCTTTCGTGTGCAAGCAGGCCATTTTAAATTAGCATAGCCATTACCTAACATCTATTGTTGTCCAACTCGAGGGGCAAAATTTTATACGTAATTGACCACATGCTTGGTTTGCACGGCACACATGTACTTAGGGCTGATTGTGGTTATTACACAGGGTATCACTGGGCTTTGTGTTGTCTAAAATCGGCATCTGTGATTCACAACTTGATTGTTCAGTCTGAATCATTCCATTCGTTACACAATCATTACTTAAGAAAAGAGCATTCTGCTAGCCATAAGTCGTAACCTTGACCATTCGCAAAAAAAAAAAAAAAACCATTAAAAAAAAAATTAATGTTCAACGCTTAATTTTCATTATGAGATCACGACCCAGGTCCGAGCAATCAAGAGGGATAAGCCATGGACACCGGTAGTCAAATATGGGTGGCATCCTTTGGTATCCGCCTATGTGCCCAGTCCGCCTAAGCACCCGCTTTTTCTGTCTCCTGTTGATCGGGTTCTTAGGCGGAGACTACTGTATTATCTCATTTTCTCACAAGCTGACCATTATCTAGAATTGTCTGTATCTAAGAACCAATCAGAAACAAGCTCTGAAATGATCCTTGCCCCAAATGCCCACATTGGTTTATCAGTATGTGTCAATCAGGATGAAACCATTTGTTTAGGGCCGGGGGGGTTATCATGCTTCGTTCTCACGCAAACCACAGCTGTCAGTTTGGTATCATGTCAGATCATTGGTTAGGGACTGACAGACAACGGTTTTGCTGGTTAATTCATTATCAAACGTGATAAGGCATAGCGGCAAATGTTTTCATACCGATCAAATACAACCCGAACCATGTGGACAGCGGTAATGTGGCCATCGCACAGCAGCAGGGGTCAGTGCAACTCAGATAAGATTCTCTGTGAGTAAGGTCACTGACCGGACAGCGGGCTTTAAGCCATCATGCGCAGGGTGAGCGTTAAGCTTCATATTATCTATTATATATTTCAGTAACTTGCAACCTTTGGCACGACTAACTGACCAAACTATACACTCTTCAGGCCTTAAATTTGGCAGGAAGGTGACAATTGAGATAAGGAAGATGATGGCTATAATTAAAAGTTGTTTACTTCACGCCTGTATTTTTAACAAATAACAATGTTTATTGCTATGTAACATCTGTATTTTTGCATGTTTGTTTCGTAATATATAGTACCGTGCATGTCATAAAAAATAACCGTATCAAGCGTTCAGGTTAGTGCGTAGTGTTCTGGTGCGCATGAGTTCTAAAGCATAACTGCAGATTACTACTTTTATTGTAAGAGAGAGAGAGAGAAAGGGGGGGCACATGATTGTTTATTCCGGGCAATGCCCGGTAGGTCATCTAGTTCATTATATTCTACTAGATGAGCTACCGGGCATTGCCCTGAATAAACAATCATTGTGTTTCCCCCCCCCCCCCCCCCCCCAACTCTCTAGTATAATATAAGCAATAAAATACAGTCTTGCTTCAGAACTCATGCGCACCAGAATACTACGCACCAAACTGAACGCTTGATATGGTTACTTTTTATGACATGTACGGTACTATATATTACGAAACAAACATGCAAAAATACAGATGTTACAGAGCAATAAACATTGTTATTTTTTTTTTAAATACATGCTTGAAGTAAACAACTTTTAATTATAGCCATCATCTTCCTTATCTCAATTGCCACCTTCCTGCCAAATTTAAGGCCTGAAGAGTGTATAGTTTGGTCAGTTAGTCATGCCAAAGGTTGCAAGTTACTGAAATATATAATAGATATAACACTCCTCACTTGGAATAGAGCAAGGCATTTTTCTTCCTAAATTTCAAATTATGCACTTTTCACTCACAAAGTAACCATAATAGAAAAATGATAACCACAACAATATAAAAATCAAAGGCTGTGAACGAACTTCAGAGACTTCAGAAAAAAAGGGACACTACAGTATGGAGAACACTCATCAACAATCAATGGTCAAAGATGACCTATCAGTTTTGAGCTAAGACAAAAAAACTGAACTAAACAGAGATACTGAATCGGTCTAAAAGACAGAGCATCTTGAATAATCATTCAAACTAACCTGGACCCCCATACCCAGCAAGATGACTTATCTCGCGGTGAGACTGCTAATCCATCGACTTTCACAGACTCTGATCTCAAGGTGACCAAGTTTATACAGTACATATCATTCACATCACCCTCGTAGGTGTGGCCACAGAAAATGTACCAGTATGGCCAGACCACTGCACTACAAGCCCCAGATCTATATTGTGGCATTTCGCCCTTGAGTGTCACCTTTCTCCTGGAAGAGAAGACAAAATACGAGAAACGATAATGGTTTAATGTTTTACCTAAAGTAGTAATGAAATTCCTAAAGACCAGCCCTTCATTTGGGACATATCAACATTTAAAAAAAAAAAAAAAAAATGCTTACAAAAAAAAATAGGGGGGGGGGGGGGGGGGGGTGGGCGCCCACATATCGATATCTCTCTGATCAGACCTCGTAAGCGACAAAATTTTCAAAATTAGTTTTTTCTCAGTAAACCATTCTCCCAATCACAACAGATATGCTAAGAAAACAAAAATCTGAAAAAGCCCCCCAAAAAATATATTAAACCGCAAATAAACAAAACCCGTAAGTCCACCCCTCCTCAGACTCATTCTGATCAGACCTCGTATGAGACACGATGACACAATGAGTCGCGATGTGATGGCGTTGCTTGGAAGTGGTCATTTGGTTATTAACAGGGTTGACTCGTTCTTTCATCACTGACAAGTCTTTAAGACGGCGGTGGTGCATAACAGTGGTCACGAGACGAACCTATGAGGTCACGCCCCCTAACAAAAACCCTTTGAAGTTTTACCGCACAGGCGGTGCGTTGTTGTTAGAGGAAGGAGTGGTCATTTGGTTATTGAATGGGCTGTCTCATTGTTGCATCATTGTCAATTCTTTAAGATGGCGGTGATTCATAATAATGGTCACAGATGAACCTAGTATGATGACTCTCCTACAAAAAAAAAAAATCCTTTGAAGTTTTACCGCACAGATGGTACGTTGTTGTAAGAGGAAAGTTTTGACCAGACATTGGACATGAGAAAGAAATAGTAGTGTTTGTTGCAAGAGGATTGCTCTTGACCATATAAGGTAATGGTACACACATAGTAATATAAAAACTCGATAGCATGCCAAAAAAAAAAAAAAGACTCTTTGAAGTTTTACCGCACAGATGGTACATTGTTGTAAGAGGAACGTTTTGACCAGACATTGGACATGAGAAGGAAATAGTAGTGTTTGTCACAAGAGGATGGCTCTTGACCATATAAGGTAATGGTGCACACATAGTCATATAATATAAAAGCCCGATAGCATACCAAAAACGATCATTTCAGCTCTTGCTATCAAGTTGTTAGTTATGCACTTTGTGAGTGTTTGTTCCGATGATTTTAAAGCTACATGTATATCAAATAATTATTCTCCAATGACTATGACTGAGTTTTGGACTAAATCCAATGTCATTGACGCTGCGAATTTTCGACGAGAACGACTTGTGATTCTTTTCGTGAACTATTAATTTGCTGTGAGCTTTGGGCGAATTATTGTACTGCGTTTGATTAACTGATCAACACAATTGGGACTGCAATCGATTACTATGAGTGATTAGTGATATTTAAACGTTAAACTCTATACATTCGACTCTTATATTCCTTCATAGCTTCTGTTATGGAGTCGTACAGTCGCGGTATGAGAATATTCCAACTATCTTTGGAGCAAAATAAGGCAGCGACAAAGGGCACACCAAAATCGTCTTCAAGTGATCCCCAAAAAAGATCTTGGTTTGTCTGTTTCATCGACCAGTTAAATCCTGAACAACGTCGATGTACACTCTCTCGAAGCATTAAAAGAGAGAGAGAGAGAGATAGAAAGAGAGAGAGAGAAAGAAAGAGAGAGAGAAAGAGAGAGAGAGAGAAAGATTCACACTAGAGAAAAGTCTTCTTGTGCGTAGGTAAATCAAACTATACAGTGGAGTGTCACAAATCCCAGACTGGGAGATGTAATAAGTTATGACAGGACAACAATCACGAACAAACAAGTTAACACTTAACAGAACAATCCATCAGACTCACACATTTATTAAACCTAATTATACATATAATAGCGCAATTACATACATTATATTATTGAAATGAACTGCCGTACAACGGCCTCACTCTCACACACACTCTCCCTCGGATCCACAATCCGGTAGTTACTCCTAAAGGCCCTTCGGCCTCAGCCTCTCCCCTCAGGGTCTTAATAGTACATTAGTAATTCACTGGCACCGCCGTCTCTCAATATCACCTTTCTATTGTCATACACCTTAATATTCCACTCGCATCTCCACAGGGCAATAACACATTATTATTTCCATAGCCATCAACATGGCAACAACATAGTATCAGTTCACTAGCCTATCAACATGGCAACAATATAGTATCTCATTCACTCTCATATCTACGTCCCTGTCCGTGGCCTGACTGCCACGACTTTATGTGCCTCTACTGTCCTACACTGACAGCCTCACTTCTGGCCTCTGTGTGGCCTCCGGCCCTATGCTGGCCTATCACTTGTGCTCATCGAGGTGGCTCTTCGGCCCGTCCCCGACACCAGTCATTACTGGAAAGACTCTCACTAGTCTTCTCGACTGCTTCCTTTTATGTCCGCCCGATGGGCTCTTATTCACAGGTCCGCTCCGTCGGACCTTCTAACTTGCAGTGATAGTTATACAGCGCTTTCGCCTCCTTCAGACCCCCCCCCCACTACTCACAACAGCACGCTTAACTTGCTGTCTACTGTGAGTCCTTCTTACTCTACACCCGCTCTGTAGCAATCCCCTTAATTGCACTCACTCCACTCGTGACATGGAGCCCGCATAATTCGAAGTCGCCGGGAAATGGATTATACTTCGATTTACGAAAGTTCGGTTTACCTTTGGGCAGAGAAATAACCATTATTCTGCAGTCTGCCTCATACCATATGTGTAATTATATCCCTTCGTCTTGCCCCCCCCCACACATACACACACACACACAAAACGCAAAGGAACCTGTATGAGTCATGAGAGCTTTCGATTATTTTTTTTCTTTAGAAGTGACCCTACCGTAGCGGTAAAACAAAAAATGCAACATTGAATGGCCTAGACCTGGCACTACTGGCAGTTGCTGGTCAGCAAATTGTCTTAATCTTGGCCGCGTGTATTGTGTGTGATGTCATCAATCGATAAAGACATTATCCCGTGTACGATGTTCAAATACGAGACTGTAGGCCTGCTGCGTTATCCCACCTTGCTATCAGTGGCGTGGAATTTACTATTACGCAGCGTAACAATGCCGTACTTGTCCCCCCTCCTCATCGAATATTGTGTGGTGAATGTGTAAACACTGCAGCCACGTATTTGCAGTACTGAGGTGCTAAGAACCTCGTGAAAGTGAGGTCTTTGTTCCTCCAGGGCCTTACCATAACGTTTTACTTTTGAATACAGTCATGATTATGATACTTAGCGAGTATTACACAAGTGTGTATTAGAATGGCTCTATGTGAGCAAGGTGGGCACACCATACGGCTCAACTGTGTGTAATTTATGTTCTCCACCGTGTCTTGGCGGTAGATCTACCTGTTGTGGTTACGTCAGCAATCGATTAATTCACTGCCATAAATTAAAAATGCGAGCACCGTCTCGCGTACTGTATTGTTGGCTGATATCAATCATTGGTCATTGGGGCATAATCACGCTGCGTGCAGGGACCCCGACCCGTACCACTGCCACCCTCCACCGGATGTTTCTCGCTTGGTCGGGACAGACACGTAAGAGGAAGGCTCTGCAGCCTACCCATTGCATCATTTTCGGCACCTCTACCCTCCCCCTCGATGGCTGGGGAGCGTGGAGTTGTTGAACAGGCGTGTCAGCGTGTTTGTGGAAACTGGTTTTCACGGCTACAGGGCTGGAAATCAGAAGTTACATTAACTTACACTGAGTTGATTGAGGATGAGAGCCCTCGATCAGTTCTATTTATCAGAATTGGGACAGTCCGAACTCGAAATAGCAGTAAATTTTTAATAGAGATAAAGAAGGAAAAAAAACCTCATTTCAAAATCACCTCTATTTAACAGAAACTCGATTTACCAAAGTTCGGTTTACTTGGGCTCCACTGTAGTTTTCATTATGACTCTTTTTCTGTAGTTGTTTTTGTGTATAGTCTTTGAGCAAAACGTAATAAAAGTTAATGTAATTTTGGACAAGACTTCTCTTTGCGTTCGTGTATGTCCTCACAAGTCTTTAAATGTTCATCCATGACATTTTGTTTGTCTCTTCTCCTTTACTAATCCAAAGTTCATTAATTAGAGTGAAGGTTCGCAAAGATTGCATAAGAAATTGGGTTGCGCTTTATAATTGTAATGACATTTAATTAATATCATCTTCTAGAATTATAAAAATGTTATGAAAATTAAAGATTGTTACAGTAAACTTGGATAATGATTACATTATCGGGTACAAATCATTTCAGCAACACTTTGTTGAGGGAATTGTCGCTTACGCCCTGTCACTCCAGCAAGCTTTCATTCTGATCAAAACTCGTAAGCGACATCGACGTCGCTTACGAGGTATGATCAGAATGATAGCAAAATAATCATAACTCGTATGCGCCATTTTGCAATCAGCATAAAAGACAATTGGAAATAACATGCACCCCTGATGTGGCTATCATGTGATGGGTTTCATACATAAATTTGAGGTGAATTGACCATGCAGTTACTCAAGAAATCAATTTTTTGCTTCTCCTGTAAAATTTCTCTCGCCGTGCTTAAGAGGTCTGATCAGAGGGGTATCAATATAAACTCCACATATTCATTTTTTCTCCCGTGTCATGATCACATTAGGATCATAAATGCCGTGCTAGGTCACGACGTCAGTGAGTTAATTTTTACGATCTTGTTGATTATAACCAGCGTAATTTGTCCTTGAGCTGTTCTCGTGAACAGTTTGTTTTGAAACACCTTTTTTCTGATGGATGGAGAGAAGGAGGGGCGAGACAGAATAAATGTATAGCTAGGAATGACAGAGCAGTTCTCGACCCCGTGATTTTGATTAACATAGATAAGGGGCGAGTAAAGGTAGTTTATTTAGACGCTTAGTTGGCGTTCGGAAATTCGTGCATAAGAGTAGAAAGCACGGGGTTTGAAGATTTTAGTAGTTAATGTTTCGCATTTTAAATTTTGTCTAGACCGTAAAATTGACCTTGATTTTGGCGCAAGGCCATGACAAGCATAAATTAATATTGCAGGCTGAGCTGAAGCGACTGCACCAATCAAATGTATGAATCTGGACGGAAGGTCGAGACATAGCTTTAGTATTTAAACCCGTGCAGAGCTTAGATAGAGGCCACATGTAGACAATCCATTTACGAGGTGGACGGCGATAGTCTTCAGCCAGATGAGAGACATAGAGACGCAGTTGAGCAGTCCATATTGTGAGGAGCGCCATGATTTTAAAGCTCCAGAGCCTAAGCTACTTGGTTTGATATGAACCCACAGCGTTTACATCCAGCGCTCTCACTCTGTAGCATCTGCAAGCTATCCCTTGCCCTCCCCCGTTTTCTTGTTACACTGGTGAGCATGTGTTCATTTCTTCTTTCATTTTATTGTTGTACTCCGTGACCTGACCTTCTTTTCTAGTGAGTAGTTTTTTTCCTCGCTCGCTTGTTGTCAGGTGTTTTGACTCGTTCAGTAAATATTAGTATGTTCCCGAACATTCGATAACACTGTGGATAAGGATGTTTACGCCAGATTTGGCCTTGAGTGATGTAACCTGATGACGTATTGATGCGTGATTGGTTAGTTTGTGCGAGGGCAAAGGTAACGTTTATTTCGGGAACTTTCTGTAGGAATGTTTATATATATAGACCTGTGTGAGTGGTTGGGGGGGTGAGTAAGTGAGTTTCCTTTTGTGTGGCGTAGATATTTAGTTTCGCTGGCGTCTTCCTAGTAATTTATTGTTCACTATACAGTTATTAAACTTTAGTATTATTTAATCTATCGTCGGATCTCGTGTTTATTTATTTTACAGCTGTAATAGTTTCGTTTTCTAAAGGGTTGTAGTTAGATCAACTAACTCCCCCCTACTATAACGTGCTAGAACAACCTCAGCTGTTACATATTGGGGGCTCGTCCGGGATCCGACCATATTCGAGCGGACCAGATCAAAATTACTAGATTTATTTACATAGTTTATTGTAGAATATCATCGACAAGCTATCTACAACATGTCGGAGGTTATTGGAAGGCTTAGCCAGGAAGCGGACGCTATGGAGCTCACTGGGCAGGAGAGACGGGACTACCTCCGTGAAGGCCTAGAAAGAGAAAGACAGCTGGAGGCTCAACGACAGGAGAAGGAGGCTGAACGACAGGCTCAGCTGGAAAGAGAAAAGATGAAGCACGAGCTGGAGATGGAGAGGATCCGCCATCAGGGTGGAGGCGAGTCGACGCAGGGGACCAGCGACCACGCCAGTTCTAAGAGACCCAAGCTACCTGCATTTCAGGACAAGAAAGACGATCTTAATAGCTGGTTGCTGCGGTTTGAGAGGTTTGCTGAGACAGCTGAATGGCCCAGATCCACCTGGACGACATCACTGTCTGCCCTGCTGACTGGGAGAGCTTTGGAGTGCTTCTGCAGACTACCGATCGACGAAGCCAAGGACTACGACAAGGTCAAGGAAGCGTTGCAGAAGAGGTACAACCTGTCAGAGGACGGATACAGACTCATGTTCAGACAAGGTAAGCCTGAAGATGGAGAAGATGTTGGAATGTTTTTGACCAGGATCAAGACCTATTTAGAGAGGTGGATAAAGCTGTCGAAGACGGAGGAGACCTACGAAGGAGTGAGAGATCTGTTCGTCAGAGAGCAATTCATGGATGCCTGCCCACCAGACCTTGCAACCCATGTGAGGGAGAGGAAACCGAAGACGCTACAGGACATCGCAGATTCAGCGGAGGCGTACCTGGTAGCGAGGAACCGGACGCTCAGCGGGAGCGCCAGACTGCAGAGCCGGCCAGTGCGACAGAGGCCCAACGGAGACAGAAGCCCACAGGTCTGCCATAGGTGCCAGAGGCCGGGACACAAGGCGACGGAGTGTCGTGCAAAGTTAAACGACAAAGGTGAGTTGAAATGTTACCTTTGTGGAAAGCCAGGCCACGTTCGGAGGATGTGTCCAGCCCAGAAGGATATGGGACGAGGCAAGCCGAACAAGGCGGCGGCGGCCGTAGTGATAGCGGCGGACGAGTCGTCGAGACAGGATGCGACGACGGCTGACACCAGCATCAACGTTCAAGCGGTAATGAAGGACGGGAAGCTACAGTTAGCGGTGCCTGTTACTTGCGGAGGATGCAGTGACGGAAGGACCGTGGAGAAACTGAAGTTACCAGTGATGAAGGGCTTGATTGGAAATCGAGCGGTAGATGTCCTAAGAGATACCGGCTGTGAAGGTGTAGTGGTGCGGCGATCACTGGTGGACGACGGACAGCTCACCGGTGGGAAGAAACTTATCGCGAGGATCGATAACTCCTTGTTAGCGGCGGAGGAAGCCATTATCGACGTGAGAACGCCTTACCTGACGGGCAGAGTGACGGCGCTGTGTCTCCCGGAGACCATCTGCGACCTAGTAGTCGGGAACGTGGACGGAGCGAAGGATCCGTACGACCCTGATACTGAGGTGATGGTAGGAGCGGTGACCACGAGGGCCCAGGAGAAGAGGAAGGACCGGTCTACGTCGCTGAAGGTGCCGAGGGCAGAACGGCACGCGGGAGTGGATAGAGAGGAACTTATCCGACTCCAAGAAGAAGACGAAGTCATTAGGAAGTTAGAGCAGAAGAAGATCCCAACTAATAGAGGCAATAAATCTGTTCATTTTGAGAAACATGGAGGAGTACTGTACCGGATCTACAAGGACCTGAGACAGGCGACTGTTATAAGGCAAGTGGTACTACCCGAGAAACTGAGAGAGTATGTACTGAGTGTAGCCCACGACTCGATCGTCGGAGGACACCTCGGCGTGAAGAAAACCAAAGACAGAGTTATGAGCAATTTTTATTGGCCTGGAATTGAAGGTGACGTCGCGAGATACTGCCGCTCATGCGACATATGCCAGAGGACGGTGAACAAAGGAGCGACCCCAAAGGTGCACCTGCAGAGTATGCCAGTAGTGGACGTACCATTTAGGCGAGTGGCCGTGGACTTAGTAGGACCTATCGACCCCCCAAGTGAAGGTGGACATCGGTATATCCTGGTGTATATAGACTACGCTACTCGTTACCCCGAAGCCACACCCTTGAAGAAGATCGACGCAGAAACGGTAGCAGAAGCCTTAGTGAACATCTACAGCCGTTTGGGTGTGCCCGAAGAGATCTTGTCGGACCAAGGGACCCAGTTTATGTCAGATGTCATGAAGGAAACGAATAGACTACTGGGAATTCGACAGTCGACCACTACAGTCTACCACCCTATGTGCAACGGGTTGGTGGAGCGATTCAACGGCACACTGAAGAAAACATTGAGACGACTGTGCGCAGAGCAACCCAAGCAGTGGCACAGATACATCAACCCGCTGCTCTTCGCATATCGTGAAGTTCCCCAAGAGTCGACCAAGTTTGCCCCATTCGAGTTGCTGTATGGGAGAACTGTGAGAGGACCAATGCACATCTTACGACAACTATGGACCAAGGACGTAGAGGAGCCGGAAACGAAGACCAGTTACCAGTACGTCATGGAACTACGTGAGAGGCTGGAGGACACATGGAAGTTAGCGACGGAAGAACTCTCCAAGGCTCAAGGTAGACAGAAGACCTACTACGACCGGAAGGCGCGAGAGAGGAAGTTCCGCCCCGGAGATGAAGTGTTGGTGCTACTGCCGACGAACACTAACAAGCTCCTAGTCCAATGGAAGGGACCATATAAGGTAGTCTCAGTTGTCGGTGTTAGCGACTATAGAGTCAAGATGGGTGCAAAAGAAAAGACCTTGCACGCCAACCTCCTCAAGAGATACATTCCAAGGACGTCAAAAGCAGCAGCAGTGGCAATGGAACCGAGACCTGTTGTGACAGAGATGTGTGGGATGGACAACAGTAGGAGAAATACCACGCCTGAACATGTCAACGCCATAAAGGGCGGCGGTGGTGATAGTGCTGAGACTGTACTGGCAGAGGACGACCTGATAGACAAGAGTCAACCCGTGGAGTCAGCTGGCATGACAATCATCGAGGACTGCGACCTGGAAGGCGACAACAGTGGAACGACGGAGGACCTTGCCGACCTAGGAAGCTGGGACCAGAAGGAAAGCTACAGAGATGTCCAGTATGGAACGCAACTGACATCGGAACAACGTCAAGAACTCTGCGATGTGGTGAAGAATTACCAGCACGTCTTCACCAATCTCCCTGGATGCTGCCAGTTGGGTGAACATCGCATCGACCTAACGACAGAAGTACCAGTTCGTCAACGACCATACCCGGTGCCCTACGCTATGCGCGACTCCTTGAAGGAGGAGCTTAGCACCATGGGACGGCTGGGCATCATTCGAAGGAGCTCATCAGCTTATGCTTCACCTATTGTTGTCGTCAAGAAGAAGGACGGATCCAACCGAGTCTGCATCGACTACAGGAGGTTAAACAAGATCACAGTATTCGACCCTCATCCGACAGCAGCGCCATTAGAAGTGTTTCAGAGTCTCTCGAGAGGAAAATTATTCTCTCGGATTGACCTGAGCAAGGGATACTGGCAAGTGAAAGTTTGAGAGCAAGACATTCCCAAGACGGCGTTCGTCACCATGGGCGAACACTATGAATTCATTCGGATGCCTTTTGGGATGATGAACTCAGGAGCCACACTGAACAGGATCGTAAAGCCATTGATCCGTGGAATGAACAATGTGACAGCATATGTGGACGACCTGCTGATTCATACAGAGACATTCGACGAGCATGTGAAGACTCTCAAGGACTTACTGCAGAGGATGGACCAAGCTGGATTAACTGCAAGACCATCGAAGTGTCTGATTGGAACGTCTGAAGTAGACTTTGTTGGACACTTAGTGGGAGAAGGTATGATTGGCCTGTTAGAAGAGAATGTATGTAAGGTACGAGACGCACCCAGACCCACCACTAAGAAGGAAGTGAAAGCATTCTTAGGATTAGTGGGATATTACCATGAATTTATTCCTAACTTTTCAGCGATTGCATCACCATTGTCTGATTTACTCAGAAAGGGTCAGCCCAATATAGTTCAGTGGGACGAAACGCAGGAGAAAGCGTACACCTCTTTGAAGAATGTCATTATCTCCAAACCCGTGTTATGTTTGCCAGATTTTTCCAAAGAGTTTGTCTTAGCAACTGATGCATCAGATCGCGGATTAGGCGCTAGTCTTATGCAGGAACACGAGGGAAAGTTGTACCCCGTGGCATATGCTAGTCGTAAGCTATTGCCTCGTGAGACAAAATATTCGGCCTCAGAGCGCGAATGTTTAGCTATTGTTTGGGCTGTAAAAAAGTTTACTTTGTATTTGTATGGAAAGGAGTTTGTGCTCCAAACTGACCATCGGTCATTAGAGTTTTTGAACTCTGCCAAGTTTGACAGTCCAAAGTTATTACGATGGAGTTTATTTTTACAGTCTTATCGATTTAGGATTCACTACGTAAAAGGCAGAGAAAATGTCTGTGCCGATTTCCTGAGCAGGGTATTTTAAAGTAGTACACTATCAGTGAAATGCATTGTAACCCATACTTTTGCCTATTGTACTGTAATTGGGGACATAGTTCATCTGTGACTGAATATTGAATTGATGGCTGATAGAGAGTCATGATGTGTTAGTCACATTTTGATTTTATGCTATGTCATATTAGTTACCAATGGAACTTGGTTTAGTTTTTGGAAAATGTAACCCAAATGGGGACTGCGAGCAAGCAGTGTTTGTGTTATGTTGCAATGTTGTAACTTGTTTTGACCTAATATGATGAAGGAAGACCCTAACCAGTGGTCGGTATGTATTGGTATTTTTGCCATTGTACGTATGAGTTATACATTTTGGAGATAACCATGTTATGTACAACAAGTCATATGCTATGATTTGTGCACGAAGCATTATGTAAACGATGGGCCATCGTTTCACCATATATGATTTGTAATAATATCATTGACCATTGTTTCACCACAGTGGTGGCGTTGTGTTATTTTGACTAGTAGGCCTACTGTTAACTATTGGTTTGTCACAATGACGGTATTGTATTAGTTATGGTATTAGTGATGCAAAGTACACTGCATTGTATTGTATTTGTGATGACATTCGGGAAGACACTGAAATTGTTATTAATTGTAATAGAATTAGCAACTACCTTTGTGAGATTGGGAGTGCTATAAGATTATTTCAAGATATTGCAGACGCTGAATAATGTTTTGGAGTTGAAAGATATTCAACTTAAATTGGGGAGTTGTGTAGCATCTGCAAGCTATCCCTTGCCCTCCCCCGTTTTCTTGTTACACTGGTGAGCATGTGTTCATTTCTTCTTTCATTTTATTGTTGTACTCCGTGACCTGACCTTCTTTTCTAGTGAGTAGTTTTTTTCCTCGCTCGCTTGTTGTCAGGTGTTTTGACTCGTTCAGTAAATATTAGTATGTTCCCGAACATTCGATAACACTGTGGATAAGGATGTTTACGCCAGATTTGGCCTTGAGTGATGTAACCTGATGACGTATTGATGCGTGATTGGTTAGTTTGTGCGAGGGCAAAGGTAACGTTTATTTCGGGAACTTTCTGTAGGAATGTTTATATATATAGACCTGTGTGAGTGGTTGGGGGGGTGAGTAAGTGAGTTTCCTTTTGTGTGGCGTAGATATTTAGTTTCGCTGGCGTCTTCCTAGTAATTTATTGTTCACTATACAGTTATTAAACTTTAGTATTATTTAATCTATCGTCGGATCTCGTGTTTATTTATTTTACAGCTGTAATAGTTTCGTTTTCTAAAGGGTTGTAGTTAGATCAACTAACTCCCCCCTACTATAACGTGCTAGAACAACCTCAGCTGTTACACACTCCCAGTGAGGGCCTAATGGTGAGAGTTCATACTAATTTGTAATGATGAAAGTGAACCGTTCTACTTACTTTTGAAGACAGTTTCAGAGCTACCGCCAGACAACGCATGGTTGTACAAGCATTCTCCATGGCGTGTCTAGAGGAAATGTCCATATCATAACATGTCTCATTGAATTAATAGAATTTAAACTGTTATATCCGTCGCCACGTGCGCGGATTCTATTTGGCATCTAACTCATATGACCTGCAAGTAGTTAGAGTGAATAAGTTAGTCTTTATAGAAAGCTGTAGTTTCATTAGTTAGATTCAGTTGCCTTTGAATTGATATTTATATTTATAATTATATTTGTTACATTAATTCCTGTAATTAAACTGCCCTACAGTTCTGCTAAAAATCAAAGCAATTGATTTATTTAGTTTTTAGAGTGCAAGTATTTTTTTTGTGTGTTCGTCGATTGTGGGAGCGGACCTCGAAAGAGTGTCAGTCGAATTCTCCCCATCTAACCCACATCGCGACACCATGCCTGTTCTCTTTTTAATCTTCACTATAAAGGAAATACTATTAGCAGGCCAATGTACACTGTAAAACCCTTTGAGAATATTTTAGGAGTATCAGCAAATCTGAATGGCTGACACGATATACCTGTCATTATGGATATTTCTTCCCCACCCTCCATTATCGTTGAAAACATTTGTGTTGAATATATTTGCAATTACATACATTCATATTCACGTATCATTTACACTCTAAATACTGTCCGAATCCTACTCTTATGTCTTGCAAGTGACTGTGAGATTCTTTGTTAATTAAATGCTTCAAATCATAAGTGCCATCTATTTCCATTTATGCACTTCATATAGCAGTGGCAGGCTGGGAAAGCTGTTTTCTAATTAACAAGCAAACTGCAAATATACATGTTTAATGGCTAGCTCATGACATAAAAAGAACAATAAATGCCAACCGTTGAAAACCAATAAAAATGAACATTAAACTGAACAACCCCCATCTCTGGAGTTTTTTCTTTTTTTTTTGTCAAACAGACTGAAGTGATGATTCAGCCACTGCTTACCACAGATCTAAATCTAGATTGTAGGTCCACAAAGCATTTTTATCACAATATTTGGAACCACTCTGGTCATCCTGCAAATATAACATATCATATAAACATTTCATAAATTTGAAGTTTGGAATTCTATATATTATATAAAAATGGGTGCTACTAAAGAGAATATGAAACCACAGCGACAAATGCATGGCTTCTGCTTTTGGTGCCAGTGATATAATTCACTAATACACCAAATAGCTATCTGGTAAGATGATGAGTAGTTTCTGGAAATATGCCTAACAGAAAATTATTACACACAGGTACTTTTTCGTAACTGCAAATACCACGATGTAAAAATAAAGTCATGCTACGAAAGTCATTCACCGTCCACCAGTCAGCTTCAGTTTCAATGACTAGATTAAACAAAGATACTCTGTCAGGGCCTGTGCATTACATATGTAATAATACAAATTGTTTTCACCCACAGGAAACAACTGACTTTACTATTATTGCTGTTATTATTGTGCTCTGTCTACTGAATTTATGGCACATCAAAGTGAAATAACAAATATATTTTTAACATAACTGCAAATTTTTGCTTCAGTGTTTATTAACCACAACAGTGGAAATGTATTATCAAAACTCAGGACAGGAAAAATGCATTGTATTTAAACACAGAGATGGGAACTACTGACAGAAAAATTTCGTGAACTTTTGATGCAATGCGCCACTGCCTACTGCAATACACACATATACTTGGGCCAATTCATATAGACCACAAGTAAAATACTGTCTACTAAATATAAAATTTTTAAAATCCGGAATTCAGGACATTTCCTGAGAATTCCCATCGCTGTAAACAGCATACTTGTTACTCTTAAAAGTTTCATAATCCACCTAACTGCTCTACATCACAGCAGAATTTACATATACTTACGTTGTATCCACCCCATACCAAAAGTTCATCTTTAACGCAGAGAGCATTGTGACCCAACCTGCCAGGGCAATAATGCTCAGGCAGTGGATTTACAATTTGCTTTTGCCATGCTGGTAAACTATAGAGACACGAGACTGCCATAATTCTCTGTGCTCTCTGAGCATTACTTTTAACCAACTTGAAACGTTGGCCGTCTGCCAAGGTTATAAAACGCACTCTCAATTGCAGTATAGATTGTCAACATCTACTTTCCTGTGGAGAGATGAAATAAGAGCAAACAATTTTCGCAATTGGAAATATACTAGGCCTAGGCTACTGTTATTTACTGGGATAGTACTTCCAATAAAACGCACACAAACATGACTGACAAGAAAAAAAACCTTTCCTCCCCATTCCAACATTACCAACAGATTTAAGAATTAAGTTTAAGTTTACTCATTAATGCTGTGCACGAAAAACTGATATCTGTTTTTTAATCTAAAACTGTCTGATACCCACCATGTACAGCCTCCACCAGAGACTACTTCTGCCATGTTTTGACTGTTTAGGCCTATAATGTTGCGTTTATTTTATTTCAAGAAGAATTTTGAATCTCATTATTTACCCAAAGACAAATTTTTCAGAATTCCTCAAACATGAAGTTGCCTTAACTCATTGTCTCCGAGCTGCTGGTATATCAGCACAAAATTCTGGCCCGTGATGACGAGCTGCCAATATTTCATCTTGGTAGGGTTGTTAACAGAATGGTTTTTGATATAGCTTGTTCATTTGTTGCTTTCAAATGTATAACACTCCATATTTTGACCCAAAAGTGAACATTTAATAATGGTTTAAGTAGCATTATACACAATAAAATGCTATTTTAGGTTGCGTCCAAACTGGGATTTAGGTTCCGGAGACAATGAGTCCATACCTTACATGCCAAAAACAATTTTCTGTCAATTTATTTCTTTACTGCTTATAGTTATAGGGGTTCACGTGGACTAGAACTATCTTGTATTTATATCAGAGATACTTGCTACCATTTCCTTCAGTAATAAACACAGGTAGATGTGCGACCACTTAATGCCCTACAACAAAACATTAAACTTAACTTGTGTAGGCCTATAGGCCTATTTCACTTTCAGGAAATGTCAGCTTTCAGAAATTGATGGGCAATACACTTCATTCCACAGCTGCATCAAATTAGAAATTTGCATCCTTTATCACTTTTTTTCAATTTGTTTTGTTTTGCAAAGAATAAAAAATATCTAATAGGCCCCCTATATATAAAACAAGGGCTATCCTGCCAATCAATGAATGAGTTCAACTTACTATGTTTCAAGGATGAGAGATGACAAAGACGAGTAGTTCTGGTACAAATCTTAGAATCTTAGCCAGATCTGGGTTGATATATGACAACAGAGAAACAATCATCAGCAAACTTTGTATGCAGCTGAGACCTTTCACATCATTACCTGAAAGAAAAGAATTCATTACTAGAGTCTAGTACATAGCTAACAATATTCAATAAGTTGAATAAGCCTCCTCTGAAATAGATCTAACCAATAAAACTGTAGTAGGACACTCGATTAGACTTATCAACAAACGCCCCATTCTACAAAATTCAAAATGCTTTGTGCTCAATAGTTTTCAACAATTTCAAATCCATGCTAAAAGTTTAACTTTACGATAATTCCACTTTGTTACCGACCCTTTGGTTGTTCACGACATCATTTCCTGTAGCCTATAAGGCTAGTTTTTCACCAACTGCTTTCAGTTTCAAACCATCTGAACTAATCAACATGGCCTTCCCATGGCACTTGGGTTGACAATACTTAGTCCAGCAAAGGCCGCCACTTTCGATATGTCAACTACTACCCTGTTTAAAATGTGCTTTGTTCGTTGGTATAGCATGTGCTTAGGTGGACTGACGCAACTCAACAGTGGCGTGGGTAACCACACTGAAAAAAAAAACGGGTCAATCCCAAGCCCCAAGGCAAGACCGAATTGGACTAAACCGTATGCCACTGAAACTGGCTTGCTAAATGAACAAATACGTAGAAAATATCAATATGTTCTTTGATTCATTTTTAAATACAGCCGATTTCCACACATCTACCCGTCAAGATGTCCTGTACGACATGCTGGGGGTTTCTTCTGTTTAGTTCACTGTTCGGACATCACAATAATTATTGTTTACACACAAACCAGTGGCCAGAATTTTCGGGGAATGAAATGAATATATTATATACTTTCTATCGTTGAATTGACTATTTGTTTTATAATCAGTTAAAGATGAAAAGTCCTCAACATTTAGGCCCCAACGCAACAATGTGAAACGCTGATTCACGTGATTCTGTTTCAAAAATATGATGCAGTTGTATAAGAGCTTAGATCTTGTGAGGAATTACCCTAAATGAGATAGTCCTTTGTAATATTTCTGAAATTGGATAACAGTGCATCATGTGTTCGGAACAGATCATCTGGTAACACTGACGAATATAAGATTTTGTGGTGATTGTCTATCCCAGGAAAGTGTACTAGTATAGTTGATGGTACTGTGCACTGAAACTGAATCGAAATTACCATTTGGAAAAGATGTCATTACTTTCACGAACACACGAAGTCCATGCTGGCAGCAGTTTTTTCACTTTACGGTGTCACTTTGCAATTAATAGCCCCACATTAAGTCGAGTTGAAGTTTTTTTGTGTGTATGTCGAAACGGAGAGGAGGGCAGAATCGTGATCTTCTAGTTCATTTTCCCCCAAGTTTTCCAGCTTTATTTTACGCCTAATGAAGGGTCTTATAGCCGAAAACAATTGTAGCTTATTTTTATTTCCATTTTTTCAGAATTCCTAGTTGTTGTTTTTTAATTGTTTTGGGGGGGGGGCGGTACATTTGAACTTTGTGTGAAGCGCTTCTGCAACTAAATGTTCACAACCCTGTGGTATCAATTTTTATGCCAGACTGACCTATTTCTTTTCATCTTATTAGTTTTTAAAGACTGTATGTAGTATTGCTGTCAGCCTATTCCTAGTCCAGCTATGTGTACCTGTTGTTTACAGGTAAATATAGGTTACATGTTTGTCAAGTCACGTTGTGAATGGTCTAATTAATTAATATATCACATCTATCCGTACTTTGTTCAACTAACATAATGATGAAAAAATTAAATGGAGTGAAGAAAAGCTGGCTACCCGACGGATTACTTAAAAAGATAGATCACCTCACATTGAACTTACGAATAAATAATAACATTACTTAGTGTTCCGAGGCTAGAACTTTGACGAGAGAGAGTACTGTCTAAAATTACTGTTATTGTTATTGGTACGTCATGGTTAACAGCTGATTGATAATGA
Source organism: Onchidella celtica (assembly GCA_963931925.1). Taxonomy (NCBI): domain Eukaryota; kingdom Metazoa; phylum Mollusca; class Gastropoda; order Systellommatophora; family Onchidiidae; genus Onchidella; species Onchidella celtica. The sequence continues at coordinate 75,779,446 of OZ007569.1, forward strand.
ATGCTATTCGATCACGCACCTTGTACCATATAACGACAAACGGCACAATCGCGAGAGGCAGAAAATGTATAGAAGCTCTGGGCAGCTCTTTGATTGACAAGCATGATAGAGACTTTTCGTCCAAACTGGAGGTAACTTACTTACAAAACAGTTGACAGGGCCTTTAGATGCTAAATCCAGATCGAATCGAAATTATCTAGATTGGTATTATTATTATTACAACATGTATTATTATTATGGGATTGGTTCTGCAGGTGGGTGCCTTAGCTAACGTGTGTCATTTGTGTGTTAATGTTATTAATCCAGGGTGTCAGGTCAGAAACATCTGCTACTGGTAACATGTAATCCAGTACAACCTGTTCCATGAACTGGTACGCTAGCATGGTATCAGTGGGCGTGCACCTGTCGGTGCAAACGGCCAGGGCGGAGGAGGTTTCATCTAACCCAACGGCCACATGCTAGGGCACAATGTGACCCTCAGTATTTGAGTCCTTCATATTGGCCCCCGGTAGCGGTGTGGTCATAGGCTTGTTTGCCTAAATCACAGACGAAGAATTGAGCAAACTTCCCGGACGCAGCTTCGAAGCTAGCGGCAGCAGGCCAGTGGTTGATTGATAGGGCAGATGGCAATATACCGTCACTCTGGCCTGGATATCGTGACACAGAGCATCCACCAGTATTGGTGTTCTTTGGTTTGGGTCTTTCACCCTAGTCAGTTGGGACTGCGAGGCTGTGGAGTAGCCTACAAGCAGCCGGTCAGGCAATATGACTGTCCCTCTGGCATCCTCCTGCACCTGGATACATTTCCAGTCGTCTTGACCCTGTCTTGCCACTTGGATAAGTTGTGTCCAGGCGAGAGAGTGAGTCTGATGTTTGCGCAGCTCTTTCTCACTAAAAACAAATTCTTTGTGCCAGTCTTAACACTCACCTCGTCTTCTTTCATCTTTGTCTCGTCTTCTTTCCTCTCAAAATTCCAACGGCGATGGGCGAGTGCGGTGGCAGCAGGTTTGGATAGACTGGAAGCTGTTAGCACAGACCTACACGTTGGTGGCTGTGGGCTATGGTCGCTTCATCGTCGATTGAAGTGGAGGCGTGGGGAGGCAGCACCCACAGTAGCTGAGCAGCCTTATTTAAGGATAGCACTGCTCACCTCAACTGAGGAAGGGGCTAGAAAAGGTGCCCTAAAGAAAGCCCACTTCACATCACCCTGACTGGTATATCGCGACCAGTGGGGATCCCTTTTTGCGGTCGAAACAAAAAGAAATTCAGCTTACTCAGGCTAGGAGCCTGGAATATACGCACACTACAGGACAACTCAAACAACCCGGAAAGACGCACTGCACTTATTGCCATTGAGCTCAGCAGGTACAACCTGGACATAGTGGCACTCAGTGAGACCAGACTCCCTGATAGTGGCCAACTCAAAGAGCTCAGTGGTGGATACACCTTCTTCTGGAAAGGCAAGGGTGCAGTCGAACCGAGACAGCATGGTGTTGGGTTTGCAATTAAAAATGACCTTGTCAGAAACTTGCAGTCCATGCCAATTGAAATAAATGACAGGCTAATGACACTCAGGATCCCAGTTGGGAAAAGCCAGTCAGCCACCCTCATTAGCGCATATGCGCCCACCATCACAAACCCAGATGAAGCCAAAGACAAGTTCTATTCTGATCTAGAATCTGTCATATGCTCTGTCCCGGCAGCTGATAAGCTGATTCTCTTGGGGGACTTCAATGCTAGGGTTGGCTCAGAAATCTCAGCGTGGCCAAATGTTTTGGGCCCTCATGGAGTTGGTTCATGCAGTAACAATGGGTTGCGCTTACGTACTTTATGCGCTGAATTTGGCCTGTTCATTACCAACACAAATTTTAGTCTCCCCGTGAGAAACAAAACGTCATGGATGCATCCCCGCTCAAAGCATTGGCATCTCATAGACTATGTCATTGTGAGGAAGACTGACAGAAAGGATGTCCTTGTAACAAAGGCGATGTGTGGTGCCGAGTGTGGAACTGACCACGGACTCATTGTTTGCAAGCTCAGACTAACATTGAGGCGCAATAGACGCCCTCAAGGGAAAGCGCCACCTAAACGCCTAAATGTTTCAAAACTCTGCTCAGCTGAGAAACAGAGCGAGCTCTCCTCAGAACTCTCCTCAAAATTGGATTGCGTGACTTTTGACCCTGAGAACATTGAACAGAGCTGGACTGACCTAAATACGACTGTACACTCTTGCGCCAGCAGCACAGTTGGTTTTCCTGTCCGCAAGCACCAGGACTGGTTCAATGATAATGATAATGAAATCAGAGTGCTCATCAAAGAAAAAAATAGTCTCATCCAAGCTCACTGCAGTGACCCCTCTTCCACAGCAAAAGCTGATGCACTGCGTGCATGTAAGGGTGTACTCCAGAAGAAGCTGAGGAAAATGAAAAATGACTGGCTTGAAGAGCGAGTAAGAGAAACTCAGAAATATGCCGACACAAACAACGCTAGAAAGTTCTTTGAGAGCCTCCGAGCTGTGTTTGGACCATCCCGCTCTGGCACTACGCCACTTCTTGCGTCAGATGGTTCAACACGCATTGTTGAATTGAATGCCATAATTCAGCGTTGGGCAGAACATTTCGGAGGTGTGCTAAATCGGCCATCAAATATAAATACTGAGTCCATTGACCGCCTCCCTCAGACTCCTATTAATGCAGCTCTTGCCAAGCCATTCACAGCAAATGAGACCCGAACTGCCACAAATCAGATGTCCTTTAACAAATCACCAGGCGTGGATTCAATTCCTGCTGAGGTGTATGCCTTCGGTGGAGAAAAGCTTATTGAAAGGTTGACCGAGTTGTTCAATCATATGTTGAAAGCAGGGAAGCTGCCACAGGACTTCAAAGATGCTTCAATCATCCATCTGTACAAAAACAAAGGGGACAGCCAAGTCTGTGACAACCATCGGGGAATCTCTCTACTTTCAATTGCTGGCAAAATATTGGCAAGAATGCTTCTGAATTGCCTTCTTGATCACCTCTCGTCAAATGACTTGCTTCCCGAGAGCCAATGTGGCTTTCGTAAAGGGAGGGGAACGGCGGATATGATCTTTGCTGTCAGACAGATTCAGGAAAAATGCATGGAACAAAATAAAGCGCTGTACATCACATTTGTTGACCTCACAAAAGCATTTGACACAGTGTGTCGTGAAGGCCATTGGAAAATCTTGGCGAAGTTTGGGTGTCCACCCGAATTCATCACAATAGTGCGCCAGTTTCATGATGGCATGCAAGCTGCAGTCAAAAGTAACGGCAGTGTTTCAGAGCCCTTTGCTGTCACAAATGGGGTAAAACAGGGTTGTGTCTTAGCCCCAACTCTGTTCAGCATCATGTTCTCTGCAATGCTACAAGAAGCCTTTAGCTCTCCTCCTCAAGGGGTAAGCATCAAGTACCGAACTGATGGCAGTCTATTCAACCTCAGGAGACTTCAGGCAAAAACCAAAACCAAAAGTACTCAAGTCTGTGACCTACTATTTGCTGATGATTGTGCACTTCTGGCACACGATGAGGATAGCATGCAAAACTGTGTTGATAAGTTCTCTAGTGCCTGTGACAACTTTGGCCTCACAATAAGCACAACGAAGACCGAAGTGCTCCATCAGCCTACTCCAGACGACAAGTACCCTGTGACCCCAAATATCAAAGTCCATGACAGTCTTCTGAAGGTGTCGGAGAACTTCACCTATCTTGGCAGTACACTGTCTTCCATGGCTCGTGTTGATACTGAAATTCCCTCAAGAATCAGCAAAGCCAGCTCTGCATTTGGCAGGCTTCGAAAGAGAGTGTGGGATGTTGCCGGCATTCGCACAGACACTAAGCTGAAAGTGTACAATGCTGTGGTCCTTCCCACCCTACTCTATGGGGCTGAAACCTGGACAGTGTACCAATCGCATGCCAGAAAACTAAATCACTTTCATCTGGCCTGCCTTAGAAAGATCCTAAGGATCAAATGGCAGGATAAAATTCCAGACACTGAGGTCTTCAATCGTGCCAAGGAATTGAGCATCTTCTGCCACCTGAAAAAAATTCAGCTACGTTGGGCAGGACATGTTGTCAGAATGCCCGACTCCAGACTCCCTAAGCAAATCTTCTTCTCTGAGCTCTCCAATGGAACGAGGAATGTTGGGGCCCCAAAGAGACGTTACAAAGACACTCTCAAGCAATCACTGAAGGCCTTTGCCATTGATGTGAGTGAGTGGGAAAAGCTCTCGCTTGATCGTGCAAATTGGAGGGCGGCCCTTACCAGAGGCAGCAAAGCATGGGAAGCTGACAGAGTCCAGCAGGCTATCAAAAAAAGAGAACGGCGCAAGAAAAGGCCCAGTGGTATTGAACCAACGGAACACTCTTGTCACTTATGTGGAAGGGTCTTCAGGGCAAAAATAGGACTTATCAGTCACATGAGAAGCCATAAGTCATGAAAGAACAGTCTTTCCATTCTGTCCTCTGTGTCCTTTACTTCTCTTTATTGTCCATGTGTTGAAATTCTCAACAATTTCTGTTCTTTATTCCTCCGGTGTTGTTAAGGTCATCATCATACCTGATGGACGAACTATTATTATTATTATTATTATTAATCCAGGGTTGGATTCAGATGCGAGGCCCCTTCAGTCCCCAATTTTCACGCCGAGAGGAAGATTGAAGTGTTTTAAAATTTGAGTAATGCCAATGATGATGATTGATAGGTGTTTGAAATTCCACGCTTTGCAATTCCTTCGCAAATGGACATCAAAATATTATTTTTCAGTGTGCCTATTGTACTTGTTGTGTCTGAATAAATGTTAAAACAGTAGTGTTGCCATAACTTTTCCAATAACCGAACCTTGTAAATATTCTGTGGAATAAGCAAGATTTTTAGAAAAATAAAAATGTAAATTGTAAGTTTATTGTATTAAAAAACAAAAACATGAGCTTACAAATTTTAGTGCCTGAGATTGAGAAGTGTAAATCAGATGACCGTGACTGTGTAGCACCTAGATCCTGCTGTATGTTGTCATTAGTTGGTTTTAAAATACATATAAGTAAAGGAAAAAGGACCATCAATCACACTAAGTTGACTAAAACTAAAATTTTTGAAAAAAATTTCTTAGTTTTCCTAATACTTAATAGCAAAACCATCTAAAAGTTTATCAAAATTTATCTGTCAAAGTTTATCACTTCAGGGGATGCTCAGTGCAGAATATCTTTCTTGAAGCATTTTGTGGCCCACAATTTATTTTTAATTCTTTTGATTCTTGAAAATGACCTTTCCCCCAAGCAGTTGACAACCATTAAGACTACAAGATTGCCTTCACATTAGGGACAGCCAACTGAATGTTTTCCTTGTAAAGGTCTATAGGAGACAATGTAGTCTTCTGTAACCTGATGGCTTTGTCTTATTTGTAAAGGAAAGTGCAAAAGTTCATCAGTAATTGTCAGGTCAACATCTTTCTGGTATGCTTCCATCAACAATTCATCACCTTGCTGAATTTCTTGCTTAGATGTGGTCAGATTAGTAAAATAGGGAAACATTTACATGGTGCAACATCACAGTACACAGTTACAGTAGCTTTTCTTTCTAAGTTGGTTTCTTGTGCATCTAGTACAGGAATAAATGTTTCTTTCCTTTCTCTTGAAGAGAGTTAATTAATCTAAATCATCAGGTGCACTCCCGTTATTTCTTGTCGTTTCCTTACTCTCATGCATTTATTAGCATGTGCCAACACACTCAGACCCATATGATTTACGAGAAACCAAAAAGTTCTACATGTAATGTATGCAACCTTCACAACTGCCAACACCAACATGCAGCCTTCATGGGCACCACTGCAAAATAATCAGTTTTAGTGAATGTTACACAGTAATTGGGAGCAGTTCCACTTGAGGCACACAAAGACTTTCCACAGCAAATGACTTTAGGAGGACAGACCCGCAAACCCCCCCCCCCCCCCTCCTCCGGCAAATTAGTCCTAGACTCAGAACAAGAACTAGCTGCCTGGCAAGTGAGGATTGCCAAATCTGGTTATTCCAACAGCGACTTAAGAATATAACTGTAGGAGCGACTGTATACCAAGGGGCAGCCCATCAGTGAGTTAGCTCTCTAGCTTGCCAATGTCTTTATGGACATCAGACAGAAAGTCATTTCATTCAGGTTTTCTACAAATTTTTATAAAACATCAAAACATCCGTCTAGGGCAGGGGTCACCAAAGTACGGCCCACGGGTCAGTTTCGGCACACGACGTCAGTTCATGGTACTTGATTTTGTTTGATAAAACCAGGAATATCTAGAGCTACGGGATGGACAAGCGTCCTCAAACCAAGATTTCTCAATACAAGTGAGGGTTAAAAGCCTGGTTTTAGGCCTGCGCCTATAAGTCTGTTATCCGGCCCTCTGTGAAAAAAGTTTGGTGACCCCTGCTCTAGGGGGATAACTCGCTAGAGCCGCCATGTCATGCACAGAAGCTCCTGATGTCAAGTCCTTGAGCTGCCCCTGTTTTTCTGCTTGACTTTTTTAACTGATTACGGTTTTTATAGTTAATGTGCAGCTGGACAGTTAATCCTCACAATATGAACTAGACCCATGAAATAGAAATACATGTAGATGAAATTCCTCCCTTAGAATACTTAAGATTTATTTTCTAAAGATAACTGGATTCGTTAACCCTTCCCCTGGCTAAAGAGGCCGTCTACTTTGTGTGGTACTCCCTGCCAATAAATAGCCGTCAGATAAAAAATTGCAGTTTATTGTGTTCATTTACGAGGTGTGTCTCAAAAATAACTCTCCCTACCTTGTAAAATCTTGAAATAATAAACTAAATGCCTGAAACTTCACACAAATGAACACCAACATTACGGAAGTTCCCGTTAAAAACCTTGTGGCACTGCCTTGAATGGAATTAAAGTTGTAGGGGTCTGTTTACACCATCTTTCATGAGTTTAACCAACAAAATAGACGTCAACATTTTGAGAAAATCATTCTCCAGGTATGACATCAGAACAGTTATAAAATTTTCGAATCTCTTGGGGAAAAAAGCCACCAGAAATTCATCAAGATCTATTAGCTGCTCTAGGAGATCACTCCGCAACTTTTTAAACTGTAAGATCATGGGTAAGATAGATTCATCAGCGGCGAATCAGTATTGAGGAAGGATCATGACCTGGAAGGCCTGTGAATGCATGTGGAGATGCAAATATCGATATTGTAAAGACAGCCATTGATGAAGACAAAGGAAAACATGCAGGGAGATATCAGATGAAGTTCCAATTTCTTCTGCTTCGGTTCATAGAATTTTGACTGATAAACTTGACCAAAAAAAAAAGATGTTCGCTAAATGGGTGCCCCATTTGCTGAATCAAGATGAAAAGGAACAACGAGTGACGTTCGGCCGAAGTTTTCTTCGTCGTTTTCGTTGTGAGGATCAGCAGTTTTTTTGGGTAGAACAATAACTGGCGATGAGACCTGGGTCTATTCTTGGGAGCCAGAGCTGAAAAGACAATCCGCTGTATGGCTGGACGAGGATGAACCTCACCCAGTGAAAGTCGCCGCAAACAGGGTGCATTGAAAGTCATGCACATTATTTATTTATTTTTGATAACAAAGGCATCATCTTATCGTGGCCCGTTCCAATAGGCACTACTGTTAGGGCCACTTACTACAAAATGGTTATTCGAGAAAAGTTACGACCTGCCATAAGGAAGAAGCGACCTGGATTGCTTGAAACTGGTGTGATTTTCCACCATGACAACGCACCTGTGCATACAGCCAATGTGGTGACAGAACTTCTGCACTCGTATAAGTGGGAAATATTGAATCACCCCCGATATAATCCTGATTTGGCCCCCTGTGAATTTCACCTTTTCCCTAAAATGAAAGCACACGTTCGGGGACAGCGGTTTGAGACAGGGGAAGACATTATTTTGGCCACAAAAGCTGCTCTTAGAATGCTGGACAAAGAGGCAGAAGTCGCCACCTTTGAAAGCTGGTTGCGTCGGTGGCAGAAGTGCTTGGACAATGGGGGTGACTATGTTGAATAGCTAATATAATAAAGGTACATTGTTCCAAATTTGGTGACATTATCTTTAATGGTTTTTGAAATGTGGGGTAGGGAAAGTTATTTTTGAGACACACCTTGTAACTTAGTACTTGTGATAACTTTTAATATCTCTGTATTTGAAGTCACCTGATCAAAAAAATATCAAATTTAATAAGTAATTATATAACAGAGTCATCAAATTCAATCCCCAGGTAGATCTTAATGACAGTTGGCTGAACTGCCTCACAGTAACATGATAATTGATATACAGATGCACATTTCTCTTGTTTGACCATATTGGCAAAAAAAAATACTGCAATCCGGCTTGCAATATCCTCAAAACCTGAGTAGTCATGGTGGTGGATCAGGTTTTATTTTAGCATACACTTAAAGCATGGGATGATAAAGATCAGTGGGTGGTATATCAGGCAAAGGATGTGATGGAATAAATATTTGCTTTTAACTCGTAAGGACAGGAGGACCCAAGGTAGAAATAACAGGGTGTTCTGAAAATGATTTTGCTGGTCATAGACACTGTTTGAATTGAGGAAGCTTATTATATAATTCTATTTTGTCAGTTTTTACTAGGTAAATGTGTAGTGTATGAAGTCTGAACTGTAGAAATTCTGTGAGGATTGCTATGGCAGAGGTGTCCTGTTGTTTGGGTGACTACTGTACCTTTATTTCCTATTCTTGGAAGTATTATTTAAGATTGGTGTCTGTTTTTTTCTCAGACTAAAAAGTTGAAAATAACATCGAAACCTCCCCCAGATGGCACCTCAGATTGCATTGGTCCCCCAGATCCTGCATCAAATATTCGCCCAATCAGATTATATATTCCATCTGAAGAGACACCCACAGAAACCAAATTCCGTCAGCAACGAACAAAAGTTCAAGAGTGGAATCACAAATTCTGGACGGAGCACAATACTAAATTTTTTCAGGTAAGATTTTATTGATGAAATGTTTTTATAGGGGATTAGTAAAAGCTGAGGAGGTGCATTCTGAATTAAGTCATAAAGCTGGTGTGACCTTTCACTTCCTCATTCAGCAGGGGGAGAATTTCTTCAGTGTAACCCTTGACCAATGATATTGCAGCAAAATTACCTTATGGATTCATGTTTTAATGATGTTTGCAATATGTTATGAATTAACTTAGCACAGATCATATGTGAGTGTGCATGAGAAAACCCACAATAAGTCGGCAACATGACATTTTGAGTTCTGTACATGTAATAAAAGACAAGACATTTCTGATAAATGTTGTTAGGAGACCGTAGTCTAATTACAAAGCCGTAAAAGAGATCATAGTAAGTAGTGTTCACTGCTCATCTATAGTTTACCCCGTAACATGCCACGGTCCCCTAAACAACAGCCAAGTTGGAAGTTTGTGTCGGACCCATATTTTCACTTCAAAGCCGTTTTTCTCAAAATCAGCTCTGCCGACTTATTGTGGGTTTTCTCATGCACACTCACATATAAATACAGTAGTATGAGGGCCAGCACAAAAGTAATTTAACTAAAAGCCTTTATTTAGGGAAAGAAGGAATCGGGGAGATAATGAAAATGTTTGACAAGGTTCAATGAGATCTCATCGCTCGGTATAATTTCAAGTTCATTCATGTGTCCTTAGCTTCAGGCTGAAAATGTTGGATGGCAAAAATTAATTAAGTCTACATGAAGTTTCTTACCACACTTCATACTTTTACAATTACTTCAGTGTTATATTTCTTTGTAGAATGATAAGAATATCCGATGTCCGGAAGGACCTGATCTTGATCACGATCAGTAGCCCCTCCTATATTAGAAATAAATCTCTCTCTCTCTCTCTCTCCAAATTTTCTTTCTCCCTAGGAGAAGGAAGAGTTTGTACAGAGTCATAAGAGTGGAAATGGAGAAGGGCAGAAGAAGACCTTGTCCCAGGAAGAGATATCAAAATTTTACAAAAAATTCCTGGATGAAAATAGAAAAGCCCATTTACATTACAACAAGTGAGTTGATGGAGTTACTCTAAGGATAATGACTACATATTATATGTGAACTTGTTAGTGTGATATTGTTTCTGTATTGGTATCCATTTGTAGTCTATCCTTTTATATTATTGCAAAGTTTTTGCTGCAACATTACATACATAAAATATGTTTATTTGAAATTACATGTACAGTGTAGTACAACGGACAGGTGTATCCACCTTATATTTTTGGCAATTGGGAAAAGAATATTTATCAGAAATTATCGTCTATGATTCCTCCATCCAAGGTGTTGTACTTCAGGCTCAATAATTATTTTATTATTTGGTCTTTGGAAAACATGGGATACCAATGTGTATAATCTATATATATATTTGGACAACTTGGAGCGGTCCCTATGCATAGAAAAACGGCTGAACGTAGAAAGTTCAAATTTTCTGTGCTCATTAGTTAAAAAATCTGCTAGGTTTTTACACATTCATTTTGAAGATATAATGTGTGGAAATGTACAAACTGAATTTATGAAGTCATTTGTTTTGTTACCAGTTCCAATGATCTTTTTAAAACACCATTTTCAACATTTCCAAATTATAGGTTTTCCCCTGAGGCCGTGTTTTGGTTTAACAGTTTGGTCACCTAAGGCTCAGGAACCGCATCACACTCAGGCTTCAAACTTTGCACAACAGCATATTATCAATGAGAAATTAACATGGGCTATATTAGAAATTATGAAATGTTCTGGCTTCTACGTTTCGTTTTTCATTGTTTCGCCATCATTTAGATCTATTTCGAGTCATGGTTCGCCATTTTAAGGTTTCGTTATCACTTCCTGCAATGTGTTCACTATCAAACACACTAACCCGTGCGCAAATCATGCTATTGTACGGGATGCGCAGGGTGTTAACTCACAAAGGCAGAGCAGTAAGACTTATTTAAAAACAAACAAACAAAAATAAAATAAATAAATAGGAACAGGCAAGATGAAGCAGGTCCATAATAATCACCCAGAACTGAAACTAATATTCAAACCGATTTATCCCGGGCAGGGCCGGGGACCTCAGCTAGTTGTCATATATATGGCATTTTTTGTATGTTTTAATTTAATGTTGAAGATATCTTAAGTTATGTCTTTTTTTATTTCAGAGAGTGGTATAAGAAAAATATTTCCCTCCTGTGGCCAGCATTCAAAGTGTCGCTGATACGCCTGAAAAGAAGGTTAATACAAAAATCAAGGTGATCGGGACAAATGTCAGATGTGGCTGTGACAAGACACGGCTGCTGTTAATTTTGACTACTTGTGTATAGTTGGCCTCAGCCTAATAGCCTGGCTTAACAGACAAGATTCCACTGTGTTTGGCGTAAATACATAAGCATAGTTTTTGTCTTAATACTTGGTGCAGCTCATTGCCTTGTGTGTGGCAGCCCTGAGTCAGCATAGGCCATTGGCGTTAGCATTTTTGATTTTGCAAGCTCATAGTCCATGTTGTGGGCTGGGTCCCCACTGACCACTGAGATACTCTGGGAGTTTCTACATTGTGATAGTGACCTGTGTGAATACATGCTGTCTCCTGAATCCTCAGATCAGGTTTTCTGTTCATTTCCTGAACAATTTAGAGACGGCCTTCCCCATGATTGTGATGAAAGAGAAAATAAAAAATTTTTCAGTAAATTGTTGTTCTGTTGGAAGGATACCTTCATTCTTTCATTAATCATTCTTTTGTTTTTAATTTCTTTCTTCTACTGTGCTATTTAATTTAACAAAGGCAAACACAGCTCAGGTACTCACTAAACATCAGAAAATGAGGATAGCTTTTTTATTCTGCCTATGACAGATGCAGAACCAACAGTTCATGTGCCATGAAGAGATTAAGATACTGATACATGTTATAATTAGTATGTAATATATGCAGAAAATAAACTATCAGTTGACCTTGACAATATTTCATGGCAATCACCAGCTCTGATTTCAGCAATTTTGCACTGACCTACTGACAACACATTATGGATATGGCAATACACACTGTTTACCACAATAGGAATATAACGACTACCATTTAAACAAACACTGAAATCCGTAAAATGAAAATCTGACATGCTGCAAACCAAAAGACGGCAACAGTGAACTAATTACAAGCAAACCAATGACAATGACATACATCCTGATATCAATCATGGCACCCTCAGACCCACTCTACATCCTTGGCTGATCAAATGAATAATTATCAAAAACAGGGAGAAGTAACTGAAGAGATACTTTCTTTTAAAGTCATGAAAAACAGGCAAGCTCATTATTAAACAATTCAAGATTTGTTCAAGACAGCTGCAAGTACAGTACAATATGTGTAGTGGGAACTGGTGTACATAGTGAACAAAGATTGCATTTTTAATTGTTTTGTGACACATGGTACGATAGCTTATCTATACATGTATGTGTTTGCTACATTTAAAATAGTCTTTGATGTATTCTTTTTTTCTTTTCAAATTTAAACTTCATGCACGTATTGCAATCTGAAACTTACAGCACAAAATGTACAAAATTAAAAACACACAGGTATTATCAACCTATCCACACATGTACAATCAAACAAACAAGTCTCAGGAATATGCCAAAGTGCGATGAGAATTGAGATAGATTAAGAAAAAGAGACAGTGAGTAGTTGGAAAACTGTAAAGCAAAAGACATAATATTTTATATTTATGATTGAAGAACATGCAAAGGATTGTATGAAAGCATTACAAACTGCATTATTCACTGAAGTCTATAAAAAATGATTCGAGAGAAAAGGCAGTCCACATTAAACTGTTTTTCATTTTGTTATCACCTATCATTACTTGGTCGCAAGTCAAACCCTTTCCTGACAATGGAATTCTCTCCCCTTACAACCACTTACTACACTACCGCCTTGACTCATGCCTGCTGAGATGCGATGTATGACATGAACTGCTAAGCTTTATTCGCTTATGTTAAAACGTGGCAAAAAAAAACAGGAGGAAAAGCTGCAAGTTGCAAAGTCCAGAGTTCAAAAGAAACTTACCAACAAATTCCAAAAGAATTAGAAATGGATGAGAAAAAAAAAGAGCTTTCCGTCCATGAAGACCTTCGTCTTTGTCAGATTAAAAAAAAGATGGTATAATTTGCAACAATATTTGACAAAAGTTTGCTGAAACAAATAACTGAACAAGAAGTGGTCTCTTACTGTCTCAGCTGTCACATATTTTCTGTGATTTTTAGAAGTATTTTGCTTTGGAGTGAATTAAAAAAAAACACCAAAAAACCCCACCAGTTGAAGTCATTTTAACAACGAATGGTTCCCAGGAGATGAAATACATGTACATGCAACTTCCGATTAATGGCAAAATTTACCCATGTCAAATTCTGCCCCCAAAATATGCCACTGTGACAGTTTTCCAGCTTTGTTCCTGTTTCAGACATGCACAATATTTTTTAATATTCAAACACACACATGTATTGTATATCTAAATAGACAAAAACAAAAGATAACCAAGTTTACCGTAACCGAAAGTGAGAGGCAACAACTTTTCAATAGCTTCCAAATATTCAAATTCTGGCTGGCACAATAATATATGTATCAAATGAGACATTTGAAATGTTTAAAACCAAAAATAATGGTAAAATTCACAGAAACCTGAGAGATGGTTAATGACAAGGGCACTGAGATTTACATGTATTTGCATTAGATGTGGCAGTTTGATTTCAGCAACAGTCTGGCCAAAGAGTCATCATTTAACTGGACAACGGCTCCACGGAACTAATGTTGTGAACAAACAAAAATGGGGATACATGTATTAATATCCAAACTGGACATCAAAGTCTGAGTCAGATAAGGAATGAAGACATAATCCAAGATGTCTAGCACAGTAATGTAAATTCATTCCTATTTCATTCCAATCCAAGCTGTGTTGCCAGGATGGGAAACTATTCATAGCCCTCTCTCATCTTCATGAGCTGTTTGGCACCAAATGTGAGGAACAACCTGCCAAATAAAGTACATGTAGTAACAAATAACGACACGATGAAATGTGGACACGTAAATTAAAAAAGCGCCATTAAATCTTTCATAACAAATATTGCCGCAATAACTGAAATTTTTCTTTCTTTCTTTATGAAATGTAGAATTAGAATCAGATTCGTCTGATTTTGTCGCGCTATTTAGTGAAAAAAGCATTTTTTATGAGAGTGACCAGTCCCTACTTATCTCCTGGCCACTATGTGTGACTGAAGATTTTCAGCGGAAGAAACAACTTTCTTGTGAACTTAAACCGTGCGCAAAGCGCCGACTGTTTTTATAGTCCCACCCAATGCTTGATTTCGTCACGTTTGTCCGACACTCAGTGCTAAGTCAATGGTGATACGGTTGACCTCCTTCTCAATTAAAAAAAACAACATAAACATTATTTTTGTCTCCCTTGTAAAAGTTCACAGAAAAATGATGGCGGATGATGTTTGATGACAAAATAAAGTAAAATGAGATGCTTGTATTATATTTGTACCCCTCGAACAAAATTGAGCGTAATGTAAACCCCCTTGGCTTGGAAACTACGAATTTTTAATGCCGTGACTCAATAAACCGTCATTTCATGGGTGGTCAAAGTTGGACTCGTGCAATTTGCAAAAGGTAGCAAATTCGAGGTGTTTTTCACTTTTGAAAATGCCATAAATTTCATAGCCTTTACGCCAGAATAATAAATTTGGTTTCAAAATTCTTGGAAAAGCAAGCTCCATCAGATTAGACAATAACTGGTGAGATATCATAAATAGTAAAAATCAGTTTGGACTACCTACAATATACTCTCAACTCTCATTTCAAAGGTGTCAGTTTAAAGCCCAAAATAAATGCTAATTTACTCTATACAATAATAAAGCAAAAAATACAGACAGACTTACCATCTTCCAATATCTGGGAAATACTGACAGAAATAGAGTAAGAGCAACCATGGATTTTGGGTGATCCAAGTTTCGTACAATCTGTTGGCGATTGTAACTGCAATCGCATCTGCACAACGATCGGTTGGAATTCTGCTCTCTGAACTGTCCATACTTCGCCCCAGCACCTGAAAATTGGGAGGGATTAATTATAACTTACCATTAATTTGAATATCTTTGAAACATGGGGTTGTACATCACCCACTTAATGATTTGACCTGATGTGCGGTACTGTGGTACAGTATGAAGTTTGCTAACTTTTTCTGGTATTCATTAACATTTGAAAAATCATTCAGTTTGTTGTTTTCACTAATAAAAAGGCACATTTTGTCTCCAGAGTATTCCTGGAAGTCACTGACTCACTGTTTGGCAATTCTAGAAACTCCAGTCGTGCATGATAGAAACTAGCATACCATTCCTGCATTATGGCAAATAAGCATTAGATATACCTACAATGTACAGATGTATAAAAACAATTCATTTCACCAGAACTTCAAATGTCATGTGATCTGTTTTAGAAGCCGAGTGCAGCTCCAAAGATAGTCAAGATCAATACATGTACTGTTTCCTCATTCAGATTTTTTTTTTTCACTTTGATCTGTGGTCATATCACAAAGATCTATTGAGAATAGGCACATGTAGTGTACATGTAAGATGAAAAGCCAGTTCTTCAAATGAATCTGTACTGTGGGAGACAAAATATTTAAAAATAAATGGGACAGGGCATAATTTTGCCTAATTCAAGTAGTGAATAGTATAGTTTGGCATTAATGATTAGTAGTTTTCAAAGCAAAAGTTGTTGTAGGTCTCCATAGTTTGGTGAAAAATGGCTAAACCAGTGATTTTGTCTCTAATATTGGAGGTATGTACATATGTATTTGACTGAAGCTGAAGTGCCATATAAAGCAAACCTGTCATCATATTCCAAATAATAATTTTGTATGCCACGTACAGAAATTGAAAAATGTTTTTGAAATATTTATGTTTTACATGCAAAACACTGACCTTTTATATTAAACTGTTCCTTGTCTACAAAAGCATAACCGGACACATCACTTCAAAAAGCATGAATTGATGGATACATATGTATCTTGTCTAGTCTTTGCTATGGCTCACCTGCCCATGTTTTGCTGTTGCAGCATGAACAAATACATTAGAGAAGACTGGCCCAGGACAGATCAGGCTGACATCAATGCCATGGCCTCCCATCTCCAACCTCAAACACTCAAAGTAACCCTGACAGTACGAAACAACAACAAAAATGTGGTCATCTTCCGTCCACCATTGGCTTTGAAAAATTACATTTCTGTGTCATAAAAGCAATATGGGAGGGGGGGGGGTGAGTCCTGCAAAGATAAAATGCACTGACTATAGTAAATTATTTCTGAAAAGGCCAAAATTGCCACAAATCACACATGCCATTAGTGGTAACCTCTTCACTTATGTAGGTCATCATGGCATCTCTTTCCTTCAGTCATAATGCCCATTCATCAACATTTTTTTAGGGTCAATTTAATTAAATGTCATGGGCACTTTTTCTCAAACATTAACACAGCTGAAACGGGCAACTGGTATCTGGAGTTTAAATGCAAATGACTCACGTGAACTGCAAACTTGCTGCCGCCGTAAGACCGAGATAGCGGTAAACCTTCAGACAGATGGAGTAAAAGAAATACACAAAAAATTAGCACATATATAGGCCCTTTACAACTGTATGATAATACATGTATATAATCGTATATACATAGTATTATTATTCATACTTCGCCCCAGCACCTGAAAATTGGGAGGGATTAATTATAACTTATTATTAATTTGAATATCTTTGAAACATGGGGTTGTACATCACCCACTTAATGATTTGACCTGATGTACAGTACTGTGGTACAGCATGAAGTTTGCTAACTTTTTCTGGTATTCATTAACATTTAAAAAATCATTCAGTTTGTTGTTTTCACTCATAAAAAGGTACATTTTGACTCCTGAGCATTCCTGGAGTATTCCTATTATTATTCATAATAATACACCTGTTTACACAGCACGTGTGGAACGTATATAATAATAATAATAATAATAATAGTTCGTCCATCAGGTATGATGATGACCTTAACAACACCAGAGGAATAAAGAACAGAAATTGTTGAGAATTTCAACACATGGACAATAAAGAGAACTAAAGGACACAGAGGACAGAATGGAAAGACTGTTCTTTCATGACTTATGGCTTCTCATGTGACTGATAAGTCCTATTTTTGCCCTGAAGACCCTTCCGCATAAGTGACAAGAGTGCTCCGTTGGTTCAGTACCACTGGGCCTTTTCTTGCGCCGTTCTCTTTTTTTGATAGCCTGCTGGACTCTGTCAGCTTCCCATGCTTTGCTGCCTCTGGTAAGGGCCGCCCTCCAATTTGCACGATCAAGCGAGAGCTTTTCCCACTCACTCACATCAATGGCAAAGGCCTTCAGTGATTGCTTGAGAGTGTCTTTGTAACGTCTCTTTGGGGCCCCAACATTCCTCGTTCCATTGGAGAGCTCAGAGAAGAAGATTTGCTTAGGGAGTCTGGAGTCGGGCATTCTGACAACATGTCCTGCCCAACGTAGCTGAATTTTTTTCAGGTGGCAGAAGATGCTCAATTCCTTGGCACGATTGAGGACCTCAGTGTCTGGAATTTTATCCTGCCATTTGATCCTTAGGATCTTTCTAAGACAGGCCAGATGAAAGTGATTTAGTTTTCTGGCATGCGATTTGTACACTGTCCAGGTTTCAGCCCCATAGAGTAGGGTGGGAAGGACCACAGCATTGTACACTTTCAGCTTAGTGTCTGTGCGAATGCCGGCAACATCCCACACTCTCTTTCGAAGCCTGCCAAATGCAGAGCTGGCTTTGCTGATTCTTGAGGGAATTTCAGTATCAACACGAGCCGTGGAAGACAGTGTACTGCCAAGATAGGTGAAGTTCTCCGACACCTTCAGAAGACTGTCATGGACTTTGATATTTGGGGTCACAGGATACTTGTCGTCTGGAGTAGGCTGATGGAGCACTTCGGTCTTCTTTGTGCTTATTGTGAGGCCAAAGTTGTCACAGGCACTAGAGAACTTATCAACACAGTTTTGCATGCTATCCTCATCGTGTGCCAGAAGTGCACAATCATCAGCAAATAGTAGGTCACAGACTTGAGTACTTTTGGTTTTGGTTTTTGCCTGAAGTCTCCTGAAGTTGAATAGACTGCCATCAGTTCGGTACTTGATGCTTACCCCTTGAGGAGGAGAGCTAAAGGCTTCTTGTAGCATTGCAGAGAAGATGATGCTGAACAGAGTTGGGGCTAAGACACAACCCTGTTTTACCCCATTTGTGACAGCAAAGGGCTCTGAAACACTGCCGTTACTTTTGACTGCAGCTTGCATGCCATCATGAAACTGGCGCACTATTGTGATGAATTCGGGTGGACACCCAAACTTCGCCAAGATTTTCCAGAGGCCTTCACGACACACTGTGTCAAATGCTTTTGTGAGGTCAACAAATGTGATGTACAGCGCTTTATTTTGTTCCATGCATTTTTCCTGAATCTGTCTGGCAGCAAAGATCATATCCGCCGTTCCCCTCCCTTTACGAAAGCCACATTGGCTCTCGGGAAGCAAGTCATTTGACGAGAGGTGATCAAGAAGGCGATTCAGAAGCATTCTTGCCAATATTTTGCCAGCAATTGAAAGTAGAGAGATTCCCCGATGGTTGTCACAGACTTGGCTGTCCCCTTTGTTTTTGTATAGATGGATGATTGAAGCATCTTTGAAGTCCTGTGGCAGCTTCCCTGCTTTCAACATATGATTGAACAACTCGGTCAACCTTTCAATAAGCTTTTCTCCACCGAAGGCATACACCTCAGCAGGAATTGAATCCACGCCTGGTGATTTGTTAAAGGACATCTGATTTGTGGCAGTTCGGGTCTCATTTGCTGTAAATGGCTTGGCAAGAGCTGCATTAATAGGAGTCTGAGGGAGGCGGTCAATGGACTCAGTATTTACATTTGATGGCCGATTTAGCACACCTCCGAAATGTTCTGCCCAACGCTGAATTATGGCATTCAATTCAACAATGCGTGTTGAACCATCTGACGCAAGAAGTGGCGTAGTGCCAGAGCGGGATGGTCCAAACACAGCTCGGAGGCTCTCAAAGAACTTTCTAGTGTTGTTTGTGTCGGCATATTTCTGAGTTTCTCTTACTCGCTCTTCAAGCCAGTCATTTTTCATTTTCCTCAGCTTCTTCTGGAGTACACCCTTACATGCACGCAGTGCATCAGCTTTTGCTGTGGAAGAGGGGTCACTGCAGTGAGCTTGGATGAGACTATTTTTTTCTTTGATGAGCACTTTGATTTCATTATCATTATCATTGAACCAGTCCTGGTGCTTGCGGACAGGAAAACCAACTGTGCTGCTGGCGCAAGAGTGTACAGTCGTATTTAGGTCAGTCCAGCTCTGTTCAATGTTCTCAGGGTCAAAAGTCACGCAATCCAATTTTGAGGAGAGTTCTGAGGAGAGCTCGCTCTGTTTCTCAGCTGAGCAGAGTTTTGAAACATTTAGGCGTTTAGGTGGCGCTTTCCCTTGAGGGCGTCTATTGCGCCTCAATGTTAGTCTGAGCTTGCAAACAATGAGTCTGTGGTCAGTTCCACACTCGGCACCACACATCGCCTTTGTTACAAGGACATCCTTTCTGTCAGTTTTCCTCACAGTGACATAGTCTATGAGATGCCAATGCTTTGAGCGGGGATGCATCCATGACGTTCTGTTTCTCACGTGGAGACTAAAATTTGTGTTGGTAATGAACAGGCCAAATTCAGCGCACAAAGTAAGTAAGCGCAACCCATTGTTATTGCATGAACCAACTCCATGAGGGCCCAAAACATTTGGCCACGCTGAGATTTCTGAGCCAACCCTAGCATTGAAGTCCCCCAAGAGAATCAGCTTATCAGCTGCCGGGACAGAGCATATGACAGATTCTAGATCAGAATAGAACTTGTCTTTGGCTTCATCTGGGTTTGTGATGGTGGGCGCATATGCGCTAATGAGGGTGGCTGACTGGCTTTTCCCAAATGGGATCCTGAGTGTCATTAGCCTGTCATTTATTTCAATTGGCATGGACTGCAAGTTTCTGACAAGGTCATTTTTAATTGCAAACCCAACACCATGCTGTCTCGGTTCGACTGCACCCTTGCCTTTCCAGAAGAAGGTGTATCCACCACTGAGCTCTTTGAGTTGGCCACTATCAGGGAGTCTGGTCTCACTGAGTGCCTTGTACCTGCTGAGCTCAATGGCAATAAGTGCAGTGCGTCTTTCCGGGTTGTTTGAGTTGTCCTGTAGTGTGCGTATATTCCAGGCTCCTAGCCTGAGTAAGCTGAATTTCTTTTTGTTTCGACCGCAAAAAGGGATCCCCACTGGTCGCGATATACCAGTCAGGGTGATGTGAAGTGGGCTTTCTTTAGGGCACCTTTTCTAGCCCCTTCCTCAGTTGAGGTGAGCAGTGCTATCCTTGAATAAGGCTGCTCAGCTACTGTGGGTGCTGCCTCCCCACGCCTCCACTTCAATCGACGATGAAGCGACCATAGCCCACAGCCACCAACGTGTAGGTCTGTGCTAACAGCTTCCAGTCTATCCAAATCTGCTGCCACCGCACTCGCCCATCGCCGTTGGAATTTTGAGAGGAAAGAAGACGAGGTGAGTGTTAAGACTGGCGCAAAGATGAAAGAAGACGAGGTGAGTGTTAAGACTGGCGCAAAGAGTTTGTTTTTAGTGAAAAAGAGCTGCGCAAACATCAGACTCACTCTCTCGCCTGGACACAACTTATCCAAGTGGCAAGACAGGGTCAAGACGACTGGAAATGTATCCAGGTGCAGGAGGATGCCGGAGGGACAGTCATATTGCCTGACCGGCTGCCTGTAGGCTACTCCACAGCCTCGCAGTCCCAACTGACTAGGGTGAAAGACCCAAACCAAAGAACACCAATACTGGTGGATGCTCTGTGTCACGATATCCAGGCCAGAGTGACGGTATATTGCCATCTGCCCTATCAATCAACCACTGGCCTGCTGCCGCCAGCTTCGAAGCTGCGTCCGGGAAGTTTGCTCAATTCTTCGTCTGTGATTTAGGCAAACAAGCCTATGACCACACCGCTACCGGGGGCCAATATGAAGGACTCAAATACTGAGGGTCACATTGTGCCCTAGCATGTGGCCGTTGGGTTAGATGAAACCTCCTCCGCCCTGGCCGTTTGCACCGTCAGGTGCACGCCCACTGATACCATGCTAGCGTACCAGTTCATGGAACAGGTTGTACTGGATTACATGTTACCAGTAGCAGATGTTTCTGACCTGACAAAAGTATATAATACATATTTATAAAATACATTGTACATGTACATTATTTTATGTAATGTAACAACGCTCGTGCACCTGGTGTTTGTGATACACTTTTACAGTCTTACAGACACGGAATGCAATCAAATTGTTCTAAAAAGAAATTAAATAAGAAAATATCAGTCATGAAGTGAATTAACCACTTTCCTGTGATACCGGTGTACGGTGGCATTGTTGACCACAATTTAAAGAGACTCATAAGTAACATATTGCATGTTCAAATACATATATGTACATGTATACAGAAATTTTTGGGGGGCGTCATGTTGATAACTTATAAGTAACAAGTTTATGAACATCATGTCGACAGTTATCTAGTGCATAATGCAGGGTTACTGTAAAAGAAATACATGGTGATGTATACAGTTTCAAAACTGCACTGAACCAAATTCATGTAAGAATTTGACACTCGACAAGTACAGCAGCAGAGAGTGGAGAAACTATTGAGATTTTAGCATTTTGGCAACTTGGCAATGAAGCGGTCAGTTACATCGTTTGTTCACCTGTCCCTGGGCAGTTAGCCTGCCCCTGTGCCTGATGAAGTTCCTCTGGCCCGAACCTTGAGTTGTCTTTCCTTCTCCTTTGCATTTTATTGTCTTGTTTCTTAATTACTTCTTAGGGGATGTTTTGCCACATACATAGGCCTACCCCCCCCCCCCCATGTACCACTGTTTCTTTTTGCCACAGTTTGACTCTGAGTGAATGAGTGAGGCAAGATTCCACGTGACTAGTGATACACACATCAAACACCTACAGTAAACTTCAATAGTTTCTCTGCAACATCATGTGTGGTGAGTGTCGATAATTATGTACCTTTCAGTTTTGGTTTGTTATTTTTAAACGATTGCTTTTTGTGATAACCCTCTATACGGTATGTCCAAATACCCATTTGATGGTAGCTGCTGGTCTCTGAGATCAGCCCATGTGAGGAATACTGGAAACATGATCAACAAAGATGAGCCACAGATCATTACCAATTTTCCCAGCTATACTGCTGATAACAACAATGTGTCCTCTCTTCTTCTCAATCATGTGTGGTAAAACCTGCTGTGTGAGCGACACAGGACCCAGGACATTGATCTCAAATAACTCTCGGTCAACACTGAGTTCAATGTCCATCCAAGCTGCACGCTGGCCTTTGCCGGCATTGTTGACCAAGATATCAATCTGAGGTGATCAAACATGAGCATTTTGGTGGTTAAAAAAACAACAAAAAGGCACGTGGCGACGTACACACTTATGCACACATTCATTGTCTTTGTCACACACACGTCCGGTCAAAGGCACGTGCAAACACACAAAGCCTCACTCGCTCTCTCCCTCCACCCCCTCCCCCTTCTCTCTCTCTCTCTTTCTCACACACACACACACACAAACGCAGAGATGCCAAACACATAAAATATTTACAGAAAATTTTCAATGACAGCTTTCCATGATTATGTCAGAGCTACGAAGGACCAAAATTTTCACCTTTAGGCCGCGTGTCCACCAAAACGGAACTGTCACGATTTTTCACGGGTGGTGAAAAATCTGGTCTGGTCGTTTCCTGCTAGCGTGTCCACCAAAACGGACCGACTGTCCGGAAACGACCCGACCAGCCCATTTGTGTGTCATCAGTGATCCCTAGGTTCAGCACTTTTGAACCTGAATGAAGGGGAATGATGACGTCTTGCAAGAAAAAGAGCAGGTTGGCCTTTTTATGACTATGGTTAGAAAGAAGGAGAAGGGCTAAGCATAGATTCCATAAACATTGGATTTATCCTATAGGTCCAGCTAGATTAACATGTGGTGAGTTCCACCATTTGTTTCCTGATATTGCTCAAGATGCTGTGAAATTTAGAGTACTTGAGAATGACACAATCTTCGTTTGAACTTCTTCTGAAGCTATGCCAAAGCTCTTTGCAGAGAACGGACACAAACTTCAGACACACTATTGCACCCAGAGAAAGACTTGTTGTCACACTAAGTTAAGTAGGCAATGAGATAACTTCATTACAGACCTCTTATGTAAGCATTGGCATGGTGAAAACTCACAAATCTGGGATATTGGTATTTTTTTCCCATGCATCCAGTGAAAGAGCCCATGCAATTCCTACTAAGTTCTTTTGTATTTCCATTCGACAAACATGAGCCAGGTGGAGATAATTATGAATCCAAAACGCGCGTTTCAATTAAAACAATGATACACTGTAGTTTATTGAAACATCAAACTATGTGCAGAACAGATCAGATTTGTGGACATTATGACAATAGGTGGACAAAACGCTGCACTGAATGGCATGGCAGTCAAGGACAGGAAAAAGAACAAGAGGACGACCAGGAAGAAGATGGAAGGACGACATTACAGAGAGAGGAGGAACAACATGGATGAAGAAAACAACAGCAGACAGAAGAGAATGGAAAGCTTTGTCGAAGGGCTATGATATCCTGCAGTGGGTGGACAACGCATAGAAGAAGAAGAAGAAACTTGTACTTGAATATCTCTTCAATAAGTTTTTCACCTTCCATCTTGCATGTGACAAAATCGAACAGTTCTACTAGATGTACAACAAATGTGTCAGAGAAAGCGGGTCAGATCATTGGGCTTGGGTCAAAGTACACAAGACGGGAATGAAAAGATGTAGGACTTAATTTTGTTTTCAGTAAAACGATAAATACGCACTTAAACCAGGTGGTTTGCGCTAAGACTATTAATTTTGAGGTGCTAATTACGAATATGACATTTTTTAGTTTTGTCATTTGAGCTAAAAATTAAACATAATTATTTTTTTTCAGCCGGCTGAGCCTACCGCTGATGAGTCACCCAACAAACCGTCAAAAATGGTGCAAGCGACATTCCAACCGACTCGACGTTTGTCTGGAGCAGTCAGGTCGTTCTGGTGGACACACTTCTTAAAGATTCTGGTTGACTGCAGAGGGGAAAAAACGGTGTCCTGTGTCAACTCCCGATTTTCCGAGAGACTGGCGATTCTTAGTCGTGACGGTTCCGTTTTGGTGGACACGCGCTCTTAGTCTTCCTGGTCCAGTTCTTTCACTCAAGCAGCAAGTTGTGGTGTTTGTGTGGAGGGGGGGGAGGGGGGTAGTTACGTGAGCAATGTGTTTGTAGTCAGGACTGTTTCAGTTTCAATTTTACTGTCCTGGAGACAGCTTCATCTATTGTCCTCCAAGTCATGGTGTTCAATGTACCGGTAGGTGAAAATGGCACGCATAAAAATGACACAAATTATGCTATTCTGATACATTTATTAGAGTGGTTGCCCCTTGAACACTGTCGAGTGGTCTCCAAAGTCTGTAGAGAGGACACTCATTTTTTTAACAGATTAAAGTTGATTAACAGTGATTGTTGTCGTTGTAACTCGTAAAAACATTATGTGCTGTCATTTCTCTTTTGATGTGCTATAAAACAATGTGATGCTGTAGACGTCCGCGCCATGATATGTTACCTTAGCGTGCATTTCACGTATGACACGTCTAATTTTAATAAACCCGTAACCTTGACAACATATATATACCACATGTTGAATTCAGCATAATGATTAATGCTGAAATAAGTGTAATTAAAACTTCAGACAAAACTAATAACAGTCGCCAGAGCATAATTCTGTTGAGCAATGTTTTTGGTTTTTTTTTTCTTTTTTTTTTGGGGGGGGGGGGGGGGGGCTCAGATTGAAATGCGATTTGGTCTGTAACCATTGTGTGCATGACTCCGTGAATTTTATATTGAATACAAATATATAGAGATAGATGAATGAATAAATAAAGTGGATAAGAATAAATAAATAGGTAAATGAGTATGAAAGTTAATCAATAAATAGATAGGTAAATAGATAACTAAATTAATTAACATAAGTAAATGGATACATCATTAAATAGTTCAACATAAATAAAGGATAAATAGCTAAGCCCTTCTATCTCCTGACCAGCTTTCTATCACGACAATCCTGAGTATCGGACTTACAAGAAGTCTTTTGTATCTCAGACTGTCAACTGAACTCTGTGTTGTCGGCTGTTCTTGAACCCTAACTTGGGTCAATTCTTTAGCAGCTGACGGTTTATTAGTTCGTTGTGGGCAGATGGTCCATTTCCTTAATTAATCATGTTCTCAGTGAGCCTATTGTCACAAATCCCAGACTGGGAGATGTAATAGTTTATGACAGGACGACAATCACGAACAAACAAGTTTAACACTTAACAAAACAACCCATCAGACTCACACATTTATTAAACATAGTTATACATATAATAGCGCAATTACATACATTATATTATTGAAATGAACTGCCGTACAACGGCCTTATTCTCACACACACTCTCCCTCGGATCCACAATCCGTTAGTTACTCCTAAAGGCACTTCGGCCTCAGCCTCTCCCCTCAGGGTCTTAATAGTACATTAATGATTCACTGGCACCGCAGTCTCTCAATATCACCTTCCTATTGTCATACACCTTATCAGTTCACTTGCCCATCAACATGGCAATAATATAGTATCTCATTCACTCTCATATCTACGTCCCTGTCCGTGGCCTGACTGCCACGACTTTATGTGCTTCTACTGTCCTGCACTGACAGTCTCACTTCTGGCCTATGTATGGCCTCCGGCCCTATGCTGGCCTATCACTTGTGCTCATCGAGGTGGCTCTTCGGCCCGGCCCCGACACCTACAAGAATAACATTACATTGGTATAATACCCCACCATTTCTATTCACTCCACCTCTCCTTACAATCCATGAAGCGTACACACACTAGTTCACCTTTCACTCCCCACACATCTTACGGTAACACACCTCCATCGGAGTACACCCTACTCACTCGCGCTACAAATCCATGACTCACTTTCATCTATCGCTCGTGGCGCACATTGCTATATCCAATATCAAGGACTTCCACATTCCTCACATATACTTATTCACATCATGGTAATAGACGAATATAATATAATACATCAATCATAATAATCAATCAACGTTCTACCTACCAGTCATTACTGGAAAGACTTTCTCACTAGTCTTCTCGACTGCTCCCTTTATGTCCGCCCGATGGGCTCTTATTCACAGATCCGCTCCCTAGGACCTTCTAACTTGCAGTGATAGTAATACCGCGCTTTCGCCTCATTCAGACCCCCCCCCCCCACTACTCACAACAGCACGCTTAACTTGCTGTCTACTGCGAGCCCTTCTTACTCTACACCCGCTCTGTAGCAATCCCCTTAATTGCACTCACTCCACTCGTGACATCATCCCCCACCCCAAAAAAATTAATGCAATTAATTTCAAATCGCATCAAGATGACTGTCAACGAGTGAGCGTGAGCAATACCTACACTAAAAAAACTGACCTAGCGGTTCCCCTAGTATATAAAATACCGAAATCAGGGGAAAATATGGGGATCAATATGGTCTGCAATATGCATATATGTGTCACATCATGAATAGCTAACTAATCACAATACTTAATACAGAATCAAAAACCATTCAACCTATCAACCATTCTTCATATCATATTTATAATGTCAATATTTTAAAGTCGACTCATTCACACAGATCCTGTCAATGTTCCTGTCCTCCGATGTATAAGCTCCTGAAATCTTCCCCTAGGCTCGACTAAGGTAGTCGGCGATATGATTGCTGGTTCCTGGAATTGGTTGAATAACGAAGGTATACGGCTGCAAAGCCAATGCCCATCTAGACAAGCGTGGGCTGGACGAACGATTCTTCGACAAAAATGTCAGTGGCTTGTGGTCTGTCTGGATACAAAATTCTCGTCCCATGAGATAACGTCCTAGTTTCTGGACGGACCAGACAATGGCAAGACACTCACGCTCTATCACAGAATACTTTCTTTCTCTCTGCAATAACTTCCTACTGACATAACATACAGGATGGAGACCTTCTCCTGTAGAAGACAAGCGCCGACACCAGAGTCCGACGCATCCGTTCTGAGGATAAAATTAGATCGAAAATCGGGTAATATCAGAATGGGTGACGATGATAATGCTGTCACCAAATTATCAAATGCTGTCTGACATTCAGACGTCCACTGGACCTTATCGGGTTGTCCCTTCTTAGTAAGGTCAGTAAGAGAAGATGACAAGGAGGAAAAATTTGGGATGAACTTTCTGTAATAATTTAAAATTCCCACTAAGCTTCTGACTTGTTTCTTTGTTTTTGGGATTTGCAACCCTACTAACTTGTCAATTTTTGTTACTTCAGGTCTCTGAACACCTCTACCCACAATATGTCCTAAGAATATTATCTCTGGACATGCCAAATCCATCTTTGCGGGTTTAGCAGTTAACCCAAAATGACGTAATCGTTGAAAAATTACTGTTAGTGTCTGAATATGATCAGACCATGTCGACGTATGGCATGCTATATCGTCAAAGAATGACACGACATTAGGTATGTCCTTCAACACTAGTATGGGAATACAGATACTCTGGTCTCTCATGAAACCTCCGCAGCATATCAACGTGGAAAACCTTACTTGATCCATCAATGTGGATAGCGTAACATACCTTCGAAACAACTTGCTCAATAACATAAGGACCTTTCCATGTCATCAATAACTTATTATGGTCCGTAGGTAACAACAACAGAACCTTGTCTCCTGGCTTAAAAATTCTCAGTTTGGAACCTCTATCTTTATAGACTTTTGCTCTTTTCGAAGCGATACCAGAAGCTTCTTCTGCTATAGTGCGCGCTGAAGATAGTCTTTCTCTTAAATCAACAAGGTACTGAAACACCGAAATCTGCTCATCGTCTCCCGATGATGGCGACGTCATCATGTCCCGAAGAACATCAGTTGGGCCCCTAGGACTACGACCGTACATCATTTCGAACGGCGAGAATCCCGTTGACTCCTGTCGTACCTCTCTGTACGCGAATAACACTGCAGGGATATATCTATCCCAATCTTTAGGGCGATCAGCAGCTACCTTACGCAGCATCGACTTCAACGTCGAGTTCAATCTCTCGCACATGCCATTAGCCTGCGGATGATAAGGGGTGGTAGTGATGGGTTGTATGCTGAATAAGCGGAACAATTCCTTCATCATCTGCGACGTAAATTGCGCGCCCCTATCAGACAGAATTTGCTCTGGTATTCCTACCCTAGCGAAAATTGCAAACAACGCTTCCGCGACTGCCTCAGACGTTATGGTCCGCAGAGGAACCGCCTCTGGCCATCTCGTAGCATTACATATGACCGTCAAGAAAAATCGATTCCCCCTATCGGTCGCTGGGTGAATGGGGCCAACAAGGTCTATCGAGACCTTTTTAAACGGTTCCGAGACCGTGGGGATCTTCTGAAGAGGAGCCTGGGGTGTACGACCCTTATGCGTCGTCTTTTGGCACGCACTGCACGTCTTACAATAGACCTGCACATCTCTGTGGATCGATGGCCAGTAAAAATTTTTAAGAACCCTTTCTTTGGTTCTAGCTATCCCCATATGACCCGCTAATGGGACATCATGTGCCAAATGCAATACTGTTGCGATCAGCAACGCTGGCACAACGACCTGCTTTAAAATGGACTACACCGTTACATACTTACGGAACAGAATGCCCGCCTGAACAACAAAGGAGGACGACCCGTTCTTATATCTCCTCGTTTTCTCGGTTCGCGCTTCCCCAAAACATGGGTTTAATGATGGGTCCTCCCTTTGTAGTCTCGCCAAGCGCTCTGGCGTGATATCTAGGTTGACCGCTGGCGTCGCCAAAGGTCTAATCTTATCTTTATCCGCTACCGTCGACGTGTTTCGACCGCGGCGCAAAAGTCAATACCTTTTGATTGCGACCATGCTTGCACGTTCTCATCGGAAGGGGAAACTACCCGTGATACATTCCCAATGATGAGCTGGGCGCCTGGAAAACAACCAACGACTGCCTCGACTTCCCCGCTAAGGAAAGGTGTATCTATCACTATTCTTGCCATGGGTAATTTCTCAATGGCCCCCGAAAATTGGATGCACGGGACAGTCTCACCTGTAAGCTGTGAATCCCGAATGCAATCCCTATGCACTCCCACAACGGTAGATCCTGTATCTCGTAAAACCGAGACCGGTTCGTCCCCAACAAACCCCGGATAAACCCTAAGACCACCTCCTGTATGACATGAATTTATAACGGGGATCTTTCTCCCACAAGGTAAAACACCGGAAGATAATAACTTCTCACAACCGGGACACTTAGAATACTGTCCGCCTCCGTTGTCCGATGTAACACACGCAGCCGCATGATGAAATTTATTTGGGGAACATGGACTGGAGCTACTGTCCACGTTCGCCGCTATCCTACCTGCAGGGCAGTTCACGCTGATGTGATCTGCTCTTCCGCAGTTCCAACACTTCGCGGCCCTACACTCGCGTGAAAAGTGACCCACGCGTCCGCAAGTCCAACACTCCGCTCCCTGTGCTGCACTAGGCCTGGGTCCCCGTGACCCATCGCGACCGGAACTAGAGTCCCTATGCCGTCGGTCATCGGCAAAGGTCACAAATCGCCCCCGGCCATTACCGCGACCTAGCCCTCCTGCTCGGTCAAACTTACCGGATCCATATGCCGGTGATTGGTGATAGCCCCTACGCTGCCCCTGGGCTTGCCCGCTATAGGCACCACGCTGACGCGACCTGTCCCTAAGTCCTGCCGGCGACCCCTCGACAACGGCGACGTACCCAGCATCTTGGACGTACGCCCTGGCGACTGGTTTGGACGGATGCGCCGTACGGTATGCCTCCGCCAACTTAGACGCCTCCTGCACCGTCGCGGGTTCGTTCTCTTTCAGGAAAGCCACCAGATCTTTGTGGCACGACGCGTACAGCTGGTCACGGATCATTAAGTCTTTCAGTTTAGCAAAATCCGTGCCCACATGCGCCAAGTCTACCCAGTTCGCGAAATACTCCGTTAGTCTCGCGACGAAGGCAGCAAAGTCCTCCCTGGTATCTGCACGTGCCCGCCTAAACTGCTCCCGGAAGTATTCCTCGGTACGCGCAAATCGGCGAAGCAGCAAAGCCTTCAGCTTATCGTAATCTTGCACGTCTTCGCGCTGTAGCTCTTTAAAGTAGGTTAACGCTCGCCCCTGCAACAGAGACGCCAGGTACGTGGCCCATAATTCCTTATTTTCCCCCCATTGCAATTGTGCGTTCAGTTCGAACCTGTAAAGGAAGGCGTCTATGTCGTCCTTCCGGTCGTCGAACGTAGGGAGCTTAATCCTAACGCCACCTTTATTGTGTACCTGCCGCTCAGCCGTTTCCGCTGGCGTATTCTTCTTGAGTTCTAACTCCGCAATCTTTACTTGCGCCTCTATCTCCTTTAACCTTATCTCTTGCTCCCTTTCCTTAGCCTGTCTCTCCTGTTGCTGAGCTTCTAACTCCTTTAACTTAAACTCCCTCTCCTGCTCCTGAGCCTTATCCTTAGCCTCTCTTTCTTGTTGTTGAGCCCTAGCCTCTCTTTCCTCTTGCTTATCCTTAGCCTCTCTCTCCTGCTCCTGAGCCTTAGCCTCTTTTTCTCGCTCTCTATCCTTAGCACGCTCATCGCGCAAATCCGCCTGCTGTTCTTTAATCCAGCCGCGTAGCTCTTCTCCCTCCAGGCCAAGTTCCTTACCCAACTTCATTAGTTGTTGGAGTTCCGCCATTTCACAGATTTATGGTTATGGTATCTATTATAAGACGACCAACCTGTCGGTATGATCACTAACGATACGACCAGAGAACTGAGATCACACCAGATATAACAATACCCGGTTGTCTCAATTACAATTCAGAAATTTACCTTTACAGCACAACTAATTCTATATCTATAAAATGCATTGCCCTATTAATAATAAAAAAGAGTAGAAAAGACAATAATAAGGAAATTCAGTAGAAGGACCACAAGTACGTCAAGGACAACGAACCAGACTAGGACAAAGCTTCTACAGAAAAAAACTATAATGGAAAAAAAAAATGCAACCTAACTACGCCGATTACACTACACGGTACAAACAAGAACAGAGTCTGAAAAAAAGGAACGTATCTACAGATAGGGAGGAGAAGGACAAGAGAAACGTCTTCCTAAAACAACGAGGAAGATAGAACGCTACAATCTAAACAAAAATACAGGTCCCTATAGAACTGTTCACTGTGATGAACGAAGTTCCTAGATTAGCCCACCTCCCGAAGAGGACAAACTACGCTCACCACAGCAAACCCGCGCCACCGCCCGTATAACCTATAACGACAACAAAAACAGCAAAAACAGGGAAAAAGACAGATCAAAGGGACAGCCCACAATCCAGGGCACAAAAATT
The DNA here is from genome assembly GCA_963931925.1 of Onchidella celtica. Taxonomy (NCBI): domain Eukaryota; kingdom Metazoa; phylum Mollusca; class Gastropoda; order Systellommatophora; family Onchidiidae; genus Onchidella; species Onchidella celtica. The sequence goes on from OZ007569.1 coordinate 75,811,095, forward strand.
TTGACTTTTACTTAACTTTTGAAATTTTGAGTAAAACTCCTCCCTTTAATCGGAGCTCTGGCTGCTCGTCTCCTCAGGCTGCACGCACACACTCTGGAAAGTTTAAATACACATTAATACCTATTCATAGCAATACATGCATCAATACATATCTATAAATATACATAAATCATATCATGAAAATTCCATTCATCCCACGAACAAAGACAACAACATGAATTCCTAGCACAACAGAAAAACAACTAGATATAACGAATACACAATGTCAAAACGACCACAGGTAAACAGGACGAGCCCCCAGTGTCACAAATCCCAGACTGGGAGATGTAATAGTTTATGACAGGACGACAATCACGAACAAACAAGTTTAACACTTAACAAAACAACCCATCAGACTCACACATTTATTAAACATAGTTATACATATAATAGCGCAATTACATACATTATATTATTGAAATGAACTGCCGTACAACGGCCTTATTCTCACACACACTCTCCCTCGGATCCACAATCCGGTAGTTACTCCTAAAGGCACTTCGGCCTCAGCCTCTCCCCTCAGGGTCTTAATAGTACATTAATGATTCACTGGCACCGCAGTCTCTCAATATCACCTTCCTATTGTCATACACCTTATCAGTTCACTTGCCCATCAACATGGCAATAATATAGTATCTCATTCACTCTCATATCTACGTCCCTGTCCGTGGCCTGACTGCCACGACTTTATGTGCTTCTACTGTCCTGCACTGACAGTCTCACTTCTGGCCTATGTATGGCCTCCGGCCCTATGCTGGCCTATCACTTGTGCTCATCGAGGTGGCTCTTCGGCCCGGCCCCGACACCTACAAGAATAACATTACATTGGTATAATACCCCACCATTTCTATTCACTCCACCTCTCCTTACAATCCATGAAGCGTACACACACTAGTTCACCTTTCACTCCCCACACATCTTACGGTAACACACCTCCATCGGAGTACACCCTACTCACTCGCGCTACAAATCCATGACTCACTTTCATCTATCGCTCGTGGCGCACATTGCTATATCCAATATCAAGGACTTCCACATTCCTCACATATACTTATTCACATCATGGTAATAGACGAATATAATATAATACATCAATCATAATAATCAATCAACGTTCTACCTACCAGTCATTACTGGAAAGACTTTCTCACTAGTCTTCTCGACTGCTCCCTTTATGTCCGCCCGATGGGCTCTTATTCACAGATCCGCTCCCTAGGACCTTCTAACTTGCAGTGATAGTAATACCGCGCTTTCGCCTCATTCAGACCCCCCCCCCCACTACTCACAACAGCACGCTTAACTTGCTGTCTACTGCGAGCCCTTCTTACTCTACACCCGCTCTGTAGCAATCCCCTTAATTGCACTCACTCCACTCGTGACACCTATAACATATAAAGATCTATATAATGTATCGTGGAAAAATCGAGATATAAATTAATAAAACGTAGACACTTTCTGTACTGTAATACAGACAATGTATAAATGACAAAGGAATAACATTTATACGTATTGGAATATTCACCTTTATGCGATTCAAATATAAAGATGAGAATAATCATTAAAAAAAGAAAAAAAGAAAAAGATGATTTTAAATGACACGTTCGGTAATTTAAATATAGTAAAAATATCAGCCTTGAGTAAAGTTGGTAAGATATGAAATTACTTTCATTCATGCACCTTAGGATACCAATTTTTCACATCCGATTTTTCCTCTTTCGTCATTGCCCTTTTTTTTTTATGCTGCTTTTTTAATTTTTCTTTCACTCACATTGTTCTAATTTCATTCACTCTCTCTTACTCACGCCTTAAAATGCACAATTGTTTGGTTGTTTATTTTATCGTCTCCTTATGCTTTGTTGAGCATCTGCTGTCGTTTAAAATGCGTGCAGGATATGCTCTCATGTCCTTTTAAATAATTTTCCTCAAATTTGTATTTGTATTTGTATTTGTATTTGTATAACTCTTTAATCCCATTTGGGAAATTTTGCCTTTGTGCCATTGCAGCCCAGTTATAACTGGAGCAGGCACGTCGTCGCCACAGTGCAGCGCCGGTCGGCGGTTTTTTTTTTTTGGGGGGGGGGGGAGATGAGGGGGGACATTGAAAGTATAACACAGCTATAAGATCTTGGCTTTTTCCGTATTTAAATTTGCTTATACACATTTTTGAAATTAAAATAAGATGATTCACCTTGTCTAGCATTGTTTGGTCTATGTCTTGCTCCTTCTTTATTATGCCTAGCAAAATGTCTGTTATTTTCAGTTCCATCTTTCTTCCTATCCATGCATTAATTATACATACAACTTCATTCCAGATGGGTTTGACCGCGTGGCAGGCCACAAAAAAGTGTTCAATATAATCCTTCTCCTTACAGTTGCAGTGTGAGCACAGCTCACTGTCTCTAATATTCATTTTATGGAGGAGTATGAACGTTGGATAAATATTGTGTAATATTTTCCATTGTAGAACTTTTAATCGGCTTTCTGAGCATATATTTTTCGCCATTGTCCAGTACTGTTCGTTGATTTCTATTTTGAGTTTCTTTTTCCAAAATGCCAGAATATGTGGTGGAGTGTATTCTTCTTCTATAATAAGTTTTCGTATGTGCTGTGATCTTATTTTTGTGTTATTTATATCCAAATTTTTAAAGACGATAGTATTATGTAAGAGTGTTTTTTCCAGCAATTTATCTGCAAATTGCAGAAATGCCTGCTTTATAGCATTGTATTCAAAAATTAATGACGCGCTCTTCCCAAGTTTTTCTTGTATTTGTTCCCATGTGGGGAAAGTTCCATTGACTAGCAGGTCATCTACATGACTGATACCTGCTGATGCCCAGCTACTGAAAAACAAAACTTTAGATTTGTACATCAAGTCTCGGTTATGCCATAAATATGTACTTACTTGCTCTCGGACTACATTTTTAGTATTCTTATGTCGTAACCAAGTTGTAATTACTTTTTTCCAAAAATTAGATGGTATGTTCTCCTGTGTTGCCACGTCCTTCTCGGATTTAACATTTGCCTTAAAAATATTAATACCATCGAGCTTTTTCAGGAAAAAGGTTGGAAGATCTTTCCAGGCTGCACCTCCGTCTTGGCCCAGCCGTATTGCCCATTCAATATAGAAACTGTCTTGCATGTTTTTCAAGTTTATCATTTTTAAACCTCCTTTGTCTTCCGATGTGCACATTGTGTTTCGTTTTATCTTTTCGAACGCCCTCTTATTTGTAAACTTCCTCCGCCAAATATAGCTAAAGATTTTGCGATTTAGTTGGCAGAGGATAGTGTCGGGCATTCCGATTCCTTGCATAGTATAAACACATTGGGATATGAGAAAGGTTTTGGCTATGAGAATTTTGCCCTGGATGGATAAGTCTCTTTTTGCTCATAAGTGTATCTGTCTATCAATCTTATCAATTATACTTTTCCAATTTTCTTCTATGTTTCCGGCTGAAGCGCCGGTCTGGAATTTAATTCCCAATATTTTAACTTGTTTAGTTTTCTGAATTCCTTGGGTATTGAACTTTAAGCAACTAGTTATACTTAATGGCATAATGCTTGATTTGTGCAGATTCAAAACTAATCCTGAAAAGCATGAGAATGTTTTGATTTTTGCTTAGACTTCCCTAAAATCTATTTCATCTTTCAATAAAAGCGTCGTATCATCCGCGTACTGTAAAATTTTTATTGCCCCATGACTGCCAGGAATTGGGAGTCCTTTTATTTTTTTTGTCTGTTTAATGTTAAGTGCCAACAACTCTGCTACCAGGAGATAGGTCAGAGGCGACACCGGGCAGCCTTGCCTGATACCCTGTTCTAAGCTAAAGAAGTCAGTCAGCCAGCCTCCATTATTGACGCAGCATTTTGCATCGTGCATTATCACTTTAATCCATGATATGAAAGTCTCTTTGAAACCAAAGGTCTATAATGCATAAAAAAGATACTCGTGTGAGATTCTATCGAAGCATTTGCTGTAATCAAGCGCTAGCAAGTAACCTGTCTCTTTATTTTGTTCTGCATATTCTATAATGTCATCACACTGTCGGAGTAAATATGCTGCGCTACGACCTTTCATAAACCCAAATTGGGATTCTGAAATCAGTGACGGGAGCACTTGCTTCAGTCTCTTTGCTAATACTTTAGCTAGAATTTTATAGTCTACGTTTGTGACTGATATTGGTCTCCAGTTTTCTAAAGCAGTTTTTGGTAGATCTTTACCTTTATGCAATAATGTCATAACACTTATTTTTTGTGAGGGGGCCAAAGTTCCTTGTTTTAGACTATATTTGTAGCAGGATATTAAGTCAAATTTTATTTCATTCCAGAAGATTTTGTAAAATTCTGTTGTTAAGCCATCAATTCCCGGAGCTGAATTATTTTTAAGTTTCTTTAGGCATGTGCCAATTTCGTCTATGGTGATTTCTTGTTCCCAGGTACTATTTTCTTTCTCGTTTAATCTTGGTATTAACATATCGGCATGGAATGCATTTACTTGTTGTGCACAGGCTGCATCTCTTTTCTTATAGAGTTCAGAGAAATACTTGTGAATTTCGCTTTGAATCCCCTGTTGAGTGCTGACAATTCCATTATCGGTTTGCAGGTTTGTTATTACATTTTGCCTCTTTCGAGCTTTCTCTAGGTCTAGGAAATATGCCGTTCCCCTCTCACCTTGCTCAATCCATTTGACGTTCGCTCTGATTGCTGCGCCTTTTTGTTCTGCCAAACTAATAATTTCTAACTCTGCTTTCGCTTTCCCAATCTCTTGAAGTATTCCTGTTGGATTACCTACCAAGGCTAACTTTTTGTCCAGATCATTAAGTATTTGTTCTAAACGTCTTTTGCGATCGTTGTTTTCTGTGGCCTTCCTTTTACTACTTAGTATAGCTTTTTCTTTTATTTTAACTTTCATTGTTTCCCACTTGTCATGAGGATTTACTGCCTGAAGCTTCTCTGAGGTCTCTACAATGTAAGTTTTCATTTGCTGTATGAAATCCACATCCCTTAACATGTTGTTATTGAACTTATAATAGGATGGACCCCTCTTGAATTTTGGCATTTCCCAGTAAGAGACCACCATTCTGTGGTCTGTCATTGGTACCGATAATATCTTGGAGTTTGTCACTTTCGAAATTAATTCGTTATCAACAAAAATATAAACTAGTCTGCGTGCTGCAAATGGCATGTTCCGTTTCCATGTACATTCTTTAGCCATGGGATTAAATATTCTCCAAGTATCTATGAGGTCATTAGATGAAACAAACTGGTTAAAAGCTGCCACTGTTTGCTTACTGTGCGGATCCCCTGCGATAATATCTTCAGAGTTGTTAATCACTATATTAAAATCGCCAGCCAAAACAATATAAATATTCGGCTTTATAAATTGATCTATCACATCATCTAGATGTCTTAGAGAAATTTTATCTTGGACAATTCGCTATCAACAGGTGCATAGACATTTATAATAAGATAAGATTTATTCTCTTTCCTGACTAGAACAACCAAAATTCGTTCGTCCCCAAATAATTTGTCTCCCTCCTCTATGTTTTTTCCTAACAATGTAATTCAACCTTTACTGTGTTTTTAGTGCCTGCTGAAATAAAAAGGGAACTTGCCCATTGTTTTCTCCATTCGCTCTCTTCATCTAGTGTCACATACGTTTCTTGTAGACATATAATATCAAGTTTTTTACTTTTCATATACTTATAAATTGTTTTTCTTTTATTACTATTTCTGAATCCTCTTACATTGCACGTTGCCAATGCAAGGGAATGAAGCATGAATTAAAGGGAGATAATCTAATCTCAAAATCCGAGGTCGGTCTTGGGTCGTCTCCGAAGGGCGTTCTTTTACTTTCCCTTGCCTATTGCTACGACTTAAATGAGGAGCGTTTGTTGGGTGAGGGCGTGGACGGGAGATCTTCACCTCCCCTTTTGCGGGAGAATGTTGTTGAGCAATGTTAATGTGGTCTTATTGACGTCAAATTAAGCGTCTTATAACATCTGTATTACATTTTGCAAAGTGCGTCATTTTTTTCCAATTTTCCTACTAATGTGCCAGTTTGGCCTGTGCCATTTTGACCCTGGCACCGACTTGGGTATATGTATACGTGAAAATCTGCTTTGGCCTACTAAATACCCAGGCCAGTCGTAACATTATTATGTGCCCCTAGGCAGATTGTTTTGTAATGTGCGGGGTTTTCTTCCCCGTTTCAAAAAACCAATGTAAATTTACATGCATGGGGCCCCATAAACCTTGGGCATCTGTGCAACTGCCCAATGTGCCCATGCGTTAAGGCGGATCTGCACAACAAAAAAAAAACAAAAAAACAAACCCAGTTCCATACCATGTTATCTTAGAACCAAAGAATTGAACTTACTGATTAAACGCTTATCATAAACGGCTCTCTAACATAGAAAACATATTTTAAAAAGTAGAACAAGAATTCAATTTGGGGCCATCCATGAAGTACACATATGTTCAATTTTTGGGCAATTTAAAAAAAAAAAAAAAAAAAAACCTTTTCCCTTAAAACCGTTTTAATATTTATATGCTCCCCTTCAACCCCCGGCCCATTGTACTGCCTAAACCCAGCACTCCTTGTACAAACCTGCAACCATTCAAAAGATAAAAGTCCATGATAAGACCCTGATGTTCTAAACTTTAAACTGACATTTTGCCTACACGATTTTACCGTACTCGTTTGATGCACAGTTCCCCCCCCCCCCACCCTCCTTTCCACAGCAAAGGGTAGTTTACAGACGGCCTCTACTAGGCCTATATGACCCCCAGTGTGGTGACGCCTATATGACCCCCAGTGTGGTGAGGCCTATATGACCCCCAGTGTGGTGACGCCTATATGACACCCAGTGTGGTGACGCCTATGTGACCCCCAGTGTGGTGACGCCTATATGACCCCCCAGTGTGGTGACGCCTGTATGACCCCCCAGTGTGGTGACGCCTATATGACCCCCCAGTGTGGTGACGCCTATATGACCCCCAGTGTGGTGACGCCTATATTAACCCCAGTGTGGTGACGCCTATATGACCCCCCAGTGTGGTGACGCCTATATGACTCCCCAGTGTGGTGACGCCTATATGACCCCCCAGTGTGGTGACGCCTGTATGACCCCCATTGTGGTGACGCCTATATGACCCCCAGTGTGGTGACGCCTATATGACCCCCAGTGTGGTGACGCCTTCCCGCTCCCAGCCTGCAACCCTAGGGCAATCCGAGGCATAGAACTGACGCCAAGTTGCACGTAGGAATGAAATCGTTCCTACGTAGATCCACTGATTACGACATCGCCCCGATATGGATTTGATGTAAGGAACACACCCTTGCAGTAATCCCACCAATCCTACGGAAATCTACGTCGGATTGACGTAGTGATATTGGCTGAGTTGTTAGGGACTGGCCAATTGTACACTTCTCTCTGATTGTCCGACAGGATCACTGCACCAATGATAGCTTCAGTTTCCCCCAGTTGATTCGTCGCCAACAGAATTACAAGACAGATAAAAACTAAGTACTGTATGGTGAAAGAACCGCAGGGACCTGCTATAACCCGGAATATCTGCAAACTCCAGTCAATTTGTGATTCAGTAACTGCTGGTAAATTAGACTGTCAGAGTTACTTTCCGACATAATCCAGTGGTTGTCGGTCCAATAACAACAGAAAACATGATAAAAAAGATAAATGCAAGTCAAACTAAAAATACACGACAATGAAACTTACAGTTCTGAAATGGTTAAGAACTTGCTGCACTGCATCTTTATGCGAATCAAACTGGGTGGAATCCACTACTAAGACCATGACATCATTCTCTGAAAGCTGGCCTTCACCTGGTTCATGAAAACATCCGTTTTACTTTGCCAAATAAGAGAAGGGTCCACGACTGTTCAATGGTCGCCCATGGGCAGATTAATTATAAATTATTGTGATACCAATTGATATTCTTTGGCTCCCCTTACCCTGTTCAGCATAATACATTACAATAATTATTATGTACATGTAATAATTATGATCCTGGGCTGAGTGCAATCACAATCTGTCGCTTATCTAGGTCAAGTCACTTAAGCCTACCGCCCAGAATCCTCGTGTGGGCAAAGAAGTGCCCACGTCAGCTCAGGTGAATATACGACTGAAATAACAAAGTACAAATTTTAGCAAAGACCTGCCCCAAATCTGGCTCTTGTTGTCAGGGACGTGTAGTATTTTACTTTATAAACCATTTGTCACAAATCCCAGACTGGGAGATGTAATAATTTATGACAGGACAACAATCACGAACAAACAAGTTTAACACTTAACAGAACAACCCATCAGACTCACACATTTATTTAAACATAATCATACAGATAATAGCGCAATTACATACATTATATTATTGAAATTAACTGCCGTACAACGGCCTTATTCTCACATGCACTCTTCCTCGGATCCACAACCCGGTAGTTACTTCCTAAAGGCACTTCGGCCTCAGCCTCTCCCCTCAGGGTCTTAATAGCACATTAATAATTCACTGGCACCGCAGTCTCTCAATATCACCTTCCTATTGTCATACACCTTAGCATTCCACTAGCACCTCAGCAGGGCAATAGCACATTATCATTTCAATAGCCCATCAACATGGCAATAGCACATTATCATTTCAATAGCCCATCAACATGGCAATAGCACATTATCATTTCAATAGCCCATCAACATGGCAATAGTACATTATCACATTCACGCTCATATCTACGTCCCTGTCCGTGGCCTGACTGCCACGACTTTATGTGCCTCTACTGTCCTGCACCGACAGCCTCACTTCTGGCCTATGTGTGGCCTCCGGCCCTATGCTGGCCTATCCCCTGTGCTCAGCGAGGCGGCTCTTTAGCCCGTCCCCGACACCAGTCATCACTGGAAAAACACTCTCATCCGTCTTCCGACTGCTCCCCTTATGTTCGCCCGCTGGGCTCTTACTAGCGTCCGTTCAGTAGGACCTTCTAACTTGCAGTGATAGTAATACAGCGCTTTCGCCTCATTCAGACCCCCCCACAACTCACAACATGCACGCTTTAACTTACTTGTCTACGTGCGTTAATTTTACTCTCCTCCTTTCCCCCCGTAATTATTAACTATCGCTCACTCCACTCGTGACATCATCCCCCACCCCAAAAAAATTAATGCAATTAATTTCAAATCGCATCAAGATGACTGTCAACGAGTGAGCGTGAGCAATACCTACATAAAAATGACCTACCAATGCCCCTAGCACATAAAATACCGGAATCAGGGGGAAATATGGGGATCAATATGCCCTGCACTATGCATATATGTATCACATCATCAATAGCTAACTAAACACACTACCTAATACAGAATCAAAAACCAATCAACCTATCAACCATTCTTCCTATCATATTTATAATGTCAATATTTTAAAGTCGACTCATTCACACAGATCCTGTCAATGATCCTGTCCTCCGATGTATAAGCTCCTGAACTCTTCCCCTAGGCTCGACTAAGGTAGTCGGCGATATGATTGCTAGTTCCTGGAATTGGTTGAATAACGAAGGTATACGGCTGCAAAGCCAATGCCCATCTAGACAAGCGTGGGCTGGACGAACGATTCCTTGACAAAAACGTTAGTGGCTTGTGGTCTGTCTGGATACAGAATTCTCGTCCCATGAGATAACGTCCTAATTTCTGGACGGACCACACAATCACAGAATATTTTCTTTCTCTCTGCAATAACTTCCTACTGACATAACATACAGGATGGAGACATTCGTTCTTCTCCTGTAGAAGACAAGCGCCGACACCACAGTCCGACGCATCCGTTCTGAGGATAAAATTAGATCGGAAATCGGGTAATATCAGAATGGGTGACGATGATAATGCTGTCACCAAATTATCAAATGCTGTCTGACATTCACACGTCCACTGGACCTTATCGGGTTGTCCCTTCTTAGTAAGGTCAGTAAGAGAAGATGACAAGGAGGAAAAATTTGGAATGAACTTTCTGTAATAATTTAAAATTCCCACTAAGCTTCTGACTTGTTTCTTTGTTTTAGGGATTTGCAACCCTACTAATTTGTCAATTTTTGTTACTTCAGGTCTCTGAACACCTCTACCCACGATATGTCCTAAGAATACTATCTCTGGACATGCCAAATCCATCTTTGCGGGTTTAGCAGTTAACCAAAAATGACGTAATCGTTCAAAAATTACTGTTAGTGTCTGAATATGATCAGACCATGTCGACGTATGACATGCTATATCGTCAAAGAATGACACGACATTAGGTGTCCTTTAATACCAGTATGAGAATACAGATACTCTGGTCTCTCATGAAACCTCTGCAGCATATCAACATGGAAAACCTTTACTGATCCATCAATGTGGATAGCGTAATCTACCTTCGAAACAATTCGCTCAATAACATAAGGACCTTTCCATGTCATCAATAACTTATTATGGTCCGTAGGTAACAACAATAGGACCTTGTCTCCTGGCTTAAAAATTCTCAGTTTGGAACCTCTATCTTTATAGTCTTTTGCTCTTTTCGAAGCGATACTAGAAGCTTCTTCTGCTTTAGTGCGCGCTGAAGATACTCTCTGTCCCATCGACTTTTGGCACGCACTGCACGTCTTACAATACAGCCGTACATCTCTATGTATCGATGGCCAATAAAAATCTTTCAGAACTCTCTCCTTGGTTCTAGCACTTCCCATATGACCCGCTAATGGAACATCATGGGCCAGACGCAATACTGTAGCAATTAACGACCGTGGCACGACGACCTGCTTTTGAACGGGAGCCACTGTGACGTACATACGGAACAGAATGCCCCCCTGGACAAAAAAGGAAGATGACCCGTTTTTATATTTCCTCGTTTTCTCCGTTCGCGCCTCCTCAAAACATGGCCTCAATGATGGGTCCTCATTTTGCAATGTCGCCAAGCGCCCTGGTGTGATATCCAGGTTGACCGCTGGCGTTGCCAAAGGTCTAATTTTACCCTTATCACCTACCTGTCGACGTGTCTCGACTGCGGCACAAAAGTCAATACCTTTTGACTGCGACCATGCCTGCACATTCTCCTCGGAAGGGGAAACTACCCGTGATACATTCCCAATGATGAGCTGGGCGCCTGGAAAACAACCAACGACTGCTTCGACTTCCCCGCTAAGGAAAGGTGTATCTATCACTATTCTTGCCATGGGTAATTTCTCAATGGCCCCCGAAAATTGGATGCACGGGACAGTCTCACCTGTAAGCTGTGAATCCCGAATGCAGTCCCTATGCACTCCCACAACGGTAGATCCTGTATCTCGTAAAACTGAGACCGGTTCGTCCCCAACAAACCCCGGATAAACCCTAAGACCACCTCCTGTATGACATGAATTTATAACGGGGATCTTTCTCCCACAAGGTAAAACACCGGAAGATAATAACTTCTCACAACTGGGACACTTAGAATACTGTCCGCCTCCGTTGTCCGATGTAACACACGCAGCCGCATGATGAAATTTATTAGGGGAACATGGACTGGAGCTACTGTCCACGTTCGCCGCTATCCTACCTGCAGGGCAATTCACGCTGATGTGATCTGCTCTACCGCAGTTCCAACACTTCGCGGCCCTACACTCGCGTGAAAAGTGACCCACGCGTCCGCAAGTCCAACACTCCGCTCCCTGTGCTGCACTAGGCCTGGGTCCCCGTGACCCATAGCGACCGGAACTAAAGTCCCTATGCCGTCGGTCATCGGCAAAGGTCACAAATCGCCCCCGGCCATTACCGCGACCTAGCCCTCCTGCTCGGTCAAACTTACCGGATCCATATGCAGGTGATTGGTGATAGCCCCTACGCTGCCCCTGGGCTTGCCCACTATAGGCACCACGCTGACGCGACCTGTCTTTAGGTCCTGTCGGCGACCCTTCGACAACGGCGACGTACCCAGCATCTTGGACGTACGCCCTCGCCACTGGTTTGGACGGATGTGCCGTACGGTATGCTTCCGCCAACTTAGACGCCTCCTGCACCGTCGCGGGTTCGTTTTCTTTCAGGAAAGCCACCAGATCTTTATGGCACGACGCGTACAGCTGGTCACGGATCATTAGGTCTTTTAATTTAGTAAAATCCGCGCCAACATGCGCCAAGTCTACCCAGTTCGCGAAATATTCCGTCAATCTCGCGACGAAGGCAGCAAAGTCCTCCCTGGTATCCGCACGTGCTCGCCTAAACTGCTCCCGGAAATATTCCTCGGTACGCGCAAATCGGCGGAGCAGCAAAGCCTTCAGCTTATCGTAATCTTGCACGTCTTCGCGCTGTAGCTCTTTAAAGTAGGTTAACGCTCGCCCCTGCAATAGAGACGCCAGGTACATGGACCATAATTCCTTATTTTCCCCCCATTGCAATTGTGCGTTCAGTTCGAACCTGTAAAGGAAGGCGTCTATGTCGTCCTTCCGGTCGTCGAACGTAGGGAGCTTAATCCTAACGCCACCTTTATTGTGTACCTGCCGCTCAACTGTTTCCGTTGGCGTATTCTTCTTGAGTTCTAATTCCGCGATTCTTACTCGCGCGTCTATCTCCCGCTCTTGAGCTTCTATCTCCTTTAACTTTAACTCCCTCTCCTGCTGCTGAGCCTCTAACTCCTTTAACTTAAACTCCCTTTCCTGTTCCTTATCCTTAGCCTCTCTTTCCTGTTGCTTAAACTCCCTCTCCTGCTCCTGAGCCTTAGCCTCTCTTTCCTCTTCTCTCTGTCGCTCTTGAGCCTCTTTTTCTCGCTCTCTATCCTTAGCACGCTCATCGCGCAAATCCGCCTGCCGTTCTTTAATCCAGCCGCGTAGCTCCTCTCCCTCCAGGCCAAATTCCTTACCCAACTTCATTAGTTGTTGGAGTTCCGCCATTTCACAGATTTATGGTTACGGTGTATATTATGAAAACGGCTAACCTGTCGGTATGATCACTAACGACACGACCAGAGACCTGAGATCACACCAGATATAACAATACCCAATTGTCTCAAATACAATTCAGAAATTTACCTACTTCCTAACTAATTCTATATTCATTAAATGTATAGCACTATTAATAATAAAAAAGAGTAGAAAAGACAAGAATAAGGAAATTCGGTAGAAGGACCACAAGGACGTCAAGGACAACGAACCAGACTAGGACAAAGACCTAAAAAAGAAAATATAATGGAAAAAAAAATGCAACCTACTACGCCGATTACACTACAAGGTACGAACAAGAACAGAGTCTGAAAGAAAAGAACGTATCTACAGATAGGTAGAAAGAGGGACAAGAGAATACGTCTTCCTGCAGAACAGAGAAGATATCGACGCTACAACTAAACACTAACAAAGCCCTACAGAATGTTCACCGTGATGAACGAAGTTCCAAATTTATCACACCTTTTCTTTTTTAAAGGATAAACTAGGTTCAACAGAGCAAACGAAAACAGCAAAAACAGAGAAAAAGACAGATTAAAGGAACAGCCCACAATCCAGGGCACAAAAATTTTGACTTTTACTTAACTTTCAATCAGCGTTTTATTTAACTTGACGTATGCCGGAGCTCTGGCTGCTTGTCTCCTCAGGCTGGCACACACACTCTCTGCAGAAATTTAAGTACACATTAATACATATTCATCAAAATACATGCATCAATACATATTCATAAATATACATAAATTATACCATCATGAAATTTCCATTCATCCCACGAACAAAGACAACACAAATTCCTACCACAAGATAAGTATTACGTGGACAAAACTAAAGTAACAAATGCCCACTGAAAAATACCTACTAACTAACTACAACTAAATATTACGAAAATGGACGAGTCACAACGGACGAGCCCCCAATGTCACAAATCCCAGACTGGGAGATGTAATAATTTATGACAGGACAACAATCACGAACAAACAAGTTTAACACTTAACAGAACAACCCATCAGACTCACACATTTATTTAAACATAATCATACAGATAATAGCGCAATTACATACATTATATTATTGAAATTAACTGCCGTACAACGGCCTTATTCTCACATGCACTCTTCCTCGGATCCACAACCCGGTAGTTACTTCCTAAAGGCACTTCGGCCTCAGCCTCTCCCCTCAGGGTCTTAATAGCACATTAATAATTCACTGGCACCGCAGTCTCTCAATATCACCTTCCTATTGTCATACACCTTAGCATTCCACTAGCACCTCAGCAGGGCAATAGCACATTATCATTTCAATAGCCCATCAACATGGCAATAGCACATTATCATTTCAATAGCCCATCAACATGGCAATAGCACATTATCATTTCAATAGCCCATCAACATGGCAATAGTACATTATCACATTCACGCTCATATCTACGTCCCTGTCCGTGGCCTGACTGCCACGACTTTATGTGCCTCTACTGTCCTGCACCGACAGCCTCACTTCTGGCCTATGTGTGGCCTCCGGCCCTATGCTGGCCTATCCCCTGTGCTCAGCGAGGCGGCTCTTTAGCCCGTCCCCGACACCAGTCATCACTGGAAAAACACTCTCATCCGTCTTCCGACTGCTCCCCTTATGTTCGCCCGCTGGGCTCTTACTAGCGTCCGTTCAGTAGGACCTTCTAACTTGCAGTGATAGTAATACAGCGCTTTCGCCTCATTCAGACCCCCCCACAACTCACAACATGCACGCTTTAACTTACTTGTCTACGTGCGTTAATTTTACTCTCCTCCTTTCCCCCCGTAATTATTAACTATCGTTCACTCCACTCGTGACACCATTGCTGAACAGTGGACACAACTCAGTATTTTCTTTATTAGCTTTGTCATTAACACTACTCGCCCCTGACAACATTCAATCTGGAAACACTGCTGTGTCATCAAACAAAATACCGATGATTATGGAAGGGACTTGAGTTCACATATCAGAAGATCGAGAACTTTGAAAGTTATAAGGACAAGGAAGAAGAGAAAGAAGTAACCGGGAAATTTCTCCAGAGAGACAAACACTGCCTGGATTGGTGGCTTTTTCACTTCAAACAATGGCTGCTGGTGTCAGGGGGACATAGTGATAGTGTTTTACATACAAAGCTGTAGCTGAACAGTGAACACAGCTAGTTTGTTTTTTTCTCTCTATTCAGCTTTGTAATAAGACTACGCCCTCTTAACAACATTGGTGAACAATATAATTATGAGATAAAGGAATGGAGAGAGACGGAGGCTGAGGACAAGAATCCACCTGCCCTCAGACAAGCTGCCTTGACCCGCTCCAGCTCTTCTCGTCTGCGCGCCGAAAGCACCAAACGACACCCGGCCTTGGCCAGACGATAGGCAGTGAATTCACCAATGCCACTGGATGCTCCCGTGATCCATACCACTTGTCCCGCCAAGGTCTCTGTTGGGAAAAGACACTGGCTTACATGAAACTGAATGTACAAATACGTGTACTACACATTTACACTAATAAAGTTCACACATGGTGTAAACTGATTCACGGATGTTATGTTTTGGCAAATGGAACGTGTTCATGACCGGTAAAGGGCAATGAACAGTATCAATGGAGACTGTATTGACCACTTAAGGTTACAGTTAGGGGGAATTTTCTATTCAGATAATATATACATTTCCTTCCTATTTTTCACCTGGCTGCGCGTCTACACTCAAGTGCAGAGCAAAATTCATAATTCTGTTCCGTGTTTGCTGCATAGAAAATAATATTCAGACAAATGCCACAGGCGTCCACATACTGTACCTAGGTTTAGACATGGGCAAGTTCACTAGGCCGTGACAGTCGGCAATGTATGTCCGGGGGAGTGGGGGCGGAGGACACAGCTTTTCTACTCTGAAATCCCCAGGGAGGGTCACATGATCATAGCAAAGGACGAAATACCGGGGGGGGGGGGGGGTCGGTGGTGATTCCTGTTTAATGAATGCAGGGGCCAAGAGGCATCACATTGCAAGATACGTGTATATATTTTTTTAAAACCGGTAAACTTAAAACCCCGCATCTTCTTGTTTCATTCATCCCATATTATAATTAGTCTATATATTCTCAATCTAGGCCAATGTAGGTGTAGCACACTAACAGACACAGGTTACCTGTCACACCAGACACAGCCACTGGTAAAGTACGGTAGACCATGTGTGATATTTTATTACCCTAGAGACATAACAACGGCGGTAGTTACTTGGCCATGCCGTATCCCAAATCCTTATCCCAAAGCTGAGTTTTCGACCCTCAGTGCAGATTGGATGTTTCAGGTTCTGTGCACATGTGAGACTAGACTGGGTCAAGGGAGAGGGGAACCAGGCCATGCTAATGGAATTTTCGGGATATTTTGGAGGAAAAGGACTGGTGACTCTTTCACTGTCGCTTTCTTGGACACAGTGGCATTTCAACCATTTAAATTGAGGAGTTTGAATTACAAGGAGTCTATGTGGCTATTGCACGTGTTCTGTTGATGGTGTGTTTGTGTGTGTGTGTGTGTGGCGGGGGGGGGAGGAGGGGGAGGTCTACCACTAAGGTGCAATGTTTTCTCAGCAAATCTACATGTTGCCCATTGCACTTGATGAATAGTTAGCTAATTTATCGCGGTTCATGATCGAAGTAATAAAAACAAAAAAATGACTACCTTCAAATTGAAAGCGTGATGACTTGATGACAATCAGCTCGACGATTTAATGATAATCTAAACCTCCTGGAAACTAAATGTCAAACAACAATAAATATTAACCTCTACAGTGCAAGGCTAACCATATTAGGTTTACACCGCGGTTTGAGTCTTCTCGCTTTGTTACCAGTACTACACCCTTTACAGTGCAGGTTGGCTAAGCCAGAGTTATCTTACACTACTGTAAGATATCTCTGGGCTAAGCTTTCTAAAAGTGTGAAACAATTTCAAGCGTTGTGATTACATCATTGTATGAGCTGACAAGAACTTGATGAAGCTGTGGTTTTGGTTGATTTGAGTCGGGTTGACATTCTCGAGCGGCTGGGCGATAACCAACGATCCTTTTTCGATCCCGTCAATATTTCGATCTCTTGTTATCTTGGCTTTCTTTCGCTCTAGTTTTACCACATAGGGGCCTATCCCAGTTTTTCGGAAATTGCACATACATGTAGGTCCCTAGTAATCATCGAATTATGGGCCACTACTTCATGGTGAAGCCTGCTTGTGATAACGCTATACATACAGGTACGCTTTTTCCGTGAGGAATGGGCGTCAAGTGTCAAATAAAGAAGCGCGTGAGCCTGCATAAACGTTCTTCATTGTTTCAAACTAAAGGCACAGCGGTCTAGCATAATGTGTCTCTAATTTCTGGATTTGCCGGCAGATGCAAGTACATTTTAATTTATGAAAAGGGGGCAGGTGGCTGATAACAGTTGGAGAATGGGGAGTGAGAACTTGCGACAAAAAGAAGAGAACAATAATTAGGCAATTTACCTGGCGAGTTCCCCCATTTTTCCATCAACATAAGAGTTAGATCCACATCTCCGCGAGCCAACAGGATTAAGATACCAATGACACACAAACTCGCCAGAACTACCAACAGTTCCACGTAAGAAAACAACATAGTGATCATTTTGCCAGACCTCGCTCCTGGCGGGATTGCCCTGTAGATTATACCATTTCGTTTGTCAGTGGCACTCACCAACACAACACTTCAGTCACACCAACAACAATCAATTGATATAGTATACGGATAAGATAAGTTCGGGATGGTCATATCCACACAAAAAAATCGCCAGAGCGTTTGGTGATAAGTTTAACATTCCATCTACTTATAGTTATAGGTGATCTATGAAAAGTAAGGCATATTATCAAACACACCTTTATTACCAAATACCGTGCAGATGTTCCACCTCTTCCTGAAGTTTAGAAACTGTGATGTTGTAGGGGTGTCAATGTCTGACTGTTACAGTTGAGCTCTTGATCCATCGTCATTATTGTATAAACAGCAACTTTCTACGGGCGGGCGACAGCAACCCTTTAACCTGCTGAGAGCCACTTCTGATGGAAGTACACAGCTGTTGCTGTTATCCGAGCAATGTGTCCGGGGAACAGCCCAGAGTTGGCCATACACTGTAAATAGGAAAGTCCGATAATGCTAACCTTACTTACTATAGATGTAGGGCTTAGGACTTGATCAGCATCAACGTACATATACAGTACGCTTTGCCCTGAGTGGGGAGTTGTACAATGTGAAAATGGTTCACGCACCGTTTCCCTGATGTTGGCGTAGTTTGTATTTATCACGTAAAAATCTTTCTCATTACTCTGACAGGACAAAAAAATGTCTTAATTTTACCTTTGCTCTGTTCTTCTGTCCGACATTGCCGCGTCCTTGAGGCCAGGTAAATCTACATTTCATAATGCCTGCACTGCAGGTAACCCCGAGACAGTGCAACGTTGAAACATCAGTTTACGTGATCGGAAGAAATTGTGACCTGAGAAATCCCATCTAATTTTGGATTGCGTGTACATGATGACCAAAACAGGTCAAGACTATCAGACTTTAATACTGCTACCGGCCCGCGTGATTTTTTTTTTTCCTACCGTACTCACTTTACCAAATTCAGGAGCGTGGCAGCAACAACTCCAACATATTATAGGGATTTTCGGTGACGTTCAGAGTCATTTTAAGGTTAGGGTGCACAGTCCAGAGATTGCAGCACCTGTGGCAGTAGCCGATGGTCCGTGTTTGGGGGCGTGTTGCTGCCCCGCTCCTGAATTTGGTAAAGTGAGTATGAAAAAAAAAAAAATCACGCTACCCGCCCCTCTCATGCCAACTCAGACTCATTTACTGTTTGACAAAACATGAATCGCGTGAGGGATGAAGGGAACGAAAGATCCTCTGTCTTGTCATTAAAGTATCCCTGAAACATTTCCTGCCCGCAGTTCAGCCAGTAGACCTACACACGCAAACTAACTCTGAAAATGCAACTGTCGTTTGGAGCTTGCGCAAAAGTGCTGGATTTTTGGAAATTGGTTAAAAAATGGTGAAGTCGGTCGGTATTGATTTCTTTGACTCTGCTAGCCTCGGTCAGAACAGGCCGTTTCGGAAGCGGCTGACACCAGCTAGCAGGCCTGTAAAAAACAGTAAACGATGTGATTTACGATGTTGTTAAATGTTGTGAAATGATTCAGTTCGTAAGAAAACCCCCTTATGTAATGTATGTTTGGTGGAACATTAGAGTGGGAAGGCATTCTTTTCTATATTTTCCGACCACGCATGGGTATGTACACAGATCTATGGCCTACATCAGGCAATAGGTGGTTTCATACCTGAATGTACATAAAATTTGAAGAACGGGACTGACTGAGATGGGTCAGTTTAACTGTTACAGACAACGATTACTTATAATTTGACATCGTGATTGAAACGAAATAATAATGATTTTAATAAACAAATAGCCCTTTATAAAATTTAATTACACTTTCACCAGACATCAGGTAAAAGAAATTCACAATTAATTTGATCTAGATATCTTGACCTTACCTTTGTTTTCGTATGCATGAATCATAGAGTGGTGAAATTCGAACGGTTGGCGCGATTTTTCTAAACTTAATTTTTTGACCGACATTTTTTTTTTTTTTTGTTACACCAAACTGTCCGTTCACTTCTACTTCTCAGCAAAAAAAACAAAAAAACAGCTAGTCTAGATCTAGTCAGATCTGTTGCTATGAAACTTGAGACATTTCCATCTACACGTATTTCCGATTTTATATAAAGTACTAGAAGATCTGTATTGACCATAGGGCATATATATAAAGTTTTAAAATGAGTAGATCGACCATCACGGTAAAATTACCTTGCAATACTGAAACATGGTTAAAACTGCAGGAACTGCGGTGCCGGCTTACACTTTGCCAAAAGTGTGGTGAAGGATAAAGTCCCAGTTGATCTATGGTGGTAGGCCCCCAACCAGCTACTCTAGATCTCTAGATCCAAGGCACGACATGCCATTCAGGCCTAAGATCTAGATCTAGATCTAGACCAAGATCTAGTGTTGCCTCTGAATAAAGGGGGGGAATTTACTCCCCATTAAATCTTTAAACTGTCAGTTTCATGCTGTTTGTATGACCGCTATTATGTCATTTTTAATTTTCGTATAAATTACAAGCATTCCTGTTGTCAAGCTTAGGCCTACAGGTTGTTGTGCATTTTTAATTTAACCCTGCCCTGAGCTACAGGGGAAAGGCGGTTGTCCTGACTGCCGGTGTTCAGACTTATTTTACCCCCCCTTTTTTTTTCTTTTTGCATCTGTTTCTTGATCGCTGACGCTGTCTGCACTGTGCTAGGAAAAGTCCTGTTATTTGAGAAGAATGATAGATATGATTGCTAACACCACAATTAATGACAGGAAAAAAAAATACAGAGAATTCTCATTTAAAAGATTTAAAACATTTAAATTCATTTAAAAAATAGGGACACTGCGGTCTAGAGGTAAGGTCCTCACCTGTCATGCCGAAGGAACTGGGTTCAAATCTCGGTCGGTACAGGCATGTTGGAATTTTGGAATTTTTCTCATATTTTCCTGTTCCTGGCCCTATGGGAGGTTGGATCGAGCACCTAGTCTTCTCGGATAAGAACGAAAAACTCGGAGAGCCCGTGTGCACATTAAGTATACCTTGGCAGTTGGAAATTGAAAAGTGATAAAATTCATCATAAAGAAGTATAAAAAATATAACAAAAAATCAATTTTGTACATTGGCGGTTGCCTTTTTTAAACAACAACAAAAGAGAAAAAAATTATAGAACGTCTGACAGATGCGGGTACTTTGCATCTGTGAGTTCCAAACTTGGATTCTCTTTGATATTCGATCCTGTTACATTATGTTTTTTTCTCCTGAAGAAGTTTAGTATCCCGA
Source organism: Onchidella celtica (assembly GCA_963931925.1). Lineage (NCBI taxonomy): Eukaryota > Metazoa > Mollusca > Gastropoda > Systellommatophora > Onchidiidae > Onchidella > Onchidella celtica. The sequence continues at coordinate 75,832,001 of OZ007569.1, forward strand.
AAGCTTGAGTTCTCTTCCCATTTCCTTCGCGTTCTGTAGTATCCTTTCTGTATTATTCCTTAAGCGAGGTTTTGCTACATACAACTTTTTCTGTTTGCCACATTTTGACTTGAGCTTAACGGTAACTCTACACTAAATTATATTGTTTCCAGACAACTGTATTTGGAAAGTTCCGTCCATGGTAGAATTGTCCCTAAGGGGTCAGATGGCCATAATCCGGTTCTTTACGCATCCTCACCACTAAAGAAAGGAAAAAAATAAATTTTCCTACTCTACCATTATGCAGCAGGCATGTCAAACTGAAAAGTGCTTGTGGGGTGTTCCTTGTACCTTACTCAGCAATTTTGCGCCCACACCATTACGTTTGCCAGCCATGCTGGCATCACCATCAGTGGCTAAACAGACAGGCGTATCCCATAGTATACTACTGAACGGCTTATCCAGTTTGAAATCAAATTCTGTCTTTACTTGGGGTATTATCCAGTTTGAAATCATATTCTTTCAGAACTTGTACTTCTGAAGAGAAGTTTATATTTGGCCACATGCGGCCCGTGGGCCACACTTTTGACGTGCCTGCTCTACAGGATGAAAGAATATTACGAAAGAATCAAATCATTCAATAAACCTGGATACAGTTTGCAATTTACGCATTTGTAAAACTGCTTGACAAATCAATAGTTTTTTTACTTGGAGATGATTGAATGACCTGTCACACTGTAAAACGAGCCTCCTTGTTTGTTGCTCTCCTATCTCCTTCTTCCAATTACCATTCTCCATGGAGTTAATTTCCCAATAAATTAGTGTTGCGCATATCGAAAGGGGACAAAAAGTGTAGAGGTTAAAAAAACAATATTGTGCCGTTTGTCGATCTACTTAAAAATTTACACCACAATCTATTGTAGACGACTCAAATATAATTTTATGTGTATTTCACATCCATAACAATCTGACGTAATTTGTGTGTGTGTGAAGTTGGGGGGGGGGGGATTGCAACTATATTTTGGTCACCCCTTTCTTACAAAAAGTTTACTTAGGGTATTATCTGTGGTGACAAAGGCACTATTAGATCTGCTCACCCTCAAGGTAGCCTAAAGTTGATGTTTTCGTGACCGTCAGTTTCGTCACATTTTAGCACACTTTACGATACATATGAATTCTGATTCGGTGGAATAGTCGGCTCATCCACCGCGGCTTTCACAATTATTGTTTTTTTCGTTGTTGTTGTTGTTGTTTCAAGGCAAAACAAAAAGTGGTAGCGGGGCTGTGCCCTCGACAAACAATGTTTACATTTACATGGCCTACGTGTTTGTTCATAGGGGACACACTATGATAGTTGTGTGTGCATGTATGTATGTGTGTGCGTTTTTTCTTTCTCTCTCTCACATTCCATGGTATTCGTGTACACAAGGTTGCGCACATTGTAGCTAATTGTAGTTAATAAACGGTGTCACCTTTTCACATTTATCAAAGCTGCGATTACTGGCCATCATTTGGAGTTGCTCGTCTCTCGGGAAATGACACCTTGAAAGTGGCCCAGCAACCCTTTCCTGTCTGTGGTGGGCAATTTGTTACCTCAGTCATAAAATTCGGTACCGCACAGAAGTGTAGACTGTTGACTCCGTGATACGTAAAGAATAATTCATTGTCTGGTTTTCTTTGTGAGTTGTTGATTATGCACGGCGGTACCCCAGCCCACCCCCCCCCCTTCTTTTCAGTTTGAATGAATTGATTGGTATGGGACACTGTGAATGAGTGTGATGATGGTTTGTGAAATGAGTCTGAGTTTGAAATTAATTTGATTATAATATTCATATTTCATTTGTTTTCTAACAGAATAGTGTTTCAAATTGAAGTCCTATCATTATTTCATATGAAATTCATCTGAAAATTAACAAAAAATTATTTTTAAAAAACAACAACAACAGAAAGTCTGTCGGGTCGCATCTAGGCCTGAAGCAAGGTCAAAATATGGCTGAACTGAATATGATCTTCCATTGATCCTTCATCCAACACAATTTCAAAATCTCAATAAACACAACATGCATGATTTAAATACAGCAACAGAAAAAACACCCATTTTTTTTTTTTTTTATTGATATATCTTTATTTCTTGTCCCTTGATTAGGAATCCAGTGCTTTAACAACAGAGTGGTATTTGATTTAATATCACAACAGTTTATCAACTGACGTGTGATATCTTTTCAGTCATAACTACGACTACAAATCTTGAGATCTATTACTATCTTATGTGCTTAAAAAGATTTAAAAGACCCAAGCTACACTACCATTATTCATCACTTTGTTTCCACCATTCAGCAGCAGCATTCAGGCAGAATCTTAGCAGAGATCAGCAGAAATACCACTAAGACAAATTAATATCCAATCTATCCATCTCAAACTGTAATTTACCAAATCAGCAAAGGAGGTTTTAGTTGTTTCTAGCCTCCTCTCATGTTGGTCAGTTGTTCAGCGCCAACTGTGAGGAAAAGCCTACGAGAAAGAGTAAAATCAACAGGGTGAGTGAGGGATGAAAATCAGGAACTCCTTACAAATGAAGAAAAACCAAACCGAAGCAAAACATACATGATGTTAGGTGCCATGACGTCACAGCCCGGAGGCAATCCTCGCCCCAAATGTTCTCGAAAATGCAACACTTCAAATATCTAATATTAATAATATTGTTTAAAATGACGCACGGCTGTAGTAATGTGCTGTCTGTCTATATATACGCTAAATAGTGTCTCTCAAAAATGCAAATGGGGTGGTAGAAATATTCATTTACGATATGTTTACACTGTATATTACAAATCATCAGCTGATTCCTCCACAGATCTTCGCCAACTTATTCACGTGCCACAGAAATAAAAAGGCAACAGCCAAAGTGAAAACTTACCATTTTCCAGCGTCTGGGAAATACTGACAAAAGTATATCAGGATGAGCCATGGACATTGAGTAATCCAGACTTCATACAGTTTGTTAGCCATTGCCACAGTTATTGCGCTAGCACATCGATCATATGTGACTCTGTTCCCTGAGTGACTGACTAGCTGCTTTACAAGCTATGACGGACAGATAAAAACAAAAAAAAACGTTTCAAGTAAATACTTGTAAAAGGCTTACAGTATGACTCATTTCATGCTGTTAATATGAAAGAGGGGTGTCCAAAAACTAAAGTACAAACGTTTACTAATGCAATGTTTATTGCGATATAAATTATGCATAGGTTACCAGCACTAGTCTGTTTCTTTTCCACATACGTGTAGTCACCAGCGTGGTTGACGCGCTTGTTCCATTGGTACACGAGCGCATAAATTTATACCTTCCTTGAAGAATACGCCGTCAGTCGACTGTAGCCATCCTTGCACATCTGCAACAACAGTCTCATCATCTTGGCAACTTTTGGAACGGTGAAGGGGAGATATTGTGGACTTTCTGGGGCACATTTTTGTACGATAACGGGTGATGAGACCTGGGTGTGCCACGCTATTCCGAAAACAAACGTGGACTCCATGACCTGGAAGCCTCCATCGTCACCCCCACCACCACTACCAAATAAAAAAAATCAGCAGATAGCGAAGAAAGTTTTGGTTAGCATTATCTTCCTTGCATGATCATGTGACCTGGCCACCATCTTGGAAAAGAGCACATGTCTACAACTTCCCACCAGTTACCAAGATTATGTCCCATCAGTTACTCAGACTAACTGTCCCAGTGTGCTTAAAAGTAAAACTTGATTATTTATGCTTTTTCTGTATGCATATTTTTGAATGTAGAAAACATTGTTCACTAATCCTATTGGTTTGGTTTCACAAATTTTACACTTTGATTTTGCTATGTAAAAAAACGTGGTATTTTTTTTTCTGTCCCATCGGTTACCAATTAAAGCGAAGGCAATTGAATGGACTCATCTTAATTTTTGTTAGTTAAAACACATTTGTATCATTTCTATACTATTATTTTTTTTCTGGAGGATTGATCAATCCATTTTGAAATAATTGGTTGGTTATTTATTTCGTTGCTTTTTCTTCTTAAAAAGTATTGTCTGAACGTCCCGTCAGTTACCGTGGAATGTCCCTGAAGTCATTTCCTAGGATTCTAAACCAGGGAACAAAGCAAACATCATATATGCACTGTAGGACCTGCGGCTCTGCTGATCTGCTTTATACGACAACAAACTAATTAGTGAATTGATGGGGCCTACATAAAACTGTCACAATATATTTGTTGCTTGGCTTACTGTTGCTACTATATAATAATATATACATGTATTACAAATATATGAATTATACAATGAACAGATGGTCAGAAGAACACATTTGATTGTTGCAGATTGTGGGCTTTCAGAACACGCACCTTTCTTTAACCCAAAGCAGCAAGGGACGACCACGTGAGCAACATAATCGTTGATGTAAATTTTTATTGTATTAAACCAAAACTTAACAGTTTACCTGCCCCTGATTTGTTGTGGTACCGTGGACAAACATGTAGGGACCAGGGCAGATCAAGCTGACATCAATGTTATATTCCTCCACCTCCGCCCTCAGACACTCAAAGACACCCTGTCAACAAACACGCCATCGTATACAGTAACACAGAATAACAGAATATTTTCTTCTTGAGATCATCCTCGTCCAAACTGCTGAAAATTTCAAAAGTTTACCAAGTTCTAAAGTTCTATAGATCATTTGGACAAAAATCTTTCACCTGTCGGACGCCAACAATTTGGAACTCGCTAAGCTTACCATTACATCATTCTCCGTGAGTGTGAGTCATAATATGAACCACTAAAGAGATATCTCAAAACTTACCTGTTCACCCTGTGTAAGGGTTCTAGTTCTAGCTTTTACTGATGGCAATAGTTCCACAAAACTGACCAGTGTTTGTATTTTTCAATGTATTTGTGGTTTGTGTGTGATGTAAAAGTTGGCGGTGATAGGACGCTATAGAAATAACATTTATTATTATTACTTTTTTTTTTACTTATTATTATTATTATTATTGTTATTATTATTAGTAGTAGTAGTAGTGGTAGCAGCAGCAGCAGCAGCAGCAGTAGTAGTAGTAGTAGTAGTGAGATGAAGATAGTTCACCACTTGACATGCCCTGACATTCCTTGTCCACTTCCCATTTCAAACTCAGTTTAGCAGAACACAAGAAATAACTGATGAAAGAAGTGAGGCTGTGACGATCTGGATGCGCACAGGTATGGGAACAAGAACTCTTGAATCCTGCATAAAGCTTCTTACTTCCTTCTTAAATTTCCGGTTTGTTTACTGTCACGATCACGTGCGTGAAGATGGTCACGACCACGTGTGTGATGAGTACCTAACTTATTTACCTTTCAAACCCAGCTAACAAGCCAAGCAAGCAGACCAGCGATCAACGGACACATGGTGTGAGATTTAAATTAAACGATATTTAATTATAAATGCATGACAAAACTTATGTCAAAACATTCAACTCATGATAATCACATACATAATCACAAAAACAGAGATACTTCAAATTTACTCTTGGGGATCATGGCTATTATCTATTCCCCGTTTCACATCTAGATCTAATCCCTCTGTCTATAAACTTAACTACGTATACTTAATAGTCTCTGTCAACAGCTGCCCTCCTCGTTGATGCAGTTTTACTTCTCCAGAGTTCACACAATCCTTTCTAGATCTTTAATTTCGACGATAAAAGGGGAAACAGACGCCCCTGGCTTCACACAAATAAGAACACACAGTTCACACCCGCCATCGTAGATTACTTGTTCCTTGAGGGGTTCTCGACATCCCGTCCTCAAGACTCTTCAACTTGCAAACACACTGCACACCGACGGTTCACACCCGCCATCGTAGATTCACGAGCTTCTGATGGGTTCCCATCCTATCATCAGAACTCAACTTCTGGTCCCCATGGCACGACCTTCCACTTGTCGCCCGGACCGATAAATTCTTCTTATTGGGAAATAAATGTGAACATCATGGATCCCTCACACACCTAACACTTCTGGTCCCCACTGGCACGACCTTCCACTTGTCGCCCGGACCGATAAATTCTGCGTCTTCCTTTAGGAATGAATAACTTGGGAACCTCATAGATTCCTCACATACATAACACCCCTGGTCCCCATGGCACGACCTTCCACCTGTCGCCCGGACCACTTCTCGCTGCGTCTTCCTTTAGGAACGAATAATTTGGGAACCTCGTGTGTCGAGCTTCTCCTCTACTTATACTCCCGAGGTTTTTGCACACGCGACTAGTTTAAAGCGAGTCGTGTGTATCTATCCACGCTCGTCAACAATGTTAAAAACCGTGTTTTCCCCTGCTAAGCTCACCCCCCTAGACTCGTGGCGCACAAGGCCACCGACCTTCCTCGTGATAGTAATCTTTCATGCTAGTCAACAACTTAAAAAAACTCCCCTTCTCCCCTACCAAGTTTACCCCCTCTATACTCGTGGCGTACAAGGTCATCAACCTTAATCGTGACATTACTCAAGGTTCACGGCATTATTATGTGACAATCTTCCTGTCCACTGTTCAGCATAGTGCATTACTACGGTATTGTCACAATCTGTCACGCTCTAGTTGAAATTGGAAGTCCTTGTAGTGTGTTCAGCACACTATTACTAATGGTTAAAGTATAAATTATACCGTACAGAGCTGCAAATAACTTACTTGAATTGCAAATTTGCTGCCTCCATAAGACCGAGCCAATGGCAAACCTAGGTTGGCAAACAAACAAAAAAATGTTTTTAGAATATGAGTAGCCTAGGCGCCTTTATGTTGCATACCTTTCTGGTCTTAAATCTTCCTGCATAATAATAATAACTATCAAATCAAAACATATTCACGATACTAAATATACTGCTTGAACTTTATTTTATAATGTATAACATTCTGCGCTTAATCTTAATGGATACATTCAACTTACATTTTCAAGGTACAGCTGTATACTTTAGTCTCTAATTTGCGTGTGGAGTGTTACACTGACTTCTTCAATGATGCAGTCTTAAAGTAATAAAGTACCGGCGGGCATAAATAGCAGCCATTATATAAACAAAAATAATGCTTATTACTGTTAGTTCAGGTTTGCAAGCATAAATTGATACAATTATTGAAGGAGGTAGTCAGGTTACTGCTGATTATCCATAGATCATACAATGTTTAGCGAAACTGTCATGCTGGGCCACATACATGCAAAAAGATGTTCTGTCACAAGAGGAGAGTCATTTTTTACTGACTATGATATTTTACATTTCATTTAGTTATTCATGTTCAAGTCTGCAAGAGGCTGGTACATGGTGTTGGTCACGGCGGGTCAAACGCCCTATTTTTCTGTATTTTGGTTGTACGGGGGAGAGAAGCCCATACATTTCCCTAATCGCGTCCATCACCGACCGTCACTTCAGGTGGTGGGCGATGTCACGAGTGGAGTGAGTGCAATTAAGGGGATTGCTACAGAGCGGGTGTAGAGTAAGAAGGGCTCACAGTAGACAGCAAGTTAAGCGTGCTGTTGTGAGTAGTGGGGGGGGGGTCTGAAGGAGGCGAAAGCGCTGTATAACTATCACTGCAAGTTAGAAGGTCCTACGGAGCGGACCTGTGAATAAGAGCCCATCGGGCGGACATAAAGGGAGCAGTCGAGAAGACTAGTGGAAGAGTCTTTCCAGTAATGACTGGTATGTAGAACGTTGATTGATTATTATGATTGATGTATTATATTATATTCGTCTATTACCATGATGTGAATAAGTATATGTGAGGAATGTGGAAGTCCTTGATATTGGATATAGCAATGTGCGCCACGAGCGATAGATGAAAGTGAGTTCATGGATTTGTAGCGCGAGTGAGTAGTGTGTACTCCGATGGAGGTGTGTTACCGTAAGATGTGTGGTGAGTGAAAGGTGACTAGTGTGTGTACGCTTCATGGATTGTAAGGAGAGGTGGAGTGAATAGAAATGGTAGGGTATTATACCAATGTAATGTTATTCTTGTAGGTGTCGGGGACGGGCCGAAGAGCCACCTCGATGAGCACAAGTGATAGGCCAGCATAGGGCCGGAGGCCATACATAGGCCAGAAGTGAGACTGTCGGTGCAGGACAGTAGAGGCACATAAAGTCGTGGCAGTCGGGCCACGGACAGGGACGTAGATATGAGAGTGAATGAGATACTATATTATTGCCATGATGAGGGGCAAGTGAACTGATAAGTTGTATGGCAATAGGAAGGTGATGTTGAGAGACGGCGGTGCCAGTGAATCATTAATGTGCTATTAAGACCCTGAGGGGAGAGGCTGAGGCCGAAGTGCCTTTAGGAGTAACTACCGGATTGTGGATCCGAGGGAGAGTGTGTGTGAGAATAAGGCCGTTGTACGGCAGTTCATTTCAATAATATAATGTATGTAATTGCGCTATTATATGTATAATTATGTTTAATAAATGTGTGAGTCTGATGGGTTGTTCTGTTAAGTGTTAACTTGTTTGTTCGTGATTGTTGTCCTGTCATAACTTATTACATCTCCCAGTCTGGGATTTGTGACACTGGGGGCTCGTCCGTTGTGACACTGGGGGCTCGTCCTGTTTACCTGTGGTCATTTTGACGTTGTGTATTCATTATATCTAGTTGTTTTTCTGTTGTGCTAGGAATTCGTGCTGTTGTCTTTGTTCGTGGGATGAATGGAAATGTCATGATGGTAGGATTTATGTATGGTTATGAATAATAATATGTATTGATGCATGTATTTTGATGAATATGTATTAATGTGTACTTAAATTTCTGCAGAGTGTGTGTGCCAGCCTGAGGAGTCAAGCGGCCAGAGCTCCGATTAAGGGGAGGAGTTAAACTCAAAATTCGAAGTTAAGTGAAACTGAAATTTTGTACCCTGGATCGGGGGCTGTTCCTTTAATCTGTCTTTTTCTCTGTTTTTGCTGTTTTCGTTTGCTGTGTTGAACCTAGTTTATCCTTTAAAAAAAAAAAAGGTGTGATAAACTTGGAACTTCGTTCATCACGGTGAACATTCTGTAGGGCTTTGTTAGTGTTTAGTTGTAGCGTCGATATCTTCTCTGTTCCGCAGGAAGACGTATTCTCTTGTCCCTCTTTCTACCTATCTATAGATACGTTCTTTTTTTTCAGACTCTGTTCTTGTTCGTAGCTTGTAGTGTAATCGGCGTAGTAGGTTGCATTTTTTTTTTTCCATTATAGTTTTTTTTTGTAGAAGCTTTGTCCTAGTCTGGTTCGTTGTCCTTGACGTACTTGTGGTCCTTCTACTGAATTTCCTTATTCTTGTCTTTTCTACTCTTTTTTATTATTAATAGTGCAATACATTTTATGAATATAGAATTAGTTGTGCTGTAAAGGTAAATTTCTGAATTGTATTTGAGACAACTGGGTATTGTTATATCTGTTGTGATCTCAGGTCTCTGGTCGTATCGTTAGTGATCATACCGACAGGTTGGTCGTCTTATAATAGATACCATAACCATAAATCTGTGAAATGGCGGAACTCCAACAACTAATGAAGTTGGGTAAGGAACTTGGCCTGGAGGGAGAAGAGCTACGCGGCTGGATTAAAGAACAGCAGGCGGATTTGCGCGATGAGCGTGCTAAGGATAGAGAGCGAGAAAAAGAGGCTAAGGCTCAGGAGGAGGAAAGGGAGTTTAAGCAACAGGAGAGAGAGGCTAAGGATAAGGAGCAGGAAAGAGAGCTTAAGTTAAAGGAGTTAGAAGCTCAGCAACAGGAGAGACAGGATAGGGAGCAGGAAAGGGAGATAAGGTTAAAGGAGATAGAAGCTCAAGAGCGGGAGACAGACGCGCGAGTAAGAATCGCGGAATTAGAACTCAAAAAGAATGCGCCAACAGAAACAGTTGAGCGGCAGGTACACAATAAAGGTGGCGTTAGGATTAAGCTCCCTACGTTCGACGACCGGAAGGACGACATAGACGCCTTCCTTTACAGGTTCGAGCTGAACGCACAATTGCAATGGGGGGAAAATAAGGAATTATGGGCCACATACCTGGCATCGCTATTGCAGGGGCGAGCGTTAACCTACTTTAAAGAGCTACAGCGCGAAGACGTGCAAGATTACGATAAGCTGAAGGCTTTGCTGCTTCGCCGATTTGCGCGTACCGAGGAATATTTCCGGGAGCAGTTTAGGCGGGCACGTGCAGATACCAGGGAGGACTTTGCTGCCTTCGTCGCGAGACTAACGGAGTATTTCGCGAACTGGGTAGACTTGGCGCATGTGGGCGCGGACTTTGCTAAACTGAAAGACTTAATGATCCGTGACCAGCTGTACGCGTCGTGCCACAAAGATCTGGTGGCTTTCCTGAAAGAGAACGAACCCGCGACGGTGCAGGAGGCGTCTAAGTTGGCGGAGGCATACCGTACGGCGCATCCGTCCAAACCAGTCGCCAGGGCGTACGTCCAAGATGCTGGGTACGTCGCCGTTGTCGAGGGGTCGCCGGCAGGACTTAGGGACAGGTCGCGTCAGCGTGGTGCCTATAGCGGGCAAGCCCAGGGGCAGCGTAGGGGCTATCACCAATCACCGGCATATGGATCCGGTAAGTTTGACCGAGCAGGAGGGCTAGGTCGCGGTAATGGCCGGGGGCGAATTGTGACCTTTGCCGATGACCGACGGCATAGGGACTCTAGTTCCGGTCGCGATGGGTCACGGGGACCCAGGCCTAGTACAGCACAGGGAGCGGAGTGTTGGACTTGCGGACGCGTGGGTCACTTTTCACGCGAGTGTAGGGCCGCGAAGTGTTGGAACTGCGGAAGAGCAGATCACATCAGCGTGAACTGCCCTGCAGGTAGGATAGCGGCGAACGTGGACAGTAGCTCCAGTCCATGTTCCCCAAATAAATTTCATCATGCGGCTGCGTGTGTTACATCGGACAACGGAGGCGGGCAGTATTCTAAGTGTCCCAGTTGTGAGAAGTTATTATCTTCCGGTGTTTTACCTTGTGGGAGAAAGATCCCCGTTATAAATTCATGTCATACAGGAGGTGGTCTTAGGGTTTATCCGGGGTTTGTTGGGGACGAACCGGTCTCGGTTTTGCGAGATACAGGATCTACCGTTGTGGGAGTGCATAGGGATTGCATTCGGGATTCACAGCTTACAGATGAGACTGTCCCGTGCATCCAATTTTCGGGGGCCATTGAGAAATTACCCATGGCAAGAATAATGATAGATACACCTTTCCTTAGCGGGGAAGTCGAAGCAGTCGTTGGTTGTTTTCCAGGCGCCCAGCTCATCATTGGGAATGTATCACGGGTGGTTTCCCCTTCCGATGAGAACGTGCAAGCATGGTCGCAATCAAAAGGTATTGACTTTTGCGCCGCAGTCGAAACACGTCGACGGGTAGCTGATAAAGATAAGATTAGACCTTTGGCGACGCCAGCGATCAACCTAGATATCACGCCAGAGCGCTTGGCGAGATTACAAAGGGAGGATCCATCATTAAACCCATGTTTTGGGGAAGCGCGAACCGAGAAAACGAGGAGATATAAGAACGGGTCGTCCTCCTTTATTGTTCAGGCGGGCATTCTGTTCCGTAAGTATGTAACGGTGTCCTCCATTTTAAAGCAGGTCGTTGTGCCAGCGTTGCTGATCGCAACAGTATTGCATTTGGCACATGATGTCCCATTAGCGGGTCATATGGGGATAGCTAGAACCAAAGAAAGGGTTCTTAAAAATTTTTATTGGCCGTCAGTATACAGAGATGTGCGGTTATATTGTAAGACGTGCAGTGCGTGCCAAAAGACGACGCATAAGGGTCGTACACCCCAGGCTCCTCTTCAAAAGATCCCCACGGTTTCGGAACCGTTTAAAAAGGTTTCGATAGACCTTGTTGATTTAAGAGAAAGACTATCTTCGGCGCGCACTATAGCAGAAGAAGCTTCTGGTATCGCTTCGAAAAGAGCAAAAGACTATAAAGATAGAGGTTCCAAACTGAGAATTTTTAAGCCAGGAGACAAGGTTCTGTTGTTGTTACCTACGGACCATAATAAGTTATTGATGACATGGAAAGGTCCTTATGTTATTGAGCAAGTTGTTTCGAAGGTATATTACGCTATCCACATTGATGGATCAAGTAAGGTTGTCCATGTTGATATGCTGCAGAGGTTTCATGAGAGACCAGAGTATCTGTATTCTCATACTGGTGTTGAAGGACATACCTAATGTCGTGTCATTCTTTGACGATATAGCATGTCATACGTCGACATGGTCTGATCATATTCAGACACTAACAGTAATTTTTCAACGATTACGCCAGTTTGGGTTAACTGCTAAACCCGCAAAGATGGATTTGGCATGTCCAGAGATAATATTCTTAGGACATATCGTGGGTAGAGGTGTTCAGAGACCTGAAGAAACAAAAATTGACAAGTTAGTAGGGTTGCAAATCCCAAAAACAAAGAAACAAGTCAGAAGCTTAGTGGGAATTTTAAATTATTACAGAAAGTTCATTCCAAATTTTTCCTCCTTGTCATCTTCTCTTACTGACCTTACTAAGAAGGGACAACCCGATACGGTCCAGTGGACGTGTGAATGTCAGACAGCATTTGATAATTTGGTGACAGCATTATCATCGTCACCCATTCTGATATTACCCGATTTTCGATCTAATTTTATCCTCAGAACGGATGCGTCGGACTCTGGTGTCGGCGCTTGTCTTCTACAGGAGAAGAACGAATGTCTCCATCCTGTATGTTATGTCAGTAGGAAGTTATTGCAGAGAGAAAGAAAGTATTCTGTGATAGAGCGTGAGTGTCTTGCCATTGTCTGGTCCGTCCAGAAACTAGGACGTTATCTCATGGGACGAGAATTTTGTATCCAGACAGACCACAAGCCACTGACATTTTTGTCGAAGAATCGTTCGTCCAGCCCACGCTTGTCTAGATGGGCATTGGCTTTGCAGCCGTATACCTTCGTTATTCAACCAATTCCAGGAACCAGCAATCATATCGCCGACTACCTTAGTCGAGCCTAGGGGAAGATTTCAGGAGCTTATACATCGGAGGACAGGAACATTGACAGAATCTGTGTGAATGAGTCGACTTTAAAATATTGACATTATAAATATGATATGAAGAATGGTTGATAGGTTGAATGGTTTTTGATTCTGTATTAAGTATTGTGTTTAGTTAGCTATTGATGATGTGACACATATATGCATATTGCAGGGCATGTTGATCCCCATATTTTCCCCTGATTTCGGTATTTTATATACTAGGGGAACTGCTGGGTCATTTTTTTTTAGTGTAGGTATTGCTCACGCTCACTCGTTGACAGTCATCTTGATGCGATTTGAAATTAATTGCATTAATTTTTTTGGGGTGGGGGATGATGTCACGAGTGGAGTGAGTGCAATTAAGGGGTGTAACAGCTGAGGTTGTTCTAGCACGTTATAGTAGGGGGGAGTTAGTTGATCTAACTACAACCCTTTAGAAAACGAAACTATTACAGCTGTAAAATAAATAAACACGAGATCCGACGATAGATTAAATAATACTAAAGTTTAATACCTGTATAGTGAACAATAAATTACTAGGAAGACGCCAGCGAAACTAAATATCTACGCCACACAAAAGGAAACTCACTTACTCACCCCACCAACCACTCACACAGGTCTATATATATAAACATTCCTGCAGAAAGTTCCCGAAATAAACGTTACCTTTGCCCTCGCACAAACTAACCAATCACGCATCAATACGTCATCAGGTTACATCACTCAAGGCCAAATCTGGCGTAAACATCCTTATCCACAGTGTTATCGAATGTTCGGGAACATACTAATATTTACTGAACGAGTCAAAACACCTGACAACAAGCGAGCGAGGAAAAAAACTACTCACTAGAAAAGAAGGTCAGGTCACGGAGTACAGTACACTCTGGCGGTTAACAATAAAATGAAAAAAGTAGTGGACACATGCTCAGCCACCAGCACAACAACAAAACCGGGGGAGGGCAAGGGGTAGCCCGCAGATGCTACACAACTCCCCAATTTAAGTTGAATATCTTTCAACTCCAAAAACATTATACAGCGTCTGCAATATCTTGAAATAACAATCTTACAGTACTCCCAATCTCACAAAGGTAGTTGCTAATTCTATTACAATTATTAACAATTTCAGTGCCTTCCCAAATTTCATCGCAAATACACTACAATGCAATATCCTTTGCATCACTAGTACCATAACTAATACAATACCGTCATTGCTTCCCAATAGTAGACAGTAGGCCTACTAGTCAAAATAACACAACGCCACCACTGTGGTGAAACAATGGTCAATGATATTATTACAAATCATATATGGTGAAACGATGGCCCATCGTTTACATAATGCTTCGTGCACGAATCATAGCATATAACTTGTTGTACATAACATGGTTATCTCCAAAATGTATAACTCATACGTACAATGGCAAAAATACCAATACATACCGTCCACTGATCAGGGTCTATCTTCATCATATTAGGTCAAAACAAGTTACAACAATGCAATATAACACAAACACTGCTTGCTCGCCGTCCCCATTTGGGTTACATTTTCCAAAAATTACACCAAGTTCCATTGGTAACTAATATGACATAGCATAAAATCCAAATGTGATTAACACATCATGACTCTCTATCAGCCATCAATTCAGTATTCAATCACAGATGAACCACGTCCCCAACCACAGTACAATACTGCCGTCCTAGAAATTCATCTAGTAGGCAAAAGCATGGGTTACAATGCATTTCACTGATAGTGTACTACTTTAAAATACCCTGCTCAGGAAATCGGCACAGACATTTTATCTGCCTTTTACGTAGTGAATCCTGAATCGATAAGACTGTAAAAATAAACTCCATCGTAATAACTTTGGACTGTCAAACTTGGCAGAGTTCAAAAACTCTAATGACCGATGGTCAGTTTGGAGCACAAACTCCTTTCCATACAAATACAAAGTAAACTTTTTTACAGCCCAAACAATAGCTAAACATTCTCGCTCTGAGACCGAATATTTTGTCTCACGAGGCAATAGCTTACGACTAGCATATGCCACAGGGTACAACTTTCCCTCGTGTTCCTGCATAAGACTAGCGCCTAATCCGCGATCTGATGCATCAGTTGCTAAGACAAACTCTTTGGAAAAATCTGGCAAACATAACACGGGTTTGGAGATAATGACATTCTTCAAAGAGGTGTACGCTTTCTCCTGCGTTTCATCCCACCGAACTATATTGGGCTGACCCTTTCTAAGTAAATCAGACAATGGTGATGCAATCGCTGAAAAGTTAGGAATAAATTCATGGTAATATCCCACTAATCCTAAGAATGCTTTCACTTCCTTCTTAGTGGTGGGTCTGGGTGCGTCTCGTACCTTACATACATTCTCTTCTAACAGGCCAATCATACCTTCTCCCACTAAGTGTCCAACAAAGTCTACTTCAGACGTTCCAATCAGACACTTCGATGGTCTTGCAGTTAATCCAGCTTGGTCCATCCTCTGCAGTAAGTCCTTGAGAGTCTTCACATGCTCGTCGAATGTCTCTGTATGAATCAGCAGGTCGTCCACATATGCTGTCACATTGTTCATTCCACGGATCAATGGCTTTACGATCCTGTTCAGCGTGGCTCCTGAGTTCATCATCCCAAAAGGCATCCGAATGAATTCATAGTGTTCGCCCATGGTGACGAACGCCGTCTTGGGAATGTCTTGCTCTCGAACTTTCACTTGCCAGTATCCCTTGCTCAGGTCAATCCGAGAGAATAATTTTCCTCTCGAGAGACTCTGAAACACTTCTAATGGCGCTGCTGTCGGATGAGGGTCGAATACTGTGATCTTGTTTAACCTCCTGTAGTCGATGCAGACTCGGTTGGATCAGTCCTTCTTCTTGACGACAACAACAGGTGAAGCATAAGCTGATGAGCTCCTTCGAATGATGCCCAGCCGTTCCATGGTGCTAAGCTCCTCCCTCAAGGAGTCGCGCATAGCGTAGGGCACCGGGTATGGTCGTTGACGAACTGGTACTTCTGTCGTAAGGTCGATGCGATGTTCACCCAACTGGCAGCATCCAGGGAGATTGGTGAAGACGTGTTGGTAATCCTTCACCACATCGCAGAGTTCTTGACGTTGTTCCGTCGTCAGTTGCGTTCCATACTGGACATCTCTGTAGCCTTCCTTCTGGTCCCAGCTTCCTAGGTCGGCAAGGTCCTCCGTCGTTCCACCGTTGTCGCCTTCCAGGTCGCAGTCCTCGATGACTGTCATGCCAGCTGACTCCACGGGTTGACTCTTGTCCATCATGTCGTCCTCTGCCAGTACAGTCTCAGCACTATCACCGCCGCCGTCCTTTATGGCGTTGACATGTCCAGGCGTGGTATCTCTCCTACTGTTGTCCATCCCACACATCTCGGTCACAATAGGTCTCGGTTCCATTGCCACTGCTGCTGCTTTTGACGTCCTTGGAATGTATCTCTTGAGGAGGTTGGCGTGCAAGGTCTTTTCTTTTGCACCCATCTTGACTCTATAGTCGTTAACACCGACAACTGAGACTACCTTATATGGTCCCTTCCATTGGACTAGGAGCTTGTTAGTGTTCGTCGGCAGTAGCACCAACACTTCATCTCCGGGGCGGAACTTCCTCTCTCGCGCCTTCCGGTCGTAGTAGGTCTTCTGTCTACCTTGAGCCTTGGAGAGTTCTTCCGTCGCTAACTTCCATGTGTCCTCCAGCCTCTCACGTAGTTCCATGACGTACTGGTAACTGGTCTTCGTTTCCGGCTCCTCTACGTCCTTGGTCCATAGTTGTCGTAAAATGTGCATTGGTCCTCTCACAGTTCTCCCATACAGCAACTCGAATGGGGCAAACTTGGTCGACTCTTGGGGAACTTCACGATATGCGAAGAGCAGCGGGTTGATGTATCTGTGCCACTGCTTGGGTTGCTCTGCGCACAGTCGTCTCAATGTTTTCTTCAGCGTGCCGTTGAATCGCTCCACCAACCCGTTGCACATAGGGTGGTAGACTGTAGTGGTCGACTGTCGAATTCCCAGTAGTCTATTCGTTTCCTTCATGACATCTGACATAAACTGGGTCCCTTGGTCCGACAAGATCTCTTCGGGCACACCCAAACGGCTGTAGATGTTCACTAAGGCTTCTGCTACCGTTTCTGCGTCGATCTTCTTCAAGGGTGTGGCTTCGGGGTAACGAGTAGCGTAGTCTATGTACACCAGGATATACCGATGTCCACCTTCACTTGGGGGGTCGATAGGTCCTACTAAGTCCACGGCCACTCGCCTAAATGGTGCGTCCACTACTGGCATACTCTGCAGGTGCACCTTTGGTGTCGCTCCTTTGTTCACTGTCCTCTGGCATATGTCGCATGAGCGGCAGTATCTCGCGACGTCACCTTCAATTCCAGGCCAATAAAAATTGCTCATAACTCTGTCTTTGGTTTTCTTCACGCCGAGGTGTCCTCCGACGATCGAGTCGTGGGCTACACTCAGTACATACTCTCTCAGTTTCTCGGGTAGTACCACTTGCCTTATAACCGTCGCCTGTCTCAGGTCCTTGTAGATCCGGTACAGTACTCCTCCATGTTTCTCAAAATGAACAGATTTATTGCCTCTATTAGTTAGGATCTTCTTCTGCTCTAACTTCCTAATGACTTCGTCTTCTTCTTGGAGTCGGATAAGTTCCTCTCTATCCACTCCCGCGTGCCGTTCTGCCCTCGGCACCTTCAGCGACGTAGACCGGTCCTTCCTCTTCTCCTGGGCCCTCGTGGTCACCGCTCCTACCATCACCTCAGTATCAGGGTCGTACGGATCCTTCGCTCCGTCCACGTTCCCGACTACTAGGTCGCAGATGGTCTCCGGGAGACACAGTGCCGTCACTTTGCCCGTCAGGTAAGGCGTCTTCACGTCGATAACGGCTTCCTCCGCCGCTAGCAAGGAGTTATCGATCCTCGCGATAAGTTTCTTCCCACCGGTGAGCTGTCCGTCGTCCACCAGTGCTCGCCGCACCACTACACCTTCACAGCCGGTATCTCTTAGGACATCTACCGCTCGATTTCCAATCAAGCCCTTCATCACTGGTAACTTCAGTTTCTCCACGATCCTTCCGTCACTGCATCCTCCGCAAGTAACAGGCACCGCTAACTGTAGCTTCCCGTCCTTCATTACCGCTTGAACGTTGATGCTGGTGTCAGCCGTCGTCACATCTTGTCTTGACGACTCGTCCGCCGCTATAACTACGGCCGCCGCCGCCTTGTTCGGCTTGCCTCGTCCCATATCCTTCTGGGCTGGACACATCCTCCGAACGTGGCCTGGCTTTCCACAAAGGTAACATTTCAACTCACCTTTGTCGTTTAACTTTGTACGACACTCCGTCGCCTTGTGTCCCGGCCTCTGGCACCTATGGCAGACCTGTGGGCTTCTGTCTCCGTTGGGCCTCTGTCGCACTGGCCGGCTCTGCAGTCTGGCGCTCCCGCTGAGCGTCCGGTTCCTCGCTACGAGGTACGCCTCCGCTGAATCTGCGATGTCCTGTAGCGTCTTCGGTTTCCTCTCCCTCACATGGGTTGCAAGGTCTGGTGGGCAGGCATCCATGAATTGCTCTCTGACGAACAGATCTCTCACTCCTTCGTAGGTCTCCTCCGTCTTCGACAGCTTTATCCACCTCTCTAAATAGGTCTTGATCCTGGTCAAAAACATTCCAACATCTTCTCCATCTTCAGGCTTACCTTGTCTGAACATGAGTCTGTATCCGTCCTCTGACAGGTTGTACCTCTTCTGCAACGCTTCCTTGACCTTGTCGTAGTCCTTGGCTTCGTCGATCGGTAGTCTGCAGAAGCACTCCAAAGCTCTCCCGGTCAGCAGGGCAGACAGTGATGTCGTCCAGGTGGATCTGGGCCATTCAGCTGTCTCAGCAAACCTCTCAAACCGCAGCAACCAGCTATCCAGGTCGTCCTTCTTGTCCTGAAATGCAGGTAGCTTGGGTCTCTTAGAACTGGCGTGGTCGCTGGTCCCCTGCGTCGACTCGCCTCCACGCTGATGGCGGATCCTCTCCATCTCCAGCTCGTGCTTCATCTTTTCTCTTTCCAGCTGAGCCTGTCGTTCAGCCTCCTTCTCCTGTCGTTGAGCCTCCAGCTGTCTTTCTCTTTCTAGGCCTTCACGGAGGTAGTCCCGTCTCTCCTGCCCAGTGAGCTCCATAGCGTCCGCTTCCTGGCTAAGCCTTCCAATAACCTCCGACATGTTGTAGATAGCTTGTCGATGATATTCTACAATAAACTATGTAAATAAATCTAGTAATTTTGATCTGGTCCGCTCGAATATGGTCGGATCCCGGACGAGCCCCCAATATGTAACAGCTGAGGTTGTTCTAGCACGTTATAGTAGGGGGGAGTTAGTTGATCTAACTACAACCCTTTAGAAAACGAAACTATTACAGCTGTAAAATAAATAAACACGAGATCCGACGATAGATTAAATAATACTAAAGTTTAATACCTGTATAGTGAACAATAAATTACTAGGAAGACGCCAGCGAAACTAAATATCTACGCCACACAAAAGGAAACTCACTTACTCACCCCACCAACCACTCACACAGGTCTATATATATAAACATTCCTGCAGAAAGTTCCCGAAATAAACGTTACCTTTGCCCTCGCACAAACTAACCAATCACGCATCAATACGTCATCAGGTTACATCACTCAAGGCCAAATCTGGCGTAAACATCCTTATCCACAGTGTTATCGAATGTTCGGGAACATACTAATATTTACTGAACGAGTCAAAACACCTGACAACAAGCGAGCGAGGAAAAAAACTACTCACTAGAAAAGAAGGTCAGGTCACGGAGTACAGTACACTCTGGCGGTTAACAATAAAATGAAAAAAGTAGTGGACACATGCTCAGCCACCAGCACAACAACAAAACCGGGGGAGGGCAAGGGGTAGCCCGCAGATGCTACAAGGGGATTGCTACAGAGCGGGTGTAGAGTAAGAAGGGCTCACAGTAGACAGCAAGTTAAGCGTGCTGTTGTGAGTAGTGGGGGGGGGTCTGAAGGAGGCGAAAGCGCTGTATAACTATCACTGCAAGTTAGAAGGTCCTACGGAGCGGACCTGTGAATAAGAGCCCATCGGGCGGACATAAAGGGAGCAGTCGAGAAGACTAGTGGAAGAGTCTTTCCAGTAATGACTGGTATGTAGAACGTTGATTGATTATTATGATTGATGTATTATATTATATTCGTCTATTA
The DNA here is from genome assembly GCA_963931925.1 of Onchidella celtica. Lineage (NCBI taxonomy): Eukaryota > Metazoa > Mollusca > Gastropoda > Systellommatophora > Onchidiidae > Onchidella > Onchidella celtica. The sequence goes on from OZ007569.1 coordinate 75,852,246, forward strand.
CCATGATGTGAATAAGTATATGTGAGGAATGTGGAAGTCCTTGATATTGGATATAGCAATGTGCGCCACGAGCGATAGATGAAAGTGAGTTCATGGATTTGTAGCGCGAGTGAGTAGTGTGTACTCCGATGGAGGTGTGTTACCGTAAGATGTGTGGTGAGTGAAAGGTGACTAGTGTGTGTACGCTTCATGGATTGTAAGGAGAGGTGGAGTGAATAGAAATGGTAGGGTATTATACCAATGTAATGTTATTCTTGTAGGTGTCGGGGACGGGCCGAAGAGCCACCTCGATGAGCACAAGTGATAGGCCAGCATAGGGCCGGAGGCCATACATAGGCCAGAAGTGAGACTGTCGGTGCAGGACAGTAGAGGCACATAAAGTCGTGGCAGTCGGGCCACGGACAGGGACGTAGATATGAGAGTGAATGAGATACTATATTATTGCCATGATGAGGGGCAAGTGAACTGATAAGTTGTATGGCAATAGGAAGGTGATGTTGAGAGACGGCGGTGCCAGTGAATCATTAATGTGCTATTAAGACCCTGAGGGGAGAGGCTGAGGCCGAAGTGCCTTTAGGAGTAACTACCGGATTGTGGATCCGAGGGAGAGTGTGTGTGAGAATAAGGCCGTTGTACGGCAGTTCATTTCAATAATATAATGTATGTAATTGCGCTATTATATGTATAATTATGTTTAATAAATGTGTGAGTCTGATGGGTTGTTCTGTTAAGTGTTAACTTGTTTGTTCGTGATTGTTGTCCTGTCATAACTTATTACATCTCCCAGTCTGGGATTTGTGACAGGCGAATGACCGACTTATTACCTGCCGGGAGGAACTATTTGGCACCCGGTAACTTGTGGGTCATGGCGACCTCAAACTGATCCTATAAAACCAGTGACTGCAATGAATCCGTTGCATTCACACAAAAGATTTTTTTTTTCTCAGGCATGTTGCACATCGTTTCCTTTTGTGATTTGTGAAATTTCATAGTGTTTGATTGGTAAATAAATTATGTACAATTGTAACGAAATGCCGCGTAATGACCGTCCACTTGCCCATTCGATCGGTCCACCTCCCTGATCTATTGTTCGAAGTTATGTCTCAGGCTACCTGCGGGTGGAGCAATTATCTCTGACCCGTCCACCTAATACCTCAGCGTCCGAGTTTGGCCACCGTAGAATTTTTGTGCACGTTTTTATGGCTCACGAATTTGAGCTAGGTAGAACCTCCCAGTTTTCCCCTCTGTAATTTTCTGTAATTTTGAGTTTCTGTATATATTCCAGAGCAAATCTGGAGTCGTCAGTCCGCTTGCGATAGACTCACTGCGAGGTCCTGCTCGTGCGAAGCAGCGTACCTGCCTGTAGAACTCAGGCGTGTATTAACAGTGCCTATTTATTAAGGCCTCTGTTTTTTAATTTAGCTCGTGTGGAGCAAGGTCCTGCTCACGTAGAGTGGTGTACCTGTCTGTCGTTCTTATTGTAGGACACAGACGTATATTAACATAGCCTATACGGTGTGTTAAGTTAGCTCGTGTATAGAGCGTTTATGACTTTCAAGTTCGCGAAGGACTTAGTCATAGTAAATTACTGTATTTCTTGCTTTGTCAAAGCACGAAATAAGCTCGGTTAGAGCGGCGTGTGAGTCTAAGCTTAAAGTTAAAGTTGGCTCATGTACGCGGTGCATATATCGCACATATCTTAAGTTCTTAAGGAACTCGTTAATTTCCAGTGTTGTACTCGCTTCTGTGGCAGTGTTAGACCTGTAAGCCTCAGCGTGACCAGGCAGGCTTCTGTCCGCGTGTAGAGCATTGTACCCGGCGTTTCTGTGAATTGTGCAGAACAGCGGGAAGGCTAGAGGCCAAGACCATAAAGTAACCACCTGTTTTAAAGTATCCTGTGCATATTGTTAGGACATTTCGATCCTGTTGTGTATCCTGTGACTGTGACTAGAGCCTTATCAGGACATTAGTTATAGGTAGTACTAGTAGTCATCTTGTGGATGTGGTCAGTGCTTTTTATGTGGAGTAAGGACATATTTGTAATTAAGTGTATCCTGTAGCTGTGCCCAGGACAGTATTGACAGTGTAACCTGTAGTGAAGTTAAGAGAACATTATCTTTGTGGAGTCCAGTTTTCAAGAGACCAGACATTCTTCGTTTAGGACCATCATCGTCAAGTTCACAGATTCAAGATATAAGACAAGTTTTAGTAACGTTTTAGTTAGAGTAATTATTGGAAGAGTGTGGATATATCCTGTGTGAAACGTTCTTTGAGTGCAGAGCTGGTGAGATATACAACTACCTTTTTATCTGTGTTTTAGGGTAGCATACTATAATCCATTTTATCGTCATTTCATTGCATTAATCAGAAACCTTTTCTTTCAGGGTAATTATCTTAGCTGTTGTTAAACGCATTATCTTTTGAATTTGATCATTGTCATAATATCTGTATGAAATATTTGTCCATCTCTTCTGACACGTTATTTAGACTATTTTACCAACATTAATTAAGCCCCCATCCCACGTGTCCCAATAAATTTATTGTGTGTATAACTGTAAAGCACTTGTTCCATTGGTGTGTTATAGTCACTCATAGGCCGGAACATCCCAAGGTTGCAAACCGCATTTGCAGTACAATTGTCTGCACCTGCGCTTTGTGACAACAATGCTTTGAAAAGTGCATAATTATGATTTGAAATGTTTCCCGTGACGCGTATGTTTTAATTAAGGTGTGCCTAAATGCACATGTACTATTTTCTTCTTCACATTTTTCAGTATTCAAGTTTTCTTGGTTATTTTTTTAATCTTTTTAATTTTTTGTATTTTGTATACTTCTTTAATCCCATTTGGGAAATTTGCCCTTGTGTCTTTGCAGCCCTGTTACAACTGGAGCAGACACGTCATCGTCACAGTGCAGGGCTGGTCGGCGGGTTAGCAGAGACATCCTAGATTGGCGTCCTCAAAGGATGCATTTTGTACATGTATAACTTTCAAGTTTGAAGGAGATTGGTTTCTTAGTAAAGAGTTGGGATTTTTCTTTTTTAGACGATTTCTGACATGTTCACCAGTATTTTTCTATTTCTTTGTAGATCTCCTGACAGTCTCACTTTATAACCTGTGCATAATTAAAATACCGTTCCTTGGTAACAGAAATGGAGCACTCTTTTGATCTCCATATGACTTATTTAAATACTCTGTGCCGTACATGTGGAAAAAGAACTTTTTCTAGGTGGGACAGAGACTTAAGGAAGAAACCTTTGACCTGTGATCGATATGTAAGAGATGTTCTATTGTTCTTTCACACTGACATTAGCAATGACATCTCGGGTCAACATTCAGCAACAATTTGCTGTGGTTGTGTGAATAAAATAACCAGCTTAAAAAGACGTCCTAATGAAACGACACCAAGAGCCGTCATTTAAAATACTTTACTGTGCAGGAGAGAGCAAAGACGTCTGGATGTTGTATAACGAGTCAGTTTCACTTCATGATTGCACTGTTTGTGCACGCCACGCTTCATTCGACCATGGTTCCAGGAAAAAAAAGTAAACAACCTGAAAGTGTCAGGGCGAAAGAAAGAGTGGAAGCTTTGACAACTGATTCAGATCTGGCGGCGATGTCGGGAGCATTCAGCGAAGTTCATGGATTTGAAAACATGCAAGAATGTGAGGCTACAGACCTGTCTAACAGTTAATACCGATGCCTTAATAAGAATAGTCTGTGCTTTATCAGGGAGTGCTTACACTATCGACAAAGGCAACACAGCAAATTGCAGATAAATAACCAGCAGAAACAGGAACTGCCAAGGAGTCCACAAACTGGTTTCACATTCCAAGCCAACTTCCCAACCAGCAGAAAGAATGGGACAGTAGCGGGACGGTTACAGATTGATGTATCCTAATAAAATAATTCCTAAACATCATATACAGTACCGGAAAAGCAATTCATTGACTGGATATAGAAATACCAATTAGGTTTAGGATTCCACAGGGATTAGGAGCATGAATGCCCATAATTAAAACACAAGAATGTACATCACGTTGAAACAAATGAGCTATGGAATTCTGAACGATGCAGCCCGACTTCAAAACTATGGAATGTATGGTAGTTGGATCTACTCTCACCCTCCAAACCACTGGCTAGTCTTCACAAGTAGACAGATTACTGGTCTGCAGCGAGGGTGAAGTGGACATAGCCTACGATAATTATTATTTCATGTGTCATACTGTCTCTAAAGCGTCGGCCCAAGAAATGAATACAGGATGCTTTTAAGTGAGTCACTGTGTTTCAGTCTTTTGTTATTTGCGATCACATTTTTTTTATCATATAACCTACATATCGTGGTCACTGTGCCATTTTTCAGTCATGCTCACACAGCTGTGTAGAAGGCTATATAATTATGTGTATTTGAATCTACAAACGCTATTTTTCCACAATTTTTCTCCTGTTCTTTGTCAAATCGTCCAAATAGTAGGTGTTTTAATTCATTTAAGAACTGAGGAGGCAATGGAAAAATTGTCTGTAACAGGCAGATGTTCCTGCCAGCCGCATGCCCAGGGCTGGTAAATAAAGTTTATGGTCAGCACGTGAGGTCATGACCTCAGCCGGTCGTTCAGTCAAACGGCAGAGCTTGAGCCGTCGTGAGCATGAGGTAAACAATGTTTACGTTATCATAACTCTCTCTCTCTCACTCTCTCTCTCTCTCTCTCTCTCCCTCTCTCTCTCTCTCTCTCTCTCTCTGTCTCTCTCTCTCTCTCTCTCTCTTTCTCTCTCTCTCTGCAATTTATCGTAGAGACAAGAGGTCAGTCTACACGAAGAATGTTTGTTCTGAAACATGATCAACAAAAATGAGCCACATGTGATTACCAATTTTCCCAGCTATACTGCTGATAACAACAATGTGTCCTCTCTTCTTCTCAATCATGTGTGGTAAAACCTGCTGTGTGAGCGACACAGGACCCAGGACATTGATCTCAAACATCTGTCTGTCCTCGTCAAGACTAACATCCATCCAAGCAGCGCGCTGAGCTCTGCCTGCATTGTTAACCAAAATATCAATCTGGGGACACATCAATAATACACCTGGTCTACATTTCTGACTCTAAGATTGAGACATTATGTTTTTGGCAGAAGTATAAACAGTGAATACTTTCTGACCATAGACAAGACATGCATGACATGCAGAGGCGTAGCTAGGCTTGGGGGTGCTACGGGGGGGGGGGTAACAAAATGCGCCCCATCAAAACGTTGTTTTTATTTTTTTAATTTTTGGGATTTGTTTAACTATAAAAATGCCCCCACCGCCAGTCCCACCAATTTTGTGTCCAGGACAAGTACCCCTCCTGCCCCACCATAGTCACTCCTCTGAAGACAAACTCCAAAACTGCATCAACAACAATGCTGCAGCCTGTACCCATTTTGTCTTCGTATCTTCAGCCGAGACAGCTGCCGATCTTCTCTCTGGCGTTGTCGCCTAGGTGTGACAGGAAATGATTCAATAAAATAGCAACCACATGACGGAAAAACAAACAACACAAAAACATTAAGACGTCGACCTACTGAACTTACCCTCCCGAAGTACTCGAGTACCCGCTGCACAGCATCTCTGTGTGAATCAAACTGGGTGAAATCAAAGACTAGCACCAAAATATCATTTGGTGAAAGTCGGCCTTCACCTGTTGGAAATGGCATCTATTATCAAATCTTAGAAACATATGACTAGCGGTGCAAGTAGCCTACAGTGCATTAGGGCAGAACATCCTAGCTGTTACGTTTCAATCGTTTGTCCAATAATTCAAATGTGATTGGGGTTGATGTAGAACTTTGTGTCCAGAAAACGAGTCCTTCACTCTGGTGATGCAGATTAGTTGCAGCTACTATGTACATGTACTATGAATTAGTCAAATGTGAGTCTACGATACAATCTTACTGTTTAAAAACAAATTAACGACGGTTTGTGAAACGAAAATAATACTTCAGAGAAGAAACCGATTGGAGTACATGAGGACTTGAACATGAAACCGAATTTTGTTACTCTCGGTATATGACGCAGAGGACTTTACCTGCTTTAAGGCAAGCTGCTTTAACCCTCGCCAGTTCCTCCTCCTTCCGAGCTGACAGCACCAAACGGCACCCAGCATTAGCTAGATGGCAAGCTAAATACTCGCCAATGCCACCAGTCGCCCCTGTAATCCATACCACTTGCCCTGCTAGGGACTCTGTTCAGGATTATAGCACAGAAATAAATAGTGACTTTCAGTGGGTTCTTGTGGTGGTGTTTGTTGTTGTTGTTGTTGTTGTTTTGCATTTCCATGATCAACAATAATGCAGGTATTTTTGGCCCAGAAATCCTAGAACACAAATCCGCTTTTCACTATCAGGTGTATGAAGTGCTGATAAGCGGTTCCAGCAAACTGACAAGCCACGCCTCGTGGCTTCCAAAATATACATGATGTTTTTTTTTTTTCAGTGCAGTCCTAGTTTCGGCAATTGTTGAATGTTTTGTTTGGTCATTGTTGGTTTTTCCTGTTCTGGCAACTAGCGGGAAGTATATATTATTTGTAAGTAGTTTGAAATGTCAATTTTTAGATGAAATGGCGCAAAATCAGAGAGGGGGGGGGGTGAATAAAATGGCTCACGACTGGACAAATATTCAGATCTGAAACCGCCAGTTACTATGTGATTTCCTCTTCTGACTGAGTTATTGCCAAACGAATCTCAAGCCAGGCCAGGTTCCACGTTGCTACAAACTTTTTCTGTGTCCCTCCTGAACTCTGTTACAGATAAAATCCTTGAATACTGTACTGTATACTGGCAATGCAAGTCATTCAACTCTCTCCATTTCCTTGTTTGGCAGCTCTGATAAGTGTCTGCACTGGCCAACGCAAAAATTACGATTTGTTTACTGTCTGCCTAATCAATCTAAAAAACTAGACATGAAATCAGCGGACACAAAAACTGTCATTACCACACAACTTTACAAGATAATTTAATGATTTACCCGGTGGCTTCCCATATCTCTCCATGAACATCAAAGTGAGATCCACCTCTGAGCGGGCCAACAGGTAGATGGCAAAAACACACAAGATACAGCAAAAAGCTGCTCCTAGCTCTATGAACGACAGCATTGAGGCGCCTTTCGGATAAGATGAATCACTGAGCGGGATGAACCTGCGAAGACATCGTTTCATTTGTTACATCGTGATATTAGGCTACATGTATAAAGTTTAGGCATAAATCTTCTCATTTAATAGATTGTACACGTTTTTGAGAGCTACTTACACCAACAATAGTATTCTGGGTGAGAAACGTTTTCGAACAGACAATGAGGGTTATATTAACCATTATGTACTTTGGAGACAGCTCTTTTATTGGTGATACTGATTTTAACAGTATATATGGTATTATCGTCGGTAAGATCTCTAAGAAGTGATGCTACACTGGGCAGCGTGACAAGTCTGCTCCCATTCTATACAGTAATCAAAAACTAGCTATAGCAAGTTATGGCATCTTTAAAATGACCTAATATAATAGAAGGTAGGTCTACTTCATCTTACCCCCAAAGGCAAAGTTTTCCGTGTAGCTACATCTCCATCTTTTGGGCTACAACTTCACAAGAATGTTTCATCTTCAAATGTGCTTTTCCTTGTCGTTTCCAAGAAAAGATAGCACATCGTCATTTTTAGTTTCTAATCAGAATTGCAGTTGTGTGCTGGAGGACATAACAGTCGGTGCAGTCAGTGCGTTGTTGTCTAGTTCACCTGTATGGAGGGATATGATTTTAAAAAACTAATAGTTTTATTGTCATGAAAAAATTGTTTCTATGCTATCCCTTAAATTTCTACATTTCTAACCAGGTACATGTAATGAAAGTAAAAGGCGTAACCTCGGAATTAATTCTGGACAAAGTTTGTGTGGTGCAGCTTACTTGAAAAGTTTCCTCAAAGATATTGGGAACAAAGGCACCGATCTGCCTGTGAGTTTTGACCCATCATGTGTTTCATTTATGTTCATGGGTGCCCCAGTTATTCCACAAGTATTAGCAATGTGCTCTTTGAAAATTTTGATTCCTGTTCATTCAAACTAGAAACTTCCAAAAAAAGACGGTTTGTCGTTGTTGTTGTTATTCTATTCTGTTTTGTTTTGTTTTGTTTTTCTCTTCCCACGACATTCGAACAAATCAATATGTCACGGATTACGGAGAAGTTATCTACATATTATATACGTGTATATAGTTCTGAAAGTACGAGTGGAAATGTCCATCGTCTTGTTTGAAGTCACGCATCAAATAATTGGAAATGTTCATGTACTTTTGTGCCTGTCAATGGGGTGAATTGAATATTTTCTCTCCTCACAATTCTTTGCTGTACCGGTACATATGGTGGAGGTTCTACAAGCTCGCTTAGTGTGATAGAAAACTGTCTAGAGACATTTTAATCGGCTTAATTGTTACCAATAGAACCACCGCCCTGTGAATTGACTATACCTATTACATATCATGCATTGCCAGCCCTACGGTTTAGACTAGAAAGCACATCGGGTAATTACTCCTAGACCGCGCCTATCAATTCGTAGCCACACATCGCTCAGTGCACTTGCCACTACGTATAGGCTCGGCTCAAGCGTTGCCAGCCAATACATGGATACAGTAGTCATTGAAGAGTGATATTGCTATCATTGAATTTGCTGCTCAAAGACTGTTAACTCGGAACGCATATAAATATGTTTGAAATTGTAAACCGCGGACTTCCTATCCAGGCGTCATTATTGCAATGACAACTACATGTATGACTTTCATAAGGCCTTGAACTTCCATCTTGGGTTATAAAATTTCCCTGCGCAATGATTTCTGATTTCAGGAAATTCTTTGTTTACTCAAATGTGCTCGTGCATGGGTACACCCTTTTCATATTAAGCTAGGCCTACATGACTGTCATCAGGGGAAACACGGACTTCACCTATTTCAGACGTCGGATGATAGATTTTTATCGCATAGAGGCAGAATTCCTTGGCTGGTGTTGACAAAAATTGAAAGAAGTGTAACAAAGAAATAAATCACGTGTACGTATTCACACAGACAACAATAGGCCGGGTGGAGGGGGTGGCTTGATATTCATAACAATGCGAAACATAGCACAATAAAGCTGGTAAATCATACTCACTGCTGATACGTACATGTATGTCGCATTGCCCGTATGTTACTTGTTAGGCCTAGCTCAGGATGCGAGTGTGAAAGTAAGATGGAAAGGCTGGGGGTGGGGTTGAAGACATTAGATAATAATAATAATAATAAATAGAATTTCTATAGCGCATTTCTAATAAAATTATTACTCAATGCGCTGTACATTGCATCAATAACTCATGCATACACTTTCCAAATCTCATACTAAAACACGCACTCTCATCCATACAAACTTTCAGTTTCACACACATAGACGCTCTTAGTCATAGATTGTCGTCATTACACAATTATGCTTAGCCTACCAACCGCCTAACAGTATTACACTAATGTTTTACCGCTTATGAACTTGATTAAGCTAATTTAATCTTTTCCAGCGAAGTATGAATATGATGGAATTTGTTTAAGACTCTCGTCCAACGCTGAGGAAAAGTCCAGTGTACGGGACTGCTTGCTACCACTTTTATAAACCCACGACTTAGCGGTTGTATAAATGTTTTTCCTGTCTAGATCTAATGATATCTAGCCAATATTCATCTGAAGATAAACGAAATTACCGGGCCCTCCACAGACAGTACAGTGAATGCAGGCCAAGATTGTACCCCAAACTTTGGGCCTGCCGGATAGACAACTGGGGCGTTAAAAATGTTTCAGGAAAATTATTGCAGTGACTTCCCTTGTTTTATTATCATTGTTCCTTGAACTTCCTTGCGCATGCTCACAAGTGCGTCAACAACACTAGAACGGCCATGATATTTTGAGAACTTACTCAGCGAACACAGTAAACAGCTGGTCAGAATCTTTTTCGTGGCAGTGAGAAAACTACCTATTGGTCAGCACAGTTATGGCAGACATGAACCCGTCAGATCCTTTTGGTGGCTATACTGAGAGTACGGGGTATTCAAATGATGATTTTGAAAAGTTAGATGCTCCGAGCAGCGGTTTCGACAGCGGTGATGCTGAGGGTCCAAATGCAGCCGGGTCAGGTGCGTACGACGTCTATGAGTATGGTGGTAATCAGGATGCGGAAATCTCAACAACCACAGATAATGCGGGTGAGGATGAACCTGAGGATGATCGATATGCAGTTGGTGCTTCAGAAGCTGAGGCATATGCACATTCCTCACCTCCTCTTATTTCTCTGGGAGAAGTTGATGATCCATTTCAGGTTCAGCCTTCTGCTCCAGTGCCAGAAAATGAACCTCTCATTGATCTCGTAAGCTCCTCAGATCCAGATATTCCTCCAATTGCACCATCAGCACCTCCTTCTAGCAATTTTCCAGAGCCCATTCCCACCAGTAGCAAACCACTTCAACAATTTGATATCATCAATGAATCTGAAAGTGAAAGTAAACCAGTTGAACCAAGTGCTGAGGAACCAGCTAAAGGTAACATCATCAGTTGCATTTGAAACTCAGCATTTTGACACAGCATTTTGTTCCCAGTATTCAGTTAGACCGTTGTATTCAAAATCTTTGCATTTTTCGACTTTCCAGCATGAAACCCCAGACTTAACAGCTAGATGTCATTTTCTTAAATCTTTGCTTGATAATTCACATTTGCCATACATTTTCTGTGGAAGTTTTACCACATTGTAATTTATAAATGAAAGGCCAACTGTATTTATACAAAAGCAATTGTAATTGATGGCTTTCGCTTGAAGTTGAAACATCTCAATCAATAGTATAGTACTCCAGGTAAAATGCGGCACATCACCTACTTCCAAGCTTTGTCTTGCTCTGTGTATCAGCTGTCAAAAGGCATTGCTTTATGACAAGATAGAAGAATGCTTCCATTACAGTTTGACACTGGACAAGTTTGAAACTTGTTTTTGACATAGCACCCGTGTTATAAGACATTTGCATCAATAGCATCACATAGCATAACAGGCGATTATCACATCAGTCATGAAAGATCAGACTTGGCACTGAAGCAGAGGCTGGTACAGTATGATTCTATCATAGAAATGGATTTGGTGTTTCTTTAACGATTATAATTCTTGCACAGGGATGTACGTGTTCATTGCATTGGGCAATTTAACAGTTTTCTCCTGCTTTTTATTTCAATTGGTAATGAATGTATGAAAATGTTTCATCATGGACCATCAGGCTTTGCTACCATAAATAAAGTTTCAAATATACATTAAGGGAACAGTATCACATCATGCAAACAACATTTTGAAGTTTCTGTAGACCTTAACAAAAGTTACTGTTGTTATAAATTTAGAATCCATTAAACTTTAACTTTTTGGCGTCTTGCACATTTTGACTGCTATTTTTATCGCAACCTCACATTGTAGTTCATGTGGCATTTAATTCCATTTTTCTGCAGTCCCTTATTTATAATTTAAGTTTTTAAGAAAGTGACCAGACAGTACAGTATTTACAGTTATCTGCTCTGGTAACTGTCTCTCAGTGAACAGTCCATTAAAGGAGTCTAAAACGTTCTGTCAGGCTATCTGGGAAGATTTTATGTTCAGTGAAATTATGTTTGTCATATTTTTACACGAGATGTACCCAGTATTTTTGGAGTAGTTCATTCCACAACAAAATCACGACAGCAAAATATTTTATATCTTTTAGAAGCTAAGTGTTTGGAATCAGAGATGACTGCAATGACTACTAAAATTTGCAAAATTTCTGCATTGTAGGAAACTTAATACATGTATTTACAAGGAAAGTACAGGCAGACTAATGCAGCAGTCCTGGAAGTTTTGAAGGCAGGTGCTACAGTCATAAATGTATGCTGCCATCTTCTCTGATTTCTGTGGTAGTCTGGGAGAAAACCATAGTGCTATACTGATTTTAAATCCACATGATATTAGGAGATAATTTTTATTGTTTAACATACTCTTAAAATTGCATCATCAGACTGACTTGATAGGTCATTGCATTAGTTAGGATACAGTATAAATGGTACAACAAGTAGCTGACAATATACATCAAAAATTAAATACTTTGGCATTAAATTTTATAAGCAAGTAGTGAAGTACTATTTATAAAATGAATTTTTTTTTTCTTTTTTGCTTAATAGTTAATACACTAGTTATAATTTTAGGAGATGATTTCAAAGCATAACATACAACTTTTTTGTCCTTTTTCAAGAGATACCTTTGTGTTCTTGGAATTTCAAGCTTTATTGGTTCAGTTTGTCATACATACATTGAATTTGTTTTCATCTCTTGTTTCTGAACTTTCTTGTATTATGTCTAGGGTGAGTTATTGTGTTAAAATTGACAAACTATCCACATACCTCAGTTTTTTTTAAATTTTCTTTTAAACTATGAAACTTTAATTTATGGCAGAGATTGAGAGAGACAAATTAGATAGATCTTCCAATCTATTAAGTTGAAGAAGGTGTAAATGTTTGGTTTTGTGCAGTTCAGCTGTAGTCGCAGAATAGTTTCAGTGTCTTGCATTCAGAAATCCTCCGTTCTTTTATTTGGTTTGAAAAGAAAATACCAGCTCTGTAAAATATTTAGATTCTGTTAATTTAAATACATTAAAGTTATCTTATTATACATTTGATAATGAATTATAATAATTAACAGCTGAAATACCGAATAGGTACACTAACAGAATCATGTATGTATGGTTGTATGTATTTAGTGTCACCTCCCTCCTTTAGAAAAGAACAGAAAGTATCACCTATTTAATGTATTTTCACTCTGTTGAAATATACTTGTAAAGATTTTATCTGTTGCCTGGTTTAGCTTTAAAATTAATATTAAAAAAATTTTCATTATTTATTATATCCTAGATCTTATTCCTTACAAAAAAAAAATATGTTAATTCTGGACATTCCCTTCTTTATCATTTTAGAATCACCTCCTCTTGAGTTTTTAGATCATAGTACAGCATGCAAAACTTTGACCTATAATCTAGCCTTTATTTGTGTATAAACTGTTGGTAGATGAGAATAAGAGTGTGCCTGTGGAATCCGAGTCTAGACCAATCACCCCTTCAGATGTGAAGCTCACTGTAAAGCAGGAAAAGAGTCTGCTTGAACAGACTCGCTTATATAAATGGCTCATGGGCATGGGTAATCAGTTTTATCACACGTTTGCTTTGCTTTCCCTCTGAATGAACCTCTGACCAATTTTGGCACAACTTTGCATACACACTGGCACACACACACGTTTTCTGCTTATTTTTCAAAAACACTGTGTGGTTGTTCCAAGCCAACTGTCCAGCCCAGCATTAATAGAAGCATTTCCGTTGCTTTAAAGTTATTTGTACCCGGATACTTGTGTTTATGGTGGCGCTACATTGTTGCCTCTCGGATGTTGAACTGAGGCATGGACTGATTGAACGATCCCTCAACAAAGAATTGTGGTAAAACTGAGCAGCGTGTAGTGTTCTTCTACATAGAATTTGCGACATAGTTAGTGCAAGTCTGTTGGCCTAAAAGTAAGTTTGCATCACATTAAATAAGTTTTAAAATGCATCGCTTAGACTTTCACTGTACTGGTTTCGGTCTTCACTTGCAAATGATATGAAACACTGATTTTCTGTAACTGCACAGAGAAATCTAGAGGCTTGCAGTGACAGGTTCTTCCAACCCCCCCCCCCCCCCCCCCCCCAAAATCCTACCCTGCCTTGTTGTTTACCCCCTTTCAAGACCCAGTGACATTGATATTTTCTTCTGCAAACTGATTATCTGCACAGTATTTGTGATTTCAAGTTAATATCAAATTCAAAGACATGCACACTTCTTCTTTGACTGCTGAAACACATCCATTTTTCTACTGGACACTTTTTGTTGTAAAACTCTATTTGTGAACGGTGAGAATAATTGGATCATCCATTGTGCTTTTATAATTGAGATTGTTATGCTTCCAGCATCATCTTTTATCATAAATTACCTCTTTTGTCCCTTGATGTAATGTACATTTGAATTTCATAGTTCTATTTCCTTGATGTAGACCCTGTCCTGGCAAAGACTTCTATTGTACACAGCCTTGCCGCTCTTTTTTGAATAGGTCTTCACATTATGTACATGTACATACAGCGCATAATTTTTAAAAAAATTAAATACAATTAGAGTAAACTGACATATTATATGTATATATAGAGTAAACTGTAAAGGTTTACAGGAGGTAAAGTGAAGGAAACTTCCCCTGGTAGTCACTTCTATGGTCTTGCCCCCAGTTGTCTAATGTACTCTGGTGGAGACAAATTTGTAAATATTTCACCCGTTTCAGGCCAGAATGAGCTGATTTTCCTCCCCACCTGTGAGTGGCTCATTGATATAAGCCAGAATGTCCCTGTTAGTATTGCATTAGTTTTTCCTGACACAGTTGTAGGGAGAAAGTGAGAAAATCCCATTAACTGTGTTTGCATTTGCAAAATTGGATTTGGAGATTGCTTTGCAGTGAGGTGCAGTTTGAAACTTCTGTCATTGTTGTTAGAATCTCTCCCGCGTGTGTAATTTTCATGAGATTAGAACAAGAAACATAATGTGTGAGCCCTCCGCAGCCTTGCATATTTTATTATCCTGTAGATATGCTTTTCTTTCCCTTTTTATAAGAGCTACAGTTATACAAAAGATTGAAAAGGTTTGGGAGACATATAAACAAACAGCAAATTATATATACTAATGTATAATACTGCTGTGATAAGGAATTGGAAAAGGGCTGTGAGCTCAAAGCAGTTCTTGCAGGAGATGCATTAATTCACTTCACGCTCCACTCTATTTTTTGCTCATGTCCCATTTTATGATGACCAGCAAAAACTATTTAAAGGTTGAAATTTAAATTAGAGAGAAACATTTGCGTGTCATTCTATAAAATGATGGTTAAAATGTGATTTTGTCTTCGATTAGCATGAACAGTCTTTTTCTGTAACACAGCAGTATGTGATGATGTCTCATTGTGAGTGTCACTGGAAAATGGGGGGTGTGTGTGTGAGAGAGAGAGAGAGAATAACTCTTAGATTCTCCAGTATAAATCTTGTATTGGCATACTTATCATATATATATAATGTTTTTTTAAAATTTTTTCTTGGTCTTGGGACATGGAAGTGGAAGAGTGGGTAAGAGTAAGACATGGAAAATTTGAAAGTATGAGAATGGGAGTGACCACATCCAAGTCTAAATTGTTGTATATATTGGGTTGACATCATCATTGGTCCAGAGGACAACAGTACACCAAAATTCAAATCCTTGCAATCAAAGTAATATGAAAAAGAATTCTCAGGAAATTGACTTGTCTGCATATATTATATATTTGCTAGTATCGTTTTAACTTAATAATTATTGGATTAGTAATGGAAATTTCAAACTGTAAGATTATTACACTAAGACAGTTTGAGTGTAATGTTCAGAATGTGCAACAGTGAAGAGAGCCCAGAAACTCGCTTTAATATTAAATAACATGTATCATTTCATATATATACCCAGT
This sequence comes from Onchidella celtica, assembly GCA_963931925.1. Lineage (NCBI taxonomy): Eukaryota > Metazoa > Mollusca > Gastropoda > Systellommatophora > Onchidiidae > Onchidella > Onchidella celtica. The sequence goes on from OZ007569.1 coordinate 75,867,823, forward strand.
AATCTGATTCATGAAGTCATATCTGCAGACTTAAAGTGTGGTTGTTTACTTTGAGTTCAACAGCCTTTATATTTGAAATTTTGTAATTGTTTTTCAGTTAACTTCAGAGACTGGCGAAATGCCTTTCGAAGTTGCATCATAAATTCTCAAAAGATTATACAGTTTAAAAGAAATTCATAAATTACTTAAGTTCAAATTCTAGGAAGTTTATACAGGTACTTTTTTAGACTATTTTGGTTAAACAGCTTAAAACAGTTTGCACTTTTTCCTTCCAGCATGTGATTATTAGAAGGTATGGCATGCCATTATAAAGTTTCTATCGTTCTTATTGTCAGGAACCTGGCTGAAAGGTGTGGATCCGAGGGGTAGGTTGACTTTTATTTTGATTTTGTGACTATTTGTACTTGCATCATAGTTATTTCACTGTTGTGTTTGTTGTTGTTGATTTCTGTTTGTTTTTGTTTACCTGATAGTTTTTTTGTTTTTGTCGTTACTCATTTGGCTGGTAGTGTTCAAAAGTTTGAAGAGAATGTGATCATTATAATTGGACAGTTGTAAACTGTTTTGGATTGGAATAGTTGGAATGTTTGTGTTTTCATTTGTTTCATGTAGAAGTTTTGAATATTTTGCATCTTTGTCATGTCGGGTCCTGTATGTTTGTTGTTTTTAATTTCTTGAATGTGAAGTGACAAATTCCCCCGTTGTCATTGTTCATGTGTTATCAGTGAGTGACTGTTTTTGTTTTTCTTCAATTAATATTTTTGTTGGCTTGGCCAGAGGATGGGAAATCAGTGGACATTGGCAGTGGATTTTTTTTGGGGGGGGGATAATTTTTCATTATAAATGTACAAAAATGTCATCTCAGTCCTCAAAATAATAATTATACCTCATACTTTCAAATAACTTCCATTAGTATGTGTCCCAAATCTACAGCTTTTTAAGGGCAAGAGTCTATTTATCACTTATCTTTACTCTCATTGCTTTCAGAAAGGGATTAGTTGTGTTATTTTTTGTTTAAATGCATAACCAAATTTGCTTCTGTATTTCCCTCATAATTCTTGCCCAGAATGCCAGAGCTTTACAGCTTGACCTTTTACACAGAGAAATTCCATGTTCAGTGTAGGACCTTTCTATTTTGCATCCATGTTCTGGGTGTTCTCCTTGTCGTGTTTCTGTTCTGTTTGGCATTTCAAGAAAATTGTTCATGTTTGGTATAATGTATGTACTGAATGTATTTTATTATGAAATGTTTATTATGTGCGTGTGTGAACAGAATCGAAAGGAGAAGAGGCGGACACTTCAGGGGGCCCTTCGTTTTGTAAGTCTCTGCCTCAGTAACATACATGTATTCAATATTTTGCCTTGGTCTTGTGCAGATTAGTTTTTGTAATGATCAATGTTTTCTGGGTCCTCCCAGTCAAGGTCTTATCTAGGTCTGGTAGGAATGGGTCCATGGCCAATTTGGCTCAGACAATCTTGCATTGCTGCAGTGCACAGCACGCTCTATGTGTAACTTGTACTCCTTTAAGTGAAGCTCAAGGGGCTATAAAAACAACACATTACACTACACAGTTGGACGGGGGTTCACACCAGACAGAAATTTCACGATGTGGTAGACAAGCGGATCACCTGCTTTTTTTTTATGCATGTACGTAGTTCAGACTTGGACCGGTGTGTAGAAATGAAATACGTGTATACCGCTGGAAAACTTAACACAGACATCGTTTATCATTGACTACACACTTGACAGACATGTTGTGCTGGCTTACTATTTGACCTATAGATAATTCTATGCCAGGTTGATTGACAGGGTTTGAAGGTGTGATTATTTTTAATTGGGACATATCTTATCATAGATTATACTATCCGGGGAGGTTGCCCAATGAACACCAGGCCTAGATAAAGCCTTGTCAGCAAGTCGGCATTGCATGTGGCATGTTTTTTTTGTTTTGATTTCTCCTCCTTAGGACTGTTAGTGCGCTGTGTCATCATTTATTTCTCTGGTTTTGTAGTGTGTACATTTAATGAATTGATTTTAGTTGGAAAGTCAAAGGGGAGAGGGCTGGTCAAAGGGAAAATGTTATCAGAAAAGCTAGCATAATAAATTAATGCCAGATTACTTCTGGAAGCCCAGAAGAACTTTCTCCGTGTAATTATATATTTTCTATAAATATACTATAGTTATTGTGTATATTATATTACATAGATCATCATTGTTAACATAAACTGTGTTGTTGGTGTTTGGTCGACTTTTTGAGTTCTGCCTAGGCTTAAGTTAACATGCTTGTCAAAACAGTGATTGTGCTTCATGCTTGGCCAAATTGCAGGTTTAAGGATGCAGAGACAACCCGGTTGTAATAACAGCTAGTTGCAAAGGTGAAGACAGGCTCTCGGGCCACTGCTTTTAATGCGTTTTAGAATATTTTGTTTCTTCAACTTCCCCCTACAGTCTGCTTTCCTAGTGAGTTTATTTTTTGTTGGATCTACACCATAGTACACGTACCTACCAATCTTTTTTCTTTTATAGTTTTTTGTTTCTTTCGGAGAAATGGTGAAACTTTTGCAAGTGATAAAATTATTTAGGATGACAGCAGAGGCATGGCGATGTTAACTCACACCCAGTGTAACAGTAGAGGTCAGACAACCAGGGTAGAATCATAACTGCATCCCGTCATCGTTTAAAGTTCAGCTGCATCAACAGAGGGCGTAGGATTAATGCGGCAATATGGCATTGTGTTTTCTGTCAGAAAATCAAGAGGTACAAAAATGCGTGCCGGTCTAGGATTAATTTAGCTGGACATTTCATTTTTAATAAAGCGAGAATTCCAATCCGTGTTGTACCTATAACCATGGTTCGGCGTTTAGAAGGAAGAATCGATTACTTGTAGGATTTGAAACAAAGAAACGGCTCAGGGCGCTGCAGTTTCAGGTTGTGGTACTTTTATACATCTCTAACAACATGGTCGAGTCGGTGGCTTCAGGGTACAAAATACATAATATCCCTGACAGTCGTGTGGTGTCCTTATTTGTATGTCTTTGAACTCCAAAAAGAGCATGGCTGTCCGTGTTGAAATCATTAGATTTTAGAGGACGCACGGCGTCATCAGCTAGCGGGAGCTTGGGTTTGCTGAGTGATTACTCAGATTAGTCAACCGTGAGGGCATCTGTAACGTGCATGCGCGTAGTTTGTTCACTGGACTTCTCAAGTTTATCGTGCGTTATTCAAGAAGATGAAAGGTTGATGCTGTCCAGCCTGAATTAGAGATGCGACAAATAGGCAAGAAATAGTTTGATGTATGACATGACAGATTCTTGTCTCATTTCATCAGTTGAACTCTGCAGTTTCATTTTGTCTACAAGAGTTGGTGATCAGGGAGGGTTAGAGGAAGGAAAGCCATGGCATTGTACTTTATGCATGTTCATGTCTCAGTTATCACTCCATGTTGTATGTCTGACGGAGATCTCTGAGCTCTTCCTGACTTTCTCACACCAGAAAAGCACTACACATTAATATAGATCTTTGTAAGTTTAACCGTCTAATTGGATGTTCAACATCATACATGTATTCGCATGGCTCACATTTATCCTTTGTGTACACTACACTACTCTAGGCTACTCATGCGTCCAGCCATTTTCGTGTACCTATAGATAGTTCGTCGGTTGTGTTTTCACGCGACACGAGTTTGTAATTTATGATACATAAAATGATGAAGATGTTTATGTACCGTACTTTTTACTGCTGTCCTGGTCCCGTCACATGCACCCACAGCAAAGTCACCTAGGCATCACTTTTATATCCACACTCTTGGCGTCACGGGAACTGGCATTTCACGTAAAAAATGAGCATCGCCACTGTCTTGATACGTATGTATAATATTCTATGTGTCGTTAATCTGGAGAACCGTTCCATATGTATATATATATAAATTATATGTGTGCTCATGTGGACAGTGGTGAGATATTCATGAATTCAATCTTCTGTATCTTTTTTGTTTGTTTAAATTTTATGTAGAATTTGCTTCCTTCTGGCATGTTTTTGGTTTTGTCTGGGTTGCTCTGTCTGCCTTTGTAATGGACATGTAGGGAGTCGAGGCCGACTCCCCCCTCGCTCAGACTCTTTCTCTCTCTCAGATTCTCTCTCTCTCTCTCTCTCTCAGATTCTCTCTCTCTCTCTCTCTCTCTCTCTCTCTCTCTCTCTCTCTCTCTCTCTCTCTCTCTCTCTCTCTCTCTCTCTCTCTCTCTCTCTCTCTCTCTCTCTCTCAGACCCTCTGACTCTCCCACACACAGACACACTCACTCACTCATTCGCATGATAAGATAGCCTTAGAGTTTTTGTGGAATACAGTGGATGGCTGTGAGAAAATGTATCCACAAACATGTTATTGATGGAGAGGAAAGAACAGGAGATGCGCGATTCTTGTGATGCCTGAACATTCGCTTCTTTTCTCTGCTCAGAGGACGGTGAGTCAAAATCAATGGCCAGTCAATAATTTTAATGACTCATCGACACCCATACTGCAAGAACATAATTTGCAGTATATAACCCGAGACAGAGGGATGCCGAGACGAATCAGCTTGCCAAATTTCGTCCGTCGATTTGCGCGCGTGTCATCGATGTCAACAATGCAACAATGCGCTCCACACCCTTTCATAATTGAACGGAAAAGACAAGCACTCACCTGATTTATACGCGCGCAATTTGTGGACATATATAGTGGGAGAAGGAATGGTTCGTCTCGGTATTCTGCGTCTCGGATATAACTTTGACCCATTCTGATTTCCATGCCTTTGCTGGTTGTACATAGTACATGTATTTCGATCCCGCTCACATCTGGCCATATTACTCAGCAGGCGAAGTCGATATCGTTATAATGTAAGTAAAGGAGCAAATAATGTCATTGATCTGTATCATGTAGACAGGAGAACAGTCTGAATGCCCGGGGGGTGATTGTGCAATTCAAATGAGACAGAACAAATGCCCACGGAAATCTGGTCGTTTTTTTTTGAAAGAATCACTGCATTTAATAATCTTCTCAGCAGTGTGGTAGGCGGGAATATTGATAATCAGGACACAGATCTTAAGACACACGACATAACTTTTTGTTAATTGGCAGTTTTATTGATGATCAAGGCGCAGATCGCCTGACACACAATCATAAAACTCGTTGTTAATGATCAGGACCGTTCAAGCCATTGCTGATCAGGGTACAGACTATAGGATATTCTGTCCTCTAACAACGCAGTCGGGGTTTGAAATTGAAGTAAGCTGAGAACATAGTGATGAAAGTCGTAGCAAGTTAATCGAATACATGTAGACTTCCCTCGAAGAGACATAACACAGATGAATGTTGGAGAATCGAGGCCAATGCTTCAGTTGACCACGCTGAAAGAAAATAGCAGTCACAATTTATAAATAACATTAACGATTTTTAAAAAATGACGGTCTATTACACAGTAAGTTTATCTGTGTGCTTTGACAAGGCCACGTGATTCAAATATTTCACTTGGGTGATGGCAAGTTATCAGATGGTGATAAGCCCTTCGAAGGCTAAGAGTACAGAAGCACTGACTGCGTACTCCGCGCTGTTTCTCTCTCTCTCTCTCTCTCGCGCGCGCTTTCCGTGGGGCGGTGATTCATCTCTACGTAAGCGTTGCGGCAGAGGGGATCTGTAGAGGCATCCAGCAATGTAATCATGCCCAAGGCTGAGGAATTGATCAAACTCTGAGAATGACATAAGTATAAGACACTAAAGAAACCGTGAAAACTCAAACCAAACTCAAAACTGGGCAATAGGCCTACTTCAGGACCAGGGCCGTAACTAGCCAAGCGGGGGCCCCCCCGCAAACTTTCTTATCGGGGCCCCCCTTCCGCAGACTAAGCATAGGCCTACCCACCCAACACATGTACATGTACTCGCTTATACTGTAGCACCGGAGCTGAGGACGTGTGACCCAAACAGCCAAATATAGTGGCGTATGGTACGCAGGGAACGTGGGGCGCGTCACGTGGATTTTTTTATTCGGAATAATCTAGTGGATAAAACAATATTTACCACCACCACACCATCACCACCACCACTACCACTACCACCACCACCACCACCGCCGCCACTAACAACAACAACAACAACAACAACAACAACAACAACAACTATCCTGAACAAAAAACAAGAAAATAAAAGTAAATTAAAATGAACACAACTGCAACTACATAACAAAAGAATCCAAGCATCAATAACCATGCAAGCAACTGAAACTAAAAATAAAAACCAGTAAAATGAACAGAAGCAAAATAAAAAATAAAATAATGCTTACCTTAAACCATCGGTGCTTTCCTTGCTTTCATGGCCGCGAAATCGTTGATTACTTGCTCGTAGTCTAGTTTTCTTGCTCTCTCTGCTTCAATGCTGAGCAGTGCCAAACCTTGCAAGCGTTCCTGGCTCATGGATGTTCTCATATAGTTTTTTATAATCTTCAGCTTACTGAATGACCTCTCCGCGGATGCAACAGTCACAGGGATTGTCATGAAGATGCGCAGGAGAACGCAGATGTTGGGAAAGCTAGGAGCAACCTCTTTATAATCTACTAGCAGGCAGGTTGCGAGCTGTCGCACAGAAGACAATCCTGTTAGTTTATCACCCATAGAGGTCTTCATCATAACCAGCTCTGTAGCTAGTGCCTTAGACAGGTCTTCAGGGTACGCTTCAACAAGCCTGTCAACTTCAGTATTGATATCAACTTCTTGTAAAGTGAGAAGCGATGGTGGGTTCACGACTTTGAATAGCAAGGTGATTTTCTTTGTTCCTGTGAAGCGAGACTCCAACTGCAGGATCATAGTATCCAAAATGCCATAGAACACTTTTACTTTGAAGATTCTCTCCGGGTCGATATCATCATCAAACTTTACTGCTGCCTTTCTCTTCTGTTTGAATGTTGTGGGTATGGACCATCGTCGAGCAGTGTCTTCACTCCTCGCCAGAAATGAACTGAAATCCTGTCGATGTTGCTTCAGTTTGGACAACACAGCATCCAGCTCACACACAGCTTTTGATAAGTCAAGATCTTTGGCTTGAAGCAGCTTTGATGCTACATTGATGTCGGACAAAACGTCACTGAGCACTGTGAGAATCACAATGAAGTCAAAATTTTCCATCTTGCTCCTCAGTGATATAGCTTCATGAATCGTGTCCTTGTTTGTATTCTGGAGAGCAATCTTGCTGAGAGCTTTTAAAACATCTGGAAATCTTAGTCTCACAGCAGTTAAAGAGCTGACTCTTCCAGACCAGCGTGTAGGGTTTAACGTTTTCAGTGTACTTTCCGACTCAGAAGTGATTTCAGCGAGAATGTCCCACCTGTTGATGCTGTGGCCGAAGAATACGTACAGCTGCTGAATGATATCGAAAAAAATCCTGACTTCTACAATTCCTTTCACTGCGTCGTTGACAACTAAATTCAGGTTATGCGCTGCACAATGCACGTAAAATGCGTTTGCTTGAGAGTCAATAATCCTCTTTTGAAGACTTTGGCATGACCCGGACATGTTCGCAGCACCGTCATAGCCCTGTCCTCTGCAGTGTTTTAAATCAATTGAATGCTCCTTTAGGAACGACAGTAGTGCTGTTTGTAGGCCCTCCGATGTCTGGTCGTGGATATGATAGAAATTGATAAAAGCTTCATGAACTTTGACACTGTCCTCCACTAATACATATCGAAAAATTAAGCTCATTTGGTCTTTTTTCGAACTGTCCTGGGTGGTGTCCATGATGATGGAATAAAATCTGGCACTTTTCAATTCATTTAAAATGTCTAATCTCACTCTTGATGCTAAAATACCAATAAGTTCATTCTGAATAAGTGGACTTAAATAGTTAGTAGACCCTTTCTTTTTGCTCACTAGGGTATTCACAGAAACATCAAACTTGGCCAACAGTTCCACCTGTGAAAGAAAGTTCCCATTTGAAATAGCACCAAGTTGATCAGTCGTTCCTCTCAGGGCGATGTTATTTCTAGCTCTTGTCAAAATAATTTCAACAAGTCTTCTCAAAATCTCTCTCCAGAATCTAGTCACATCAGATAAACTTGCATCGATCTTGTGATCGACTGTTTTGTGTTGTTTCCAATGGTTTCCAACTATGCAGGCTTGAATGTGGGCTCCTGATAGTGCATGCTCTTTGACTTTTTTAGACAAACCTTGCCAATCCCGAGTGTCGAACTTTCGGTGGTCGGGGGAAAAAAGCCAACAGAAATGGCAATAAGCTACATCTTGTATTTGTGAATAGCAAAGCCATGTATTAGAAGAATGTGAGAACTGTGTAGAATCTTCACCATAGAAATAAGAAGAAAAGCTTCTATTTTGTGTATTCCTTGGAAATGGCCCTTTCGGGCGACAAAGTCCATGTTGAACGATGAAATGTTTCATATCATCGGTTAGATCATCGGCAAAATGACCCTTGTCAGTTTGGTAGTCCAATGTTAATAGATCTATTTCTGGTACATGTAGTTCTATACTACCTTCTTTCGTGTGACCTGAAAAAAATGTGAGATAAAGAAAGAAATAGTGACTTATATCACTAGATATAGATATAGATAGATCTAGTTTTCTAATTCATACTTTGTTGTGATATACGTTACATTTACGTTACGATTGGAAAGACAATAACTTAAAAAAATGAAAACACAACAAAACAACAACAATAACAACAACAGCAGCAATAGCAACAACACCGGCACTACTAGATCTCGTGCTCGTAATTTGCTGGGCTGGAAGATCACAGTGTTTTCAGAGAATTCTAAATATAGATCTAGATCTATACCAAAATTTTTGCCGTCTCTTTGCTGGCAACTCAATAATTACATGCACTAGAATTTAAGTCAAGAGAAAGCTAGATACATGTATAGATTTAGATCTAGACGTCTAGATATATCTAGATCTAATCTTGATCTAGATCGAGATCTTGGCTACTTACCGGTGGATTTTGATTCCTCTTGTTGCATGCTTGGTCCAGGTTCTAAAGTTGGACTTTGATCTGACACTGGCCTGGGGTTGACACAATCACTGGCATTACCAAGCTCATCCATTTTGGGGGTTGCTTAAAAAAGGCATCTATTTTCGGATTTTTTTTCATTCCCTCTTCATTTTGTTTCGCTAATTTTCGCTTTTGAGCACCCGAGGGATATTCCCGTCGGTTCATCTTGATCGTCTTGACCAAAACAAAAAAAACTTGGCCGATGCCAGGTTTTTTTTGCACTCAAAGGCCGACAGCCATTTATTACGAGTGCCTTAACCATAATTATAATTTGATCGGAAAACCAGGTTAAGGGGCCCCCGGCAACCATGAGTCAGTTAAGTAAAGGGCCTCCGACAACTACGATTTTGTTGAGGGGCCCCCAACAGCTACGATTTTGTTGACGGGGCCCCGACAGTTATTAACACTCTTGTCTCTAAATTGTCTGTCTTTTTCTGCTTTGCTGAAATTGCTGGGGCCCCCAGATAATTCCAGACTCTCTCTCTCTCTCTCTCTCTCTCTCTCTCTCTCTCTCTCTCTCTCTCTCTCTCTCTCTCTTCTCTTTTTCTTCTTTTTCTTCTTTTTCCCTCTTTTTTTCTTTTTTCTTCTTCCTTTTTAACTCCCTCTTTTTTCTTCCGTCCGGGGGCCCCCTACCCTCGGGGGCCCCCCCGCATTGCGGGGGCTGCGGGGCCCTAGTTACGGCCCTGTTCAGGACCAGAGAACCAGCCAAAGGTCAGCAGGCATCACATTGTGTAAAGTTTGTAAGCTGTACAGGTTTGTGAGAAATGGCTGTCTTTGCCAGATCTATGGTAATGTTACTACTACTGTCCGGTGTTGAACGCGCGGTGGGGCAGGAAATTTAGATCTAGTACAGTAGTTTTGTGGGTTTTTTTTTTTTTGGTCACGCGCTGAATCCAGTGACACACAAGAGTATCCATGGGTAGGCTACCGGGTGGCAGGGGCGATGGATCACAAGTTTGTTTTGTTGCTCTCGTGTCCTATCTTTTCACCTACCCGCCATCCTCGAGTTATTTTCACCAGAGCCCCCCTCCACCCCCTCCCCGATGTGTTACCTGTATCAAGCAGCGTGCTTGTGCTCTGTTGTCTTACTTGCTCTTACCAGGTCAAACTGTGAGTGTGAGTGAGCAGGCCTGGGCTAAAACTGTTCGTGTTTGACACTGAGCATGTCGCCACAATGGTCTAAACTGATCTGTTTACCTATTCATCATCAAAGATGAACAACTGCTGTCGTGCTGTTCTGTTCTAATTTGACTTCACTTCCAGCTGTTTAATGTTTTATAGGGAATGGGTTAATAGTGAATTGCCTTTGATCGACTGTCTTTTGAGTCCAGTAGATCAGTAATAGATACAAATGTAAATAAAAAATGAGTGAGTGAATTGGTAATGTTGCTTTTTTTTTTTATGGTAACCCATGAAAGAAATACAATATGCTTGTTGGGCAGGTCTTCACATTACCTGTAGACAGGACAGGGGAGGTGAAGGAGATCGGACAATTTGCCATTCACCACAATGCTATTTGTTGCCCTAGGCTGAATAATGTCAAAGGAATGTTACCTCAAGTGAGATTCTCCTGTCCTTCACTTCATTTGTTCATCTACTGAATACCCAGGTTTTCCATCTGCGTTTCCAGGAAGAATGATTTGATCAATTGAACACTCACGACAGCAGCTGGGAGAGGAAAGGGTTATTGTTGATACAGTGGAAAATTGGTCTGGGGATTGGCGGGGAAAAGCTTCGGCCTAAGTCAGAGCAGAAAAATGACCTGTAATGGCAAAGCTGCCGGAATGTATCTGTAACAGGGTGATAGAGTGGCAAGGTATAACTAGTAGTTATAATAATATTGTGCCTATAACTAGCGTGGGAAGATAGTTAACGGCGGGGAGACAGAGTCATTGTAGGCCAGAGGGGGAAAGTATGGGATGCAACTGAAGCGCTTTGACACCCGAAAAGGGTAGTGTTTACTTGACCGCCGTACTTGTCGATCAGATCACCTGGGAATTGCTTGGGGGGTAGAGCTGTTTCAATAGTATTTGACGTGGAGCCGACGGGGGTGGCTATTAGGATAACTAATGCACACTCGGTGGGCGTCTTGGGACGCTACCTGACTGGGTATAAATCCCCGAACGCTCCTTCCAACTTCAGACCGCTGAGAGCACTCACCAGCTTCGTGCCGAAGAGGAGACCACAACTGCAACTGTAACTTTGTACTAGTCTTGTGAGTGGGGAAGGTCAGGGAACCCGCAAACATCCTTTGTCAGAGCGTGGTATCTTTGGTATCTTGTCGGCATTTGGGCTGTTGCTGAGTGGTAAGTTAATTGTACGATGTATGTGTATTTTACTTAATGTTCATGATTGTAGAACATAAATCTAGTGGGTTTACTTTGGTATAACTACTGCCTCTGAGAGAGTCACGGAAACGCCGTTATATATATGTTACGAAACCTTATAGGATGGGGTCCGTTAGAGAGAGCGTTATTCTTCGTGGGGAACGTGTAAATATCATTAAAACTGTATTGATCGTTTATTCTATTGCCTATATGGGAGCCTATGGAGTATGGGAGCTGCAGCCTGACTTATAACAGTGTCAGCGGTTAAAAGTGTTAATGATGAATATCCGTCATGGAGTAAGTATGGAAGTCATGCCTTCCAGCAGTAGATTAGGACTTTGCGATTGTTTTTCTACAGAGGAGGAAGAACAACACCTTCTTGGCTTCTCAACTTCTTGTACTTTGATTAACGACATCGTGGCTTCTTGGCTTCTCAACTTCTTGTACTTTGATTAACGACATCGTGGCTTCTTGGCTTCCCGACCTATTGGTACCTGCCGATACCTGTTGATCTAACTGCGCAGTCAAGCCAGGGTAGAGAGGAAGAACCAGTGCCCAGATAGCGCCATACACCCCTAAAGGAGAGGTTTCCTTATGCTGAATGTTCCCATGTGTTTTATAAAATGTGCTAGAGATTGAATATTACGAAGCCATTTAATTAGCATGTACTGATTTGCATCACTTCATTCCATCGAAATTCACATGAAATTGTATGACCTATGTTCCTATTATTATTGAATGAATTAATAATTATTGTATATATGTAAGCAATACAGATATCGTTTGTTATAACTTATAGAAGAGAGATAGTCGATTATTTAGTGTGTTTGTGCCGTGCCCATCACGGCTGGTGTCAGAAGAAAGTTAGTGAGAGAAAGTGGAAACATCACAGTATCCTTAAAGTTGTTTATACTTTTATTGTACTTGTATAGGCGGTAACAGACCTGTTTAATTTTCCATATAATTAGCTGCATCCAGTCTTCATTTAGTTGAGTCTCGAATTCAGAAACTGCTTGGCGGGTCCAGACTTGAGAATACTAGTTTTACAGACTGCTTGAGCATTTGGTGGCTATGTTGTCAAAAACAAACAACTGTATAAATTTAAACTGTATCAGATGATAAAGGAAATGATTACATGTCTTTCAGATTATATTTGTTCCTGACTGCGAGGGTTTATCCATGTATTTGGAAGTGAGAAAAGACGTTACAAAACGGTCAATTAAGTCCGAGAACCATCCGGCTAGGATGGATTTGGATTTGCAGATAAAATGGGCAGGCTGCACATATACCAGCCACGCTCTAGTCACTGAACTTACGACCTTGTGCATAATTCATGCCCTATCAGTTCTGATGGACGTTTTACTCTAGTAAATATATTATGTAGTACCGGAAGGTGGTCTCAGTCACCTTTTGGTGGGCTTAGTTTTGAATGGGATATAATGCAAGAGAAAATGGGGGAGCTTTTTGGGTTGTTACCAAAGAAGTCCTTACACAGTTTTTTTTTTTTTTTTTACATTCGAGCTCGGGAGGTGCAGCACATACGTACAAAGCGTGAGACGGCAGGGGTGATGAAGTACTGGTTGAGTTGGCTGGAAGGAAGCGAGCCGGGCGCTGGATGGTACAAAAAACGATTGATGAAGACAGAAATGCGGGAAATGTCGGCATTTGCTTGTGGACGCTGGAAAATCTAACACTGGAAATGGCATACAAGTGGGGATTGACGGAGTTTGTACTGTGGCAAATGTCAATGTCAGTGGAGTCTCGCGGTTATGATAGATCGGGGATGGTGGGAAGAATTTGCAGAAATGGCGTATGGTAACTATATAAATGCTACTCACGAAATAGGTGACGCGCTAAAAGTTGTGAAATCAATTTGGTTGTTGATCTTCTCGCGTGATACGTAACCAACATATGAGGTGGAGAGGTGAAGATTCGATCGAGCCAAGAACTGAATAAATATTACATGTACATCTATCTGTGGAGAGGAAGAGTCATTTTCCAGTTGGCTCACGTGTTTAAAAAAAACACCAAAAACCTCTGTATGTAGTTAACTGCATTAGTAGACCTAATTCTCCGGAACATTTGACATAGGTCGCTCCGTCATTTACATACGTGTAGTTTTTTTCGAAGTTGACCTTTTATGGTTACACACTTAGCATGAGACATGTTAGCATTTTACAGTCATTGCTGGCCTCTATAGGAACTGGTTCATATTGAGTTCAAAATACAGGCATTTTTCTTCCTGGCCCATAATGCAGAAACCATGTGCAGTGTGCCGACATTTTATGATATTATGTGTGCCTGCGTCCGGGGAAGGAGGGGAGATCTGCCTAAAGTCTCATCCAGCAAAGTCTCATTTATTGACCATATTTAACAGTGGTGGAGGGGAGAAGTTTTATTATCCTCTTGTCTGTTGAATAGCGAAACGTGTGTCTTGGGGTAACCGAGGCCGGTTGTTTTAGAATGTTCGTGTGTTGGTATCTGTCGAGACATCTCTTGAATCGAGCCTACCTGAGGCTCTCTCTCTCTCTCTTTCTCTCTGCGACGTATGTGTGTGTTTATATGTGACGGAAGATAGTCTCTGTGAGTGTAGTGGAAGACAGATTGAAGCAGAATAAGCCAGGAAGATTAAATAAACTAAAGCCTCGCATTAGAAAAATAAAATGTAAAAATAATCCCCCCCACACACACACACATTCAAACTTTTTTTTTTTTTTAACGAAAAGATGAAATGGAAGCAAACATGCATTTTGGCAGTGTCGTCATCTTACGTTTAGAAGGCCAGCGGTCGATAGAGACGGCGAAATGGCGTGAGGCACGGCGATGGCATATATAAATATGCATGAATTTTACTATAATACACGTAAAGGGGACAAGGTGGTCTAGAGGCAAGGTGCTCGCCTCTCATGCCAAGGGTCCCGGGTTCTAAACCCGGGCAGTGCAGGCATGTTGGAAAGTGGATTTTTCTCGTATTTTCAAGTCCCTGGTCCTATTGGGGGGTAGGATCGAGTAGTTCTTGGAAATTGGATTTTTCTCATATTTTCAAGTCCCTGGTCCTATTGGGGGGTAGGATCGAGTACCTAGTCTTCTCGGATAAGGACGAAAAAATTCGGAGGGCCTGTGTGCACGTTGCGCACGTTAAAGATACCTTGGCAGTTGGAAATCGTAAAGAGCAGGCCGAAAGGCCGCTGCCCGGGCAAAATTGAAATTAATAGATTAAAATTTATCCATATCATCTCCCTCCCCCCCCGCCAGAACAAGAAATAATAAAACAAGTAAAGTGAGGTGTAAATGCCAAGGGCAGCGAACCTCCTAAAATAAAGACCTCAAATCTATAATACACGTAATGTGTAAAATTGTCAGATCTGTAGGAGAAAATTATGCCACGTGCAACCGCTTGTCTTGAACAGAGGGGGGGGGGGGGAGATATACCAGTTTACATGCTGCAAGAGGCAACAGAAAGGAAATCAATCAGGCGAGAACATGGACAGACTTGCCATGTATCACATTCGTCCAGCTTACGATTTGAATGACAGTCAAGAGCATATTTTGCCGTCAATGCGAATGTTTGTTTCAGTCGATGCGACTTCGTGCACGTAAATCCGCTTTCAGACGGGGGTGGGGGGGGGGGCTGTTATCTGAAAACGAGGTGGACTATTTAGTGCGATTTTGGTTCGCTCCGGACAGGCAGTCTCTGGATTGTCTTGTTCTTCCTTGGCAAAGTTGGCCAAATCATCCACTGGTTGTTTTATTTGCTCTATGAGTGGTGTGTTGGCGCAGCAAAGATCTTTCGTAAATATTTACTCCTCTAGAAAGTTTACCTCATGTGGTGTCTGTTGGATGAAGACCTAACCATTACATAACTGAAGTGTGTGGTATCTTACACCACGAAGGCTGAAGACGGGAGGGAGTGTTCAAAGATCACCGGCTATTTTAATTTTTATACTCCCAAGGGGTATGCGTGTTTACATGTTTGTATACCCGTATCACTCGCACGGCAGTACTGGCAGGCTTGGAGGGTGCGTACATGTATAATGTTATCAGTCCTGCACTTAGTCAATGTCATAAAGCTCTCTAGTCCTTTTCCTTTTTTCTTTGGTTGTTTCTTGCCGAAACGCTTGATGCCTCTTTAGATCGGGTGGACTTGTGAACCCTCGTGCACGAACTTGCGTGACAATTGTGCAGCAACAAAACCTTTTCTGTGTTCATTTTTTGTTGTTATTGTTGTTGTCGTCAAAGCCGTGTTGTCGCCGCTGGGCCAGGAAAGGGCGACCCGACCTTGTCCTAGTTGAACATGGCATAGTTACACAACCTTGTGATATTTCTGGTTATGACCCTGGATGATCACGTGCATGTGTAACCTGCATGGTGGGAGAAGGCATGCATGGCCAGTGAAATGATTGGTGGAGGTGGATGACAGAGCTAACAGTACAATCATGCCACCCAACATTTACCCGAGCTCCTTGTTTACGCACGTGTGGCCCAGATGACAACTGCTGGATTGCCAGAGGTAGATGAGACGAAAGATGGTTTGTTTAATGAATGGTGTTCCATGGGGGGGGGGGGGTCCACTGAATCTGGCATTTTGCAGATCTGTGACTTTGTTACCTGCCTTTTGGAGTAGTTGGTGAAATCCACTTGTTAAGAATGTAACCGCAGTTTGGACTAGATTTTATCAAATTGAAGGACGCACAGTCGTAGAGACGCCCGGTTTCAGCCTTGTCCACTGGTCAGGGTTCTTCGTTCGAACGTGCAAAATGACGGCCATGGCTCTGTTGTAGATCTGTAACTTTACTTTTTTATGCTTGGGCATGTATAGAATAGATCAGATGTGCAGCAAGGTTCATTTCAATACAAGAAATCTGGGGGGGGGGGGGTGAGGAAGGCATGATCCCAGTTAAATTGTAATACTGAATAATACATGTGCATGTGTCGTTAGTACAGCTAGTCTTACAGTCATAGATCAAGATATTCGGGCGGTTGTCATTTTCAACAGAGAATTCAGTCTACTTTGCTTTCTTTCTTTCTGTCTTTTTATACATACCATTAGCTCAGGATAAGAAATTGAAGTTTAAGAGGAAAAAGAAAGGGGGGGGGGGCGTAAGATAGAAAGATATGGCTCTCCTAGTCCTACCATAGTATCTGCGGAATGTAAAACTGGAGTTGAAGGTTACGGATGGCATGCAACCATTGCATTTGAGAAGAGGTTCCATTTTCACGTTGCTGTTGTCGCTGTTCATCCCTTACTGTGTGTGTATTGTATTGAAGCCGCTGTTTAAAATTCCCTGTGTCCTTTGAAAGTCTGATCGAGGAGTCAACATCGTTGATTCCAGGACACAGTATACCAAGACAGCCCAACTCAAGCACTTCCATCCGCCGACGGCGCTGAGACGAGTTCTAAAAAAATGGTCCGGCGCTATCAATGTAAACAAAGGCATGCTGCCACCGTGTTATTGTCAATCAACGGGACCAGTGCATTTACACGCGGTTTTGAGTTGCAAACAGTCTTTATAATAGCTGAACTTCTGTATAAGTCATGGATATGGATACATGTATACTGTATAATTATACTTTTCGGTAGTGTTCATTCAGCTAGAAAGAAAGAGCCTTAGGATACTGTGTCTTGGGTTGATTCGCATGCGAACCCATTTGATTTCCTACCCCCGCCCCTCTACAGCGTCCAGATAGCCCAGAAACTGGGAGGACACAAAGAGCACTCTAGAGTTAGTGAGACTACATTATTTTATTTATTAAGCCTGGCCGCTTTCGCATTGTCACCTCCGCCAAGGCTTTGTGAGCTGTATTGCGTCAAGTTTGACAACTATGGATAATTTCTAGGCGTGATACTAATAGTAGAGGCTCTCCGTCCTGGACTTTGAAACCTTTCTTTCTTTATGTGTGGAGTGGACGTCTGTTGGGGGCGGGGGGGGGGGGGGTTGCAAGTTAAGTTTCCAGGGAACATAATCTCTGTAGTATGGTCAATCACTTGGTAAACTAACCTAGCCTTGGAAATGAGACAGAGAGTTAAACGATAAGACACGCATGAGTAAACGGTTGATTGGCTGCTGTAACGATTGAAGATTTGACACATTTACTGTCCACTGTCATGCCCCTGCATTGCAGGCTCAAGAAAATGATTTTCGTTGTGTTTCCGCTGTAGAGTTTGTTGGACTGTTGGATATGTTTGACACAGAGCTGCTCGACTAGAAATATAGTGAATACATCGCATAAATCTGAACGTGGGGAAGAGTGGTGTTGGTTGAGAAGCGTTTTCTCTTCTCTCTCTGGCTTCCTCGAGCTGTGTGTGCCGCGATCAGCCAACCTTTTGAAAGTGCCTGCTGTATCGTGGTGACTTTGCCAGTCCCAATCTGTTTGCTGAAGAACGCTCTTTGTTCCATCGCGTGATGTAATCATGGTGTAACTTTCTAGGTGCAGCCTGGAATTATTCACCTTACAACAAAAGGGTATCATTTTCTATTATAAGCGCAACAGACTATCTGTAAATATAATGTCGTTATTATTATTATATGGACACGGCCATTACTCATCTAAGAGCATGGTAATACTAGAGATTGTAGTATTGTCCTGTTCCATATGGCGGAGATAGATGGACAGGTAGATAGACTCATAGTTTTACTGTGGTTTTTATAATATTGTAGATAGATTTTTGTATTGGATCGGGTTAGCCCCGGAAATTAGTGAAGATATTTAACTTGAACAAAAGTTTTCTAACTCGGGTGACATTGTCTAACTCGGGTGACATTGTCTAACTCGGGTGACATTGTCAGAACTGCTGCCCTCTAGTTCTACAACAGCTGCAGTTATGGCTTATTTATGACCTTTTGGCACAGTCAAGGATTTTGTTTTCCATATCTCCGGCCATTAGCTCCTTGCTTTCCTCCTTGAAGTTTGTCCTTTTATGTTCTTTTTCTCGGTCACACTTAGCGTGAAAGACGTGCGGTGGCTGTCAGCAAAATTTATAGGCACCTCTCTTAGTGTAAGCAATGGTTCATTATATTGAACAGGCCGTGAGATGTGTTCTTTCCCTTCTTCTTTGCCCCCCCCCCCCCACCCACTCGCCCACCCCATTCCTGCGTGAATGTAGTACTTACACACACAGACACAGAATGTTTACCTGGTCTGTACGGGCGTCATCCGGTACTATTATCATTCTGGTAATTAGTTGTACATTGTATAATTGTTCATTGGAACAAAGAACTGAGACATGCAGACCAGCACTAGCGGCTGCTGGGATATAATAATTAAAATATCATGTCAAATGAATGTATTGTACATGACTGTGGGGAACCACCACG
Source organism: Onchidella celtica (assembly GCA_963931925.1). NCBI lineage: Eukaryota > Metazoa > Mollusca > Gastropoda > Systellommatophora > Onchidiidae > Onchidella > Onchidella celtica. The sequence goes on from OZ007569.1 coordinate 75,886,492, forward strand.
CAAGATACAATAGTACTGTGTCATCCTGAGTAGAAAGACCCGAGATACAGGATACCGAGACGGACCATTTCTCCTTTCGCTATATGTCCACAGCCTGTGCGCGTATAAACACTGTGAGTACTACTCACAGAGCTCTGTGGTACTAGTCTTTTTCGTTCAATTATGAAGGGGTGTGGTGCGAATTGGTGCAGCATTGTTGACATGGATGGTACGCACACAAGCCGGCGGATGAAAATGATGAATTAGTCCGTCTCGATATCCTATGCCTCGGGAAAGACTTTCTGACAATTATATTTGATCGCTGGAGCAGAGTTTGGCCACGGGGGAATCCTGATTCAATATCGTAAATAAGGAAGGAAAAAAACTCTCCCGTGAATTTGCGCCACGTAATGGTATGATAAAACCAGCGTGTATCCACCGATTAACCATTTTTGAGTAAAACGTTGATGAAACGTTTGGTTGCAGCTGTAGCAACTGGAAAGAAAATGCTTGTTTGGCGAAGCTCGCGGTTGAGAGGCACTCTTAGCAAGTTCTAATGGAGTATTAGTTATGTCAGGTGCAGCTTTTTTTTTTTTTTTAAATTTCTCTAGGGCAAGGAGACCAACAAAACAAAACAAAAAACACCAGAAAGTTATTTACGGGTGATTGAATGTAATGCAGAGCAATAGTGCCAAGTCCGTTCGGAATGCAAAGAGATACATGTATATGTTCTATGTTCGGCTCTCTTTAGTTTTAGCATTTTTTCAGGCCCTTTTTGGATTGTGCACCATTATTATTCTGAACACGCACGCCAGACATTTGCTAGCACAGCGACGGTTTTCTGTTCTCCCTCTCCTTCTGGAACAAGTAAAATATAATTTTATCCCTTTTATTTTGAAATTTTGGCGTCTGGGTTTTGTTAGCAGGATTTGTTCTGTCAGTTTGAACTATCATAAATATCCGATTTGCTGCAATTTCACGAGTTTGTTGTGGGCAGATGAACGCCATTACTGTCAAAGCACAGTAGCACATTTGCTGCTGTAGTGTCAATGAAACTGTTGAAAACGATCCGGCATCTTTCTTTCTTTCTATTCTCCCTCCCAAATTTGCTGCTAGTTTGTAGAAAAAGTTTTCGAGTACGAGATAACGGCTATCAAAACTACGGGAGGGAATCGGCTGCTCTCAGAATTGCCCAACTCTCAGGAGCACTTGAACATATAATTATACATTATAAACTACAACAACAACAAAGTGAAAAGGTAAGCGGCGCTGTAGCTCAAACCTAGACCAAATGAAACACATTGAGATTTTTGCCAGGTTTGCTGTTGACCCTCCTACTCCTCACTTTTCACTCTTCCATTCCCTCCCATGTCCCTGTTGACCATGGAACCACCCAATACTTTAGATTCAAACATTCAAAGTGCTGCCTAGAGTTGAGCAGTTTTGGAGAGCAGCAGACGCTAGACGCCATCTCGTGGTGTGGATACACTTTACTCGTGTGTGCAGACTTAGTCACGATGTAAAACATAGCGCCGAACACGTTTGTTTGAAATAATAAAAAGTGGTTTCTTGCGCCACTCTTCCATATTTCTTGTTTTTCCCTCCAGTAAAGGCTGGTGTAAGAGAGTTTTGAAAGGCTTGTCCCTGAGACCGCGTCATCGGTAAGTCTTGAGCCACGCGCAATGTCCAGCTGCAGTTCCCTGTAATTCACCAGTAACTGTTAAACCTGCCTTGGCTTGCACTCACTCTCACTGGCAGGGGAGGAACTACAACCCATGTTATGTAAATTGTCAAGTATTGCTCACTGCAGTCTCATGATTACACGTCACTTTTTTTTTTTTTGCCTTCTGAATTTGAAGACTAGATCTAAAGGCAAAGGCAAATGCTGGTGACGAAAGCCATATTTTGCAGAAGAAAATAATGAACATTTTGCCCGTGGTTGGTGACAGTTGTGGTAGTGTACAGAGCAATGGCGGCCCGAACATCTATTCTGTTGTTATTGTATGTGAAACAGCATTTTCCAGTCTCTGGCTCAATCTACTTCACAGGATAGAAGAGTTGTAATTGTCCGCCATTTCAGCCTCACTTTTTCTCTTTTTCCGTCGTCTCCTTATTCAACTTAGTGTAAGTTGTGAGTGAGCAGCGGCTTTGATTGTACATCACGAACTGTGCATGTTTAACACAGGATCTCTTGAAAATAATGTCTACAACCTAGATTTCAAGCAATATTTTAAAACAGTGATCACAATCGGCGTTTTATGTTTGTGTCCTACCTGTTTGTGAACGTTACATTAAGGAGATGAGAAAGCCAACTTTCAGGCATTTGAGGGAAAGCGGGTGGGAGGGTAAAGACTTGTGCTGACTATGGACCACACACAGCTGGGCTACTCAGTTGGAGGCAGACGATGATACACAAAATGTACAGGCCTACCAATGGGAAACTGGCCGAGGGAGGGCAAAACTGCGAGGGTCAGAACTGAAAAAGAAGATAAGATAGACGGCGGCGATGGTGTGAAGGACGACTGGACACTCCAACCTGTGCGATCTGTGAAAAGACACAGCGCTGCGCGTTCTACTTTTCCCCATCGATCTGCATGGCCATGGATCAATGTAGCACATCACTGGGCTAGTTTGGGTTTGGGAGATCCCAGTTTGTCTGCTGTCTGTACCGACATCCACACTGCTGTCTCGTGCATAGCTTGCATTTTATCTTGGACCTGTTCTGCCTGCCCTTCTCCCCTACCCAACAGCTGTAGTGTTTTGTCCTTCACGCACCACGTCGCTTGTTGTAACTGCTGGCCATTTGATTTCGCCCTTGACGCTAATACGCTGTCAGATAAACTGGCTGTCTGTTGTAACGTAATCAGTGACCTAACTAACTTGACTGCCTTTGTGCCCTCCGCGCTACACTCATACATGGCCGCGACCAACATGTTTGGGCCTGAGCCTGTGCCAGTCCAGGCTACCAACAGAGCTGCCTCAGTCGATGCCTGCTGCCTGCCTGCACTTACCTACCAGTGGAATTGTCTGGCAGCTGGCCATAATGTGCTCACGGTTATGCATGTATAATGATGCACTTATTATTGACGGTGGTATCATTACCACACCAGCCTGTGCATGCTAAATAGCTATATATCTATGCACTGGATTGTCCACAAGCCAGTTGTATCGATCTGTCCATGCCACTTGCACATTCTTTCGGGGGGGGGGGGGGGGGGATAAGTCTTTATGAAAGAAAATGGTATGACTTGGAGTTGATGTTTTCTCCTGAACTGTGACTGTCAGACCCAATATAACACTGGGAATCTGTTGGCTGTGGCCAAATGTCAAACAAACCAGAATGAACTTCTGACACAAAACCTCGTTGTCATTGGGAAATTGTTCATTGTCACCAGAAAACTAGACTGAATGGGATTGGGGCTGCTTTTTGGAATGGGAGGGAAATCAAATATTGTCAGGCAGGGATATTGGTTGGTAGAAGTTGGCATGTGTTACAGTGGTCACTATTAGCTGTATCCCAGTGGTCACTATTAGCTGTATCCCAATGGTCACTATTAGCTGTATCCAGTAAGTCCAGCATGTACATGCCGAAGAAGTTGAAATTTTTGAACAGGTATAGGATATGGAAAGCGTGCTGACATGAAAATGTCTGTAGTTAATGGGTTTCATCAAACATCTGGTGTGAATTCCTTTATGTTAAACTCAATTCTACCACAATAGAGATGCAGTTTGTGTCTACTGAAGTCATATTTACTACTTTCTATGGTTTTCTGTTTGAGGTGATCAATACATGAAGTGGTGGTGAACAAATGTGAACAAAGAAACCTATGAGGTGTAATTACCATCTGCATAAGCAGAGAGAAAATCTAAACCGTAGTAGACATTCATGATGCTTCATTGCTGTACACATCAGTTACATGTAGTTGGGGAGGGAAGGGGAGAGGGGATTCTCATAGCAAATTGAACAAACTGTATGAAATATCAGGGCATGCATTCATGCTGTACTGTCCTAGAAAAACCATATCTGACATTACATACATAATATCATTCCTGGTCATGCAGAGTCAGGAGAAATCTACTGTTTCCCTAAATGTGCCTTTGTGCCTAATGTTAGTGAATGTTGGCAGTATGGATCTGCTGGAGTCCCCTTTTTCAGGTTATCACTGGTGCTGAGTGCAGTCAGGGAACAGGAGGGAGGAAAGGAAACAAACTGGAACAAATGAACAAAGATCAGGGCAATTTTCACTTGTAGTTTCAGATAACAGTGAATTTTAACCCAGCAGTATTGAACTGTATCATTATGGAGTAATTTTCCTTTTTTTTGTTTTGCCTTTTACTTGTGCCTGTTTTCCATATTTCAAAGTTTATTTTTGTATTTAGTTTGTTTTTATTTCTGTTGTCTGTGAATGACTTAAGCTGGAAGGAAGAATACAAATAGTTGAAATACTGGGGTCCAAAACCTTTCCTGTATACATTTGTATTTGGGACATTATTCCTTTTGTTTTGAATGCTTTTGAAGTTTTCATAAAGTTGAAAGTACTGGGAACTTTTTGGTACGGGGGGAAAAGGTGACACTGAAGGTACCCACATTTGTTTGTTTTTTTTCTTCCTTTCCTTCTGTAGCAGCTTCTTTATGATTTTGTTTGAGTTGTTTATGCAGTAAGAATAGTTATTACAATCTTCTTCCGTAGTTATGGATTTTTCCTTTTGATATAGTTCAACAACAACAACAATAAAAAAGGTTTTTAATTTAACTGAGTCTGGAGGATTTTGTTTGTACATTTTTATTTTTTGGCGAGTGAATTAGCCCCAAAATTAAGGATTGGACAAATAAAAATGTATGTCTTATTCTTGAGTTTGAATAATATTTGATTCTGGCAGCTTGGTTTATTGTCTTTGTGAAACGTAGATCTGAGAATATATTTTCTGTGGTAGACCTTCCCATTGTTTGGACTATTTTGTGTGGGCCTTTTCCCATTAGATTATTAGTATGAAATTTTAAATGATCAAATCCTGATAATCAGGCTAGAGTAAAGTACTAAAAAAAAAAAAAAAACTAACCTGGGAAGGAAGCAAAATAGATGTTATCATGGGGGCGCCCTTATAGCCAAGCTCAGACTCGGACCCACTGTTTGGTTTGTGGCCCACAAAGGGGCTTGTTGTCCAAAGGTATACTTTAGTATGGCCCTCGCATACTGTGGATAAGTTTTGTATGAAACCATCACATGGCCAGGCCTGATTTCTCAACTTGGCTCATTTTATTACATTTAACGATGTAAGTTCACGGGGGTGATCTGAGTCTTCTTTGTCCTGCTTTGCTCCAACAGGATGTCTTTTTAAATCTTCCCGCATTGTCAGCAAGTAATTTGCATTAATATGAAATATTTGCATTATTTTATTCAAATGCAAGTGGTTAAGCTACACATGTGATGTAATTCTTTTAATTCTACTGGAACACCTGGCAATGACAGATGCAGATGTTTTGACATTGTTTGCAAGTGTGTGGTGACTTTTTTCTTGTGCTGATCAGTTTTAGAAGAAAAAAATTATATTCAATTTATGCATTTTGGCAGTTGATTCATTTTGTTATTGACAAAATATCACACAATAAGCTGGGGTATAGTGTGGGATCCTATGGTAATTTCTGGATTCTTGTGAGAGAATAAATGCAACCTCTTGAATGTAGAGCTACAGCCATCAACTTTGATGGCTATTTTTGTTTTGTTTTGTTTTTGTTTCAATGCTACAGTGTGAGTACAGACCTAGTGTGTGCCACAGGGCAGTTTGTGTACAATCCTGCAGCAACCTGAGTGCTGTGTGTGCCCCTACATTCCACAGTACAAATAATTTACATGAAACGTGATTGTTCATCCTGGTCCAAATGGTAATGATTTTTTTTTTTTCTTGTGCCTCTTTGTTGACCCCTGTTAGAGGAGTACATTGTGGCTTTGCAGTGGGACCTGCTCATTTTATTGTGGTGTTTTTATCTTATACTTTGATCAATCCTGTTTCAAAAGGGATTTTTAGAGCTGTAGTCATGATTTTGATCATCTAGAAAAATACTTTTCTTTCAGCTTTCAGATCACTTCTTGTGTTCCTCACTTTTCACATTAGTAAACTTTTTCTCTTGAATCCTTGTTTTATATACTTAAATCCTTTGAACTTTGGGGAATGCAGTAAAGCAAATTCATTCAGGAAGCTTACAATAGACATTTATGTGCAAAGAGTTACTTTTCTTGTCACCCCGACTAACATTTTCTGTAAAGTGTTTGATGTAAAGAATAGAGGAAAAAGTCATTGACCAGTGTCATTGAAAAAACATACGTTTGCAATCACCAATGGACTTCAATGAAAATGTTCTGTATCGCTGCTGGTTAGTATTGTACTTAAAATTACAACTTCCTTGTCATTAGTCAGCCATTGTTTAGTACTGTGTTAGCTGAATAGGAATGTTCTTTGCATTATATGGGAAAGGTCCCATGATTCAGTGTTTCGCCTACTGATTTGTAACTCACATACACAACAGGCTCAGCAGTATCTTTAATATTTTTCATTTTGGTATTTTTTTTTTCCAGTGAAAGATCTGATCTACTGGCGTGATGTCAAGAAGACTGGCGTTGTGTTTGGCACCATGCTGGTGTTGTTGCTGTCTTTGGCCATCTTCTCTCTGCTCAGTGTCCTGGCTTACCTCTCCCTGGCCGTCCTCACTGTCACTTTCAGCTTTGTCGTCTACAAGAAGATCATGGGAGCTGTGCAAAAGTCAAATGACGGACATCCTTTCAAGTATGCTGTTTGTGAAAAAATTTGTTGTCACCAATTTGTAAAGTTTGTTTCACCCATTAGAAAATTTTTTTTTTTGATTAATCTCTTGGGCACAGTTTGCTACTTTCAGCTGGAAAATTATTAAGTTCTCATTGTGAGAGCAATTTTGAATTTCAAGCCTAAAGTATCTGGCAAAAAGAACAAAGAAATCATGCGTTTGATAAGTAGTTGTTTAAAGTCTTTAAATTCTGTTGGGTTATTTGTTGCAAGAAGATTAATGCACTTTTTTTTTTATTGTTCTTGTTGTTGTTCTTCCGGTTAATTTTGACAAAACTGACCTGTAATTAATGAGTTCCTGATCCCAGATATATAAAGAATCATGTTAAATGAAAAGGGATAGGTGAAATTCTAAGCAAGGGCGTCTCATTCTGAACTTGCGTAATGCCAGACCCCACTTGTCAGGTTGTTCAAAAATGTTCATTTTGTAATGTTTTCCCATGGCTGTTCATGCCCACAGGGCTCAGCAACTCTGTATTTATCCCAGATTTCTGAAGAATGTTTGTGATTCTATGAATAAAATGATTCACGCCAAAAGAAATTTTTCTGTAATTTTTGTTTTCATTTATTAGGCCAATCTTGGACATGGACATTTCACTCAATGAGGACAAGCTGAAGAGCGTCATTCAAACAAGTATCAGAGAAATCAACTGCACATCAAAAGAACTGCGTCGTCTGTTTCTGGTGGAAGATATTGTTGATTCTATCAAGGTAGGAATTTTGATCGACTTTTTAGAATGCCCTAACTTCAGAGTTTGACCAGGCATTGTTTAAAAATCTTGTTCAGCACAAAATGTATCATGACATAATTATGGGATTCAGCCTTTTGCCTTTACAATCCTGGACCATTCTTTATAAGTTTAGTGTCATGATTCGGATATTGTTAAAACTCACGCAGAGAGTGAGTTGTTGTTGTTTACCAGGGCCATGAGAAATTGGCTGGTGGCCTTGAACGGTCCTCGCCAAATTATAGTTGGTGAGTAAATAAATGTAAAGTTAAACTGTTAGATTCACGCTTGTGGGTTTTAATGTTCGTGATTAACAAGTAATGGAGTAGGGGTGAAACAAGGTGGGGACAGTTGACATTGTTAAGTATGACTAGACAAGTTTTTGCACGTTAACTGGCTGGTAGAATAGTGCAGACGTATTACTACAATTAAAATGGTGGGAGGTTTCGACCTATGAGATAGCTGAACTAATTGGGCCAGCGGACTAGCACGCTGGGTAGTTAGATAGTATATAACATCGTGTAACGTTCAGATTTAGGGAATACAGACGAGAGAAGCATCGTTTCGTGAAGTATCTCCGGTTGGCCAGTACCTGAACTGTGTGGTCTGAAGACTAAGAAGTCCTTGCTAACGGACTGACTGAGCTCTAGAAAGAAAGGTCTGAGTGGGCTGACCTTTGAAAGCCCACGCTGCGCTATTTTGATGTTCGCGCCTCCCAGTAGGCGTGAGCAATGGTAATATATCTTAATTATTCAAGTATAATAGAGATCGGAGATAGAGAGAGAACTACAGCCTCATAGGAAGACTAAGGAAACCCCAGCTGGCACTCGACCACGAGTGTCCTGTATCATAGATCTATTGCCATAGTATGATTGGAATAATATAGCACATTGTTGATCAATTGAATAGTGATTGTGCATAAAATATAGTCTTTTGGCAACTGCTTAAATTACCTACAAGCCGAAGAGTGCTTCTGTAGGCTTTGAACGTACTGGGCTCTCCTAACATTTAAGCCCATATGATTTATGGAGAGTTTGCCTGGCGACTGGCCAGTGGCGACTCAACTGTCACTTTAAATTGATATCTAGTTTCGTATAATATACCTATTTGCTATTGATTGCAGTACCTCCATAGTTACATGAATATCATTGGTTAAGTTATTAGAGTTTTTTTTGGTTTGAATATATACCTCTATTGTCTTTGTTTTGTTATTAATATTTATGTAAACTATGGCCTGACCGGCCTGACATATATACGCTCTAGTTATTTAGTACTTTTCTTGTGTGGTTGTGTCCGAGTGTGAGTTAGCTGCCTCTCGTGCAGTCGTAACATCCCCAAGACCCTAACTCTGCTCGTGACATCTGGAGGGGACCCCACTGACATCTGAAGAGGACCCGTCACCTTCTGACATCTAGAGAACACTACTATCATCGGAAGAGGACCCCGTCAACAGCTGCAGGTCTACCACTCTAAGACTCCACTGTTATTTATGTAATTTTTGTAGTTTATAGTTTTGTATACTGCTGATTTTTTTTTTTGTTTCTCCCCCACATGTCTGGCATGTCCTCTCGTCATTGATCCTGGGACCACTACGAGGGACTGACAGCTAGTATCAGGAAAAGACAAGACCAGCGCTGTGGACCAAAGGAAAGAGCCAGTCCATTTTGCCCAGTTAAGTGAACCATCTGTATTTGTCTTCGTTTGAGGGGTTCGTCGTTCCAGCTCCCCTACTTCTGACAGGCATTATTTTTTTCTTTTGTGTTAGATTAGATAGGCGGGAGGTTGGAAGGGATCGAGACTTAGCATACCTCTTTTTGCCAGACTAGCAGATCTAGATGGCGTTTAAAACGGATAGGAGATACGCTTTGCCTTGAATAGTTCTGTAGGGACCTGTTATTCGTATAGATTGTTAGCGTTCTATCCTCCTCGTATTTTAGGAAGACGTCTCTCCTGTTCTTTTTCTTACCTTTTTGTAGATAGTTTCAGGTTAGTCAGGTCTGTTGTCGTTTGTTCTTTCTGTTAGTCTCGTCTTACTCTCCATGTAATTCTTTTCCATTATAGTGTTGCATTATTATATTTTGTATTCATACTTGCTATATTATTGCCTGGGATAAATCACGTGTCTAGGGCACGTTGAGAGATAATCTGGATATTAGAGTTGTTAGGCTGGTATAGCCAAGGAAGTTCATATCGTGAATATTGATTTATTCCGATTTATAGCAGAGGGAACGCTGCTAGGAGTGTACGGAAAATACACTGGGAATATTACATTGGTATCGTTAGTAACGACCAATCATTTGGCATACCGGAAGCTCAGCGTGCTTCTTGGGTAGACCAGAAACTGAAAGAAGAACGAGAAGAAAAGGCCGCGGAGAGATTACGAGAAGAAAAAGCCGCGGAACGAGAAGATAGAGCCGCGGAACGCGCGGAAAAACAGGCTCAAAGAGAGTACGAGCTCGCTTTGAAACAGTTAGAAGCGAAGCAAGCCCAACCTACCGGGACTCCGGAAGTTACTTCCAATAATAAAACGAAGCCTAAATTGCCAACCTTTAATGATAAGGTTGATCGTATTGATTCCTACCTACACCGCTTCGAACTCCATGCCGTTTGCGCGGGATGGCAGCGTAGTGAGTACACGTCATGCCTCGCCAATCTTTTGACAGGGAGAGCGTTGGAAGTTTTCCATAGCCTCACTATTGATGACGCTAGGGACTATAACATTCTAAAGACCGCGCTATTAAAGCGTTTCCAACATACGGAAGATGGATTTCATAAGCGTTTCCGCGATTGCCAGCCGGAGGCATCTGAGAATTTCTCTACTTACGTGGACCGCCTCCGCCACCTACTCAGCCGTTGGACTGAGTTGGCCGGTGTGGAAGAGGGAAACTATAAGAAACTATATGATTTGATAATTAAAGACCAAATATATATGTCCTGCCACACGGACCTGGTGGCGCATTTTAAGGAACAAGCCTCCAAAACTACCGTCGAGATAACATCGATAGCGGAACGGTATGCTGCAGCTCACCCTAATCGATCGTTAGCTAAAGCTAAAGTAAACGAACCGTGTTACGCCGGCGCTGCTACTAAGACACCGGTACCGTCGAGACAATCAAGACAGCCCTTTCGACAGTCGCCGCAGGTTCGTCCACGGTCCGAGCCGCCGGTTAGCAGGAGGCAACCGAATCCCCATAAATTTTCTCGGGACTGGGAACCCCGAAATACACGTCCTTTCCCTACCGGAGGACCGCGTAACAACTACTATCAAGCGCCCACATTTCCTTCTTATCGAGGTAAACCTCGAAGGGATAATAAGCCAGTCTACTGTTATCGATGTGGCGCCGGAGGCCACATTGCGCGACAATGCAGAGTTAGATTAGATGCGGCAAATGCATGCTCTGTAGCATTCACCGAAAACCGCGGTTACAGAACTAGGAATGCCGAAACCGTAGATAAAGTTATTCCAGTTATGTCCGCCCTCCACGAGCGAGGCGCGCTGACATTGTATGAGGGACGAGTAAACGCCATACGAGCATCCGTATTGCGAGATTCAGGCTGTACGACCGTCGGTGTACGTGAATCGCTGGTCCGTCCTGCACAACTCCTGGATCGCGATGCGACATGCATTACTTTTGGTGGTTCAGTTGAACATTTTCGTTTGGCGGAAATATATGTTGACACACCGTTTATAACTGGTGTTGTCACGGCCTGCGTGCTACCAAATCCGGTCGCCGACCTAATCATTGGGAATATTCCCCACTTAAAGGACGTCTCCGATTGCGAACTCGGGATTTGGGATGATAACGACATTGCGTGTGTCACGACAAGACAACAATCGCGTCGCCAGAGTGACGACACATTACGATCGCCTGTCGTCGATTTGGATGTAACCCCCAAGATTTTTCGTAACGAACAGCGCACAGATCCATCACTAAAGCCCCTCTTTGCTAAGATTGATCCGGACAACCCGGATACATCCAGGTTCTGCCTTAAAGACGACCTCCTATATCGCGTTTTTCGGGGAAAGCGCGAAACTATTTTGCAATTGGTCATACCGAGATCATTTCGCCGAGACATCATCCGCCTCGCGCACGACACGCCATTGGCAGGCCACCAAGGCAAAGCGAGAACAAAATCGAGAGTCCTGTCTCAGTTTTTTTGGCCCGGGGTTTACGGGGACATAAATAGCTATGTGTCGCGTTGCGATACATGCCAGAAAAGAACCCCCAAAGGAAAAACTTCGCGGGCACCTATACAAGAGATGCCGCCGGTTTCCACTCCATTTCAGCGAGTTGCCGTCGACATCGTCGGGCCATTACCGAAGTCGGATAGAGGCCATCGGTTTATTCTATCAGTAATCGATTATGCCACCCGTTGGCCTGAGGCTGTCCCTTTAAAGGAAATATCGGCCGATCACGTCGCCGAGGCATTGGTGACCATATTCACACGTGTCGGATTCCCGTCCGAATTATTATCTGATAGAGGTCCGCAATTCACCTCTGACCTTTTCGGGAAAGTATTGGAACTCACGGGCATTAGGCAGAAACTTACGTCGCCATACCATCCACAGTCCAATGGCTGTTGCGAGCGCTGGAATGCCACCATGAAAACTATGCTGGCACGCGTTTCCGCCGATAGACCTGGTGACTGGGACCGTCGACTTCCGGCCATCTTGTTCGCATATAGGGAACTCCCAAATGCGACAACGGGTTTTTCCCCGTTTGAACTGTTATACGGTCGAAAACCACGTGGCCCGATGGCCATTTTACGCGATTTATACGCCGGTTCTGATACCGACGTTCCTGATACGCGATCCGCGTATCAGTACATAGTCGATCTCCGACATAGAATAGTTAATGCATGCGACCTGGCTCGACAATTTGCATGCGTACGGACCAGGTCATTTATAGGATATCGCGATCGGGGTAGTCGGTTAAGAACCCTGTCAGTCGGAGATCGGGCATTGGTGCTGTTACCAGAAACGAATAACAAGCTACTCCTCACTTGGAAAGGCCCCTTTCTAGTTAAAAAGCGACTCTCGAGAGTTAATTATCTCATTACCATACGTGGTAACGATAAGGTGTACCATATTAATATGTTGAAAAAGTATCTTACCGATGATCAAACTCATCACGATCATTCATGCCATGTTGTGGCCCAAGCAAACGCAGCGATGGTCACTATCGATGACAACGACCGGGAGCCATTATCTATGACTAGATCGCTCCTATCCTTGCAAGCCACAGAGGACGCGACTTCCGTTAATATCAATCCAGAGCTGGATCAAAGTAAGACACAGGACATCATGAATCTTGTTCGGGAGTTTTCGCCAGCATTCACTGATTTGCCGGGTAAAACATCCTTAGTTCAACACGTCATCCGGTTGCAGTCGGACGTACCCGTGTTTGTCAAACCCTACCCGCGCCCGCTGCAAGCGCACGACACCATACAGTCCGAGGTGGAAAAGATGCTCAGCTTAGGAGTCATTGAGCGCTCGACGAGCCCTTACTGCTCGCCGATTGTACTAGTAAAGAAAACAGACGGTTCCGTTAGATTTTGTATCGATTACAGGAAGCTTAACGCCCTAACCATTTACGATGCTGAACCTATCCCGAATCAGGAAGATCTATTTGCGCGATTGGCCGAGTCGTCCGTGTTTTCGAAAATAGATTTGGCTAAAGGCTACTGGCAAATCCCAATGGAAGAGGCCAGTAAACAGTACACAGCGTTTCAGACCCCTATGGGTCTCATGCAATGGAGATTCATGCCATTCGGTCTCGTAACGGCACCAGCGACATTTGCGAGGATGATGAACATCCTATTGCAGCAGACACCATGCGTCCTAAGCTACTTTGACGACATTTGCGCTTTCCATACGGATTGGAAAGGCCACTTAGAAGCACTTCGTCAAGTGCTTAGTAAACTTCGAGATGCCGGGCTTACAGCTAAGCCTAGCAAAGTCTTCCTGGGTTATACGCAGATTAACTTTCTGGGACATACTATCGCCAAAGGCGTCCAAACACCGGACGACAGTAAGATAAGTAAGATTTTAAAACTCCAGGCTCCTCATACTAAGAAGCAGGTTCGTAGCCTGTTAGGCTTCTTAAGCTATTATCGGAAATTCGTTCCGAATTTTTCGGCCCTTACGGCCCCGTTATCCGATCTTACAAGAAAAGACAGACCCAACAAAATTACCTGGAATACGCAGTGCGCCACCGCGCTCGCGACAGTGCAGCAACTGTTCTCCAGTTCGCCGCTGCTTATACTACCGAATATTAGGCGCACCTTCACCGTCCGAACTGACGCGTCGGACCAAGGAATTGGAGCTGTTTTGCTTCAGGAAAGAGATGGCTTATTGCGCCCTTGTATGTACGCTAGCCGGAAATTACTTCCGAGAGAGCAGAGATACGCTATTATAGAGCGAGAATGCCTGGCGATTGTATACGCCGTAGACGCGTTTTCCCGCTACCTACTTATGACGGAATTCGTCATCGAGACAGACCATAAACCGTTGTTATTTTTAAAATTGAACCGAGCCAAGAACGCTCGTTTGACCAGATGGAGTCTGGCCCTTCAGGAATACCGCTTCATTATAAAGGCCATTCCTGGTGGAGATAATGTCCATGCCGACCTATTATCACGGTTACCTTAATCTTGTTGTATTTTAGTCTGTCATATGTATTGGCGTTGGATACTGATTAGCACCTCATTCAGAGACCGAGGGATGGTATCACATATTGTTCACCCATTGTGAACACTTTTCACCTACCCCTGTGCTTTCCTTTGTTCCAACAGCTATTTTACTGACGTCGACCCGTATTTTGGCCACACCAGACGTTGTTGCCCAGGGTCGAGGACGAGAAGTCATGGCAGACCAGGAGTCCAGATCCACTAATGCCATCGATGCTACTATAGTTATCTTTTCTTGAGTATTATTCATTGTATGTGTGCATTCCTGATGACATTCGCACAGGATCAGTGTTGTACTCTAAAATTTTAGAGTTATGATTGTTAATATCTACGTATTTAGAGGTAAGATTTAATCCTCAGAGAGATATATACTTTTGGACGGAGCCTTAAGATTTTCATGAAGTTTTGTCCATCAATGATACCCGTCCTGTAGGTTTTTTTCAACTTTAGTACTAGTCTTAGTTATTACCTAGTATTCTTAGTTAAGTTCACCTTTCGAGGAATTTCTCGACTCATGCCTTCCCCTTACGATAATCATTTATATCGTTAAAATTGCAAATTTTAACTGGGGTGGGGGATATGTCATGATTCGGATATTGTTAAAACTCACGCAGAGAGTGAGTTGTTGTTGTTTACCAGGGCCATGAGAAATTGGCTGGTGGCCTTGAACGGTCCTCGCCAAATTATAGTTGGTGAGTAAATAAATGTAAAGTTAAACTGTTAGATTCACGCTTGTGGGTTTTAATGTTCGTGATTAATAAGTAATGGAGTAGGGGTGAAACAAGGTGGGGACAGTTGACATTGTTAAGTATGACTAGACAAGTTTTTGCACGTTAACTGGCTGGTAGAATAGTGCAGACGTATTACTACAATTAAAATGGTGGGAGGTTTCGACCTATGAGATAGCTGAACTAATTGGGCCAGCGGACTAGCACGCTGGGTAGTTAGATAGTATATAACATCGTGTAACGTTCAGATTTAGGGAATACAGACGAGAGAAGCATCGTTTCGTGAAGTATCTCCGGTTGGCCAGTACCTGAACTGTGTGGTCTGAAGACTAAGAAGTCCTTGCTAACGGACTGACTGAGCTCTAGAAAGAAAGTGAGTGGGCTGACCTTTGAAAGCCCACGCTGCGCTATTTTGATGTTCGCGCCTCCCAGTAGGCGTGAGCAATGGTAATATATCTTAATTATTCAAGTATAATAGAGATCGGAGATAGAGAGAGAACTACAGCCTCATAGGAAGACTAAGGAAACCCCAGCTGGCACTCGACCACGAGTGTCCTGTATCATAGATCTATTGCCATAGTATGATTGGAATAATATAGCACATTGTTGATCAATTGAATAGTGATTGTGCATAAAATATAGTCTTTTGGCAACTGCTTAAATTACCTACAAGCCGAAGAGTGCTTCTGTAGGCTTTGAACGTACTGGGCTCTCCTAACATTTAAGCCCATATGATTTATGGAGAGTTTGCCTGGCGACTGGCCAGTGGCGACTCAACTGTCACTTTAAATTGATATCTAGTTTCGTATAATATACCTATTTGCTATTGATTGCAGTACCTCCATAGTTACATGAATATCATTGGTTAAGTTATTAGAGTTTTTTTTGGTTTGAATATATACCTCTATTGTCTTTTGTTTTGTTATTAATATTTATGTAAACTATGGCCTGACCGGCCTGACATATATACGCTCTAGTTATTTAGTACTTTTCTTGTGTGGTTGTGTCCGAGTGTGAGTTAGCTGCCTCTCGTGCAGTCGTAACATCCCCAAGACCCTAACTCTGCTCGTGACATTTAGGCCTATCCAATCAAGTTCAATTTTACAGTATAGTGTGGGAACCTAAACAAAGTGCATATGTATAAAATGGAACCAGTGAGGTACTATGCATTGTGGAATTTCTGACACTGACAGAATTTGAAAAACTTGCTCTCTCCGCATCTTTTTTTTTCTTCTTTCCACAATAAATTATAGAGTGCAGGAGAGTTTGTTTGTCTGGTGGTGAAAACAGGACAAGTTTTATACAAGTTTGGTCCTCTTTTTGATTGTAATTTATGCCAATCTTGTTTCATATTGAGAGAGTTTAATTAAGATTTCAAAAAAGAAGACCCAGGCTCACTGATTAACTACCAGTTACCGTAATTAATGTTCATGAGGTGTGGGATAAACTGTGTTTACTAAACAGTGGAAATCAAAACATTTAATGGCATGGCATGTATATAAGTCTGCTTTGCCTATCTCTTATTAATATCAGTGAAGAAACTTCTGGTAGATAATGTGTAAGTTTGGGAAAAGTTACACAGGCTTAACCAAAGAGCTATCATGTGTCAGTAGTTGCGAACTATTCTGGTGTGGTGTGCCAGGTTGTATAGGATTATTGTGGTGATTCAGATTGCTTTATGTAGTTGTATGTACGATAACTGGTGATCAGCTTTGTACATAGTCTGTTTTTTGCTACATCAATATTCCTTTTCTCTGTTGCAGTTTGGACTTCTCCTGTGGGCCTTGACGTACATTGGGTCTTGGTTCAATGGCATGACACTCATTATCTTGGGTTTGTATGATCATTTTTATTAAAATTGTTGCTTGATACATTCAACATGGCTGTCATGTGACATCCATATTTACCAGTGGTAATTGTAGATGCACGTTACCTTTGTATTGTTATTACACTGTTATCAGTGTGGCATATTCATAAAAATTCAGTGTGAACAGCAGTGGAAAGTGGCTTTAAGATTTGTTCAGACAGCACACCATTTCACAAAATGGCGGTTCCAGTAATCGGTAAAAAAGCTTGATTTGCTCAAGAGAAAAATGTTTCATTTGGGTGAACGTAGGACATTTATATCATCAAACCTATTGTCACAGTTTTGGGGAATTACATCTGGAATTACAAAGTTATATTTGCAAATAGTTGTTGTATTTTGGGGGGGGGGGGGTGGATATGTTGTGGAGAATACAGCACTTGGCTATTGCCACTGAACTGGAGAATATTTGTTGTGCTAAAGTCATCTCTGAGGATGTGATGATTGAAGGAGATGTTTTTTATGTCAATCATTTTACTGAGTATTGGCAGCATTTGTCACATTGAGAGGATTTCATATTCCATAGCTGCAGAAAGGATTAGTTGTTTTCATTAGAGCTGAATCCATTTCATAATCAATGTTTTACGTTATTGGCTGTGGAAGCATACTGAAGTGGCATAAATAGTTTGGAAGAAAGTTATGAATTTTTCAAATTTCAACAGCCTGTTATGCCTTTTGTTTGTAACAGTGTAACCCATCCAAGGATCAATTAGGCTGTAAGGTTAGCTTAAACAGTTCTCTGGTGTACCACAGTAGTGATTGTAATTATTCCTCCTCATTTGCCATTTACATTTGGTTACCATAAGATGAAGAGAAATTTGCATGGACTTTGGTTTTTGTGTTTTTCAGGTCTTATCCTGCTTTTCACCTTGCCCAAGGTCTATGAAACCTACCAGGTAAGTGAAAATTAATCATTTTTATAACAGATGCCTAATCAGAGGTCAACTCAGTATTATGATTTTTGCAGCATTTGACTACTGGATCATTATTTTTGTAGTTTGAATTACCAGGAAGTTGGAAAGCCCAGCCCATGCAATGAGATACTTGTAGTACTGTAATTTTTCTACCAGTATTAACTTAAAGCCATTTACAGTGATCATGTGAAATTTATCATTAGCATGGTTTTAAACCGGGGAGTGCCATGTGAAATCACTGGTAGAGGGAAAAAAAATGCTTGCGAAATCTTCAAAGTTTGAAAAAGGTATTTTGTTGGCTTTCACTTTCCAGGTCCATCTTTCACTCAGAAAATTTTGGCATGCTGCCTTTTTTGTTTTATCCCACATCCATGTCCTTTTGAAATCAACTGACATCTCTGACAAGATTTGTGATTTTTTATGGATTGTCTGCTGCTTTTTTTTCTTTTTTTTTGGTTCTTACATTACATATTACTTTGTAAATCTTTACATATTGTTTTTATGAGATCTGTAGGAGTGGAGCGGCCCCAGACAATCTGATGCAGTCTGTAGAATACTGTTTTTCCTTTGAATTACTCAAATGAAAAGCCAGGGAGTGGTAGCCCAACTAGGTTATTAGCCAATGTAGTGGACAGAGGCAGATACGTTTTATACGCTCGCATTTCAATATTCATGAAAAATCACGAAACAGAAATCAGTTTGTGCACATTAATTGTGATTAGTAGCAATTTGGTTTTCACAAACTCTTTATATTTCCAGGTTCAGATTGACAACTACATTGGGTTGGCCAAGGCACAGATAAACAATGTTTTGAACATGTAAGTATGTGTAACAATGATATATCAAGTTGGTTTTAGGTCTCTAATAAAGTTTTATTTCCCATTTATGAGTTAAGATCAGGTTTAGGGCTTTTTCTCTTCAGCTTTTGAGTCAAGTGTTAAGGAATGAATTGCTCGAAGCCACCCGACTTAAGTCACATTCTCAACTTAAGTATGGCTTTTCAGATGCATTGATCAAGCCGCAGATTGGCACGTATCTTTGCAGTCTCTATTATCAATAACAGTTTGCTCATTAAAGTTAGAAGTCAAGGCTGTGGTAGGGTTGTAAGCTTCTCATCTACGTTTGAGAAGTCTGATGTTGAAGTATTCACTCAGGTAGTTTTTAGAAATATGTCTGACATTAGACTTTACTTGTTTTTTAGACTCACTTCTGCATTCTGTAAATGGAATACCGTTGACACTGTGTGCCAGGAGTCCATTTCACACTTCAAAACAATTTTATTAATCCACATTTCAAACAATGTTATTAATCTATCTTGCAATGTGGGATTTGGCAAGTATTTTAAGGTTTTATATTAAGGATTTAATAATAGATAAAGAGTTGAACTTTGAAAAGAGAACTTATTTTTTATTTTAATTATTGCATTTAAAGAGAGATAATCTATAAGTGCAGGTCAAGCAGTATATAGAAAATTTTAATCTAACAAAACACTCCCAGAAGGGAAGATAGCCATCAAAGCACTTGTATTAGGTTTTATTATGTCTTATTTGTTTAGCTTATCATATTATTTGTGGATACTCACTTTAGTTATTTTCATTGCAGCATCCAAAGCAAGTTGCCATTCTTAAAGAAGAAAGACAAAGCCCAGTAATTGGATGGATTCATCACAAGCCATTAACCACCCAACGCTCAGTTACAGCAGACTATCTTATTTACATGACCAACTATGACAACTCTCCCCCTAATTGAGAATGTATTGCTGATACACTAACCTGGAGTGCTTCCTGTTGACAACATTGGAGTCCTTGGATATATTTTAAGTTCACTAGGCAGCCCATTATGTAAACATCAGTGCCCCAAACAGGGAAGATCAACGCAGAATAAACTGTTATGATTTTGGGAATCTAATTCAGACTGGAAAATAACTGACTATGATCTTTTGTGGCAACATTGAAAGAGGAAATTAGATTGGAGCAATTATTATACATGATGTCCTATGTGTTACTTGTCATCATGCTTACGTTATACTGGAACTGTTAATCTCAGTCATGTATGGTGAACCACCATTTGCTTGTCTTTAACTTGTATGTAGAGCCACAGATTGAGACAATATCACCCTTTTTGACTGGTCATTGTTCATACTAAGCTGCTGTATCTTGAAGATACCATATTCATGCAAATGGAAGTGACACTGAAACAGCTATGGAATCAGAAAAGGACAGGTCATGGCTGTGATTTGAGGTGATCATCTGCTTTTTTAAAGAACTATTTGTTCCAGTGCTGATGTTTGATGTATATTCAATAGTTTGGCTTTTAATTAGTATATGAATGGATGCTAGGATGGAATGACTGCTGTGTACTGGTTATAACTACCCACTTTTACAATCTACGGTCTTTGGAGATTAATCTATAATCTATTTCTTGAATATAAGGTACTTGATGTTGTCCCCCAACATCTTATTTGTGGATTTTCAGTTCATTAGGTGGAAAATAATTCGTTCTCACGTGTCAATTTATGGTCATTGATTTCTCTGTCCTTTGTGTTTTTTATTATTTTTTTATTCCATTTTGATTTATGGGTTTGGTTAAGTGTGACTACAATTTTTTTTTTTTCCTATCTGGTGTAGGGTTCCTTTACGTGTATATGGTTCATTTGTTTTTTGTTGTTTTTTTATGGATGTGACTTATATCCACCATTCTGACAAGCAGACTTGTTTAGGACTCTCTTGGAGAATTTTCTGTCTAAATTGAGAACAAGGCTAAGAGTTTCAGTTAAAAAAAGGAGAGGTTTTCATATCATCATAAGATTACTGTCTTAATTAGACATCAGAATAATTTGACTACTGGACATCATAATTTCTCAGCTGTATGTTAGCAAGTATGAGTACAAATACTGGGAAACAACTCTGTTCCTGGGAAAAACATTCTCATTTGTCTAGTCTCCCAAAACACTACATACAGCTTGTTTACCTGAATTCTGATGGAGCGCACATCTACTCTAGATCCTGCCTCTGATACACTGGAATGCCAATGATGAAGACATGAATGGTCTAGTTAAAAAATGTCGTCTCACAAACTTATGAACTAATGGGTTCATTGAAGGAAGTGGATCTGTAAGGTATGTGATGTCATTCACAGAAGAAATTGCAATCTGCATTTATTTTTTTTTGTTTTCATGAGGAACATTGATGTGGGGACGTATATATCACATTTTTCAATTTCAGTTAAAAGCTCTCTGTGTCGTCAGACAAATTTTGTGAAACTGCAAAGGGTAATTTACTCACAATGTATAAGACTACTGGTTTACACCCATTTTTCCAATACCAATTTGATATAATGTGATAAATGTTGTTACAAATTTGATTTGCTGTCTTTGATATTTCTTTGTAATATGCGGATGTGTTCAGTGAGGCAATCTGCAGGAGCTGTATGCTTAGACTTGCAGAAGCTGTATGCATCCTTTCTACAAGCTATTTAGTCTGTCACCACACTTTTATTGTGCTTGTACAAATATCAGCTGTAGCCATGCCATTGCTTTGTATTTCTTGTAGCCATAAACTGCACAAGTTGTTGTGTGTGTGAGTGCTTGCAAAAGTTGTGTGTGTCTATTGGCAGTAATTCAGCATTGTAATGTTTACTTCTGATGCTGATTTTTGACATTCACACTGGACTATTACCTAAGCTATATCTTCAGTTTCTACATTGCCTGTTGTGATTTAAATTTCTCCCCAACAGATTTTCAGCTAAATAGACCTAAGATCCTAAATTATAATCATAATGGAAAGAATTTTTTGCAAATCAAAGGAAATAAAATTCCAAATGTACATTTGTAGTTCAAAAGTTTGGTGTACAGCCTTTTTTTTTTTTGTTTGTTGGAGAAAGAAATGTCATCTGAAATTTATATTTAAGTTTGAACTTTTCTCACGCCATAAAATGTAAATCTAGATTATTTGATGAAAAGAGAACATCACAACTTGATTCAAAAGTGAATTGTATCAGCATGCTCAATGATTTTCAGTTTTATTTGAATATGGTGTTTTGTTTTAATTTATCATGTATGTAAGAACTCAGATGTGCCTCACCCTTTTGATTCATGAATCACAATATTTATTAATTTTTTTGTGTTTCTGATGTTCAGTATTTTTTGACAGTAGAGGACAGAGATTAAAAAATTCATAAGTATGCAAAACTTTTCACGTTTTCTCATCACCAGTTAAATAAAATGATGTGAAATTTTTTTATTTTAATTTTAATTTTTTTTGCTTTCCCTGCCCATATTTGATTTTTAAAAAAAAATTATTTTCTCCATATTGCTGTGTTGTCATGACATGCTTTTTATGATATTCGTAGTGTTTTCCAATATTA
Source organism: Onchidella celtica (assembly GCA_963931925.1). Taxonomy (NCBI): domain Eukaryota; kingdom Metazoa; phylum Mollusca; class Gastropoda; order Systellommatophora; family Onchidiidae; genus Onchidella; species Onchidella celtica. The sequence goes on from OZ007569.1 coordinate 75,908,579, forward strand.
GAAGCAATGCTTTATGTCACAGAATGGCTTATTCAAGAAACCGACCTCATGACATTTGTATCCATTGTATTGGAATGGATTAATCAAATCTTTGTCAGGTAATAAGATCTACCAGTAGTTTGGGTGTTATAAAAATATCTACATGCTTTATCCCAGGAGGATAGTGGCTCTTCTTAGCAATAATAACAAGTTTTATTTGGTCAGAAATTGTACATGGTGTAGTTCACAAACAAAACAATTTAGGTTACTAAAATTTTATTTGTAGTGTCTAAAATGTAGCGTGAAATAATTTTGTTTAAAATCAATAAATGTGTCAAATAACAAACAGCTAGACGTTGTGTTGTGTGTTCCTCTTGTTGGTTCTTCTGATCATCTCTCACATGTTGTGGTATGCAGATGGGATGCACTGTATGAAAAAAAAAGGTGTACTGTGGTGCAGAGTAACATACTGTATGTTCTTATTTGGCTAAATGGAAGTTATGAATGAGACAGAGGATGATGGAGGTTTAGATAATTCTGAATTATTTAATACATGTAACATTATTAAGGAAAGGAAAAAAAGCAAACACAGACTTTTCATTCTGTGCATTTCTAAGGCAAGTTGGGTTAAAAGATACAATGAAGCACAAGTTATTGTGTTTTTCCACCACTTCGAGACAGCCTGTCCATTTACCTGTTTTGTTGTTATCTGTTATCCTGTTTCTCTGTGTCATGTGCTATCAATTTCAGTTTGTCCACTTAAAACTACATGTAGGTAAATGTGCGTGTTTTAGTTTAGTCAAGTCTTCATCCATTTTGAGTGTTCGTCAGGATTGTTCATTAGATGCTGGCACTTGTTAACTGAGATCTTGCATTCTCTAGAATTTCAGCACATCACATGTGTCCAATATACATGTTTGGGTTCCAGCAAGGGGGTGAGGGTATTTATCATCATCATCATCATTGCCTTTCTCACCCTGGATCAGGGTATAGGCCACCAACAAACACTTTCCATCCCTCTCTATCATGGGCCAGTCTCTTTACATTATTCCAAGTCTTTCCGCTTCGTTGCACATCATTTTCTCTGGCTCTTCTCCACGTTCCGCGCGGCCTTCCTCTTGATCTCTTGCCCTGGGGATTCCAATCCAATACCTTCTTCGTGATGCTGTTTCCTGGCCTCCTGAGAGTGTGGCCGATCCATCTCCATCGCCTCCTACCAATTTCCTCTCTGACTGGGCTCTGTCTTGTTCTTTTCCATACAATTTCATTGCTCACCTTGTCTGTCCATCTGATCTTAAGCAGCTTCCTCAAACATCTGTTGATGAAAACTTGGATTCTCTTTATGCAGGCCTGGGACGCATTCCAAGTCTCACATCCATACAACAGGACTGACTTCACGTTCGAGTTGAATATCCTCAGCTTTGTTTTTAGAGATATATCCTTGGTTCTCCAAATCTTGCTTAAGGACGTGAAAGCTGCCTGTGCCTTTCCAATTCGTGCTTTGACTTCTGCCTCTGTTCCTCCCTTATTGTTAATGATACTACCAAGATAGCAGAAGGACTCTACATCTTCCAGTGGTTGATCTCCTACTCTGACTTGTGCGCTTGGGGGTGCAACAATTTTTAGGACCTTCGACTTCGCAGGATGTATCCTCAATCCAATAGATTCTGAAATTTTGTTTAGAGCTGTAGTCTTTGCTTGCATATGGTCGTGTGTGTGCGACAATAGTGCCAAGTCATCTGCAAAATCTAGATCGTCCAGCTGTGTCCATGGGGTCCATTGTATGCCATTTCTTCCTCCACTGGTGGTTTCTTTCATAAGCCAATCAATCACCAGGACAAACAGAAATGGGGACAGCAAACAACCCTGCCTAACACCAGTCTTGATATCAAAGCTGTCAGTAAGCTCGCCATCGTGTACGACTCTGCAACTTGTCCCCTCGTACATGCTCTTGATAAGGTTCACCATTTTCTCTGGGATTCCATAATGTCTCAATATTCTCCACAGTGTTTCTCTATCGATGCTATCAAAGGCCTTCTCGTAGTCAAGGAAGTTCACTATCAGTTGGGAGTTCCATTCTAGCGACTGCTCTACTATGATTCTCAGCGTGGCGATCTGGTCGGTGGTTGATCGATTACTCCTGAAACCAGCTTGCTCCTCACGAAGTTTTGGGTCTGTTGCATTCTGTATTCGCTTGAGGATAATCCGGTTGAAAACCTTTCCTGGGATGGAGAGAAGTGTGATTCCTCTGTAGTTACTACAATTGCTGAGGTCCCCTTTTTTTGGAAGCTTCACGAGGTGTCCTTCCTTCCAGTCCTTTGGAAACTTGCCTCCGATCCAAATCCTCGAGAATAGTGAGTGCAGACCCTCTGCAGCCCCAGCAGCATCTGCCTTCAGCGCCTCTGGTGGGATCTGATCTGGTCCAGCTGCCTTGCCTCGATTTAACTGCTTTATGGCATCATTAATCTCTGCTTTAGTCGGAGGGTCGCAACTGATCGGTAAATCATTTCTTGCGGGTAGAATGTCAGGTGGGTTGCTTGGTGGAGGTCTGTTCAAGAGGCTGTTAAAATGTTCTATCCATCTTTTTGCCTGAGCTTCCTTTCCAAAAATAGCCTTCCTGTTGTAATCCTTGACAGGAACTTCAGGTTTTCCATATTTTCCAGCAAGAGTCTTTGTAGTCTGGTAGAGGATCCTCATGTGTCCTCCTGTTGCTGCCTTCTCTGCTTTCTCTGCTAACATTCCTATGAACTCCTCTTTGTCTTTTTTAATTGATTTTTTTACCTCTTTAGCTGATGCTCGGTACTCTTCCTGGTTACCAACTCTTGAGCTTCTTGTACGACTTGCATTTACCTGTTCTTTTAGGTCTCTTCTTATCCTTATCAAGTCCAGTGATTTTTGACTGATCCATTCCTTGTGTTCCACTTTCTTTTCCCCAAGAACATCCTGACATGTCGATGTAAATACTCCTTTTACCTTAGCCCAGTGAGTCTCCAAATCTACTGTCTCTTCGAGGTCAACAAGGGGTTTGAATCTATTCCTCAGTGTCAGCTGGAACTCTTCCTTCTTGTCTCCATCCAGAAGGCTCACTTGAAACTTTCTCCTCTTTGTTCCTGCTCTGGTACCTTGTTTCTTGAGGCGGAGTTTGAGTCTTGCCAGCAGCATGTGATGGTCAGATCCAACATCAGCTCCTCTCTGTACTATGACATCCTCCAGTGAGCGTCTGAATCGTCGGGTGATGCAAAAGTGGTCAATCTGGTTTTCAGTTACTCCATCCGGTGAAATCCAAGTGGCCTTATGGATCCTCTTGTGTGGGAATACTGAACCTCCAATCACATAGCTGTTAAATGCGCAGAAACTTGCAAACCGCTCTCCATTCTCATTCATTTGTCCCAAAGCATTGCACCCCATAATGTCCTCATACCCTGTATTGTCCTGTCCTATCTTGGCATTGGCGTCTCCCATTATAATGTTCACATCTTTTCTTGGCAATGTGTCAACTATTTCCTGAAGCTGGTTGTAGAAATCGTCCTTGTCCTCATCGGTTGCTTCATTTGTTGAGGGTATTTATCCCTTAGCAGAATTGGGAAATGAAACAGCCGTGAATGACTCGTACGTCAGATGAATTCCATCAAAACTGACACTGGTGAGAGGCATTTTTTTTTTTTTTTTTTTGCACTGATAGTTGTCTTATTTCTATGATGGCTCTACAGTGATCAACATTTACCCTTATGAAGTAAGAAACTCAAGGCACTATTATTAATACAAGAATAAGACCGAGATGGCTTCTGAAGGCGCAAGGAAATCTAAAACGTTTCTCAAATGGTTTTACCATTTTATTATTTGCCTAGCTACTATGGAGTTGTGTCCCTTTAAACTATTCATTATAGCATATTGTTTATATTATTTTCCTGACTGTGCTGAGAATATTTATCACTATTTTAGCTTATTATTTCCTGCTTTTGCTTTGTTATTTCTAGTAAAATTAACTAATATGCCCGTAAAGAACTTAATTTGAATGATTCGGACACGTTTATGGCCCGAACGAGTCGAACAACACGACCATAACTCTTCTTTGATAAAAAACCAAGCGTGGTATACTGCATCGCAGAATGGAATCTTCAGGAATCCAGTTAGGAGAGAGATCTTGAGTTACAAAGAGCAATTGTCTGTTTCATTGCACAAATCTGTTGTGAATTCACCGGAACGGAAGTATGGATAAGCCACAGATCATTCTCCATATACAAAAATCAGTAAACTACACACTCTTTGATACCAAGTGGATCCCCTGCAGCGCCAAATTTGTTGCTCTCGGCAACTATGCTCGAGGAACAGGAGCTCTACAGATTTATGAAGTATCCCATGGGGACGTCAAATTACTCAAAGATGTATGTTGACATAATCTAGATCTATCTAGATCTATATAATAAGTTCGTAACTTTTGCAGGTTAGATTTATACGGTTAAGATTAATAAGATCCAATTGGGATTCCTTCGAGTTCACTGGAATGGTTCAACATTGAAAGTATTCTGATCTAAGGCTACAATGCTTTGAAACATGAGAGAGAAAGGAAATTGTCCAGTAAAGACATCCTTGACAACCTGTTCTGTTTCCTTCTTGACTTGTACCATCTTTGTTAGAGCATCTGTATTTGGCTGGTGTAGGGCCTATAATTTATAAAGGGAGGACTTCCAAATGCGTTCCATAGCCCGAGTGGAAACAGTACATAGCTACCCCAGCGGCTTTCCCTGGTAATGTCAATCTGACTACTGCCCAGACGAACATCAGCCTACGGCCTCGATGATACAAACTGACTAGACCCTCACATCGTTACATATCAATCTGACAATGCCTTATGCACTTATCGAGTTATGGAACGCATTTGGAAGTCCTCCCCCTATAAATTATACCCCCATGCCGCATCTATGAAGGAATTTTGACACACTTATTGAGAAATATCGGTTTTCCTTTACACACCATGGGTGTATGTGCCCCTTGAGGTGTCTTTACTCCTTACTAAAGTGGTCATTTAGTTGGCAGGTCTGGGTCAGGGATGGGGTGGTCTTGATTGGTGGTCCGAAGTGCGTAAATAAATTCACAGACGTCTGCTAATAAGATCCTGATCTTATTCACACATGGGGGTTTCTTGATTTCGTGGTGCCTACTGTGGAAAAGTTCCTCCAGCCTACCGTGGTCTGCCTCGGCACAATGCCCAGTGTCTGCGGTTGTCAGTCGAAGACTATGGATTCAATCTGTCTTGGGTTCAAGAAACACAATTCCACGTCGGAGTTTTTTTCTTTTTTTTAAAAACTTAGTGCTGTTCATTATTCGGAATCATTTTGTTTCCTAAAGATTTTGCAAAATTGACGTTGTGGGGAAACTGATCATTACTAGTGTGCTCCAGATTACTAACTTTTATTTCTTCCTGTTCATTTTATCCTTTCATTGAACAGGACAGTCGCTAATTAGAAATAAAAATGTAAACCAAATTTTAAGCATATAAATGATTTCTTTTAGTCAGTGTGAACTGAAAATTTTGTCTCTCTCTGTCGTGACTTAGATCTATCCTGTATTTATGTTACTGAAAATATATTTTTGGGGTTTTCTGCTTCAGCTATTTGTCATATTTTCATGTTGTCATGTTACATTTATTACTTTTTTGTTTGCATGGAAATTTGGTTCATTTTTATCTGCTCTGTGACTTTCTCTGTGAATTCACACCCGACAAAATTTCGCTGATTTTCGTGGCTTTAAAAGACCATGACTTCCTTATTTTTTATCCGATTTTAAAAATTCAAAAAGCGGTCTGTTTGAAATTTTTGCTTTTATTTTATACAATGAAAATGTATTTTTGTTCAGTAATGAAAAATGCTTTGCCATGCTATATTTATTATGATATAGACATCTGATATACAATTTATCTGTACAGGTAGAGAAATCCAAGGCCTTCAAATGTGGTACATTTGGTGCCTCAAGTCTACAGAATAGGCACTTTGCAACAGGAGATTTCTCTGGGAAGCTGCAGATTTGGTGAGATTTGATGACCTTGGGCAATGTGTTTGTACACTAAACAGTGTGCGATGTTATTTTGGCAAATATCTCTCTGTGCTCTCAAGGCCTTATTTGGCTGAAAAAAAAAAAAAAAAAGGGAATCTCCATTGTTACTGTAGGTCTAGTGCTAAATCAGTGTGAATTAAGTTACAGATAGTCTGAGAAGGCATAGTGCCAGTGAAAGTCTCATTTACTCATCATGACTTTTCCCTTTTTCTCTTGTTCCATTCTCTTCGATATAGGAAGTAGAAATGAGTCAATGATGTTTGCATTTATTGTTTTAAATGTGAAATATGGAATCTTTCCTTTATACAGTTTCTATGGCAGTGGATAAGTTTCTTAAACTTTCTATCTTTTGCTGGTTAATAAATTTGTGTAACAGAGATGTCAATTTTCCAGAAATTTTGGATGATCTACGGTTTTCAGGAAATTCCTTGTTTCGAGACTCATCATTTCAGAAGTCACCGAAAAAAATTTTTTGGAAAACACAAAACCCAAAATAATCATCCCATGATTCAGAAAAAGTCTTTCCTGAGTGGCCATCACATATTCAATCATCCAATAGATAAGCACGGTTTGTTTGAGTTTTGACTTTACCTAGTACATGTATTTGTTTGCCAAATGAATTGGTTTTAACCAGTCTTTCATGTGGTCCTCTTAAAAGTGTTTCCGTAGTATCGTTTATATCATTATGGCTCCTAAGACAATATTTCTTTAATGATACATTGAAATATATGAATTGTTCAGGAACCTGGAGTCACTGGAATTACCAGTCTACTCTGCCCAGGCTCATAAGGAAATCATTAACTGCATTGATGGAGTAGGTGGTCTTGGCATTGGAGAGGGGGCACCTGAGGTTGTTACTGGAAGCAGGGATGGTATGGATTATTGCAGTATTTTGATAGTTTTATGATTAATTATTAGCATACTAAAATTGTGCAATGAATGAATTCTACATGGTGCCAAAAAAAAAAAAAAGTGCAAAATGTCGTGAAGGACTGGAGTTGTCCACTTCTAGCATGGAGTGAAAGACATTATAGAGGTACAGTTTCTCACTGATTCAGGTCTCGTTTAAAGGGAATTCAGTAATTTGTCTTTTCTTTATTGAAATTTGTTTAATCTCACACATGCATACAACAACATTACAAAAGTTAAAGATTAATTAACCCTCGTCCTGCGGGAGGCCACTATATTGGCCTCCTCGTGCAACACGCGAGGCCAATATTGTGGCCTACATATTGCAAACCTGGTCCTTCGGGAGGTCAATTTCTTGTATAGCAACGCTGCACCTCGTGTTTTGTTTTATTCGATTGTCGCAACTATCATCTTTTTCACGTTTTTTTCCCAAACTATTTTCGCTTGTTAGTCTATCCTGACACCCCTACTATGTCTAACAAAATGGTATCATCCGATAACATTTATTACAATGCAGCTATTCGTAACTATTCATCATACTCATATGTAGTTGTACTGACAGTTTGGAAGTTTGAACTGGGGAAAATGTTTGGGAAACTTTTGACTTTGATGCTGGTTGTGGTCTACATGTGAAATGAGAAGAAAGGGGCCATCTGCATATTTGAGAAACTTTTCTATGTCTGTGATAATAAATTCCGATGTAATACTAGGGCATGCTGCATAAGTGCATCTGTCGGTAGGTTTTCATCAGGGAATACTGAGAGAAAATGACCGACTTTGTTGTTGGTCGCTGTCTTTATTTGATGTGATAATTAGAGAGATATTGTGTTGCTTTGATTAAACTGCTTTTCAGTAGATGTATATACTCTACAAGTTGGAAATCAAATCTCTTGCTAAAGGTGTCACCAAGAAAACTAACATGATAGTACATGGAACCTTCACATAGTGGAGGACGGAGAAGCAATGTCACGATACATGTGGTTAGTATATTAAGAATCTGGCTTAAAAAATAATTTTTTCACCTAAATGGCCTGACTTAGGGACAAAAAAAAAAGCGCAGAGCTCTTGAGAAAAGGAATGATAAAATGTTTTATTTATTAAACGGCATGTCAGTGCAAAAAATTCTGGATTACGAGTCTTCTACTTAACAATAGAACTTATTGCATCTCGTCACAAGTACTTTATCCAAATATAGAGGTCCCTTGCGATTTGTCCACCACCACTGTTGTTATTTCATCCTAAAGTAAACACGATACATGTGTTCAAAAGGACCTGATTGACATGCGAATGATTGGCCGACTAGCTGTCCCTGCACATGGCATTTCGTGAACGAGTTCACTCAACGGAGGACAAGGGTTAAAATTAAAGAAAAATTAGGACATTATTGTTTTTCATGGTTATTCATTCTAACCTGCAGAAAATGAAATAAAAACAAGGTAAAGGTATGATTTTAGGTTGTCCACAAACTGAAGAAAGTATGCTAACTTTACACACTTTTAGAAAATTTAGTCTTGGTTTTCAAAGTCAGCACTTAGTAGCAGTGATCGGTGTCATGTTTCTTTGGCAGCAAAAAACTGTCGTTTTTAATTAACTTGTTAGACAAGGTCATGAATGTTTTCTTTCTGTTTGCTTTTTTTCAATGTTTGACAAGGGTTATTATTTTCTTCTGTTCATCATTTCTCCTATGCTTCAGGGGATTGTAATCATCTGATCTAAATGCAGGTACAGTGAAAGTGTGGGATCCCCGGCAAAAGAATGATCCAGTTGCCACCATGGAACCTGGTGAAGGAGAGACGAAGCGAGATTGTTGGACTGTAGCATTTGGTAGGTTCAGGGGATTAAAAACAATCCATTGTTGATTACAGCGGAGTCCATGTAAACCGAACTTTGGTAATTTGAATTTCTGCTAAGTCGAGGTGATTTGGAAATAGGTTTTTTTTTTCTTTGTTTAGCTCTATTAAACATTTACTGGTAATTCGAGTTCGAACTGCTCCAATTCTGGTAAATCGAACGGATCGTGCGCGCTCATCCTCAGAGTAACTTCTGACTTCCAGCTCTGTGGCCGTAAAAACCAATTTCTGCAAAATGCTGACACGGCACTATTCAACAACTCTTTACTCTTAGCAGCGATTGATGGGGAGGGTAGAGGTGCCAAAAATGATGCAATGGGTAGGCTGCAGAGCCTTCCTCTTACATGTCTGTCTGACCAAGCGAGAAACATGCTGCGGAGGGTGGCAGTGGTACGGGTGGACGGTGATGTAAATCATTCCGTCTTCTTCCATCCAAAGCGTGATTGCCGACCCCACCTCGCCCTTTCAGTCCGAGGCGTGATCACCGACTATCCGCCAGTAGCACTAACACTGTCATCCTCAGATCGGTTGACAGTTCTTTAGAAATCTGGCAAACTGAGTAAGGTCTAATCATGATCTTTTAAACATAGAAGATTTCTTTTGTTGGTGCCTTTCACTTCCGTTGGCCTAGTTTGTAATACAGTCATGTACTGCCTGTAGCGATATTTCACGCGGTTTCTGACAACAACACGGGATTTGGTGGTGGTGATGCTAAAAAGCTTTGCTAGCTCTCGATTGAGATTTATATATTTGCCCAGAATAAATTTTTGCTTTCATCACCAAGTGGAATGGGCACAGATGGCATGATTCTGAAGAAATTCAGGTGGCAAAAGACTAGATCTAGATCAAGAATCTGGATCTAGATCTCCAAGTCTAGACCTAGTCTAGTCTATTACTGTATCAAAAGGGAATTGTCACAAACAGGGATTTGGTAACAACTTCCTTTTTTAATCCACACCCTGCGGCCAGTGGCTTAAAGCCTGCTGTCCGGTCAGTGGCCTTACTCACGGAGAATCTTATCTGAGTCGCACTGACCCTTGCCGATGTACGATGACCACACTACCGCTGTCCATATGGTTCGGTTTGTATTTGATCAGTATGAAAACATTTGCTGCTATGCCTTATCACACTTGATAATGCATTAACCAGCAAAACCTTTGTCTTTAAGTCTCTAACCAGAGATCTGACTTAGGATACCAAACTGACAGCTGCACTTTTTGTGAGAATGAAGCATGATAACTAGCCATGCCCCCCAAGCCCTAATCAAATGGTTTCATCCTGATTGACACATATTAATGAACCAATGTGGGCGTTCCGGGTGAGGGTCATTTCAGAGCTTGGTTCTTAGATACAGACAACTCTAGATGATAGTCGGCTTGTGAGAAAATGAGATAATATTGCAAATTTGTTGAGCAACAGTTCACATGTCGATGTTACACCTTTTGATATTGTGGGGAGCTGGAGAGCCTTTGAAAGCTTACTCTTCGTGATTCCGACTAGTGGTTCACTTTTTAACATGTCCTTGTCACAATGCCTTTGATTTAGAAGAGATACAGTGAGTGAGCAATAAGATGGTAGTTATGTCTCAAAGAGGTCAGTGACCCGATGCGTGAAAATATGGCTTGCGCACTGCGAGGTCATCTTGACCTTGCCATATTGGTACGCCCAAGCAGAGTGAAAGCATGGACAGCCGATGCCGTATTTTGACACCCATCACAAGGTGACAGTTAAGAAACTCAGCCAAGACAGTTATATATTGTGCTTGTTTAAAAGACTATAATTGTAATGAATCTACATAAAGTACAGCCTTTCTGTATTTGTGCAAGTGTATCAGATTATTTCTTCTTATTGTCTTTTCCTTTAATATAAAATAGATCTAATGTATAATTTTAATTTAATTACCAATATGAGGATTTGTTCTTTTCAAACGGTTGGGATTAATTACACTACATCTTAATTATAAATTTTTCTCTGCGGCTTCTGGGCATGCTGCATAATTACCTTCCATTTTGTCATCGGCTGTTTACATCCCTGGGATGGGGTCCCTGCGTGACTCTGCCCCAATGACCAATGATATCAGCCAACAACACGCATATAGCATGATGGTGGTCACATTACGACCAATGAATTTATTGATTGCTGACGTAACCACAACAGGCACAGCCAAAAACATAAATTACACACAGTAAAACCACGAGCCTCACAGTGTGTTCATCATGCTCACATAGAGCCATTCTGCTACACACTGAGGTAATGCTCGCTAAGCTATACAGCATCACATGACTGTATTAAGCATAAAAATTATGGTAAAGCTCTGGAGGAACAAATTACTTACACGAGGTTCTTAGAACTTCAGTACTGCAGATAAGTCGCTGCAGTGTTTACACATTTACCACACTACCCGCCATGGGGAGGGGTGGACGATGCAGCATTGTTACACTGCTTAATAGTAATTCCACGCCACTGAAAGCAAGGTGGGACAAAGAAGTAGATCTACAGTCTTGCATTTGAACATCATACACAGGAGAATATATTTATCCATTGACGACGTCACACATACTACATGCGGTCAACATGAAGACAGGGAACAGAGTTCGCTGACCAGAACAGTTCTACGAGGCCTAAGCCAATCAATGCTGCTTTTTTGTTTTTCTGCTACAGTACAATCACTTCTAAAGAAAAAATCATCAAAAGATCTCATGTCTCATACAGGTTCTTATGCATTTGTGTGTGTGTGTATATGTTGGGGAGGAAGGAGGGGTTCTGCAAGGGGATGTAATTACATTTATGATATGGGGCAAACAGCATGATAGTGGTTATTTCTCTGCTCAGAGGTAAACCGAACTTTGGTAAATCCAATTGCAATCCAATTCCTGATGACTTCGAATTATGCACACTCCACTGTATATGTCAACTCATTCATCTCTGCATTTTTCCCCCACCGCTGAACAAATTTTCTCCAATCGCCACATGTGAAATACGTGTCGTGTTTGAAAATTGTGAATAACTTCATTATTTGTCAGTTGCAATAGAGAGGAAAGGGTTAAAGTTTTTATTAAAGTTAACAGCATGATGTTTTTGTTCATGAAATATTTTTAAATTTAAAGCATCACAGAAGGCAATTTTTAGATTGGAAATGTACACATTTCACTAAGAGAGAGACAACTGTGGCTATCTTTATATTATTTCTCTGAAGCCTCTAAGTGAGATAGTCTTGCAACAAACCATTGTTGTCTTTTGTGCATAGTTTATTGCACAAATGTGTTTCCTTCTAGACTATCTTTGTGCATCATGTATAAATTAATAACGAGAATGTCTGACACTGAAATGAAACTGCTTCATGTCATTGTTTTGAGCATGTTATCTTAAAATGACAAATCAAGTTTAAACTATCTTTTCAGGGGATTCATATAGTGCACAAGACAGGTGTGTGGCTGCAGGCTATGACAATGGAGACATTAAACTGTTTGATCTGAAAAATATGTCGTTGCGATGGGAGACGAATGTGAAAAATGGAGTAAGTAATTTAAAGTTCAAGGGAATATCATTTGACTTTTCCTATGAATGGCTGTATCTAGAGCTAACTTTAGACTCAGGATGTATGTTTACAGATGGCAGATAGTTGACCTGCTGTTGTAAACATTATGTTTAAAGTACTGCTGTTCCTATCTTGTCTTAAAATGTATTTCCATAGATCTTAATGAACAAAAGACAACTTTATAAATCTCATTTTCCCTTTGAGAATGTGCAGAATGTGCAGCGCTAGGTAGTGTCAGTTTTCAAGCTTTATTATTCTGGACAAAATCTGGGCTTGAAATTGAGGCCGGTCATGAGCTGATCAAACTTGATCATTTTCTGGAAGGAATCTCAGCTTGAGAAAATGACATAAATGTTAAGACACAAAACTATCTGTATTCTTCCGCAAGAAATTTTTTTTTGGTTACTGCAATTTTTTTTTCCTTTGGTTTGCATGTCAGTCAACAGTGATAGATTTCTTAATTTTGTGCAGGTGTGTTGTGTGGAATTTGATCGTAAAGATGTCGCAATGAATAAATTGGCAGCAACAACACTGGAGTCAAAATTCCATGTGTTTGATATGAGGACACAGCATCCAACAAAGGGCTTTGCCAGTCTCTCAGAAAAGGTAAGAATAAATATAAAAACTACCATGAGGGTATCATGGTTTTTCAAATAGTTGATGAGACATGATGTTTATTTCATGTTTATTTCATGTTACATTAAGCTGTCCACATCAGATTCACATTGAACATTTCTCATCAAGAATAGGACTGGATAAAGGACTTAAGTTTTTAGATCCATTTGTTGGAGTTTCTTGTAAAAAAAAATAAAAATCTCTGAATGGATAAAACTGAATTTTGCAGTCAGAGTAAAACTTTGCTGATAACACAAGATTAATGTAGCACCAGAATAAGAGGCAAATGTCCACAAGTGGAAAAGCAGTACACCATTTTTCAGAGCAACTTTTACAATCAATAATATACCTATGTTGTGAAGATACTTATTTTTATCTGGTGATATGTCAGAGATGGGGGTTGCTCTTTATGAACTGACTGTTTGCTTTGGTGTCTGTATCACTCAGGCAACAACTGCATCAATTAACTTTTTCATTTCAGGCTCATAAATCAACAGTATGGTTGGCACGACATTTACCACAAAACAGAGATGTCTTTATGACTTTGGGGGGCAATGGATCTTTACATTTATGGAAATAGTAAGCCATTAGATTTTTTAAAATACTTGAATATACATGTATAATAAGATAAGATAAGATAAATTTTATTCGTCCTTGTACAAGGAAATTTGTTTTGATCATTGAATACATAACAATACAGTTACAGAAGCAGAAAGTATGATACATAGCGCGCACACACACATATATACACACACACTGATAAATTAACTAAATTAACAAAATTAACAGTGCACACAATATGCTTCCCTAACTAAAACACATTGACCTGACACGCAGGACATAATTCAACTGTGCACAGATTACGATCAAGATGACGACATTATTGTAACATCCTAGTTGATGATGGAATAAACGATTTAAAGTAGCGCTCAGTTTTAGTTTTCTTTGACAACAGCCTTAAACTTCTTACAGATCTTATATATTCCTTGTTCAGGGGATGTTGGGGGTCATTTATAATAATATTAGCTTTTTTAATACAAGCACCAGTGTACAGCTCATCAAAATATGGCAGATCACAGATACAAATTTTGGATGCTTTTTTAATTAAATTATTGATCTTATTTTTATCTTTTTGTAAGATGTTTCCTCCCCAACAGACAACTCCATACATCAAAACGCTCTGAATAGCCATGGTGTAAAATATTTTCAGAATGCTTTTGCTAACTTTTAAAAAGCGGAGCTTTCTGAGGAAATACATGCGCTGGTTGGCTTTCTTGTATACATATGTTACATGCGCATGCCAGTTAAGCAATGAATCAATAGTAATGCCAAGATATTTGGCCTCTGTGACAATTTCAACCTCTTCATTGTTGATAGTAAGAGGGCAAACAGGATCGTTGTTATTTTTCCTAAAGTCAAAAACAAGCTCTTTTGTTTTCTTAACATTCAGTAGAAGATAGTTGTTATTACACCAACAATGAAAGGATTGTACAATGTTAGAATATTCGTGGCCAGAGTTAGGTAAAAGGCCTAAAATAGCAGAGTCGTCGGCAAATTTAAGAAGGTAAACGTTGTTGTGTGTCACAGTGAAATCATTTGTATACAATGTATACAAGGCAGGTGACAGCACGCAGCCTTGTGGCGCTCCTGTGTTTGTTGTGAGTAATTTGGAAAATGTGTTGTTTATATCCACAAACTGGCTTCTCTGTGTTAGAAATTCGAAGATCCAGCTCTTTAAAAAAGAACTCACGTGTAGGTTGGTAAGCTTTTGAAACATTAAGTGCGGTTGTATGGTGTTAAATGCAGACGAAAAATCCTGAAGTTACCTCCTGTCATAGATGATACGTTGATATCCATTCAGACAGAATAAGAGTTTAGCTTTGAGGTTTGGTTCACAAAACCATTTTAATAAAGACTGTTTAATTTCTGTAATCCATCAATGATTATGATACAATACAGTGGAACCTGCTTAAACCCAAAGTGGATAACAATAAATTTCTCTTTGTCTGAAAGGTTCTCATGGTCCCTCCACAGCCTTTCTTTATTCCATATACAGTCGACTCCACATACCATGAACTTGCTTTATGTGATCTTCTTTTTGTATGATGTTTTTCTTTTAGCCCTTTCCCAATGCCTCATTACTAGGGGGAAAAGACGCTTAGCATGACATTGTGGAATCCGTCTTCACTCTTTGTGCAATCTCATTTTCAAGACCGATAGAGGAATTAAATATGCTTAACATGATTTTCCTAATCCGTGTCATGGTCAAATGCACGCCGTCATCTTTCGTAATCGCTGTTTCGCTACAGCTCATACTTACCATTGTTCTGTGTCTGCCTCGCCTTGCTTTCACCTGTTATGTTACCTACCCATGCCACCATGCAAATGACTGTATGTGGTCGCTTTGTCTGTGAGTGAAGGATTTTACAAATTCTATCTGCCAGCATCACCGATTCCTAACACTCAGGCGAGCTCATTATCATTGCCATGTGTTATTAATCACGTGAACCAATAATGCAGTATAATGGTAAACAATGCATCAGATGTCATAAATGCGTATGGCCACTGATTTTACTTGGGCCAGGCATTGGGGGTGGAGGTTACAGTAGGGAGAAAGAGCAAATGAGTTATCCACGTGGAGGTAATGTGCGTGACCATAATTGTTTTTTTAAATTACGCAATTGAGATTCAATGGTTTTCATGGGACGCGGAGTAAAGAGTCGGCGTCTGCAAGTCCACGAAGGTGTCAAATACATACCATGCTCACTAAGTCGCCGTAGACGGGCGATGTTTATTGTGTTAATTGGGCTCAGCACTACACGATGAGAGTGTGACCAGTTGGAGGGTGAAGAAGGAAAAGAGACTTGTCTATAATAGGTGTCGGGCGTCCATTAATGTAATTTTCTCATTATGACATTGAAATGCCAGATTGGGCTGACCAGACTGCTTAAGAATTGACGTGAAAATTATCTAAAACATTAAACTTTAGGTTTTCTTCAACTCGGTCAAAAATGTTTTATACACCTACCCAGGTCTTCCAAAGTCAGGGATTGCATTGTAAACGAGAGTAGCATTTTTACCCTCATTTTCAGCACTAAATAGGGATGGGGGTTGGGTGTGTCTATTTTAGATGCAGTTCATGTTGTTGTTTTCCAAGCGGTTATGGCATTTTTGTGTGTGCACATGTGCATTTATCTGTTGGTTTCTACATGGAAGATGTTGCGGTAACCTCCCCCGGTTATTTTATAAAATCTTCCCATACCCTGTTGATACTACACATAGTTGGGAGGTCTGGATCCAGCAGTAGTGTCTCTTTGGGTTTGATATCTTTATGTTGACGTTCAATTGATATCTTTATGTTGACTTTCAATTTTCATTTAGATGGATCTAGTATATAGTAATGTGTTTTTGCCTGTAACTGAAACAGAGCTTTATGTTTTAAAATATACCATCACTTTGAACGAATATATACATTTTTTTAAACAGTAACCCCTCACACACTCTAATACACATAACCCTACACACAAAAAATACCCCTCCCCCTTTTAGAAAAATCCTAATTTATTTATGCTTAGCATGTTTTGATGGATTGCACGATGTTATGTATTATGTCTCCCAGACATCGTGCTAAGCAGTGTGGACTGTATAATTTTAGTTGTATCTTGCACATACAGGAAATCATGCAATCCCTTTTTTGACCAGAAGATTCTCTTTCATTTACTTGGTCAGACGAGCAAAAGAGGGACTTGTCTCAAAAATTCAATGCCTTTGATGTGATATAAAACTATCCCATTTTGTTAGTTTGTTGAACTCCTGTGCAGACCTATTTGATGGAGTTGCAGGGAGGAGGGGAGATGATGTAGTGTCGTGGAACTGGCTGACAAGGATACCAGATAGAAAGGCGCCGCTGTGACTTTTTTTTTTTTTTTTTTTCAAAACCAGTCACTGCCTTGTCTTTTCACCTTTTTTTGAGCCATTATGAATGTGACATGGGTGTCACTTTGATTACAGTACATTCACTAACAGGACTTGTTCAGCAGTTCAGATACATTACACTTTATACAACAGGTTCATCACCACCCACAGTTCTGGCTGTTCTTTTAGCTAACTGTACATAAATTGGCAGTTGGAAATCGAAAAGAGCAGGCCGAACAGGTCGCTGCCCGGGCAAAATTAAATAAAAATTCATCCCTATCATTCCCTCCCCTCCCAAAAAAACACCCGCTGACCGGCGCTGCACTGTGGCGACGACGTGCCTGCTTAAGGTTATAACAAAGGCAAATTTCCCAAATGGGATTAAAGAGTAATACAAATACAAATAAATGCTTATCTCATTCACACACACACAAAATGGATTTTGGTTGTTGGATGCCGAAACAATACTTCAAGTTTGTGTGTGTGGAAGGGAGAGGCTGTAATAAGGTAAAATGTAAAATTACCAAAGTGTCTTATATCATTTTCCATTCAGAGACTGAAAATGGTGAATTTAAAACAAATACTCTTTATCCAAAATACTGCGAAATACAATTTGTTGGTCTCCTGAAATTGAATTTGGCTTAAGCAGATTCCACTGTTTGATAATTTTATCTGCTGATCCTTTGAAGAAAAGAAAGGCTTGATCAAAATGTCAGTGAATATGAATTGCATTTTTACAGGAGTACATTAATTAGAGTTGGGCATAAGGGCTACGACATACAATTAATATACTTTCAGTTAACTCTAGCAAAGTAGATCTCTTTTAAATCCTCTGATCTGTTGCCTAGTGCTGTACCCAGTATGTTACCAGTACGTTTACTTTTGAACACAACGTCTTATTTTCTTCAAACAAATGTTTCAGTTCGTATCCATCGTCTCGGACAAAGAAAGACCAGGACGGTGTAGAAATGGGAGTGCCCGGCACTGTGGATCTACTGCAAAATGTCACCTTGTCCACCCAGCCAGTCAGCAGTTTTGACTGGAGCCCAGACAAGATGGGTTTGTCAGTTTGCACATCCTTCGACCAGACCATTCGAGTCATCATCACCACCAAACTCAGTACATTATGATCCATTTCAGGAACTTACTGCATGTGTGAGCACATTGTGATCAGACTTCAGACTTCATGCAGGTTTTGCTAAATGAGAAAGTGAGATTTTAAAGGGATTTACTGTGCCTGTGTGTGTGGAAATGTGACTACATGATAATTGGTATCCTCATCACCATGAACAAGAATTATTATGAGAAAGCCTGAAGGATAGTGAAGGGAAACACATTAAAGGAAACCAATGTGCAAAAGGTGTTAAGTTTAAAGAATTAGGTCTGAGTACCTACCAACTTTGTATGAATGATATACATGGCTGTACATGTAATAGTAAACTGCATGTGTGGTGCTCTAGGAAAACCCTTCACATGGGTCAAATTTCACATTTTGAGATATACAACTATTATGAAAGAGGGACATTTTCTGTGTATTTTGCTTTTTATTTGAAGTCAATATCTCAAATAATTTTTGAGATATGGCCGTTTGAAGTGGCAGGTGTAGTAAAAGGAGAAACTGAGAAAAATGACTTTGTAGGCCTGTATCTCAAAAGTAGCCTGTGCACCATCTGACGGGTTTTCCTGGAGCGCCACACATATATATTTACATATCATTAATCACAACAGAACCCAGAACTGGCAAGGTAATATTCTCATTGTAGATGACATGATAGTAATGATATTTGGTGAGTTACCTTCATGTTGACATAAGAATAAGACATGATATGAGATATGGCAATAACTTGAATAAGGGCCCAGTGCCACCATTTTTGGGCAGTGAATTGTTTTTTTGTTTAAGCAGTTTTACTCGCATCATTTGTGGAGTAACTTCTCTCCCTTTAGTTCAAACCATGAAGAATTCATAGGTTATAAATCAGGGATGCCAAAAGTACGTTTTTTTCGTCAGTCCCGATATATTGATTTGTATTTTGTGTGTTAGTGATTATTTAAAAACTTTTAAAAAATTGATTGTTTTGGTGCAAACACGATGACACGTTCATTTTTCAGTTTTTTTTTGCAAAAATCATTTGGCATCCCTGGTTATGAATGTCTGTGGTTCATGCTGGTGACATTGGGAGGAGGTATGTCAGAAGAGAAAAATTTCATCAAATTGTAGAACTTGTTTATGAGTCCTTTTGCCAACCTAATTGATCTGTGTGAAACTGGATGATTTTTGTCCGTGAAGTACAAGGGTGATTACAGTCGCGACCAAAAACTTTCACAAATTATAGAGCTTAACGAGGTTTGCATCATCAGTGCCACACTGCAATACCTAGGGCTCTGGTGGTTGGGGCAATTCAAGCAATGATAAATGACCAAAGAAAGGTCAACTCTGAAGAATTCAGATTTTCAAGTTTGACTGCAGAAAATGATGCCCTGGGAATGCTTGCAAGTACAACTGTATGTGATTGAAAACCGTTGTCTTGTTTAATTTCATTCGCTATAATACATGTACATGTAGTTCATTCATTTCATCATATCAACATTCCAAAGTTTCCACAGTATTTCAAGCTGGTCTTTGCTGCCATGAAAAGATATTGTTTGGTTGTTACTAAAACAAGGTGTCAGGATATAATTTTGCGGTATCTGTTGCCTCTGTACATTTAACAGGCAATTGACTCGACCTGATCTTATTTTAGCCTTTAATGTTTTAGTCATTTTGTGTTGGCAACTCCCGGTTTGTTCTGCCATAGATCAGGGCATACAGAGGCAAGAACCACCAGTATTATGGAGAACTAGCCAACTCGCGCAAGATATATCTTGCAAATTTTCCATGTACTAAGCGCAACCGTATATCTAGATCTAAGCTACATTAAAACGGCATTTGGATTCCATACTATGACCAATAGAACTTACTACATTACACCACAATTTCACACAGAATTATTTTACTTAATTACCCGTTCTACGAACAGTTTCATTTCTTGTTGCGGAACCAAACTTCCGCGTTCAGTCGGTACGTCAAAATGATATATGCATCGTTCTTCCGGTTCACTTAAAATGGTGAATTAAAATAGAATGCCCGAAAAAATCTATTTTGATAAATTTGGGGACAGGAGTTTTCGTATGTTTTATGTGTCGAAAACCTGGGTATGTAGATACTGTCGACATATGTAAAATTTGAAGCGTGTGGGCTAAGTATTAACGGAGAAGTAGGCTAACATAGCCTCCAAAGTTCACTTTTATAATAATAGATAAGTGGTAAATTAGGACCTGATGAAGTGTTGGTGATAATGTGATATTTTTTTTATTGATTTTGTTCATATTGAGGGCTGTGTGGTAAACTATGTTAACTCAGTTTTACATATTTTTCAGGAGAAGCAAAAAACTGAATAATTTTCTTCATCAGACTAAATACTTGTATTAAAAAAATAAGGTTACTTAACTCATTCCACCCGGAGCTATATTCCCAATTCTGCCGGAGCAAAAACTCGTCTGACATAAACTGGTACTGGGTGACTGCAGAAAAAATCGTTTAATGCAAACAAGGAAGAAAGAAAGTTAGACATATTTGGTATCAAAACAAACAGAATTGGACAGAGAAACAATGTACTGTCTTTTTGTGTCAATTCTAGTGTCTGTGATGCTAATATGTTGAAGGAATGGTGAGTGTTTAGTTGTAACAAAAAAATAAATTTCTACTCGCAAATTCACTTTTGCCACCTCTGGTTTTGACTGTAGTTGCATTAGGTGGTCAAGAGTTGCCTCAAAGTGTAGGTAATCCAATCCCCTTTCATGTGGTACCAAATATATAGGTATTGTACTTGTAATATCACTGTTATAATAATCCAAATGAAATCCACACGTCCAAACATTTTTACATAAAATCCGCGCAAATGAACAGATCAGTTTTAGGAATTTTTCGCTCCAAAGCAATCAAACGAAACAAAACCGGAAGAAGTTGTATTATTTAGGTCAATAAATAACTCTACTAGCGATTGGCGTAAAATATTTCAGCAAATAACCGTTGAGTATAGAAAAATATCGGTCAAAACAAATTGACGAGTGGCTCGTTTCCCCGGCGATTTGACGGGGAAAAATCGACGACTGAGTCGTCGTCGCTCCGGGCAGAATGAGTTAAATCTTTTTTTTTTTTCAGAATTTAATCCCCAACTTATAAACAAGCTGCAAGTTACCAAAGCCTACACTACAAGTAGCAGTGTACAAGTATGCCAAATATCTCAATTTTGTAAAAAGTTGAGTTAAGATAGTTTGTCAGGGATGGGAATTCTCAGGAAATTTCCTGATTTCTGGCTTTTTAAATAATTTAAAACCTTTTTTCCTCAGTGAACATGGTTTTGTGAGTTGTCGAATATATAATATATGAATTGGCCATCTTGTGTGTGTATTGCGGCTGGCAGTGACCCATTACGTATAAAATTCAGGAAATCTTTCTGTCAGTGGTTCCCATTCTTGGTCTATCTTGCAGCTCTTGATACACCCTTGCTTTCAAATTATATTCCGTCCACTATATAACTCAATCATCAACTGTATATACTGTAATTACCAGCAAAATACAGTGTATGTAAGTCATCATTGTCACATGGATAAAATCTGAAATCCATTCATGGTACATGTATAATAATGCTGTCTGCATGTATTTCTGTCACAGAGTCACCCAGCGTAACACTGCTCTGTTTTACTGTCATATGACTGCTGAAGTGTTCATTGAAATGATTAAAAAATATTTTATCTTCATTGTGATGTGTTCACCTTTTTGTTCGTGATGACGATGCAAAAAGTAAGGGCTACCGTATTATGTTCAGACAGCATCTTGTCATTTCTACAGTTCTACACTTATCTCGACATGGCTTTTGTTGACATTCTGGGTAACTCGACACAATTTTTAAGTCCCAACCTGTTCCTTAAATACTTCCCCGTTACTCGATGTGTTATTCCATTCTTTCCTCTTATATCCACACCTTCCTGTCCAACCAGAGCACAAGTGCACTAGATCTACTACTGTGCTACCGAAAATGCCCAGGCAACCTCCCTCATATAAGGTCTCTTTACATGTATTTCTTTTTGCAGTGCTAGTGGGGAGGGGTAGCAGAGTGGGTGTGTGGACACAGATGATGACCCTTGGCTTCAGTAATGCGAGTGTGGCGTGCCATGCATAAGTGCACAGCAGTGAAAGTACAGAGTACTATAGACAGTAATTTTTTTTTTTTCACAAAACATTTGTGCCTCATTGGTTAACTGCTGTACTGTGTGTGTATATCGGTATTATCACTTCTTCTGAAGAAACACAGGTCGCAGCAGAACTATTGTAAATGTTGAAAGGGCCTTCACAGCATCTCCAGAAATGCTTTTAAAGAGAAAAAAAAACAACTTCACAGCAAGGTTTAAGCCAAAGGTTCCACTGATTCTAGTGTGTGTGTGTGTGCCTGATTCTGGAGCTTTTCTTGTGAAAACTATACAGTGCTGAAATTTTAAACTTAAAATTTCGATCTGGCAACCCTGGTATAGCTACAGCATTTCGCCGATATCGGCAAATCTTTGCCACTTCAGTGCTCCACATAATGACATTGAAAGTACAGGTGACAGTATGCCGATAAGTAAAAGAAAAAGGGACATAACTGCGTTATTTATTGGACATTGTTCCCATGATGGTGATATTTGATCATCTCCCTCCCTTTTCACTTCCACTAATCTATTATTTCGACTTTCTCTTCTATTATTTCGACTTTCTCTCCACCCGATGCAAGTCAGACGGTCCCCCTGATGTCGAGATATTAGGATTGCACTGTACTATAATTGTAGCAGATATAATGTACTGTTAAATGTTATGGTTGTTTTCTGATGTGATTACTTTTAAAGCAATGTGCTGTGCATATGGGCACCAAAATCTACAGTCGCTTTAGTTTGACAAGAATGGGAGTTTAAGTGCTTGTTAAGTACAATATTGTGACAAAATGCGTTGGCGGGGCAAGAAATCTTGTTTTTATGATTTGTACGAGTCCCAATCCTGTTCATGGTATAATAAAATGTCATTTTTCATTGGCAGAGCATGAATGTTTTGAAATGCTGTCAGTAAAGAAACAAGCATTCTTGGCCGAATGTCCAGAAACTATTTAGGTTGATATTCTACATCCATAGATTCAGCTTCCAACAGGGAATGCGACTGACCTACATGCCATTGCTAGAATTTGCCTTAGATCCAAATGTGTATCCAGTCAGTTTGACTTTACTACAAAACTGGTCATAATCACAGAGATTACAGGATCGTAACTATCTAGAATTTTTGTGCTCATGGGCTGATCTAAATTTTTCAAAAGCTTTAGCAGAGACGGTTTCCTAAGGAAACCGTGTGTAAAGAAAATATACCTGAACAATAAACACGGCTCAGTAATTTCTCTATTCAGCTCTACTTGGAAACTGACCTCCCAGAAAAACTTCCCTGAATTTTAGGTAAATCTCATGAAAGTTATTTCAAACTGTCTGTAACAAAATACACATTACATTAAGATTTTAACCAGGAATATTGCTAGAAAAGGACCTTGTAAATCTTCATAAATTGAATAACATAGCATTGACAATTTAACTGTTTTTCCACCTGTAATTGACAATCACTTCAGAAAGTGCAGAAACAAATTACAGCTTTAAATGTCAACTGCATCCAACATACTAAAAATACACATTTTCTAAATGCTCTTGTTGCCGCTCACTTAAAATAATGAGCTCAATTAAACTGCTACAGTATAGACTCTGAATGTGCTTGCATCATTCACACATTTTACAAATAAAAATTCAATAACAACATGAAATTACTGTTTATTTACAAAATGTACAACAACACACCGAGTCTTTTGTACAAGTATCTAGGTACAATCTAACTTATAGAGGAAAATTTCAAAATTTCACATTACACAGATGTTTACTGTAGGCAGTCATCTTTCCAAACTTACACTACAGTGCAAAAACATACAAGCTATTTCTGCTATGATCAGAGCGAGAATTATTGGGAAGAAAAGCACTGAAAATGGTATCAGACTTTCCTGGGAGACCAGACTGATAGAAATGTGACACAACAATTAAATCCTGTTATGAAATTGCACAAAATTGCGACGAAGAGCAAAATCGAACAAATCACGTCAACTGCTTCAATACACAGTGACATCTCTTATCTCACAATTCACTAAAAACTGACATGATCACTGATCACACACATAAGTACAATTACTAATGTTGTTTTCGACACTGCTAATCCTCACTGTCAGTTTACTTTGAACATGGATAATTCTAATCGATTATTTCAATTTTATTCTTAAAAGTCTGTAAGTAGTGCTTGAAATCACACACAGTCTAAATGCACAGCTAGATACATTTAAGGTGAACCTTTAGGATTATGATATGGTCAGTTTTAATTACAGTATTCAATCCCAGGGATGAGCCCCACCTTCGAAAAATGGCCAGCTTGCATTTAGTTCTGACCAAGCCCAAAATCCAGCCTCGGGTTTGTTTTTGTTGTTGCTGCTTTGTAGATATGTTCAAATACAGTCCAATCCACTTATCTCGACACAGCTTTTCTCGACATTCTGGGTAACTCGACACAATTTTTAAGTCCCAGCCTGTTTCTTCTTTAATGCTACTAAATATTTCTCCATAACTCGACGTATTATTCCATTCTTTCCTCTTATATCGACACATTTCTTCCCGTCTGCGGAAAAACAAGCGCACTAGACCTACTACTGTGCTGCCACAAATGCCCACGAACTCCCCGCATATAAGACCTCTTTATTTCTTGTTGCGGTGCTGGCGGGGAGGGGTAGAAGAGGGGGTGTGTGGACACAGAGGATGACCCTTGGCTTCAGTAACGCGAGTGTGGAGTGCCTTGCATATGCGTACGGCAGTAAAAGGACGGAGTACTACAGACTAAGTACTTTTTTCCCCCATAAAACATTCGTGCACCGTTGATACTAGGCCTTGACCTAGACCTCTCGGTTAACTGCTGCGTGTATTGGTATTATCACATCTTCTGAAGAAAGCCAGGTCGAGGTTAAAAAAAAAAGGTAAAGCACCGCGCATTTGATAAAGCAGCTACAGCATTTCTCTGATATCAGCAAATCTTTGCCATGCAACTGCTCCACACAACAGTGATGTTGGAAGAACGGATGACAATATGCCAATAATTAAAAGAAAAAAAAAGGACATAACTGCGTTATTTATTGGACACTTCCCATTATGGTGACATTTGAAATCCCCCCCCCCTCCTCTTCCACCACTAATCTGCTATTTCGACTTTCTCTTTACTCGACACAAGTCCGACGGTCCCACTAATGTCGAGATATTAGGATTGCACTGTATCTTTCAGCACTTTCTCAGGACATTATAAAGGCAGGGTGTTTAGTCGTAAGTGTCATATTCCCCATTTCATTATCTGATGGCAAAATAAAAATTCCCTATCTCTTCACTTGCTTGAAGTGTTTTGTTAGGCATGTACAAGACAGACACTGATGTTGTTCCAAGTTCCCATGTCAATCATCATCTCAGTTTCTGTTTCTTTTCTGGAGGTGGTCTCATACTCCCATTCGTGGCTGGCTTGTCATCTGTTTTTTCTGTCTTGACTTCTGCCTTGGACTCTTCTGTATGGGCAGCTGTGATGAATACAAACATTTTTTTTTTTTAATTCACATTTAACCGTACTTTTCTCCTAGGCAGTTTTACCTAAATTCTTTTTGTCTAACAAAAAAAAAAAAAAAAAGGGCCTTAACCTACAACCTGCGCGACGCCAGTAAAGCCCATTGTTAGGTCAGTGTCCTTACCCACGGGGAATCTTATCTGGGTTGCACTGACATTTGCCAATGTGCGATGACCACACTACCTCTGCCCATGTGGTTTGGTTTGTATTTGATCAGTAGGAAAACATTTGCTGCTATGCCTTATCACGCTTGATAATAAATTAACCAGTGAAATCTTTGTTTGTAAGTTTAACCAATGATCTGACTTATGATACCAAACTGACAGCTGTAATTTTTGTGAGAACGAAGCATGATAACTAGCCATGCCCCCTAAGCCCTAAACAAATTGTTTCATCCAGATTGACACATACTAATGAAACAATGTGGGCATTTGGGGGAGAAAAGGTCATTTCAGAACTTGTTTCTGATTGGTTCTTAGATACAGACAACTCTAGATGATAGTCAGCTTGTGAGAAAATGACAATATTGCAAATTTGTTGAGCAACAGTTCGCATGTCGATGTTACATCTTTTGAAAGTGTGGAAAGAGCCTTTGAAAGCTTGGTCTTTGTGATTCCGACCAGTGGTTCACTGGTTAACATGTCCTTGTCACAATGCCTTTGATTTAGAAGAGATGCAGAGAGCAATGAGACGGTGGTTACGCCTCAAAGAGGTCAGTGACCTGATGCGTGAAAATACGGCTTGCGCTCAGTCAGCTTGACCTTGCTGTATTGATACGCCCATGCAGAGTAAATGCGTGGAAAGTCAATGCTGTGTTTCGACCCCTCTCGGAGCGTGAGGGTTAATACCAATGACATTTGACATTTCACTCACATCAGTTATGTTACATTACAGTGTGCATAAAAGTAAAGTACTTTTCAGTGAGCAGCTACACTGTCTTTCTCCATAAAGAAATCCTAAAATCAGTACATAACACTGAATACAGAAGTCTCAGTACAAAAAGCATGGAATGAAAACATTAATTTGAGTCAAATTAACAGTGTCATATGACAACAAGTTTTTGCTAATGAACAAAATCCTCAAAAATTAATGACTTGATATCTTGGAACTCGGTACTTCCTGCAAAGCTTTTCAGCAGTAACAAGAAAATACAACATGTGGGGGAAAAACAAACATAAATTTTTAC
This sequence comes from Onchidella celtica, assembly GCA_963931925.1. Classification (NCBI taxonomy): domain Eukaryota; kingdom Metazoa; phylum Mollusca; class Gastropoda; order Systellommatophora; family Onchidiidae; genus Onchidella; species Onchidella celtica. The sequence continues at coordinate 75,935,368 of OZ007569.1, forward strand.
GACACCAATCATGTAAGACTTGGTTGTTGAACAGATTTTTTTGCCATGTTACCTTTAACAGGTGGTTGTGGAGGTGGTGGCATAAACAAAGGAGGGTGTTTCTTTGCCAACTCTCCCAGTAACAAGTCGACCCGTTTCCTCTGGAAAGCTGAGCTTGCCTCTTCTTTCTTTTTGATTTTTTTGTCTTTTGCAGCTGGTTCTGCCAAGTTTGTGATCAAAAGTATAATGTATAATGAAAAATGAGTACATGATAATGATTTATGTCTCACACTGAAGTAAACTCTAAAGATAGTGTTCAGCAGGTACCCAATGATGACATTTCACAAAGTGGAGTCTTTTAGTAGGCCAACATTCTGTGGTTCAGTACGACATCTGTCAACAACTCAAAACATTTTGTGATTTACTAATGAAGATGAAAATCCTAATAAAAATCAAACTAGAAACTGTTTTTAATCCTCAGTCTTATTTGTGAAAGTACAGTTTTCAAGTTTGTAACTGGAACACTTAATCCATGATGAATAACTCAGATTGTAAGGTTTACATGAATTATTTGCGCTCATGAAATTCTTTAATTGGCAACTTCGAGAACAATAAAACTTTGATTACATTTAATTCCAAACAATCAATGAATTAATAATAGACACAAATTTCGATGATCTGATCCAAATATCTCTCTGACTTTAGCCATTCTGTCACTGTGGTGGGTGTCTTTTTGAAGAATATTGTAATGCAGAGTTTAGCTGTATGACTGGGTATCGATCTCTTCAGGTCATGATCAAAACTGTTACATTTAATGTGACTGAAATAAAGTGCAACAATAGTGCACAAATGCAAACTCCAACAGACATAGAGACAAGTATTGAGAAATCAGATCTACACTGAATGGATTCTTGCATCAACACACATCTTTTATTTTCATATGTAGGTGCATGCCATTCCCGCATCGGACTGGCCATCCACACCAGACGCTGTACCAGAAAAAACACACAGAGCGTAACACTCATAGTCTTCCCAGACTGAAGGATGCCTACCTGGTTCATGAAATTGCCTGAATCAAATAAACAATCATGGCCACCATTTTCATAACCCCTGAATTTTTTACTTGACGTAGATCAATGCAGTTTTTTCTCCCTGCAACTCATTAATCATTGAATGTCATGAAAATACACTGTGAACGGACAGGTGCCTGAAGAGATCTGATGCTATCGAAATACTGCGATATCTAATATCTTTATTAATTCATTAATGTACAAATATTGAGCGCAGAGTGAAATGGCTGTTCTTACCCTTTTCTTCCTTCTCTTTGAATTCCCAAGAATATCCTCTTGATGGGTGAAATCTGGCATAACCTAAAGCTGTGGAACACAATGTGTAAGGAGGTTTACAAAAAACTATAACCTGTATACATGTATTCTTTCTACATTTCTACTACAACAATCACTCTAAAACATTTGCTTGAATCTAAAACGGAAATAGTAAAAATTATCTCATGTCTCATGCTGCATGCAATTTGGGCTTTTCAAAATTTGAAGAAAAAAATAGGTTGGATGTCACAGCTTTTTCTGCTCCGACAGATTTTTTTTACTGGAAAAGAGAAAAAATTTTACCAAGCTAAAAAAACTTTAAAAAAACAACAAAACAGCCTGCCAGTAACAGTGGATGCTACAAGCACAGCAACAGGATCAACACCCCCTCCCCATGGTGTAATAAATGCCACCACTTCTGCTGTTTTTTATTGCATAATTTAAGCTAGCACAAATGTAACAATAATGTCTGCCTCATAAATATCCCAGTATGCTCATCTGAAACCACATGTCAACCCACTTCTACTCATTAAGGAAGTGGCAAAGTTGAAATTGGATGAACAGGTAAGATGTCAATACAGTGGAACTTGGTTATAACGAGAGGTCATGTTCCACCAAAAAAGTCTCGTTGTACCCGAGGTCTTGCTATTCCAGGAAAGACTACAAAAGGCAAAGCAAGAGATTAAAATACCCCACTATTGCCACCCTACAAAAACAAAAATCTGAATCTGAATTGGTGCGAACAACGATAAAAATTAAATGGTACCAGTTCTAAACTTATATTTTCATGGTGTTTTTTTTTTTTTTGGTAGCGAAGGATTACCCTGAAATCATCTTAAACTTACACTATTTACAGTTCATTTAAACCATATCTTATTATCCACTATTTGTCTTGAGCTTGGCCAAAACTGAAAAAGAACCCTCTCCAGAAAAGCACTTGGCAAACTTATCTCTGCTCTCAAGCTGTGTTTTTCCTACAATTATGTCAGATATGAGCTGTCTATACACGTTGGGATTTTGACTGCCAAAATGCACAAATGCCTTGCTGAATTTTTGCCTATTCTGTAAATAACGTGTGTATCAAGTGATCAAATTGCTGAACAAGCGATATGAAAGTAGAACTAACTTCCAGTTTATTCATAAAATGATCGCCCTTTTCCCATTTGGCCCAGTTTGTAAAAGTTATGATTAGAAACCAGAATCCGGAAGAACGAACACCGGAAAAAAATGCAATTGCGGGAAATAACAAAAAATCGGAATACCGGACTAGATAATCGGATTTAGGCCTGTTTTTCAAGAAAAATAGGAATGGGTGGCATCTCTGCCCACTAGCGGGGTATTTCAATGGTTACCTCCCTAGTTAGCATGTCCTGTACATCAATGTATATATAATATCAAACTAACAGCAGATCTCTGCCTGGATATCAGTACTATTTTTTTTTTTTCTTTTGTTTTGGTCTTTTTGTGTTAACTGTAGCCATGTTTTGATCAAATTACGAGAGTCAGATGGTATGGAAAAGTTACAGGCAGATGAGTACATTTGTTTCCAGTGGTTTCCCGCGCTGTATCATTCAAAGTATGGGAACAGACTGGCCACGTGTTTGTGGCACACGGTGTGTAAGCATGTGGTCATGAAGCCTGGTGTAGACAAAGAGCATACACCGCGCGGCGATCAATTACGATAAAAAACCATGCTACATGTAATAATTATCATACGTCACAGGTAGTGACCACAGAGTGCATGTGTCTGACGAAGCTACACGGTTGTAGCCTTCATGGTCTGCCCCATAGTTTGCTCAGTAAGTGATGAGTCATCACTTTGAGCTGGCTCCATGTAGTGTGCATGCAGTCAGTAGGGAGAGAAAGCATATTAGGCCTAAGCGAGAGATGGCCAGGTGGGGCCACAACTTGCAAGGCGGGCATGTACAGTCGACTCCACTTAAAATGAAGTCGCTTAAAATGATCTTCTTTTTGTATGATGTTTTTCTTTTATCCCTTCCCCAATGCCTCATTTCCGTGGAAAAAAAACGCACAGTATGACATCTTTCTATCCGTTTTTACTCTTTGCGTGATCTCATTTTGAAGTCCAAAAGAGGAACAAAAAAATGCTTAGTATGATTTTCCTAAACCGTGTCATGGTCAAAACACACGCCGTCATCTTTCGTAATCGTCGTTTCGCTACAGCTCGTACCTGCCATTGCTCTTTGTCTGCCTTGCCTTGTTTACACCTGTTATATCACGTACCCAGCGTGCGCCCGAGGCGCCATGCTTACGATTGGATGCGGTCGCTTTGTCCATGAGTGTAGGATTTTACAAATTTTATTCCTCTGGCGTCACCGATCTCAAATTATGTTGTCATGTGTTATTCATCAGGTGGATCGATAATGCATTATAATAGTAAATTAATGATGCATCAGATATCGTAAAATTCATTGGGCCACTGATTTTACTCGGGCATTGAGAGCGGAGGTTACGATAGAGAGAAAAAGCGAAGGTTTACCCACGTGGATGTACCGTAACACGCGTGGCCACAATTTTTTAATTTTTTTCTTTTCACGGGGACACGGAGCAAAGACAGTCGGCGCCAGCAAGTCCACGAAGGTGCCAAATACCATGCTCACTCGGTCACCGCAGATGGTCGATGTTTATTGTGTTAGTTTAGGCTCAGCGCTACATGATGCGAGTGTGACCAGCGGGAGGGTCTTGCTATGTTTATTTGGTTGGCGTATCTTGCGTGCTGACAGTCATATAATAACATAATGTTAAGTCGACTGAAAGGTAATATTGTGTGCTAATTTTTGCCCTTGGTTAACATAGTTTATCTAAGGTAGATAACTTAATAATGCTTAAGATGATTTAACGGATAGTAAGATGTTAAATTTTATGTCCCCTGGACATCATCTTAAGCAATGTCGACTGTAGTAACAAATAAAGAATAATCCATGCTGTTATTGTCTGACTGGACTGACTCTCAACACATTCTGCGGCTGCCCCCACCATTTGCCGTACGCACTCAAAATTAATTCTCTTACAACAGCAGGTGCTTTGATTATCGATTGCGGTTATGCGAGTATTTTATTGTACTGCTCATACAGTAGAAAATACGGGGATTTAAAATGTTCTCACTATTGCCAAAGGTCTCATTATTAGCAGCATAGTTAAACATGATGGTCCACTCTATTTGACCATGACCAGTGCCAACAAGCTCGAACTTTTGAAGATAACAAGATAGGAAATTCACTGAAAGTTTTTTCCCTACTTAGAGTATTTAGAGTTCGGTGAATTTTCTAGTATACCAAAGAAGCAGACTTTTACACAGGGATTTCCTGTTGTTTGAAAGGTTGGCTGTCAGCTATTTGTATGGAAGTCTGAATGGCTTCAGACTCACTCCCAAATGACTTATTCCATTCTCTGCAAAACTATCATTCAAGTTCTCTGATTTTTTATCAAGGATGAATAGATCAGAAACATGACAGAGATTTTATATTGATTCCTGTGGGGAAAAAATTCATGTTCACCAAAATCATAATTATGCAAATTTTTTTTTTTTGACTATGCACAGAAGTCATGAAACATAAATTTATCCTACATTGCTAGGGACCTTTCTTGGGACCTCAATCAAGACTAAGACCTACAATTTTGAAAGCATGCAATGCTTACCTTCATCAAAAGCTGACTGTAAACTGTGGAGTGTGTTCAGCTGGGGAAGATGACGAGACAGAAAAGCAATCAGAAAACAATTATCTGTCCAGTATGACAATCACAGTTATACAAATCGTAACTCTTCACAGTCATATTTATCTACGCTAAGAAATGAAACAACACGCAAAACCTCAGCAAAGTGAATGTAACGATTTCCAGCTGCTGGATCCACATTTTTTCCCCACTATCCTTACACTGGAATTTTTCCTCTCACAGTATCAGTAGCAGCTGCTGCCACATGGGAAATATCATCACTGTGCCAATAAAATGGCTTAAGTCAGACTTTAAGCAAAAATGTACGTCTTTTCATATTCTTCTGGAGATCACGCCCAATACTATCATCATGGGAACCAAAAGATACACCTGCCAATCTGCACCCAGAATAAGCAACGTAAACCAGTAAATGTTTCACCCACATAAAACAGTTTTATTTGCTATTCTCAATTCTGAAACATGAAACAGGCCACTGTGATAGCACACTGGCAACAGAATGACAATGCCCTAGAAGCTTTACAAGATACGTAAGCCTTGAAACACACTATCGAAACTGTTTACCGTAATTACGTCCCTTGGACCAAATTGCAATGAGATTAGTCTCCATAATAATTAATATACAGGGTTATTCAAAAAGAATGAACCAATTTTATGAGCAATGATTCAAAAAGAATGCATTCATTCTTTTTGAATCACCCTGTATTTCCCCAACTCTTGAATTTGATGGTTATTTCAGTCACCAGGCTCACTGACTGGTTGTTGTGAGTTTACCATCTAAGGACTGAAAGGTTCTGTTTCTGTTCCTGTCACTCTCACCCTCTCCCAGCAATGCTCATGTGTAGCACTGCACTAAATAATACCATCTCCAGTGCTAATACAATATTGTGAGTACAACTTCAGAATTTCATACCAGTCTGGAATTGACCACTGAGCACAAGTCTGGACTTTGATACACCGTGCCAGCAATGATGTAGTAGTCTGCTAGTGGAGTGACTGTAACACAAACAAAAAAATTGCTATGCTGTTAATAAGCAAAACTTCTAATGCAGACAATGACAAAAATAAAATATAGCAAATTCCATCCTACAGTGGAGAACAGTTAAAGCGAAAATGGTTAAAACGAAACTAGTGCTACACCGAAGGAAAATAAGAATCCCTGATTTTTTTCCTCTTCATCTTTGTTAACAAGCTAGCACTAAACTGAAATAACCCTATGGTTAAACCGAAAAGAAAATTGCTGGATTCAGTGACCAGCCAGCTGTGATTTGCCACAGATCGAGACAAGTCACTGTATTCTCCCACTACCCACCCCCCCACCAAAAAAACGAAAGCAGAGCATGGTCCATTCTGCCCGGTAGTCTAGACCTACAAGGGAGCGGCAGCACTACAGGGATACGGGGACGGGGAGGGAGGTCTGTAAACTTTATGGGTCTGAAATCTGACGGCGGCAGATGTTACGTTTGATGCATCACGACCTTTCATGTAAAATATAAGACATCAGAGAGACAATACTAGTGACAGCGGACAGCGTATTTCATGGCATCGTGTATGGTAATGGTAACCAGATCGGCGGGACGGCAATTCTCAATCCTGCTCTGTCCGTCTACACGCATGTCTCCCTGTTCCACATTTGGCCCGCATATCCATGCTTCGTGTGTCCATAGGCCTGAGCAATCACTCATTCTCATTCTCAGTCAAAATATGATAGAGCAAGCGAGGACATGTTGAGCCTGTTCAGCCTGGGCACTTTATTTGTCTTCTATGGTAGTAATTTGGGCTGCCTCTCATGAGAAACTGGCGTTTTTTAAACCTCCTATTGCTAAACCGAAACTCTTGTCTAAACTAAAAACAAACCCGTGGTCCCGCTGACATCGGTTTAACCGTTGTCTACTGTATGAAGAATTCCTCCTTCATTTGAATCTTGCAGTGGTTATTATGGGGAAGTAATAAATGTAACAAATTTCATCTGTAAAGTACTCATGAAATAAACCAAGATTCATTCAATCAAAGATCATAATGCAATAAAAGTGAAAGGATATGGGAACTAATAATATGAAGCAAGAGCAGATGCTCAGATGCACTGAGTACAAGACATTAAAGCTATAACGCTGTCAGTTGCCCTAATATAGAAATTCTAAGTTTGATCTAAAACTATCAGTAACACAGCTTACAATATTTCTAAAAATAGATGCAATACAATCCCCATTATTTACACATTACTTAGACATTGGTGCATGATGCTGATCTCATACCCTGAGTTGCAGAATGACGGTGCTGTTTACGTATGACATACAATATTGGCTCCTGAGCATGTAAGAGTGAGTATTCCAACCCTGTCATATTCCTGGATCAGGAAGACAAAAAATACATTCGCAATACTATTTTTCACAAGTCTGAATTATGTAATTTAGTACAGCAATGCACACTTGACAAAAGTTCAGTAATTAACACCTGACAATACAAAACATGACATTTACAATGCAGCGTAAGCCAATCGACAGTCATCTCTTTCTTGCAATGTTTTTCTAACTGAAACCTTCACTATTACTTCTAATCTCTCCATGAGAGGCCTTCGCTGTCAGCAGACCAATAAGTCTTGACAGACAGCAGCATTCCTCTGTCAGAACAGCAGCAAGAAAAAACATTTGCAAAGCCCTATGCTGGAAAAAATTTTTTTTTAAATTACTTCCTCAAGTGTAACACGAAGTGGCTTTAGGCAAGGCGAACCAAGGTGGTAAGACAGTCTAGAGCCACTGGTATCCAAAATAGGTATGCCTAATTATCATGTATTAATTAACATTGACCAGCCAAGTGAAATGGGTTCTTCTACTGATTCTTATCCTTTTATAGAAAACTATAACTACATGTACTGAAAATTCATAGAAAAGTCTGTATTTGAAAATAATATAAAATAACATTTTGTGTGGTAACTTACAGCATTTGTTCTGGATTGAGCCTCTGCATCTTGATTGTTTCATTATTGCAGGTTCTGTCATAGAAGGGATTAGACCGTTCCGAGAAATAATCCAAAATGTTGTTCTGGTTCAGGTGAGGTATCCATGCTGTATCATGCCAGGAGATGCCCAGAGTATTTTCTGAATAGCAAAAGTCAAAAACTTATAATAAAATTTTAAGAATTACAGATGACTGACATGTACCATCCTGAAATTGAGATTAAGTTAGTAAGATTTGGATATCTTTTTATACAAAATATTTTGCCCCTATTTTAATAGCTGAACACATAATATTCCAATAAAATATTGTCTAGCCTAGAGGTTCAAACGCTGTTACATCTTTGGACTGATCAGTGAAGTCTTTGAACTGACTGCTAAGTGCTATACACCAGAAAAAGGTTGGCGGCTCACAATATGTTGCAACTTCATGGTCTGAATATTATTAGATTTACATTGGAGACACGTTGGTCTAGTGGCCTCTCATGCTCCAGGTACCGGGTTCGATTCCAGGTCAGTGCCGACATGTTTAACACTGTTGGAAGTTTTCTTGGAGGAAAAATTTCTGTCTCTGATCCTCTGGCAGGTAGGGTCGAGCACTTAGTTTTCTTGGATAAGGATGACAAACTCGGAGGGCCCAAGTGCACGTTAAAGATACCTTTGCAGTTGAAAGTTGATAAGTGCAGGCCGAACAAGGCCGCTGCCCAGGCAAAATTTTAAAAAGCTAATCCCTACCAGTAGCACAAAAAACACAGAAACAAGAAGAAGAAAAGTCAGTCAGGTGTAAATGGCAAGAACAGTGAAGCTCCTAAAACAAAGACCTAAACAAAATTTACAATGTACCTGTACATTCAGTCTGAATTTACCCAAACTGAGACCTCCTCCTCCAAATATTCTTCTAAGTCTTGTGATTTCAAGATATTCTTAAAATTCAAACACTCTTTTCAGCCCAAAAACTAAATATTCTTATAAATTAAAGCTCCACTTGGATATATTGATAGAAGTGTTTACTGACAAACTGATCTGGGTCTCCTTAGACAGACATCTAGGGGGATCCTCAGCTATCTACTTTGACCATCCATTTATCTATTTAAACTTTCTTGGAGTTCCTTTATTAAAGGTTTAAAAAAAAAAATCAAATCCACACTGGGGTGAGAAAAGAAATTGATAAAAAGGTTTTAGCAGGTGGGCTCAAATTAAAAAACATACATGCTGGGTGCAGTGTAATTGTATGCAGGTTAGAGAAATGACATTCAAAGAAAACTCCTTATGGTTCAGTGTAGAAAGTGGAGCCCAAGAAAACTGTCACTTTGTCTTGATCATGTGACATGTCCGGATGAACTTACAAGGTTTTTTGGGTTTTTTTCTTGATCAGAAAAGGGTTATGATCTACAAGTAGAAGATAAAATAAAATATTTGTTTTCAATGAAACATACTGAAAGTTTTCATCCACCTTTACACTCTCTAAAATCTCATCTCAGTCACAGCCCTTGATAGCTCCCATCAGGAACCATTGCTAATGCTATACTATCTAGATTAAAAAGACATCGCAAACAACACTGTAAGTGGATGAGCAACTTCAGGGGAGAGTTCTCAGTGCATGGGATCATCCAGCAGCAAACTCTGTGATCCAGTGACATGTTATAACTTGTTTACTCATAGTCATAGCTCACGTCGTCAAATCTTGGGCATTTTTTTAGGTGTATTTTTCTACCTTTCACTTTTAAAAAGGCACTGTCCTTTTGCACCGCTTCTCAGCGGTGTAAAAAAACCAGCGTTTTTTCACACCGCTTTTACCGCATGCGCAAACACATTGTTGTGACTATACTTCACTTTCGCCCGCAGTTTATAAACGATACAAAGGAGCCTAGGCTTACACAGAGTCACACATCTGCACTTGATTAGTTGATCTCGTCAATCTTCACTGATTCATTTGTGAACGGCAGCACACTCAATTTTAAAACTTGAAATTTCACCAGTTTTGTTATGAAGGTTGGAAGTTCGTTTGCAAGTTTTGACTTCTCACGAGCGTTGAAAGACTGACGAGTCAACATACACTTGTTTTTCAATCTCAAATTCCGAAACGCTTGAAGGAAAAAACAAATCCAGAAGAGAAAACTCGAGGATCGAATTTGTAGCAAAATGAAAATCGAGAAAGAACGGCGGTTGTTTTGCACCTCTCCAACGCGGTGAGAAAGAACGGCGGTTGTTTTGCACCTCTCCAAAGCGGTGAGAAAGAACGCGGCCAACAACGACGTTGTTTTGCACCCCTCCAAAGCGGTGAGAAAGAACGCGGCCAACAACGACGTTGTTTTGCACCCCTCCAAAGCGGTGAGAAAGAACGGCGGTTGTTTTGCACCTCTCCAAAGCGGTGAGAAAGAACGGCGGTTGTTTTGCACCTCTCCAAAGCGGTGAGAAAGAACGCGGCCTTTAAAAAAATGAAATAAATAAAATAAATGAAAATAATTTTGCACAAAAGAGCCCCAAAAAGCCAAAGATTTCAAATAAAATGCTCAGACCCCTAAAATATGCCAAAATCCCAAGATCTTGGGAAAAACATAATTTTCCAGGTCTGGCAAACACTGGGGGGAAGTCCTAAACATGAACTTTGCCTTACAAAGCATGAATTTCGGCCCCTATGCTACAATCAAAATGTTGATAGAGTTGACTCTTATAAATATCTTGGAATCCATGTCGACTCCAAACTCGACTGGCATGTTCATACCACCTCAGTTCACGCAAAGGCAAACAAACATAGGTTTTTCTTGAAGAAACTTAGACAATTTAATGTAGATAAAACACTCATTCAGATGTTTTATAAACCAACTGATCCAAAGTATCATTCTATTTTGTATTACAGCCTGGGGAGGAGCTGCAAAGGAGGGCGACAAGAACAAAATTAACAACTCTATTATTAAAAAAGCTTGCTTTCTAACTAACAGTGAATACGTGAACTTTGATGAGTTATTTGTGCATTCGTGAAAACAGAAACTAAAATCAGTTCTAAATGATTGCTCCTACCCCTTGTTCCATCAGATAGTCTGATCCCAAAAAAGATGTTCAACATTGTATTTAAAAATAAACAGAGAGCGGCGCTACAGACAATCTTTTCTGCCATCCGCAATTCGAAGTAGTAGTGTTTCTTAATGTAGTATGCTGTAGTCAGTTTTCCAAATGGATTGTTCAGACCGTCTGTGTGTGTGAGTAGTGTTCTTACTTGCTGGTAATGTTGTGTGAGCAATGTGCGTGTGTGTGGTATGAGTTAAAGACCTGTAGATCTTAGATATTTACTGTCGTACCACTACTGATGCTGTGACATCAAATTTCCTGGAAACAGGATATAAAGCTAGGCCTGTATCTTATCTTTACTCTCACCCCACACGCTACCCGTAAAGCCTGCTGTCCGGTCAGTGACCTTACTCACGGAGAATCTTATCTGGGGTCATTGACCCTTGCCGCTATGCGATGACCACACACGCTGTCCACGTGGTGCGGTTTTTATTGATCGGTATGAAAACATTCGCTGCTATGCCTTATCACGCTTGATAATGAATTAACCAGCAAAACCTTTCTCTGTAAAGTGTAAGTCTCTAACCAATGATGTGACTTATGATTCCAAACTGACAGCTGTAGTTTTCGTGAGACCGAAGCATGATAACTAGCCACGCCCTCCCAAGCCCTACACAAATGGTTTCATCCTGATAGACACACACTAATAAATCAATGTGGGCATTTGGGCAAAGATTATTTCAGAGCTTGTTTCTGATTGGTTCTTAGATACAGACAACTCTAGATGGTGGTCCGCTTGTGAGAAAATGAGATATTGCAAATTTGTTGAGCAACAGTCTGTATGTCGATGTTACTTTTTTTGGAAGTATGGGGAGAGCCTTTGAAAGCTTAGTCTTTGTGATTCCGACCGGTGCCAGTGGTTCACTGGTTAACATGTCCATGTCACAATGCCTTTGCCTTTGATTTAGAAGAGATACAGTGAACAATAAGACGGTGGTTACGTCTCAAACCGGTCAGTGACCCGACGCGTGAAAATCCGGCTTGTGCGTGGCGCGGTCAGCTTGACCTCGGCCGACTTTTGCCGCCCGTGCGGCGTGAGCGCTTGGGAAACATGGGCGGCATTTGCCGCCCTGCGCAGGGTGAGGGTTAATTCTCTTATGTAGATATCTCAGTGCTTCTCCACGGGGCTCTCTCTACCTCTTCCTTTGATATCACAGAAAACCGCCGTATGATCAGTAATATTAATATATTTTTATTCTTTTACTTGAAACAAATTCCTTGTCTGCATGTATTCAAATTTTAATATTAATTATTGGTAATATTACCTGATTTGTTGTGATCCATGACCCATGTGCCCTTTCTTACGGAGTTAGATTCAACCTGGACTAGATCTAGATTCTAGATCTAAACTATTTCTCCTTATTTCTGCGTTTTGTTTTTTCACTTTATGTTCAATTACAAAAATACGATGTCTTTTAACAGCAAAGTTCCATTAACCAACCCAATTCTCGAAAGACATTTTGTCAAACACCGACGTTACGTGTTACAAACTACACACAGCACAGTGGCACACAGCTTTCTTGAGTCTGTCGCTTGCCAGGTAAATTTCCTTGCATGAAATGGAAAGTAAAAAAAAAAAAATGGCGATAATACCGTGTCGTAGTCCGAGTGACCTGTAAATAATATGATAATGGTCATTTGAAATGACAGTATGAAGTACACGCGGAATTGATTCCCAATGTTTTTTTTCTCATCATAATTTTTTTTTTATAGGGGAATGAGAATTTAGGTGGCATGAGCCTAATTGGCTGAAGAATAGAAATGTGAGATGAAAGAAACATCACAATAAAAACAAAATGTGTCTCTAAGTTCTGATATTATTCCTGACTTTGGTGTCACCCTTCTCTTGTGTCCCATAATTGTATCCCGTACTCAGTACTGTGGCCGAACAGATTCAGTTTTGAAAATCAAACGCTGAAAACCGTCGACGCGTGCATTTTGGGCGTGTGGCGGGTAAACCCCGTTAGGCCTACTTGCACGCATAGGAAGTAATTCAAGGGAAGTCCCGTAAACCAAGCAGGGTTTAAATACTGTGGTGGCAGGTAAAATTGATTTAGTTTTGAAACTTATCTTGTTGTGATCGAACGTGTGCTGTTTCTCTTGTCTATTATGGAGAAAATGAGTTCCTTTACTGTGATATGTTTGCTGTCATTAATTTTCACTACCAAGGCTGTTTCAATGCAAGGTACACTCATAGATAGATCTATACCTGCCTATTCTGTCGCCAAGTTTGAGCCCACAATCATATTTTTGTGTGGATAAATAATTTAGAAAAGTAATTTCTGTGCTGCTTCGTCAATTTCTATTAATTACAAAAAAAAAGGAAATAAAAATTTATGTATCAATGATATATTTCATTGATAGGATGAACTACAAATTGTTCGCCGTACACAGATAATTTGGTTAGCGAGCGAGTGAGCCAAAGGCCAAAATTAACAATTTGTATACGAAACATAGCCTACCAGTACTATCACTGAAGTTATAATTCTTGTCAGTCTAGCTGAAAAAAAAGTGAAAAGCACATACATTTATTGTTTACAGCTTTACTTTGAAACTGTGTCATCAACACAAAGAATTCAGACATCTTATTTTGATTTTAATTATCATAATATGTATGTAGGTGTTGTTACTTCATTGTAGGTAAAGCAATAGGCCTATGTCCCACCGAAGCCGGGCTCCGTGAGTACAGGTTCTACGAGATTTGTTGTGGGGGACAGCTAAAGCCACGGTTGCGTTACCAGGAATGTTGTGGTAAGTAACCTTCCAACAAAATGTATCGCCAGGACATGCTAAAGTTTTTTGTTTGTTTTTTTTTCTGTGCATTTTAATCATTAATTTAAATTCATTTCTAATTCTCTAATCCAGATGATTTCTAAAATTTTCTTAATTTTATAAACATTTACAAATTTCTTATCAGATCTATACAAAAACAAGTTTTGAGAATTTTACCAATGTAATCAGGTTTATACAGAAATATGTCATTCTATTTGTGAAATTTAAATTGATGAAGCTCTGAAAACTAAACCTAAGTAAAGAACCCAAAAAGGCCGTGAATGGCACAAAGTGGCCAATATCGTGCCAACGCGCTGTACAACCCAAACACAGACTCAAAATCTTAATTCGTCTTTGAATCAAATTTATAATGGTGACTACGAATCTCATTTTTTCAGGAGACAAAATCTACTACAAAAATACACAGATATGCTGTGATGATCAAATTGAAGAAAAATTTCTGCAAAGTAATAATACTTGTGAAAATGAAGCAGCACATTGTCCGAGACGGACTTGTTGTGGGAAGAAAATGTACAAGTCAGAAGACATTCACTGTTGTGATGATCGTGCTGTTTTCAAGAATGCATCATCAAAAGGTATTTTAAACTTGGGGTTAAAGAGAGCCTATTTTGGTCTTTCCCTTTATGGATTAATCAGTTTCTATGGGGAGTGGATTAAAAAAAAAAGTTAGAACTGTATTTTTGTTTCAGCATTGTTAGGATCCATGATTTGATGATATTCATACCACTCTGTTATTTCATGACATTGTCATTTCCTTGCTTTAAAAATATGACAGGTAATTGTGACAGAAAAATTGTTTCAAACTTTTTTTGCTGAAACCGAAGTTACCCTTTGATTGTCTACCCTAATTATGTGTTTTTATGAAAGGGCCTATGTTTAATTTTTTTTTAATTTAGTCTGTTTTGGACAGTATGTACTAGACTACACAAAACATTCTATTTATTTAAAAATTAATGCTTTTGGTTAGTGTTACTTTCTGATCATGAAACCATATCATAATTCATATATTCTCACACAACTTCCGCGTCAGTTTAATGACTACGTATTACATTGAATTCACACTGTATAACCCCCCCCCCTCTTTTCTTTAATATGGATTTAGTCTGTACCTCTCCTGATTTTTTTCATGCACAATTGATGGTTTGCAAGTTTAATTTTACAATCAATTAATAATAACAGGAGCACATAAATCTCTTTTTTAAAGTGCCTCATTTTCTCTCACCCTCATCCCCTTTTTTTTGGTTCTTTTCAGCATCAGACGCTGACTTCTTCACTTGCTGTGGAACGGAGATACTTGACACAAGAACACATTTCTGCTGCGGTGAGAAGATCCTTCCCCACCACGACCAGTTTGCTTGTTGTGGGGAAAAGGTGTATGATAGAGCAGCTGAGAAATGCTTTGAACACCGAGGGGATCGAATTGTCCTGTCGAAGTATCAGGAGATGTGTGGTCAAATACGTTACAACATGAGAGAGCAAGGATGTTGTGCAGGTATGTACATGTACATGTATTATTCTTACAGCATTATCAGGGGACTGTAAGTGTATTATATTATTTTACATAGTAAGTTCTATAGCTGAGCAGTGAACGCAACCCAGTATTTCTATATTCAGCTCTGTAATTAGACTACTTTTCCCTAACAACAACCTCATTCTTATAAGGAAATCATCATGGAATGATTAGATTTAATTTGTCATTAAAATCGGGGTGTTTGTGATTTACATGGCACCTCAGTTTCTGGACACATACACTGCACCACCACCATTTCAATAGATTTACTCTAAGCAGAGAGTTTTCTTAAATTCGGGCAGGATTTTTCCAACCACTAATTATACTTCCAAAATACAAAAGATTTTATTTTTGAAATTATTTAGTTAACTGACTAATCAAAACATAATCCTATTAATAATATGTTCATGCAGGTTTGGTCGTAAATATCAAATTATTTTTTAAAACTTATAACTAAATATTATTGTGGATTTTGTCTGTTTGGTCAGGTGTGCATCAGTGATGCAGAGCTCTATATACCAGAAGCTTTGAGGAATTAAGGGATTTATGAGGCCAACATGCAACTACACACAATTCTTGTCTGAAGGCCTTTATCAGATGCAAACAGATAGTTATAGCCACATTAAATTTTCATCTGTAATTCCTGACAACATTTCAGATCTTGAACTTTAATCACAGGGGAACAATTTGTTACAACCAGAAATTTACTCTTGCAGTCCCATTTTCAAGTCTCAGTTACTCAATATCACAACAGACTTGGGCTGTCAAAAATCCTGGTCAAAAGCTTCATGATGGTCATTCCACAATTGCCTAAGTCATATTTTGGTGTTTTCTGAAAATGGAAGAAAACTGTTTGCTTCGAATATAGTGGTAGCTGTTGTTAGGAGAGTGTACATAGAAAGCTGTGGCTGAACGGTGAACAGAACTCTGTATTTTGTCTATTTGGCTTTGTAATTTGACGACGCTCCTAACAAGTCTAAAATGGTGATTTATGTGGATGTAGGTTTTCGTTTAAAGACTTGTAAGTCCACAAAACAAAACAATGTAACTGTATGGCGGTGCAACATAATTGCTGATTTAGGTGAGCATTTCATCTCAAAACACCAAGAAAATGACTAAGGTAGTTGTGGAATAACCCTGACAGTATGCCTCCTTCTCAGATAGACATTTCTTAAAATATCCATTCAAATGCAACTGCCACATTGTCACTGGCATGTGGAAACATTGATGTTTTATGTTGCGCTTTACTGTAGAGTGAGTGAGTTTCCTTCCTTTTTTTAAACAGGTGGGTGGCAGTTTTAGATGATGTCACTTTAACCTTTTTTCATCTCTTTGTTTGACCCAGGAACTCTCCATGATGTCCCTGAGCTTGATAAAACCAATTTAATGAAACGAAATCCAGAATTCCGTTGTTGTGACCATGTTTTAATGGAAAAAGGAAAGAAATGTTGCAGAAAGCATCATTATGGTTATGAGAGTCACACAATTCCTGACACTGAACAATGCTGTGGCAATGGTGAGTTCATTAATTTGTCTTTCATTTACCTAGTGATGTAATCATGTATTTTACTGTTTGGATATTTTACTTTTATTAATAGTACATTTAAATGATTACTCATTCAGTTGTCAATTTAGTTTTGTCACTTGCCTTTTTATTTGTGATTCATAATGTTGGGTTTTTTTTTTTATAAATAATTTTTTTTTATTAGTCTTTTATCTTTTCATGTTATTTAGATTTTACTATCTCTCTCAGCACCAATTCAGTTAAATACAGGTTAACTAGTTCATTCCACAGGGGAATTCCACACTTCACATTAAGGAGTCAGATACTCATGAATATAATGTAACATCCACTAATTTGATTCCTTTCAGCAACTGAAACACACAAATGAGCCCTGTACGCACACACAGACATGCATGTTCATGTTATTATGTATTCACGTATGGACATATAGTTCAATCTGCAGCAACCAGACCAAACAATAAGGTGTCGTAACAGACAGGAATGCTCTCAGATTTGTGAATTTCTAACTTTGATAATGAGAAGGTAAAAGAGGGAATGAAATTCATGCGAAAGTTCACATTGAACAATTCACAGCGAATCACTCTGATACAAGTGAAGAGGTTTAAATCCATTACATGGTGAACTAATTCAGTAACATCTGAGATGAATATCTGTATTTATTTTTTTTTTACATGATTTCACAGCCTCCTATAAGCCAGAATACCAGAAATGTATAGACGGAAAAGTCACACAGGAAACCATTTGTGGCAATGAAATTCTACCTGATACCAAAAAGTGCTGTTCAGAGCTTCTTCCATATGATCCAACCATTGAACAGTGTTGTCAAGGTAAACAAAAATGGAAGGACTTTGGTTTCCAAATGAAGTTAAACAGAAAAAATACTAAGATGTATTCACTGTTCAGCTGTCATTAATTTCTCTTTTCAGCTTCCCTTGGTGACTGTCCCTACTGAAACATTTCCTTATTGACTTTGGACATCCTTATGACATTTTACCTGAAATAAGACCTGCGCACAGTTTCTTAAAGAAATAAGCATGATGTGGACGAATCCTATATTTTATACTGTTGGATGGTATTCCTTCTCCCATCTGTGGCAGGGTAATATGTTGTGGTGTCTTGGTAGTTGATGGTTACCACATATCATCATCATCATGACACAGAAAAAGTGTAGGAATTTTTAAAGAGTTCTTGTAGTCTTACAATCCTTTTCACCGATGCATTCAAATGGCCTACTTTAAATCATTACTGATAAAGACAAATGGCTTACTTTAAACCATTCCTGATCACGGCTAAACATTTTTTGCCTCGCAACAGGTTCAGGTCCACACCCAGATACAGTAATATCCATGGAACAATCTTGCTGTAATGGAGAGGGTTTTGACAGTGCTACGCAGTTGTGCTGCCATAACACAGCTGCAGTCAACAAACGCGATTCCAGTGATAATGAATGCTGTTACAATTACCGCACTGACCAGTATGCACCATACAACATTGCAGCAAATGAGCAATGCATAGACGGTTTCGTGCAGTCACTTCCCCTAGGAGCGGAGGTATGCGGTACCGAGTATTATTTCAGCAACTCACATCTCTGTTGTGTGGATATTGTTTACCAGAAAAATGAGACAGTTCGCAGTTGTTGCGGTAACCGAGCCTACAGCAGTGACACACAAATTTGCTGTGGAGGGGTATTGCATGACATTTCATCAGAGGAAGGAAGGTTAGTCCAAAATTTATTTGTTGAGCAGGAAACAGAGGTCTGTCATCGTATTTTTAGATAATACTTCACAATCAGCCGTCATTCAAATGCGCTGTTCCTACATGACCTCCTATGTCTCCATCCTTGCTTCCTGAAGAAACTGTACCCTATGTTTAAAGTGACAAAGTGAACAGAAAACATACTAATTACATGCCAAAAACTTGTGAAGTTGTATTTTTGAAATTGCAACTTTTTCTCTCGTATATATGCCAACTTAAAATGACAGTGATAAACTTGGCTTCCGTACATGTATATGCTTCATGGCAGGTTTAGACATGTTCAATCTTATTTTGTATCATTAGCCTCAAAAATGGAAAGTCCATCTTATCAGAGAAGCTGACATTTATGCCTTTCAAAATTCCAGCTGAAACCATTATGTGATAAAAAGATTTCTCATCAGATTCATAAGTTTCACTTCTTCACCTTGTTTACAGTTGCTGTGAGGGCCGTTTTTACAGTAAGAATGATGGAGGTAATCCATGCAGATGCTCTGATGAGATAATTGACAAAAAAAATCAGTTGTGCTGTCAAGGAGTTGTGCACACGATTGGCTCTGATGCACCACATTTAGTATGTTGTGGACGTGATGTTATCAACCGCAGGCGTAAACAGTGCTGTGGAGATCAGTTTTCATACACTAGGACCAAAACCAGGAAATGTTGTGGGGACCGTGAAATATATTCAAAAAAAAGCTCTTTCTGCAACAAGCAAGGCTTGGTAAGATATTTAAAATAGATCTCTGGCTTTGTTTTGATTTTTTTTCCCATGCCCGTTTCCTTTTTTTCAAAAATTAATTTCTTTGTTCTGTTATTGAATTTGACATGTTTTCCAGTTTTATTTGATCCTACTTCAGTTTTCTTCCTTTCTTTCACTGGCTTTGTTCAACTTTCTGTCTCTCGTTGCTTTAGGTTTTTTTTTTAGAAAGAAAACGTGGGGGCATAGAAGTGTTGGATCTTTTAGGTTTGGCTCCATGAGCATCATCTGTTGTTGTTTTTTTCTTTCTATTTGTCGTGTTCAAAACTGGTATTAGATTTACCAAACTAAAAACTGAGAGGACAAATTAACCCCCAAATGAATGGTGGCCATGAAATCAGATTCAGTTATCTTTGTATTTATTGACTTCACTAATCAAATTTTCTGTCTATGAATTATGTTGCACTCATCATGCCTTTTGTCATGTTGACACTTTACCATGTTTATCTTTTATAGATCTTTTTCGTGTACTAAAACATAGTTCAAATAACACATCTGAGATCATTTGTTCACTGTCTTGAATGGAACCTGAAATGTGAATGTGGGAATGAATGATGTCTCTGCCTGTATTATATATAAAGCTTTTGGGATTGTCCTGTGATTTACTATATTATATGTCTCTATGTAAATTACTCTTTATTTAACAGTTTGAAGATCATAAGTTTCTGTGACTTTAATTTACTGTGTATCTGAAGTGCCAAAGTACATTGTGCTCACACATGTTTGGTAAAGAAAATCATGACTGCATATATGGAAGATTTCAGACTGAGACAAATGCATTCTTTACAGGTTGTACCCAGAAGCAAAAGGCTCAGAAATCAGCATGATGTTCAGAGATTGTGCCACTCTCAAGCCCTCAAAGGATTTGACTCATGGGTCAGATATAGTTGTACTAGTAAATATGGTAAGCCTATATTTGTTGTATTTTTCAGTATTTCAAAGGACCACCTGCCTGGTTTTTGAATCGACAGGCCCTTAGAGTTTGATAATTATTGTTTATGATAACATAAAATCTTCTAGTCAGCACAGTACTTAATTTGAAATAATATGCTGTCAACACTAAGAAGATTTGTGGCCTATCATGAATGATTTTATTTTGCCATTGTGCAAACATTTAAGACCCAGTTTCAAGCTGGTGCTAGGTGACAGATGGCTACTTTTATCTTTCTGTACCACCTTCCATACTCTTTTCCTTGTTGCACCAATGCGCCGTTAAACTCAAACTCAAACTCCCCTTTTGTTTTGAAGATATCACATATTAAACAGCAATATGGGTTTAATTTACTCAGTAAATCCTTTACCTAGTAAAATGTGAAAATCTTTAAAACCCAGATTGTTTATTTCTGTTTGGGTCTGTGCAATATACAAATTCCCCTCCCCTCCCCTTTATAAAAACATTTCAACTAGTAAATTCCTTGTGTTATGGACTGTGTGATGAATCACCATCATAAAGCTACGGTCAGCCAAGAAATGCGCAAATTTGCAGGCGCTGGAAACAGATTTCCACAATCGGTAGTAGCATCAGTTAATTTCATCCTCAATAAAAATTGCTTTTAAAAAATCAGAAATCTCTAAAATCTATAAAAAAACAGATCTACCAGTAACTTTATTTTGAATGAGATCCATGAGCAGCATCAGTGTATAGAGCCTTTACTTCAGCCAATAACTGAAATTAAGGCAATACATGTAGAGATAATACATTGCTGTTCCTTTCTTTCAATGCTCAAAGACAGAAGCAGAGAATTTCAAATCTGAGGCCCTAGAAAAGAAAAAGATTTTTCATCCATGGTCTTAAAGGACTTTTTAGGAATTTCAAACTTTTCGGTGTCTGCAGATGATCTAAGATATCGTGATGGTACATAGTCAATAGATCAGTTAAATAAGTTGGTGCAGTTTTGTACATGATACATTTGTGACATATGGTAACCAGCTTATACATTATTCGTTTTTCTACCTGTAGCCAGTGCAAGCTCTGCAGTGGAGGTGATGCATGATCCCATTTCTTTTCTTAAGGATTAATCATGCTGCATTATTCTGTACTATTTGCAATTTTTTCATTTTTTCCTGCGGTAGTCCAGCAAGTAGTGAAATATAAATAAAACCAAAATTTCTAATTCATTACCAGCATTGAAAAAATTACACAGGCTTTCCAGAAACTCATGCCTGCCTGTACAGTTTGCTTAAATTTGTGGATCCCACCCCCTACTGCCTCAGTGTCATACTTGCTGGATAGCCCATACAAGAAAAAGAAAAAGTCTGGTGAAAAAAATTACTTGTTTCTTGTCCCGTAATATTCTATAGACTGTAAATAAAAAGAAAATTATTGTTTTTCATTTCAGTTATCAAAGGCAAACTTGAGGATGTGGAAATCAGGAGAGCAAGAAGAAAAATTAATTTGGAACTGACAGTCTCTGACATTTCCAGTTTGGACAGGGGCCAAGGGTTCTCAGAATGGAAAGGTGCAAAAAGTCTCGTATTCAAAATAGCTGTCCCCAGAAACAAACGGGTCAAGTGCCGGAAAAGATATTTCACCAGGCATGGCAAAGAGATTATAATTTTCTTCAATGAAAAGGCCCAGAATGGTTTTGTCCGTATCAGACGTCACTCACATATATTTATGACCAGATACAGAGTAAGCAGAGAAAAGTCCATAACATCCAAACTTAACCATGATTTCTGTAGGAAGAAATTCCCACAAAATGATGAGAACTCTATACGAATGCTAGTGCCATAGGCAAAGAAACAATTTTATGTAAAATCAGTATTTTAATCACTTATTTGCTCTAATTTGGGGGACGTTATCAAAGTATGCGTTAAAAGTTTCAGGTATGGGGCATTTTAGTTGTCATGAGAGTTTACTAAAGCATGCACATTTTATGTGCATGAACACATATATGATGAGACAAGGAAGTAAAATATAATATTTCATGACCTACTCAAACATGCATTTTCATCGGAAATGTTCAAACTTTTACAGTATTGTGACCTGATGAAGAATATCAATTCATTACTTTTCAAATATAATGAGAAATATATTCCATGAATCCATGTAATATTCTGACACTGATGAAATAATCTCTTGATTTATGCTGGTGTGGAATTGGATTTTTTTGCGGGATGGTTTATATTGTTTACTTTACTTTTCTCATCCAGGTTTTATGTTGTTTGAAATCATTGAGACACTAGACTGAAATAATTAATGTATATCAAAATATTCATTGTCAAAAGAGCTTCTCAGAAAATTCTCATCTTGACATATTTGCTATTATGTAGCCCAGGAGCTGCATGTATTGCCTTGATCTCATGCCCTATGTTGATGGTGGCGTCCACTATTTTCAACCAGATTAACCATTTGTGGTCACTGCTGTTAATGTTATATAAGTATTTACATATATAAGCTTTCAATAATGATCATATCGTGTTCTCCTGGTTATTCATTTTCCTCGACGTTTGTCATTGCCCATTCATTGGAGGCACCCCACATTTTTCACAACATGTTTAACTTTCATAACATTACAAACTGACCCAAATCACATTTTTTACTCGCTGGTACCAAAACCTGGACCCCCCAAAAAAATGTTTTAAAAATATTGTCTGGAGAGAAAGAGAAAGATATTTTTTGTTCTGAGTACACCTTCCTATTGCTCATGAGACCTTCATTCCATTCATTTATGATAAAAAATAATTCATTAATACACGGCAAGGCCCAACATTTTCATACATGTATATTTAGAGGGAAAATCAAACATCAACTGGTATTTGTATATAATTGATGATCATCGTTTCTGCTATCCAACCGATGCGAAACTCTCCATTCACAAATTTATAGCCTGCTGAGTATTCTTGATTATCGTGCTCAATGAGTATGAATGCACTGACATCGTGTGATTATGTGTGTACCAAATGTATGGATTTGGAAAAAGAGGTTATCGAATGTAGTTAAATTATTACTAGACATGTGGCAGCTGATTCAAATGACATTATAACTTAGTTCAATTACCACACGGTGACTGATAAAAATGGTTGTGTGGATGGCCAGGATAATATTGGGCAGTTGGGTTCTTCCGTCAGAGACAGGAGGTTTAACAGTCTGTACCTAAGGCATTCTTTCATAGGACATGTTTCATATACCGGTACGGTACTTAAGGGGAAAAATGTACTTAAGGGATTCCTTCCTTGGGCGTGATCCTCTGCTGTCATTTTGTATAGTTAGTTTCTTTCGTTCTTATACTTCACGTAATGGTGAAAATGAAATGTGGTGTTTGCAAACGTTTCAGAATTGAAAATATTCCTTGTTCAAGTTTTAGGTAACGAAAAATGAATAGTAAGCAATACAAGTAGGCCTACATGACTCCTACCCCACAAGGCCTTCAGCTGGCTAGCGCATACATGTATTTTATATAAATCTTGGCAAAGAAATAAACCTTCTTGAGAAAAACCAAAACGCGCAATCTGTTAGAAAATTGGACTACAACCGCGATGAACTGTAGGTCAGTAGACTCGGATGTTTATGTACCGAGTAGGCATTTACGCACATTGAGGAAGACCCGAAAGCGGGCATTGATTCGCTACCGTATTAATGTGGGTTTGAGCGTAGAGGCCAAATAGCGGTAAACCCGCTTGGAATAGTATTATTTTCACAACTTCCTGGTAGATCGAGTTACAACTGTATGAGTTGTACGAGGACGTAAACTGTCCAGCATGGCATTAGCCCCTGTTTTGTTTTGTCCGGGGGGGGGGGGGGGAAGAGAGATCCCGGAACAGCGCACAAGGTCCATAGGCCTACATATTAAATTTATTCATATAATATTTAAACATCAAATGCGGATCTGCTCAAGTGCGTCATTAGATACGCTGTTGTCTTTTTTACCATTCACTTCCGTTTGAGCGTTCTATCTCCCCAAGCGGGATTATCCATGTTTGTACAACTTCTCTAATCCAGTTCCACTTGCTCATTGGTTATAATATACCTAGGCTACGGTTACGTCATTGGGGAATATTTCACCTTTCGCAAGAAACAAATTCCCTTACTTTTTCTTCCTGGTAGATCCCGTGCTTTAGGAATGAAATTTAACATCGTCGATACAATGTATTACCATAAACATCCATTGATAAACTTCAGTAGTAACGACCTGCGAACCACTAAGATGACGTGAACAAATTTTGTGACAAAGGTATGAATATCTTCCTGAAAGCCCAGATTTTTAAATTCATAAATATCGGGCACTAGTGATTACGTGTATCAATAAAACAAATTACCGAGATCGGTCAGGGAAGAAAAGCATTTTTGTAAAGTTATTTAAGCAATGTGAGGTGCTTTAAGCGTTCATTACTCATCCTCCTCCATTGAATTACACACATGTAGCAACTCAAGCAGCTTTATTAAGACGTTCCAATAATCGTGCCAAACTTTTGTCTGATGGCACACATCGTGCAGACCGATGTTGGTCTGTGCACACAAATAGGCCTACATGTCATTGTATTTTACCTTGAACATTTCATCCAGGAATGACATCTGGAAACTCATCGCTTCCCTGTTTTCGACAGAAATTATAACAGAATGTAATAAATGGGGCATTGCAGTGTTATGAAATGGTGATCGAAAAGTTGTGGGCGTATTTCTATTGATTACAATTATTAATTATTGATAATCTGGGTCTACGTGAAGATGGTAGTTCCTTACATACAATGATGCTGAGAAAAATACTCGTATATTCTACGTTCAAAATGGATTATCAGGTATTTCAATAGCAAAAAACTGTCTTTTTTTTTTATAGGCCTCTCTTACGATTTCCTATCTAGTTCAATTGCGCCCTTTTGTTCCTTGTGCAAAGGTGAGACTAAATGCCCGAATAAAAGTCCAAGAAAGCGTTTCATGCACACTGTAACATTCATAGATATATTTTTGTCTCCAATAAAAGCGACCCAAATGAAAATATGGACGAAAGAAAAAGATAACGGGCGATAATTCGCATTTTAGCCCAGGATTTAAAAACAACAACCACAAAATAAAAACACTTCCCGTTTCCACAACACAGAATGACCAATCAGTATTTAAATCCTGGTCTATTCCAGATATTATTCACGCTGGCCGTTTTTGTTTGTTTGTTTGTTTTTTTTGCGAATTTATGGGGGGGGGGGGGTGCAGTCATTTATCAGTTAGGGTTTTTGTTGTTTTGCTTTTGCCATTGTTTAAAGTTCTACTGCTGCCCATTTCATACTTTGATGATATGACTGTACATAAATACAATATATGCCTTTTGATGTTTCAGAGGAGGTGGCTACATGCTAGCAGGAATGATAGAATAGCCATAGCAAGTAATCACCCTCCGCTCACCTCTGAAATAAATATTGAAAACATTGAATCCCCCCCCCCCTCTTTTTTTGTTGTTGTTGTTGTTCCATATTGCTTAGTTGATTAGTTTGATTAGTTACTGAGTGCTGGATGTCTGATTTTGTAGTATTGTGTTCTTATTTTTGGCAGCTTTTATATGCTTTGTTTTTCGCCATTGTCCTATAAAATTGTACACTTTTTGTGCTCATGACTTAATATCTCTCCGCTTTATTGTCCTGTCAGTAAATGCAGGGTTTACAAATTCTGTAGCCTACCTGTACACAGTCAGACTGTCAAGACAGAAAAACGCCAGAAATAAAAACAGGATAAACTAAAAGTTTCACCTAGTTTCAGCGGGACTGGTCAATATTATTTTGTTGGTTTGCTCAGCGTTAGGAGTGAAACAGACCAAAGGCTGACGTAGGTGTTAGACCGGTGGCTGGCCGCCAATAAACTTAACTTTGTTTGGCACTCCCACAATAGGCATTGCCCACACCGCCTCGGGCTGTTTCAACCTTTATGAGGGCTGAAGTTCCGCTCAGAGTTGCCTATTTCGTACCCGGGAGGGGACAAGGTGGGGGTGGGTGCTTAGTCAGTTGTTTCCACTTAATTTTGTACAACAGTGGTTTTCTTTCTAGCACTTGGTACTGAAGTCTAAATTTAGACATCAATTGTAGGCCTACGTGCACTTGCAGCAGTTAACTGACTGTTATCATGTCAATGAAAAACATCACGTGTAGGCAAGCTCAACCCGAAGTCTCTCTTTGATCTGATGGGATGGGTGCATGGCCAGAATTTTCCCAGAACAGGAAATCGGAAAAAAAAAAAAAAAGTTCGGCCACGTTTCACACATTTTAGACAGGTTTAACTCGGAGAAACCGTCGAACAATACATTACAGTATTTCTACCAGCTTACTTTGTTTACTTTACAGACACCAAAAGTTTAGTCGAAATGAACTGGATCTAGTTTTTCCGTGTGGCCTAGGTCAATTTTTTTAGGTAGGTTTTTTTTTTTTTTAATTTTCTCAAGACTGTTTTACATTTGGTTTTGGAATTGGCGCTCGGTCCGTCTACCTGGCAACAGTAACTTATGGGAAATTGGCCTGAAGTTTGTACCAAAAATTCTGATTGAGCAGTATGGCTACAGGGTTCCAAGAAGATCGTCCCAAATTAAATCTTAAAAGCTAATGAACTAGTTGGTATTAGGCCTAAATCGTGCCCAAAAAAAACTCATACTGAAATTTTGGCATTAATATTGTTGAGATAAAATAAGCTTAGAAAGTTATACTCGTTTACATGCCCTTAAGTGCTTCATTCTAAATAAGCCCTACATCATAAAAATGGGTGTGTTTGAACGGTAATTTGCATAATATGTATTGAATGTTTGTTCCTTGGTTTGGGACCAAATAGCATAGATCAAGATGGCGACATGTGAATTAAGCAAAAGATGAATTTTTAATGTACCGGTATTAACCGTGCGCCGAAATACACTTGCAGATAAGTAAAACATATTCTGTTTCGATTCTATACATTTCCTATTGAGATTTTTATATTGTTCTATTGTTTTATCTGTTCAATTTTTCTTTTTTTCTGTTGTTGTTTTTTCTTTTTTTCTTTTTTTCCTTGATAAAGGTGATAGTCGAAATATCGAACATTTTCTGTGTTCTCTTTTAGTTTGCATCGTATCGTTTGGGTATTATTTCTTACGCGGGGCTTTGGGACATACAACTTTTTCTTTTTGTCCAATTTTGACGTTGCTTATAGCCCTGCATGCTGCGTCCCCACAGTTTTTCTGTGGCTTTTATAATATTTTGCCGAAATACACATGTACATGTAATTTTTCTTTTTTTTTGTTGGTAATTATACGTGTATCTTGTAGGCTACATTGGTTTTGTTATAAATGTATGAAATACATTAACTTCAGTATTACTGGTTTGGATGCGATAGTTTGAATAGAATAATGGCTAAATGTTTGTTACATGGCAGCTCTGAAATGTGATTAATTTTTTATTTCGTTTTGTATATTTTTTTGTTGTTTTTTTTTTTTTTTGTATCCTGAATGGCATGTGTAAGAAAAAAATATAATAAAAGTGAATGAATTTTTGAAAACGTGACTTGTTCACTTGTTGACTGGTGCGAAAGCATAAGTGATATTTTTTGTCGCGCGGCTGAGAAAGATTTGCAGGTGAATGTAGAAACACGTTATGGCAGCCATTGCATGGTCACTGTGACTTGTTTATGTCTGGTTGTGGCCAGGCTTAGGACACGAGACAGCTAATAATGCTAGTCATGAAGATTTATTATGTCAACCGAAATTTGATCACATTGATACTGGACGTGGTTAATTTAAATCTAATTATAAATAATTTAAATCTCTCTGTATTTAGGTTAACCCACAACAGTTGCGGTAGTTTCTTAGAACTTTTTACACCTCCAAGTGATTATCCCTGTGGACCACTGTTGCATTCTTATGCATGATTTCTTGATTTTTAATCTCATTCCAAACATAAAGTAACTAGCTGAGTACCTGTTCGATGAACAGGTTTGTGTAGTTGTTTTTGGGGGGGGGGGGGGTAAAACTTAAGACGCCTGTTAACTAAGAAAGCAAGGCATTAATGCATCATAGATAGCTTATAAGAGAAATGCAACAACAAAGGACACCACTTCAGACCAAAAGGCATAAGAACAAAAGCCGAGATGCGTAGGGTCATCCCCAAAACTCAGCGATAGGACAGTACACAGTGTGCAGTGGTGCGCACCGAAAATTTTCAGGAAGTGATGATGTCATAAAAACCTACAGCATGTCAATGAGCCTAGTGGAAAAAATTGAGGAAACAATAAATTTCCAATACAAAAAAAACTACACCGATTTGAGACTTCTATTAAAAACTGTGCACCCTTGCATCCATTCTGATGCACCATATAAAATTTGAAGTCTGAGTGTAGAGTGGTTCAGAAGCCTTTTGCAACGAAAAATCTCAAGTCCACAAATATATATGTATAGATAGATACATTCCATTTCTTCCTTTATGTTTGCCGTGAAAGAAGCATCATCACAGAATGAAAACTACATGTATAACGGTACTTCAAGATCAATTTTGTTTTTTTAATTTAAAGCTGCTGGCCAGTTTTTGTTGTTATGTTAAATTGTTGTTGTCGTGGCCTAGATTTGTGTGTGTGTGTGTGTGACGATGTTATGTATATCAGTGATGATGATGATGATGATGTCTATCACTGTGGAAGGAAAGGATAACGAAAGCGAAAAAAACAAAAAAAATTGGAGTGAGGGAAATGGAGAAAACAGTTCAAGAACCTGAGTAAAGAATAAAGGCGATTGTAAACGAAAACTCTTCAATGATTTGGAGGTCTAAGTAAATAACTTGAAGTGATTACTTTAGTACCCCCACCCACCACTGACGATATAAATTAATGTAGTACAGTCGTGATTTAAATAGAAATATTGTCCATTGTGACAGTTTTCTCTTGATTCAAACATTTTTTCTATGTGTACAAAATGATACTAATTGCATCGCTGATTTGAGGCAGAGAAGATTTCACATAAATCAGGGCCAAGAGAGATGACAATGTATGTACCAGGTATGTGACCAAAATAGGCCATCGCATTGAACAATGCCTACTGTGTGCCTTAGATAGAAAGGTGCTGGCAATTTTGACACCCACTGTCAATAACATCCAGCCGGGAAAGCAGAAGAAAAAATCCTGTCACGTTTTGTTACCCACTTGATTCAGCTACACGGATATGAATTCCCACTATCCTAAAATAGGTCCTTTTATATATCTGACACAACCCTTACGTCACAAGGTACACAAGAATGCACGCTCTCATTGTAGATTGGGGAGCGGCCGGCTGGTAGCTTTTTTGGGTCTGATCAGCTGTCCAATTATGTGACGCAACGGGTAGGCCTATGAGTCAGGGGTGGGCTACACGTAAACACTGCATGGAAATCCCACTGTATGAATATTAGGAATATCACGATCTGCTTGTTGTTAGGACCCCTTTGGTTCTTACTGTTCAGACTGGCATATTTAGATCTCTTTGGGTATTTTTTTTTATTTCCTTTTTGCCACCTGGGTCAGGCCATATTGATTTGTACCTCGCCTGGCTATTTGCTATCCAGCTCTGTAGAAATCATAAAGCACTTCAGGCAAATGATGGACAAAAATTGCAGAGTAAGCAGTTTCACCCTAAAATGCCCAGATGCCGCATCTTGTGGCTGAAACTTAATTACCTCATCCGCAAATCGCAGAGATGGCTTATCGCCTTGAACCTGAATTTCACAAAACAGTGCAATTTCTGAAAATGAATGAATACAATACACTGGTGTCAGACTTCATATGCTGATTATCATAATATTGCTAACTTATCATTCAAGCAGTGTAGAAACCGAAGATTCGAAAGCCAACGGACTAAGTATGACAGATTTTTTAAAAGATTAGAAGTGAAGTTTCATGTAGAGTATACAGCTAACACGTCGATAACTTAAAACGACAAAAAGACAGAAAATTACGTTTTTACAGAACTTTTGCAATCGAATATACCTCTATACGGTACGTACATAAAATGTCGCTATACTATAAAAGACCTATCCAGTCATGCTCGTTTTTAAGTATTTATAGGTGACTTGCCAATACCAATGACCTATGAGTTGTCTGGTAAGTCTAAATAAGATAATGTGACGGCAATTCAACAATATTCGATGCTGCTAATATTCATTTGATGTCTGGAATGAGTCATAATATATCACAATACGAGCGTGCTTTTTCCTGTTATGAAACATTCCCAATTTTCCTCGCAGATATTAACTTAGCTTCCCCACAGGTCGCGGTCCTTGGCTGACCCCTCATCACGATTTGTTTACCTGGGGAAATCCGTGCGTACTATTTTGAGGGTATGACAGCGGGTTATGTGGTGGCGCACTCTTCTACACTATCATGTGTTTTTCGAGGCGTGAGAAAGAAGAAAAGGAGAACAAACGATATTCTTCCTTGGCTGGCGCGACGAATGGGCTGGTTTTTATTGTTAACTAGGGCACATCCTTCCGTCTATTAATAGCAATGTTCGTGTCAGGTCACCCTGCGACCCCCCCCCCCTCACCCGGGTGTTGTTTATCGACTCGCTGATCTACAAAAATGTCATCCACGTCTTCATGGTCCCCTGGCTGTCGGGCTGCTGACAGGGCAAAAACTACTTCGTGAACAAACTGGTCCAAACAAAACACGGGTCTTTGGGTAGCCACACAAAGGCCACCGAATTCGGTCACCGAGCCACTCGGCGCTTTAGGTGAGAAGAATTGCACTAGATCTAGATCTATATAATTTCAACAACTGCACATAGAGCCCACCTAGATTCGGTCCGTTTATGTAGTGCAATTTTTCTCACCTAAACCGCCTAGTGGCTCGGTGACCGAATTCGGTGGCCTTTGTGTGGCTACCCTAACAGTAACCACCTTCGGCTGAAACTTTCCGGAGACAAAAATCTACACTCGCGAGTGCAAGGAGTATGATGGCCCAAATAAGGCTGTTTGGGAGAAAGGGGAGGGGGGTGGGGTGCGGCTCCAGACCTGTCATGAACTGGCTGGTCCAAACGTTCAATGATTGAAGGAAACATGGGGATAGAGAGACGTATATATCTTAAGTATCTGTTTATTGTCAGACTTAACAGTCACAAATATACCGTATGTGTGTATGTGGGTGAATGCGCGCGCGCGTGTGTGTGTGTGGGTGTGCGTGTGTACGTGTGTGTGTGATATCTCACTTTATTCTTCTTCTCCCATGTGACCTAAGATAATGGGGAAGTGACGTCACCTCTCCTCTCGATCAGCACAGTAAAATACACACTTACACACGCACACACACACATGTGCAGTCGCAGTAGGGCTTTTTGGTCCAGAGTTGAAATGTTCCACAAAAGGGGGATAGAGAGGGAGATAGAGAGAAAGAGTGGGGCAACGTGAGATAGACAGACTGAGAGAGTTGAAGGCTAACATTATACCAAAACATTTCCAAAGGCAGGTCAGTACTTCACGCAGGTTTGAACCGGTGAGGTGGATCGCAGACGGTCATGGTTGAAAGTTGAGATGTGTGTGTGGGGGGGGGGGGTATATGTACCTTGCAAAGCTCTGCGTGTGAAACAATTATTGACAAAAACAAAAAATACAATATTTCTTTAGGAAGCGCGTATCCGTACAACACACACAATTCGATGACGTAGAACACACACCGGAATGACCTTGTTAATTTGCATTGTTTTTAAAAATATGAATCGGCTTAAGAGCAAAACAATCCGACTTCAGCTGCTCGGAGATTGCGTGATCTGCGTTAATAAAATACTTGAGCGTACGTCGATCACCAATGGCTACCCCGACCCCTTTTCACCTGCTTAGTCAATCTGACTACCGCCCATTGATACAAACTGACTAGACCCTCACTCCTCCAGGTATCTGACTATTCCATGTGTTGTCACTTTAAATTCATGAACGCCATACCAAGTTTTGTTTCAGCAAACCTACACCAGTCGCGCTTTTTGGTAAACATGTTGTACGGATAAGCACTGCCATATCCATACAACGTGTTGTTACATATATACACTTCCATTTCTTTAATGGAATCAAAATGAAAATAAATTAAAACATTCTAATACAACATACACGTTTTCATTCTATGGGAACATCGTCTGATAACTTCTGCCGCCCCAGTTCTCTCCCCAGACATCTTCACATCTCGTGCTGACAAACAACTTTGAGGGAAGTAAAATGACCTCGTAAATCTCGTAAATTATGGTCTTTATCGGTGTTCTAGACCGGCGCCTATTGTGGCCTTGGACACAGTTCACAAAGTGGGCTAAGTTTGCGAACTTTATGAACCACAACTAACAAACTTTGAGCTGAGAGGCCC
The DNA here is from genome assembly GCA_963931925.1 of Onchidella celtica. Taxonomy (NCBI): domain Eukaryota; kingdom Metazoa; phylum Mollusca; class Gastropoda; order Systellommatophora; family Onchidiidae; genus Onchidella; species Onchidella celtica. The sequence goes on from OZ007569.1 coordinate 75,967,974, forward strand.
CCAGTAAAGCTATGCATTGCTAATATTGTTGGACGGCTGTTAAATATTTATTATGATAACTACTTCAATTTTTTTAATGATAAAATTCTGTTTTGTTTTTCTTTAGGTGTCACATTGGCGTTGGCTACCAATAGGAACAGATTGATTGAACTACCGGTATCATTGAAAAATGGGAATCCACTTTTTGTAAGGCAGACAGTGTCACGTGTGCGGGGCTGAAGCAACAAAAAATATCTGTTCTTGTTCAGTTGTTGTCACAAAGTTTCACTGCCAGTTAAGCGTGTCCTAACATCTGATTAAAAGCTGTATGTTGCCAATTTTTTTTTCTTCTGCAAATCTCATCTTTGGTCACTGATAACTTAGGGGACGTTCAAATAATTATAATCTTACGCCTCGGATGGGTTGGGGGGGGGGGGGTGTTTGGCTTCTGTAAGAAAAGTGTAAGAAAGGGGGAGGGGTCTTGAACCAATGTAAAATTACACTTTTGTGAGCTGAGAATATAAAAAGGAATAAAAAATTAGACAGCATAATAAACAAATAACATAAAAAGAGAGATAAATTATGGTATTCTGAAGGGCTTTGCACAGGATGGAGGAAGAAGAGGAAGAGGAGAAAGAGCAGGAAGAAGACCCGGATGTTCAAGATAGCTCAGCAGATGCCCCTGTGTTTAGAAATATCTTTGACATTTATATGATGAAAAACCCCTTTGTTGATGATAACTAATTTGAGGCAATTTTGACATTGACTTTGACATGTCTCATTTTTCCCTCATTTGTAAGAAAGAGTACGTGTGCAATGTATAATTATTACAAGTATTATTGTAATAGTACGGGATTGGGAGGGGGGGGGGGGGGGGAGAGAAGCAAATGTAAGAAAAGTGTAAGAAGGGGGGGGGGGTCAAAAAGTCCCCAAAAAGGTGTAAGATTATATTTGAATTATATTTATCTTTCGTTTAGAATTTAGTGTACAGTTTTCTTTGTATTTGTTTCGGGTGCAGGGCTTTGAATAGTTCCACATTCTGCTTTTTCTTTTTCAGCCAAGCAACTTTGTACTAGCCACCCACTGCCACCCCAAAGCCTTTATGGTTTGTTTTTAATAAGACTTCACCCGCCTGAAATTAATGTGGGTCAGCTCTTTCAAAATGCAGTTTCGGTCCACTGCTCGTGTGCTTTTTGTTTTTTTCCTGTTTTTTTTATTTTGTGCATCTCCGAGAAGTGACGACTTAATATTTGACTCGTCATTGTCTGATTTACCTGACTTACATGGCCAGAGAACAAAGCACCGAAACTCTTTGGATAGGGAGACTGCAGGAAATCTATGAAGGAAGAAAACCTTTAAATAAACGTATCGTATCGGCCATAGATATTCTTGCTTCGACCTGACAAAGTGCAAGTAGGCCAAGGACCTAAACACTTGTTTGACGACGGTTTTGCTTTTCTCAGAGGATTTCCTAATCACGATATCTTAATACCTTTTAATTCATTAGTTTTTCCCTTTTCTTTCCTGGCACGACTGACTGCAGCTAAATTTGAGAAGATTTACAACCAGCAAACATTTCGATGATATCGCAGAACCAATCGTAGTTTCCTGTTGTATTTTCACTCGCTTGAGATGTTACCGGACTGAAATGAAGGGCTGATAGTTTCCGTGCAAGATAATTGGTTCTGTCGCAAAAAATATTCCCTTGTTCACTAAATCCTGGTTTACTCCAGTTATCCCGTGTACAATTATTAACGTTCTCAGTATAATTCACTACTATCTAATCTCTAACACATACACTCCGTCATACTGCTATTCACTTCTAGCTGGTTTTCTCTCAGATGGTGTCATCCAAGGTGGTAAATAAAAGACATACGAGCAGTTTTTAAATAAAATGTGCTAGTCTTTAAAACAAAATCAAACAAACAAAAAACAATAATTAATTATTCCCGTGATGATTGTCCAGGGCAGTTATTAAAAGTAATTATGTAAAGGGGAATTAAGAGGAAAGTGACCCCCCCCCCCCTCCAAAAAAAAAGCTGAAAGCATGGCATATTAAAGTCTTCAGCCATCCGACCATTCTCCCAGATTTTCATTTGATATAGTTTTGTCTGGCATCGGAGGAATTGTGAAGTATTTTGCAGTGTGATATGAAAGCTTTCTCTCCTAGATCCGCATTTTTGTTATTATTGTTTATTCACAGATTGTGTTCCCTTTTATTCATAAAGTGGAAAAAGTTGAGCTGGGAACTGGAGGAAAGCAATTATTTCACAGTAATTAATATCCCGAAGTTCTACAGTTTCTTTCACTAAAAGCATGGCAAATTTAAGACTTAATGAATAAATAACTGCAGATCGCAGAGCAGATGTGAGCGTGAAAGAAAAGGCTAGTTTTCCTGTCCCTTCAAAGAAAGAAACAAAGTAAAATAGGACGATAATCTATATATAGTAACAAGAACTGTTACGAATATTTTGTGTGTGTGTGTGGGGGGTGAGTGGGGGGGGGGGGGTGAGTGCCCTAACCATGAAAGCGAAACTCCACACATGGCTGATTGATTATTTCTGGGCCAAAACAGACAAGCGTAATCGTAACACGTGCCAGTATCTACACATTGTATCTCTGCATAGATAATACGTTTTGATCTGTTCGCCTTGCAGATAACGAGGTCGCGAGAGTGACTCATTTAATTGTATTACGTTTATAGGGAAAGAATAACTCAAGAAAGTACCGACTTGCGAAATACTAAATTTGAAATGAAAGTTACTGCAGCGTGCCAAACATGAAGTTTATAGATATTGCCAAAGGTCACGTGGGCTGAACTGATAAGCAGTCCTGTTTGCCGGATCAAGGCTTAAGATAAGCAACATGACAAACTCTGACTATGGAGAATACTCTATCAGTGTTATGAATAGTTATGGCAAATCGAAGTGTCAAGTGACTCTAACCAGTAAGTGATTAGGAAGTTGCTTCATTTGACAAGGTGGTCTAGAGGCAAGGTGCTCGCCTCTCATGCCAAGGGTCCCGGGTTCTAAACCCGGGCAGTGCAGGCATGTTGGAAATTGGATTTTTCTCATATTTTCAAGTCCCTGGTCCTATTGGGGGGTAGGATCGAGTACCTAGTCTTCTCGGATAAGGACGAAAAAATTCGGAGGGCCCGTGTGCACGTTGCGCACGTTAAAGATACCTTGGCAGTTGGAAATCGTAAAGAGCAGGCCGAAAGGCCGCTGCCCGGGCAAAATTGAAAATTGAAATTAATAGATTAAAATTTATCCATATCACCCCCCCCCCCCCGCCAGAATTTATTATTCATTATTAAATATATATTGTTATTAATAAATATTCAAATATTATTTGAGTTGTGAGTTGTGAACTGCTGTGAGTTGTGAACTGTTGTGAGTTGTGAACTGCGCCTAACAGGCTGCGTTACAATTTGCTCTGAGATAGAGAGAGAGAGAGTGAGCGAGACAGGGAGAGAGAAAGAAGCAGTGCAGTGTGTTGAGCGCTTCGCAGGCAGCTCCATTCAGCTCTGTGGTTGACATGTTGTTTCTGTAAAGCGCATAGAGCATTTTAAATGGATATGCGCTATATAAATGCTATACATTATACATTATTATAGTTTCGTTTCCGTATCTTTCAAATGGCGAAAGTTCAGTCAATGTTTTGGTTCCTGGCGCTAGTGTGATTATTTTATTGTTGGCGTTGTCGTTTTTCGCCTCTTTGTTTTCATCATCACTGTTGGTATTTTATGGTAAAATGTGTGAATGTACGTGTGTGTGTGTGTGTTTACCTTTCGAGAAAATACACTGGTCTCCCCCCCCCCCCCCACACACACACACACACACTTTCTTTTTTTTTCTTCTTTTCTTAAAAAAACGTCCATTTCTTCTACTGCATCTTCTTCTTCCCTGTCTATCTTGAATCTCAGTCTGGTTCACTCGATATAAAGCAGATTGACTGACTGTTTCATACTGCTGGTTACGCTGTATAACTTCACGAGGAAGAAGTTTCCCTTTAAGACGAAAGGCTACCGGAAAATTCCGTCGGTGCGGAAATTTGAAATATGTACACAAAAACGTTATGGGCTTTCCATTGAATTATTCTGGTGTACCCACTGGTGTACAGATGCTGGACTCGCGTCATAAGGATTTCATCAGCTACTTGACAAGTGGCCTGTGACCGGACTGTTTATAAGCTTTTGAAATCCCGACAGAACAGAATAAATAGGCCTAGGATTTTAAAAAAAAACAAAAAACAAAAGAATCATTCACAAATTAATGCGGCAACTCATCACTAGAGGTTATAACTTACCAAAATACATACACTCTAGCCTTTCTAGCTCATTTTAATGGAAAACTTCTGAACAAGTTTGAACCATTTTTCCGCTCCACCTAACAAATCAAGGTTTTGTCCTATATTACTTTGGTGTTTTCCAGCTCGGGTTATTTCAAAATGACGTCTGTTTATGACGACATAAATATCACAGCGCAACGATACAAGTTGTTTCGACACATGAAAAATAGTGTAAATAACTCTCTGTTGGGTCATCGTTTAATATAGATCTGACGTTTTTCTGTAGTCTGGCTATTGGGTGGATTGACCACAGCGTCGTGCGTTGTTATTGTTGTTGTTTTGTAAACACAAACAGCCTGGCCAGCAATCATATGGAAATCTGATACATAGGATTGGCGTCAAGATGGCGCATAGAAATGACATGTTTCCCCACATAGATCCGACGGTGACGACATTCTATTGACGTAGGTTTGGTGTAAGGAACCCGCCCCCTACTGCAATCCTAGACAAAACTAGGTCAGAGTGACCTAGGGTTGCTGGCTTGCAGGCAGGTGATGATGAAATATCAAGAACTTTTTACTGTTGTCACTTCGTTTCTCTACTGTGGTCATTTCGTCGGTGTTAGTTTTTCTTGTAAAACTTTGTACTTGTAAGATTACTTCGCACATTTTTCACTGGATATTTCAAATGTTCGGTGCTGTTGGGGGGGGGGGGGGAGGGGGTATCTGAATACCATGGTAAAGGCAAAACTGTTAGTTCATTCATCCTTTATGATGGTCGGTGATGATGATGATGATGGTGTTGACAATGGATATGATGATATTGGTTTCTTGAGTCAATGAAATGTAAATTACGGTGAATTTAGCGCTCATATAATAATAATTGCTTCACTGGTTTGATGGTGTTAAAGTTAATTTGAAAAAAAGAACAGAACTGTGACAAACAGTAGCCACCCCCACCCCAACCCCTTTCCCTAACATATAATATGGCTTCCGCCCCTGTTTATGACGACAATGTTTATATTCTTGACTGCCAGCGTTCTTAGAATAAAACGTTACAAGTGGTCAGCAGTTTGGTGATTTTAGACCTATCTCTTCGGCAGAATAAATATTTGTCTTTCAAACCCAGTAATGATGGTGTGAACAATTATGGTGCTGACGATGAGGATAATGAAGAGTTGCTGTTGACGAACATTAAGATGATGGTAGTATTCTTTATGATGATGAAGACAGGCAAGGAGACTGACAACTACAGCAACTCGAATTATGCCCGTATTATGGTGGTGACAATGATGGTGGTGGTGGTGGTGGTGGTGGTGGTGGTGATGATGACAATGATGATGATAAGGTGAGATAATCCACGAGGGAGACTCATTTCCATTGGGTGTACACATAATGATATTGTTACATTTTACGTATCATTACAAGAATGTGTCGTAATTCAATAGTAGACATGACACATGAAGTAACATGGTATAGAACCTGAATGAAACAGGGAAATGATGATGATGATAGGTGCCAGCAGCTGGGCCCATCATGGAGACGAAAAGATTCATCAAATAAAAACATTTCCCTTCCTACGTGTTCACGCCTCACCCATTCTACTTCCTGGACACAAATTTGTACCAGTTGTAAGAAAAAGAAAATCCCTCTCTTGTTTTCAACCAATCAGCAAACGGAATTATTCCCTTGTCGTCATTGAAAAGAGCGGATTATACTAGGTCAACGGAGTTTCGCATTCTTAAGCCTTTAGGGCATTCCCTGTTCAAACAACTCGACCATTGTTGTCTGAGGGTGCACGCAGCGACATCTTGCTCATGTGACTTTAATTAATGTTATAGCACGCACTTAATTTATCATGCTCTTTGCACCCAACGCAAATGTTCACTTGAAAACAGGATTTTTGTTAATTTGCTTCACATTGCAGAGGTCAAAGAATGAATCTATATTTAAATTACCACAAATGGGTCAAATATAGATCTGCAGCTAACATTAAATTATTTCAAATTCCCCAAATTGAGAAAAGAATTATTATGTGGCGATTCTTTTCAATAGCTATCACCTAAACAAAGCACTAAAATACTATGGACCCAAGCAGGCAATTTGCTATCAACATTGTATGAATTCGGCCATTTAATGCGAGGGTATAGGGGACGAGGGGGGGGGGGGAGGGTGGATACACAGCTTGAGTTTCCTGTCTGACATTGTGACTAATTATAAACAGAAACAGACTGTTTGCAGGGACCAAATCTCTCTGCTTCAACAAAGCTGGGACTTTGGCACTAGATGGTTACCATGAGAAACAACACGATGTCTCTGTCATAGCAGTTTGTCTGTGACTTTAAAACTATAAAACTGTAACTCAGACTCTTGTCATCAGTGCACCAGTGTAATACAGAGCATAGTTGCTGAAGAAATGTTCATATTATGAGATAGCACTGGGCCACAACAGCGCTTAGCTGGATTACACTGAAGAGCGCGATACAAATCTGAATACATTAAATTGACAATAAATGAAACTTTAAGGCAGGAAACCGCTGTATGTAAATGACAATGAATACAATATTAAACTGATGCATTTCACGGCATTCTTGTGACTTGAATGTAACACGAGTGTCGATCAAACAAGCAGGCCCCAATTCCCCGCTGGTAACAGGGAACGCACCAGTGATTCGGGCAGTGAATGTACACGAACGTCTAACATCAGCCAATGTGGGATGTGATGCTCATCTGGATAGTTTATTGTCGGCATAGTTTCAAGACGCTTAAAAAGAGGGTTTTATGTTCTCACATAAAAAAAAAAGTTGTATGTTGATCTTTTAATCAACATATGACAAAGGAAATAATATTTATCAAAGATAGCTTTAAAATAACAAAACAAGATTCCATCTAGTAAACATAAAATGGTGCTGACATAAAATACAAAAACAGCAGTTTTTTTCCGACGATACCGTAAAATATCATTGCAAAGATTTTGTTGTAGTAATTTTCCGTGTGGAATAATTTGATTCCTCAATGACTTTTCACACGTAAAATAGGGCAGACGAAGATGGTCGAGGCCAGGCGATCACTATGCATGAATGCGGTCAGAAGTGTTAAGGGTATGTATTCTTGTACTTCTGGACTTGTCTGCTGCCTTTGATACTTTAGATCATAACATTCTATTACATCGTCTAGAAAAGACCTTTGGTATTGTAGGAAATGCACTGTCATGGTTTCAGTCCTATCTTTCAAATAGAAAACAATGTGTGAGAGTCAATGATAGTTGTTCTAATGTCCAAACACTCAATTTTGGGGTACCTCAAGGTTCTGTTTTTGGCCCAATTCTTTTCACATTATACACCCAACCTCTTGCTGATATTTTCAGAAAATATGATCTTCAATACCACCAATACGCTGATGATAGCCAAATATATAAAGCATGTGATCTTGAAAACCTAGATGATACGATAAAAACAATGGAGCATTGCATACAAGAAGTTAAGAAATGGATGGATGATAATAAGCTAAAACTAAATGATGAGAAAACAGAAGTTATGCTCATAACGAATCCAAAACAAAAAATCAATCCACCAGATCTCAATGTAAATGGCCATCTTATCAAAATGACAAGTAAAGTAAAAGATCTGGGCACAATCTTAGATGCAGATATGTCAATGTCACCATTTATTAGTCAGCTGTGTAATAATCTTAATTTCCAGTTACGGAAAATCAGCAGTATACGGTACTGCCTAACTACTGAAGTAACAAAACAGCTTGTAACATCGCTGTTTCTCTCTAGGCTGGACTATTGTAACAAAACAGCTTGTAACATCGCTGTTTCTCTCTAGGCTGGACTATTGTAACATACTGCTAAGTGGTCTTCCAAAAAGTAAAATCAATAAGCTTCAGTTAATCCAAAATAATGCTGCAAGACTAATAACAAGAAGAAAAAGGATAGATCACATAACACCAATATTTAAGGAGCTCCACCGGCTACCTATTGAGCAGCGAATAAAATATACATTGGCTTTATTTTGTTATAAATGTGTCAACAACATGTCGCCAGAGTATATTTCAGAACTTATAGAACTGCATCGCCCTGCAAGAGCATTAAGATCATCTTCTGACAACCTTAGACTAAAAGTACCCGTAGTGAACCTAAAAAGTTTTGGTGAAAGGGCTTTCAGCCATGTTGGGCCCAGGGTGTGGAATGAGATCCCTTTAGATGTCCGCAGTTCGCAAGTATTGTCACAGTTTAAAAGGATGTTAAAATGTCATTTGTATGAGAGTTTCTAGTCTATGTAAAAGCTATCTATTATTATTATTATTATGTGTGTATCAATGTGGGTTGTGTGTGTGAGTTTACCCATGTATTTTTTGACATGTTTCTGTAAAGCGCATAGAGCATTTTTGTAATGGATATGCGCTATATAAATGCCATCCATTATTATTATTATTATTAAGGGGAATTCCCTTTGCCACGCTTCACCTAGATTCTTTTACTGACCGGGTTTACGTGAGGACCAAATCTGGTTTACATTGTGGATCTGGTGTGTTCCATGAGTGTTTTTATCAGAACAAAAATACCGTACCAACAACAACAAACTTCTGTTTGTTCAATGACAATACGGCAATTGCCGGGTAGATTTCAGTCATTATCCAGCCGTTTAGCTTACATCTGACAAATGTCGTCGATCTACGGCGTGTTCATTTGATGTTTCGTCATCGGTATTTGTAAAAACAAACTCAGCAAATACGAAATGAAGTGCAAATAATTGGAATGACAATAGATCCATATCAATTCAGTTATTCATTCACCCTAGACCCATACTTAGATCAGTTTCTTCTTTCTCTAGCGCACGAGCACCGGCACTCGGTCAGACTTTCGTCATGTGCTGAAAATAGCAGAATTTCCTGTGAGTCATTTTAGTTGTTGACCGGTTACAGTAGAAGAAACCGAGTGCCAATCCCTCCTAAGTTCAACGACTCAGGGTCATTCGTTCATGTATGAGGGACTAATCTGTCCCGAACACTTCAGCACAATGATAAGGTTACAGGGTAGGCACTGGAGAGTTGAATATTTATTTTTCTCCGCAAGTTGATAAGACAGAGCGACAGAGTGGAACACTGGCCAGCTAGTCACAGACATACATTCAGTAGACTGACAGACAAACAGATAGATAGATAGATAGATAGATAGATAGATAGATAGATAGATAGATAGATAGATAGATAGATAGATAGATAGATAGATAGATAGATAGATAAGATAGATAGATAGATAGATAGATAGATAGATATGAGCCGTGTCTTTTCAGCATCATTATTATACTGCGTTCTGTGTACACCTAGCTCTACCTAAAAACAATATTATACACACATACGCGTACACGCGCGCACACATACACACGATGAGAGAGTGTGGATATATCTGGGCTACCGTACCCGTCCCATCACCTTACTGAGTCATTTGTCTGGCCCAGTAGCCTAGCTACACTTTCACAATAACCGACACAAGACAATGTGGGATATCCGCCTGACTGCTTATCTGATTCTGACCTTTCCTAAGTCAGCAAAATTGTGACAAGTTCCATGACTGGAGCCAATGTACGTAGCCTGTATTTGTCCAAATCATTGTTTATCACGCAGACTTTAAGATAAAATCAGCTGATTTGATGTCGCCATGTCCTTGACCCAATTTGCACAAATCTGAGGTGGTGGGAAAATTTTACTTTTTGACAGTAGTTTCACCTCAAACTGCGGGAAGAAAGGGAGGAGGTAGGGACTAGAGACAGAAAAAAACATTTTAGCGTTCAGGGCAGGAAGTCATCCGACAGTGGCGTTAGCTAGGCAGGGTGGGACGTTTAACAGCAGGGTAAACAGTGCAAGAAGGCCTGGAAGTAATGTGGGTCGGACCGTGGCCTACGACGGACCAAACGTCAGTGGGAATTTCGTGTCGCCCAAAATAGCTGGGGCTTCCCCTATTCACCAGCCCGGAACAAATATTACACGTGTTCACTGAAAGGGTCTCTTCAGGAATGCGCTTTTGTCCTGTTTGATAAGAATAACCTAAATGCTATGGTAGATGTCGTGATTCAACATACATTAATTTACGCAGGCGTTTTGCCTAATCTAATGGAGAACATAACCGCAAGTTATAAATCGTGATCCAAATAATAACAAGTGTTACGTCTTCCCTGACCCCACTCAGAGAAATCTGACTTTGAAAGTTTGAGCTCCCCGAAACTAACAATAATAATGAAAATATAGAAATGTTGAGTATAACCATTTTATTCATGGACAACCAAAGACTTGACATTAACAGGAGATATACTAAAATGTATGACAACTGAAGTCCACTGATGACGTGTACCCAATGTTTCGGAGAAGTGGAGACTTGTGGACTGGGGATGAGGAAATATAGAACCGTTTTGAAGGTGACCAAAGACCCCCATGAGTGGAGAGACACGTCAAAGATGTTTCATATTCTCAACCCCTATTGTGTGGGGTCTACGTGCAACAAACATGTTTACTGGCCCAGTCAACCGTTCCCATGACCCAGTTTCATCCAGGTGTGTGAAGTTTGGAATTTCTACTCCACCCCCGGCCAACTAACAGCAGTCACGCTACGCTGTGGTTACAGTTTTTATCTCTTCAACTGCAACAACAAAAACTCTTGGAAATCCGACGTTTTCAGGAAAAGGAAAGTTGTCACCGTCAGTGAAATGGGAAATTTGTTTGGGCTTTTTTCCAGGTGACCTCGACACCTGCGCCACCCCCGTCTCCAGTTTTCTATGCTGATTTCATTGTTACTTTGTGTTTGTGTATGTGTGTATAATAAAACTGAGAGAAAATGAAACTAAAAAATGCCCATCTACGCACAATGCACCATCGAAAGTGGCATTTATTTAGTAAGACAGAAGCTAACATTCCTTTGAATTTTAATCTGAGTAAGCAAATGAATGCAGGACGACCGGTATATTAAAAAAAAGGAAACAAAAAAAAAATGAATTGTGATCAACAAAAACACCAATCAGAAAGAAGAAAGATTTGCAGGAAGTGCGGGAAAATCTGGTCACCAGGAACAGGGTTGCCAGAGTGGCCTCCTGGAGGCCACATTTTGAAAAAGTGGCCTCCTGACAAAGTCGGTGGCCTCGAAATATCTCAGTGGCCTCCGAGGCCTCCAGTGGCCTCCTGTTAGGCCTCTTGTGGCCAGTTTAAATAAAGGCCTCCAAACCGGATCGCTGGATTTTTTTTTGTTGCCAGGCCTAGATTTAACATTAGACCTAGATCTAGATATAGCTGACTCGTGTGTAAAATACGCTCTTATTAATAGTTTAGTTAGGTCTCACAATCTGACAATAAAGAAAACTGGCAAACACCATTTCGCTTAGCCAATCCAATCCAATATTTGGCGCGCCGGAAGTAAACATAGACCTAAAGTAAATTGCCGCCTTAGGCCTAAGTCTAGCCTCAGACTAAAAATAGCCTAGCTAGCCGTAGGCATCGAATTGGATGACAGAGATGAGATGTTGGGCGATTATGAGGACCAGTGTTTGCTCTAAATGTTTGTTTGTCTGTCTGTCTGTCTGTCTGTCTGCCTGCATGCATGTATGTATGTATATGCTTGTATCTCTGCATGTCTCTCTGTATGTATGTCTGTGTGTGTATTGTGTTTGTTTGTTCGTTGAGCAAACACACAAAGGCCTCCATACTTCTCAAACCGATCCTCCACGATTCTTATTGGGTGAGTTTTCCTTAGGTTAGCATTTAGATCTAGTTTAGAATGTCTTATTATTTCTTTTAAAAAAAAATTAAATGAGAAAAAAAAATTGGCCCAACCACAAAATTGAATTTTTTCTTTAACAAAATCGAGGAGTTTTTAGGGTAAGGGGAGTGCTTTTTATGAAGTGGCCTCCAACTCGGTTATTTGGCCTCTCCAAATGCGATATAAATGGCCTCTACGGCCACTTGGCATCTGGCAACCCTGACCAGGAAAAGTGCGAATTTCACAACCGAAACAGAAAAAGTGGGACAGGAATAATTACGTGGCCAGCACACCAGAAATAAAAAGCGTTTAAAATAGTAGATGATACCAGATTTTTCAGCCAATCATAAGATGATCTTTTGATAGTTCGGCCTTGTCTGTGGTGACGATTTGCCACTGGAAAGTCCGGCAAGAAAAAAATGTCGAGGCGGAGATGAGTTGGCGCCGGTGTGATGAAGTATTTGGTCCCCCGTAGTAGACGTTCCCCCGGAACAAGAATACTTCATAGTAAAAGATCGCCCCACATCCTTTATTTTACCAAAAATGAAAATTTTCGACAATTTGTAACAATTACTGCAGGAAAAAAAGAATTCTGCCCTAGTGAATTCTCTTCCTTTAAAATCTGTAAATTAACCATTACCACTGCCTGAAGTTAGGTTCGATACTTTTATGCTTCTCAGTTATTAGGACTACCAGTCTGGACAGTGTTGGTGCTGTTCTAATTTCGCCGTTTCCGAACAGAAAAACAAAAATGTTAAAATAAAAGAGAACTTCAGCACCGGACATCTGACCAATCTTACACATTGTTTCTTACTGCCCTTCTCTCCCCTGACAGCAATGACAGAACAACGATAACAGCAACAACAACAGCAACAACTACCGCAAGTAATACTACTTGTACAACAGTTTCTTTTGAATCTCTCTCTCTCTCTCTCTCTCTCTCCCTCCCTCTCTCTCCCTCCCCCTCTCTCTCCCCCCTCCTATATGTATTTACTGTTTTAGCCAATTATTCACAATAAAAAGAAATAATGATGGTTAATGACCTTGGTTTCACGAACTTCATACAAAAACAAAATACTACACGTTTCAACTGCTCAGCTGACACATGTCAAAAGTTGGTATGTGAACTATTATTCCCATGGTCCAGCCGGGGGGGAGGGGGGGGTGGTGTTAGCAACGACGACAAGAAGATGAAAGAAAACAGTGATTTATTTGCAAAACTTGAAAATCGCATCCCTTCATCAAATGTAAAATTGAAATGGATTCGTCCTGTTTACGGGTATAAAAACTCAGATTTGGGTGAGTGATCCCAATGATCTGATCAGTGTCTGACCACGGCCATCAACCGTCAACGACTCAGCTTTGATTTACACTGCCAAATATTTCTTTGATTCCAGCATCCTACATGAGTCCAGCCTCATTTGTACGCTGGAAGTCACATCTGCTGCTCGAATACCAAATGGAAAGGTGTGACTTTCAAAATTACATGTCGATTTGATCTGTACGATATCGGGACCCATGGCGGCGAGATATCACAATAATTTGATTCGTCATTCTGTCTGCTGATAACAGAGAAAAACATAAAAGTAATTGAAACCTCGAGAATACTGGAAACCGCTGAAAACACAACAAAAGCAAAATGAGCTCTTCGATTGCAGGCATCAAATGCTAATAAACGTTGTTGAAGACAAAGTCATGTATGGAAACAGTAGGCAAGACACACAGAAACGGACAAGTCAAACTCCAAAATGGTTTGGACCAAGAGAAGTTAAAAGTGCGCTGGGCAAAGGAACACACAGGCTTCAAATCTAAAGTCCATCGTGGAGACGTTGCGTCTGCCCCTGAAGAGGAGAAAGACTGCTGACACTGGGGCTGATGTGATGATCACGACATTCTCAACTTCCGAAATATGGCATGAACTTTACACCTCCCGCCCATTTCAAATGGTAGAAAGAACATGCTTTTCTCTTCACAACATTTTATCATCTGTTCCTGAGGGCCATGCGACCAATGACATTCTCTACCTTTTCTGGTCCAGTGAGGACCCAATCTGTGACATCCGACAGGAACTGACTATTCTCATTCTGTTTGTCTTTTTGTCTTCACATACAAATACACACCCAAACACACATATAATAATTATAGGTAAATATTGCGATAAAAGCAACAAATAAACATCAACAAATAAATTACGCAAAAAACAAACAAACGATCAAACAAATAATTTGACACAACCTATGCAACAGAAATAGATATTTTAAAATGTAGATTAGAACAGCAAATGAAGAAGACGTGAGGCTGAAAGAAAACGGGAAAGAACGAGATAGACAAAGGATTAGAGAAAAGGAAGAAAACAAACAACAACCATGTCAGTAGTATTGTTACATGGGCCTTGCTTTGTCGTTCTTATTTCTCTCTCTTAGTCTGGTTTAAATCTCTGAAATTATGGGTAATTGGGCTGCAGTGTAAAATACATTTCCTTATTTATTGGCTTCATAAATTTACACATTCCGTTTGTAGGAGATGTATTTGGTCTGGGGAAACATTTACTTCAAAGTTCAACGTACATGTATTTATTCTAGAGGGAACGTTTGCTATGAAGCAAAAGTTCCGAGGGGGGGGGGGGAGGGGAACGTTTACTTCATAGTATCTGTTCCGGGGGGGGGGGGGGGAATAAAGTACTATGAAGTATTTGTTCACGGGGATCTTTTACTTCAATGATACCATCGATATCCCCCCCCCCCAAAAAAAAACCCCCGCTATTTTTAAAAAACTGTCAAAAATCGTTCTTGATACAGAATTAGGGTTCAAGGGTTTTTACGGTGACTTTTCGTCGAGTTTTCAAGGCTTCACGTGAAAATTATCAAAAATCTTCATTTTTGCGCGAAATACAAGGGGGAACGTTTACTGTGAAGTATTTTGTTCCGGGTGCCTTTTGACTATGAAGTACTTGCTCCGGGTGAACGTCCACGGGGGACCAAATATTTCGTCACACCGGATCAAACACGCTGCCCTGCAGGCCTGTGCATGCCGGTTTCTGGTGCCATGTTCCAGCGCCGACCTTGACCCCCACCCTCCATCCTGCCACTCCTTTAGTTTTCCTGGGGCGGGAGTGGGGGGAGGGGAAAGGGGGGGGGGTGTGCGAACCATACGAGAGATCTGGCACCGCGAACGACGTTTAAATAAACAGATAAGTAACAACTCTCCGGAACTGTTATCTGAAAGAGATCCCTTTGAAAACGGTTGGAGAGAAACGGACTGATAAAGAAAACGCCAGAAGGTGAGAGTAGTGCCGGAAAGAGTGAAGGAATGAAAGACAGAACACATACATGCATTCACAAGTTATTTAAGACATCTGGCGTTTCAACATACAGGGGAGGGGACGGCGAGGAGGGTGAGGTCATGAGGTCAAATTTAGCCTTTAGTTGGATGACGAGAGCTTGGGAATTGTTATTTCTTAATTACTGGTACGTGTATCGAAATTGACCATGTTACAAGATATTACACTTTGTTTATGTTTTTGAATCATTTCATAACATGACGACAGATATATTACTCAAACTCTACAACTTCCCCGGATTTCTTAATTGGATATTCCCAAATATTAACTAAAATAATGAAAACAATAAGTCTTGATCCGGTCTGGATTATGTGGCTTAACAAAACCGGATTAACCCTTTTTCTTCTGAGCAATGGGATCATTAGTAAGGTGCACGCACAAAAATGTAGCTTCG
Source organism: Onchidella celtica (assembly GCA_963931925.1). NCBI lineage: Eukaryota > Metazoa > Mollusca > Gastropoda > Systellommatophora > Onchidiidae > Onchidella > Onchidella celtica. The sequence continues at coordinate 75,983,726 of OZ007569.1, forward strand.
TAAACAATGTCAGTAATGGTTGCTGCTAGCTGGACATGTGCGAGGTGGGCACTTCCCATGCCGTAGTTTAGTTGCTTTTTTTTTCTATTTTTTCATATTCTAAACTTGTTGTAAATTAATTATTAATTGCCATCTGACGTCCCTACGTGCTGTTGTAGCGACCTCCTATTCACACTTGTGGATGACAGCACTGCCCAGGAAGAGAGAAGGAAGGACATAAATTTTAATTAGGTCAATGGAAAAATTTCCCCATACTTGATCTTCCCAGTTCATTGGAAATAATATACGCCTCTTTTTCTCTTCCTCAATCATATGTCAAATATATCTTCCGGGAAGCATGGTTCGGATCAGTCAAATTCAAAGGTCATTTCGATGGTGTCAGGCGCAAACCAGTCAAGACAAGATAAGCAAATTTTACAGGAGGAACAAAAAGTTGCCGATAACACAAAAGGGAAATGTTCTTAGCTGGTTTGATCACATGTCTATTTTGAATGTTTCTATTGAATTATGGTAGAGCTATTTTTACAGATGATGCGGGGTTCCAATCTTCATAAATTGGTACTATAAAAAGAAATATGAAATGTTTGGACTTGGCCGGTTTGCGCCGGACACCATCGATGTGCTTTTCTTTCCCCGCTTCTGTGTGTGTGTGTGTGTGTGTGTGTGTGTATTTTATGGGTGGAGGTGTGGGTGTGGGTGGATTCTCTTCAGTTATTAGAGAGGATAAGCCACAGAAGAACAATTTGCTTCTCCTGAAAACGCAATCTATGAGAATGAACAATGCTCAAAGTTTCACATCGTCACCTGTCATTTGGCTCTAGACTCACAGGCATTGTCTCAATGTCCTAAAGTTTTTTGTCAAAATCATGTCACAAAAAATAATCATTCTCGTCTTGTATTCTATCATCATTTTTAATCATTTATATCTGGTATGTCACATTTAAGGTAAAAACAAACTGAAGAGTCAGGAAAAAATAAATACTGGAAAGTTAAACCGCGTGCAAGTGCTGGAAGTCAACTCCTATCGGCTGTAGTTAACGGTGTGTTCAGCTGGTTTGAATAAAAGCAACATGAACATTCAGTCTGAAGAAAGACTGGACGATTTTTTGCTGACGAAATCTTTATATTGTTTTTTTTTACTTTGTGATAGGCCTATCAGGGGCAAAAAAAAAAACGCAAAGAAAGTGTTGATGTGAAACGGCAGCCTTGATGAAAATCAAATTACCTGGTCTTCTGTTTCCATTCGTCCTCCGAGGCAAATTTGTGTCCACAGCTAAACTTTGACTACTCGTCAACACCAGGTTACATGTAATGCTCCCCGCCTCGCTGATTTCCAAAGTTCTCGTGGGAAACTCACAAAAATATTTATGCTCTTTGTGTTGTCAGCAGTTTATGCTTTCAATAAAGGAAGCGCATATCCGTACAACATGTTGTATGGATATGGACAGTGCATATCCGTACAACATGTTTACCAAACAGCGCGACTGGTGAAGGTTTGCTGAAACAAAACTTGGTATGGTGTTCACGAATTTAAAGTGACAACACATGGAATAGTCAGATGGACCTGGGGGCGTGAGGGTCTAGTCAATTTGTATCAATGGGCGGTAGTCAGATTGACTAATCAGGCTAAAAGGGGTTGGGGTGGCCGTTGGTGATCGACGTACGCTCAAGTATATTATTAGCGCAGATCACGCAACATCTGAGCAGAATCTCAACATAAATATGTGAACATGCTTGACCCCCACCCCCCACCCCCCCCCCCTCCTCTTTTTTCTTAAAAATCAAAATTGATATTTAGTTAGGCTGGTTTCGCTTTTCGTTCTCAAATTTCTTCTTATGACATCACATTTTATTTTTGGGTGTGAAATGTATCCTTGCTCTACTCTTTTTTTTCTTTCCTCTCCTTCATTTTCTTCCACCCTTTCCCGCCTTTTATTTCCATTCTTCTTCTCCTACATGTTTACACCCCATTCTTACGAAAAGCCACTCTTTCAGGACGGTCATCGACCCGGCTTAACTTTCCTGTTCGATGCCGTAGCCGAGTAGAAAACCAGTCACAAAACGACCTGTCTACGAACCTTTTTCCAAAAGTTTAGTTGGATTGCAAATTGCCTGGCTATATTCCTTGAACAACAGCATTGTGACTGTGCTAGCAAATGGCCTCATGCTATTGGTGAATTATCTTTAATTCTGCTATCAGTCACGAGATCCCGGTTTGGGTAGTCCCCATGTTCAAAGTTAAAGGGATGGACAAATTATATTTTGTCAAGTATTATTCAAGAGACATCTGTTTGTGTTGGTTTTTAAAACTAAAATCCGGGTTTGCGTCACCAGACGTTTACGGGCCGGTAGACCTGTGGGACGGGTGGAAGTAGGACAAAATCTCCTTCCTTGTTCCACGTGTCTGGGCCTCTCGAGGGGCTTCTTGTTTTCTTGTTGATCAATGCACTTAAAACTCCATTGATAGACTAGGGGTTTACCCCGGGTTTATTTTGGCTACAGGTGTTACTGACTCTACTGCATCTATGGTATTTGCCACTGTGCTGAAGGTCTAGGCTGCACCACTCCCCCCCCCCCCCCCAAATCTTCTAAATTTGACAGGCCTGGAATGCTATTTATTTTACGAATTCATTTAACAATTCATTAAGATTAGTTGGTTGGTTTATCATATCAGCTGATCGGTTGGTTGGTTGGTTCGTTGGTTGATTTGTTGGTTGGTTGTTTGGTTGGTTGGTTGAATGGTCGATTGTTTGGCTAGTCGGTTGGTTTAATTGGAAACTGTATCTTTTCCTGGTATTTACATCAGTTTTACGTCTATTCTATATACTTTTGTCTAGCTCTGCCTTAATCTTGTTGCAGTGGTAGGCTGGCGTCTGTGACCCAACAGCTTCCAAGTAATGGGGGGGGGGGGGTGAAATTCAAGGAAAGGATACGTGTTAAGTACAATCTCACAGGCTACGTTTCTTATTCATGTGATTCACTGTAGTTGTTCTAATTCCAGTAATCTAGTAGTTTCGCAGATCAAAGGGGATTCTTTTTATTGTCTGTTCATAATACATGTATAAGGCGTGCTAAGTAAGAAGTAAAATGGAGATCTACGGATGTTTGGCGTGTATCGTGAAGTGCCTGAAAAATTCAACAGCATTTAAACTTCCCTAAGGCCCTAGTCTAGTGAATAAAACAAAAGATGCTAGATGCGGGATGCTTGATCTTATCTTGTATCTATACGGGATGCTTGATCGTATCTTGTATCTATACGGGATGCTTGATCTTATCTTGTATCTATACGGGATGCTTGATCGTATCTTGTATCTATACGGGATGTTTGATCGTATATACGGGATGCTTGACCGTATCTTGTATCTTTAGGAAGAAATTTATCATGGTTTTCTCATATACATTGTATTTTTAACAGGTTTTCACCAGAAACAGAAAAATAAGGCCGTTATTGGGTGAAGAAATTAAAAAAAAAAAAATGATGCAATTTAGGCTGTCGTCAGTTTCGGTCATTCCCAGATATTATTTTAATGTGGTACACATGCAGCACAATCGTCATTTCACAAGACAAAGTTTAAATTCTTTGATATGCTTGACTGGACGTTGCATGTGAAAACGTAGGTTGTTGCAGCAGTCGCCGGCTTAACAGATTTTAAAATGCACGCTTTCATTAGAATATGTCCTTTCGTCGACACGACATATAAATATATTATTTTGATTCCCGCGCATTGATCCTTTTTTCTCACAGTTTTCATTCCTGGTTCCTCACCCGTACCCCAGTCACAGTTCACGCCCGAAATTGAAAGACTGCTGGCAGTAGTGGCAGTCTAATCCCAGTTTCATATTACTCAATGGACCTGGCGAACAATACGGTACCTTATCTATTCTTATCTCTGACGTCAACACAGCACAGGAATCTACAGCGTGAGATGATGAAACAAAATACTCCCGGACTTTCGGTTTCCATCAACTCAGGTCATCGATTTTGTTTCGCTAGTGGAAATCTGGAGGGGGCGTGTCCTGGGAATCAATTTCTCCTCGTCTACTGCTCCCCCCCCCCCCCATTTTTTTGGGTCTATCTTTGGGTCTATTTATTATCATGTTTATTATTATTACTATTATTATTATTTTACGAACAGAATTCAGTTTGATTCCAAGTGGGCCTTGAATTATCGGTAGGCCACAGTATGACATACAAACACACCCATTCTCACAATTTTAAAAAGAAATATCTATCTTATGCGTCAGCAACTGAAACTTTCATTTTTTGTTGTTTTTTTTTCAACCGACATAAAAGTAATACCGAGAATTTCGGAAAAACGGAGGGGGGAGGGGGGGGGGAGGCAGACACAGATAGACAGACTCACAGGGCCGGAGTAGGCCTAAGACCTTTAGGGGCCCTAAACACTGACACGATTTTGTTGGCCGCAGACGCTGTGTATGTCATTCAAAATATGTACAAACATAAACCATAAAATAACATTTTATTTTTCGAATTGAAACAAAACTTTCAGCTAAATGGAATATCCTGTGTATGTTTTGTTTACTTCCGCTTTAGCTTTATTTGGAAAGTTTTCTCCTACTTTTCTTAAATTGCAAAATCTTTGATCAGACCTTCAAAAACCAAAAACTTCTCATGCAACACAGCTGTTTCTGTACTTAGTAGAGATCATTCCTGCAGTGCCCCCCCCCCCACCCACACCTTTTCCCCTTGATGTCTTAAGCATGTGCTTTTTTCTTACTTAATGGTCAATCCTGCCCTGGCATAGAGACAGAAAAACACAAATACAGACGGATAGCAACAGAGAAACAGATCGACAGACAGACAGAGAGAGAAAGAGAGAGCTTTGCCGCCTGCGTGTGGCACATTCCTTCCTTCCTTGCTTCATGCCTTCTTTCATTCAATCCAGTAAGTCTGTCGTCCACACCTTCCATGAACAGCTGTCTGATCCGGAAGTAGGCCTGCACATAAAACTATTGTCTGTCCTAGCGTCAAAGTCAATTTCTATTTTGAATGATTCAGTTCCTGCTGTGGTTTTCCTTGCACATGTAGTTCAAGTAAGCGATCTGTGCATGTTTTGGAAAAGATTGATCAGTTCATTTATGTTTGTCTTTCATTCCTTCTGTTTTTCTTTCTTTCTGTCTTCTGTCTAATCCGTACAGCTGTTTTCTGACATTAGAGTATCGATCCTGAGCTGTGCCCGCTAGTTCAAATTCATTATTCTTGTCAGAGGCGTATGTGAAAGAATTTAAAGGGTGGGCTCAGGGAAAGTTTCTTTATTAGATTCAGCCCAATGAAGCAAAATAACCGTGATAAAGTTGAGAAACGGGATCGGGTGATAATAAAAGAATGAGACAAACTAAACGAAATGAAAAAGAGATGAACAACAACAAAAAAAAGATAAGGTAAACATTAAAATGTATTAAAACATCAAAAGAAAAGAACGATTAAATACTACGACAAAGGCAAGGAAGAAAAACGACAAAGAAATATGATAATGAACCAAACATGATGATGCCAGTAAAGTGAGGAGGGAAAAAAATGGGCCAGGGGAGAGACAAAACACCAAATTTTAATTCTTTTTGGAGGAAATTTCCTACAGTTACACAGCTCTGGCTGGATGGAAGTAATGAGGCTGATGTAAAATAACAAGAATAATTATTCATATTATTATTATAATTAAACTCTACATGTACATACTACATGTATATAATACATACAAAACCTGTATGATGGAGATGAGATGAAACCATCTGTTTATTTATCTATATCCAATGAACTTTCCTTCGCTCAATTCGTTTATAGATTATCTCTTCATTCTAAAAATATTTAAGAATTATAATGAGCTTTGACTAATTCGGCTGTTTTTTTTAAAAACCCAGACAGAATGTGTTTAAATATAATCTCTCCAGCCCCCCCCCCTCCCCAACCCACCTCTGCGCCCATTCAGCGCCCCACCCTTGCCGTCGTTACGCTTCTGAGATTACTGATAATTGCTGGACAGTTTCTATCTTTCGGTTTGAACTTGAACAAGTTGAAGGTGTGATAAAATGAAGCTGATATTTCAGGTGGAGCCTTGTGAACACTTCAGGTGTGATGTAACGGCACTGGTGTAGTGCAATGATGTACCGTCCCTGGTGCTTAGTGGGGTCATCGCTCACAGCCCACCGAGTAGTGGACAAACGCAGACGGGCGTTAAATAGCGAACGATTGATTGGGATTATGGTTTCACTTTTCACAAATGTCTTAGCTTTGTATGTGTGTGTGTGTGTGTGTGAGAGAGAGAGAGAGAGAGAGAGAGAAACAAGGAGGAGGGGAGGAGAGAAGAGAGAAAGAACGAGACAGAGGGAGCGAGAGAGAGAGAGAGAGAGAGAGAAAGACCGAGAGAGAGGGGAGACACAAAGAGAGAGAGAGAAAGTGAAGGAGGAGAGAGAAATGAAACATGAAAATGTTGCGGGATGCGGAAGCTGCAGTTGTTTATTGAAGTTGATCACAAATTGTGCTTTGATCGGGGCGGGGTGAGAAATGACAGTATGTATGAATGTTTCTCCACCTAAGAGCCGTTTATTGAAAGGTTGCTGGTTAGAGCAGAAGAGAGAAGAAAAAGTAGACCCGATCGAACGGACAAAAGTTAATTAAAAGAGAAATTGTGCTGAAGACGGCATAGAAAATCACATTTTGATGAAAAAGATGAATGTGCAAAACTACAACAATAACAAAAGAATCACACACGTAAATACGTTTTAATAGCAAAAACATCACAATGTTGACTCAAATAAAGATTAATGAATTTTACTGAATTAGATAATCATTAACGTTATCATTGGTTGGGTAGATTATCTAGAATAATCCAGTGCAGAGACGAGCAAGATGCAGGTTTTCAGTTTGCACGGGCAGGATAGCGGCCATTTTGGCGCTCTTCACGGGTCTGGGTTCTGTACTGGGAATCTAACGGCAAAAGGCACACGTTAAATAATGTTATGTGAGTTTGTTAATAAATGTCTGCCAATTAGCTTATATTAAATAGATTTCAGCTTCCTTAAGGAAGGACAAGATGTGCTGCCAATGAAGAAAGACTGTGGTTTTCCTACATCATGTCACTTGTCAGGAATGAAGATACAATCTGCCTGAACTTGAGTGCATGTGTTTGCCAGAGACATACATTGTATAATTATCATACATGTAATTCCATTCTCTCTCCTTCGAGTTTCGATCTTTGCCGTCCTTGAACCAAATGTAAACAGATCACATTATAATTTGCTGACCAGGTAAGGTTACTAGGTAACCAGATTAATGTCACATGCATATTTAGTAAGAATCTCCTTACTAAACAACCAGTCATGCGGATATTTTTATTGATCTTTGACACGTGGCATGTTTACGGGTCCCAGGGAGAATGATCATCTGATTTCTACGCCTCTGAAACAGACCTTGTTCCTACGCCTCTGAAACGGACCTTGTTCCTACGCCTCTGAAACAGACCTTGTTCCTACGCCTCTGAAACGGACCTTGTTCCTACGCCTCTGAAACGGACCTTGTTCCTACGCCTCTGAAACAGACCTTGTTCCTACGCCTCTGAAACAGACCTTGTTCCTACGCCTCTGAAACGGACCTTGTTCGTGTAAGTGCCAGGTAAGGGGTTAAAGCCGGTCATTACTTTCAAGTAGCCTACAGGCAGCCGGTCAGGCAATATGACTGTCCCTCTGGCATCCTCCTGCACCTGGATACATTTCCAGTCGTCTTGACCCTGTCTTGCCACTTGGATAAATTGTGTCCAGGCGAGAGAGTGAGTCTGATGTTTGCGCAGCTCTTTCTCACTAAAAACAAATTCTTTGCGCCAGTCTTAACACTCACCTCGTCTTCTTTCATCTTTGTCTCGTCTTCTTTCCTCTCAAAATTCCAACGGCGATGGGCGAGTGCGGTGGCAGCAGGTTTGGATAGACTGGAAGCTGTTAGCACAGACCTACACGTTGGTGGCTGTGGGCTATGGTCGCTTCATCGTCAATTGAAGTGGAGGCGTGGGGAGGCAGCACCCACAGTAGCTGAGCAGCCTTATTTAAGGATAGCACTGCTCACCTCAACTGAGGAAGGGGCTAGAAAAGGTGCACTAAAGAAAGCCCACTTCACATCACCCTGACTGGTATACCGCGACCAGTGGGGATCCCTTTTTGCGGTCGAAACAAAAAGAAATTCAGCTTACTCAGGCTAGGAGCCTGGAATATACGCACACTACAGGACAACTCAAACAACCCGGAAAGACGCACTGCACTTATTGCCATTGAGCTCAGCAGGTACAACCTGGACATAGTGGCACTCAGTGAGACCAGACTCCCTGATAGTGGCCAACTCAAAGAGCTCAGTGGTGGATACACCTTCTTCTGGAAAGGCAAGGGTGCAGTCGAACCGAGACAGCATGGTGTTGGGTTTGCAATTAAAAATGACCTTGTCAGAAACTTGCAGTCCATGCCAATTGAAATAAATGACAGGCTAATGACACTCAGGATCCCAGTTGGGAAAAGCCAGGCAGCCACCCTCATTAGCGCATATGCGCCCACCATGACAAACCCAGATGAAGCCAAAGACAAGTTCTATTCTGATCTAGAATCTGTCATATGCTCTGTCCCGGCAGCTGATAAGCTGATTCTCTTGGGGGACTTCGAATGCTAGGGTTGGCTCCGAAATCTCAGCGTGGCCAAATGTTTTGGGCCCTCATGGAGTTGGTTCATGCAATAACAATGGGTTGCGCTTACTTACTTTGTGCGCTGAATTTGGCCTGTTCATTACCAACACAAATTTTAGTCTCCCCGTGAGAAACAGAACGACATGGATGCATCCCCGCTCAAAGCATTGGCATCTCATAGACTATGTCATTGTGAGGAAGACTGACAGAAAGGATGTCCTTGTAACAAAGGCGATGTGTGGTGCCGAGTGTGGAACTGACCACAGACTCATTGTTTGCAAGCTCAGACTAACATTGAGGCGCAATAGACGCCCTCAAGGGAAAGCGCCACCTAAACGCCTAAATGTTTCAAAACTCTGCTCAGCTGAGAAACAGAGCGAGCTCTCATCAGAACTCTCCTCAAAATTGGATTGCGTGACTTTTGACCCTGAGAACATTGAACAGAGCTGGACTGACCTAAATACGACTGTACACTCTTGCGCCAGCAGCACAGTTGGTTTTCCTGTCCGCAAGCACCAGGACTGGTTCAATGATAATGATAATGAAATCAAAGTGCTCATCAAAGAAAAAAATAGTCTCATCCAAGCTCACTGCAGTGACCCCTCTTCCACAGCAAAAGCTGATGCACTGCGTGCGTGTAAGGGTGTACTCCAGAAGAAGCTGAGGAAAATGAAAAATGACTGGCTTGAAGAGCGAGTAAGAGAAACTCAGAAATATGCCGACACAAACAACACTAGAAAGTTCTTTGAGAGCCTCCGAGCTGTGTTTGGACCATCCCGCTCTGGCACTACGCCACTTCTTGCGTCAGATGGTTCAACACGCATTGTTGAATTGAATGCCATAATTCAGCGTTGGGCAGAACATTTCGGAGGTGTGCTAAATCGGCCATCAAATATAAATACTGAGTCCATTGACCGCCTCCCTCAGACTCCTATTAATGCAGCTCTTGCCAAGCCATTCACAGCAAATGAGACCCGAACTGCCACAAATCAGATGTCCTTTAACAAATCACCAGGCGTGGATTCAATTCCTGCTGAGGTGTATGCCTTCGGTGGAGAAAAGCTTATTGAAAGGTTGACCGAGTTGTTCAATCATATGTTGAAAGCAGGGAAGCTGCCACAGAACTTCAAAGATGCTTCAATCATCCATCTGTACAAAAACAAAGGGGACAGCCAAGTCTGTGACAACCATCGGGGAATCTCTCTACTTTCAATTGCTGGCAAAATATTGGCAAGAATGCTTCTGAATCGCCTTCTTGATCACCTCTCGTCAAATGACTTGCTTCCCGAGAGCCAATGTGGCTTTCGTAAAGAGAGGGGAACGGCGGATATAATATCTGCTGCCAGACAGATTCAGGAAAAATGCATGGAACAAAATAAAGCGCTGTATATCACATTTGTTGACCTCACAAAAGCATTTTGACACAGTGTGTCGTGAAGGCCTCTGGAAAATCTTGGCGAAGTTTGGGTGTCCACCCGAATTCATCACAATAGTGCGCCAGTTTCATGATGGCATGCAAGCTGCAGTCAAAAGCAACGGCAGTGTTTCAGAGCCCTTTGCTGTCACAAATGGGGTAAAACAGGGTTGTGTCTTAGCCCCAACTCTGTTCAGCATCATATTCTCTGCAATGCTACAAGAAGCCTTTAGCTCTCCTCATCAAGGGGTAAGCATCAAGTACCGAACTGATGGCAGTCTATTCAACCTCAGGAGACTTCAGGCAAAAACCAAAACCAAAAGTACTCAAGTCTGTGACCTACTATTTGCTGATGATTGTGCACTTCTGGCACACGATGAGGATAGCATGCAAAACTGTGTTGATAAGTTCTCTAGTGCCTGTGACAACTTTGGCCTCACAATAAGCACAAAGAAGACGGAAGTGCTCCATCAGCCTACTCCAGACGACAAGTATCCTGTGACCCCAAATATCAAAGTCCATGACAGTCTTCTGAAGGTGTCGGAGAACTTCACCTATCTTGGCAGTACACTGTCTTCCGTGGCTCGTGTTGATACTGAAATTCTCTCAAGAATCAGCAAAGCCAGCTCTGCATTTGGGAGGCTTCGAAAGAGAGTATGGGATGTTGCCGGCATTCGCACAGACACTAAGCTGAAAGTGTACAATGCTGTGGTCCTTCCCACCCTACTCTATGGGGCTGAAACCTGGACAGTGTACCAATCGCATGCCAGAAAACTAAATCACTTTCATCTGGCCTGCCTTAGAAAGATCCTAAGGATCAAATGGCAGGATAAAATTCCAGACACTGAGGTCCTCAATCGTGCCAAGGAATTGAGCATCTTCTGCCACCTGAAAAAAATTCAGCTACGTTGGGCAGGACATGTTGTCAGAATGCCCGACTCCAGACTCCCTAAGCAAATCTTCTTCTCTGAGCTCTCCAATGGAACGAGGAATGTTGGGGCCCCAAAGAGACGTTACAAAGACACTCTCAAGCAGTCACTGAAGGCCTTTGCCATTGATGTGAGTGAGTGGGAAAAGCTCTCGCTTGATCGAGCAAATTGGAGGGCGGCCCTTACCAGAGGCAGCAAAGCATGGGAAGCTGACAGAGTCCAGCAGGCTATCAAAAAAAGAGAACGGCGCAAGAAAAGGCCCAGTGGTACTGAACCAACGGAGCACTCTTGTCATTTATGCGGAAGGGTCTGCAGGGCAAAAATAGGACTTATCAGTCACATGAGAAGCCATAAGTCATGAAAGAACAGTCTTTCCATTCTGTCCTCTGTGTCCTTTAGTTCTCTTTATTGTCCATGTGTTGAAATTCTCAACAATTTCTGTTCTTTATTCCTCTGGTGTTGTTAAGGTCATCATCATACCTGATGGACGAACTATTACCATTATTACTTTCAAACGTGTATTCCACAGATCTGACGCCGACACGCAAGATGGACAATGAAAAAGTGAGGCGTGACTATTACCGGCATTTACTGTAACTGATGAATAAACGACAATGAAGTCCGAGTCAGTCATTATTTAATTGACCATAGTAGCTCCCTGACACCGGAATTTCAAGATAAATTGTTATATACTGCGTAAAGTGGATATTGCGTCACTGTGACCAAATATTCCAAGTTTTGCCCACAGTATACAGGCCTATTGCGAATGACGTCACAGAATGTTTTTGTTTTGTCCTTCCGACACCTAAAATGGCGGGTGGATCAGCTGACGAGTGTAACTTCGAGATATGTCTATGTAACAGCTGAGGTTGTTCTAGCACGTTATAGTAGGGGGGAGTTAGTTGATCTAACTACAACCCTTTAGAAAACGAAACTATTACAGCTGTAAAATAAATAAACACGAGATCCGACGATAGATTAAATAATACTAAAGTTTAATAACTGTATAGTGAACAATAAATTACTAGGAAGACACCAGCGAAACTAAATATCTACGCCACACAAAAGGAAACTCACTTACTCACCGACCAACCACTCACACAGGTCTATATATATAAACATTCCTACAGAAAGTTCCCGAAATAAACGTTACCTTTGCCCTCGCACAAACTAACCAATCACGCATCAATACGTCATCAGGTTACATCACTCAAGGCCAAATCTGGCGTAAACATTCGTATCCACAACGTTATCGAATATTCGGGAACATACTAATATTTACTGAACGAGTCAAAACACCTGACAACAAGCGAGCGAGGAAAAAAACTACTCACTAGAAAAGAAGGTCAGGTCACAGAGTACAGTACACTCTGGCGGTTGTCAACAATAAAATGAAAAAAGTAGTGGACACATGCTCAGCCACCAGCACAACAACAAAACCGGGGGAGGGCAAGGGGTAGCCCGCAGATGCTACAGTCTAGGCGCTTAAAATGCCTACTGGTTGCATTGCAATTGACTATTATGACAGGGTGGAAAGGATGGATCCAAGCTGGTCAAATTCCCCACCAAGGGAAAGGAAGTGAAAGAAAATTGACCGAACGTCTCCCATATGCGTGAACGCACGTGTCATTGTTTACTGTAGTGAACTTTTTTTTAGCTCGCCGCCGGTTGGTTCTCGACGCCTGAAGTGCTCGCAGTGCAAATCAGCTAATGAATCAAAATAAATGCTACCATCGCCACGGTTATGCGTCGGTCTTTACAACTAAAATGGCCGACATCCGCAATGGGCCTTATAGAGTTGAATTTCTCACAAGTGGACATCAACTGCTTGCTGCTGATTTGGAGAACCTCACAACGCTGAAAGAACTTCAGACAACTCTTGCTTGGCCGGACAAAGGGGAGAGTACTGAAACAAGACAACGTAGCAAGATCTCCACGACCTCAACATTCAGTTATGGCATCCTTCAATACTTACATGGTTGTAGTGACTCTTTGCCTTAGCATAGCTACCATCGCCTGGGCACAGATGAGTTCAATGATGATGGGGCTGCTCAGTGATGGTGACATGTTCGAGGGAGTCGCCGCTGCTTATTGTACGTAATCCTGGCTGGTGATGGTCAATTGTGGAGGTTGGAAAACAATTTGTAAGAAACGCACAGTTTGGAGAAAAATTACACTTTAATGTCTGTAGTATTTAAAATGAATTAGGTAAATATAATTTTCATCTGTATTTTTTTGTTCTTTTAACCCTTAATGCCTTCCATTTTCAGCATTTTGAAATAGTATTCGATACCGTCTTTCTGAAGTGCTGCGTATATCTAATTAGGACAGATCATCATCCAGTACGCACCTACAAGTGCTGGTGATTGTTATGTAATAATCTTCAACAATGAAAAGTTCAGTTGAATAGAAGATTCAAATTTCCAGTAACTTTAATCAAGGGGAAGATTTTCATCAGCGTGCAGGGATGAGGGAGACCATTTTCTCTCACTAAAGATTACTGAAAAGAAAAACCATTTTGTACTGGCAAGTACTGCCCTAGAAAACGTTCCGAAGTTTGTAGTGTTTAATGATATCTGGAAGCCAAGTAGATCTAGTGAGCTTAAAAAACAAGCATAGGGCCTAAATATTAATTTCATTTGTTGTTGTTGTTGTATTTAATCGCCAGTTTAAATCAATAAACATTTAATTCATGGCTGATCAATTATCATTTGAAAATTTCGTCCGAAAACAAAAATGAATACAACGTTCTCTGAAACCTACATTGTTCACACGGTTTTCCGCACTGCGACACTAAAGACGTACGCCCGCAGGAGTTCTCAAACCTGTACTGCTGTGTTATTAAATAGTAATAGTATTGTTATTAATAATTAATGATAATTTAGACTGCGTTGCTAGTCGTAGCACATGTATTTACGAGCTACTTCAAATTTGACCAGTATTTCATGAACTTGTGTGAAGGTTGCATGAATGTCAGCGTTTGCAGCAATGTACAGAGAATGAGAGAAGGGATGGAAGTGACCAAAGGTATGAATGTACAGCAGTAAATCTTGTATTTCTCTGATGTCCTCCAAACCCATATATTTCACAGTGAGGGGAGGCAAAACAGCATAAAACTATGACGTAATTCTAGGCGAAAGCCTGTGTCACGTGTGAGTGTGGCAGACCAGATAATGTCTTGTGTAGAATGTCAGAGTAAGAAAGTGCCACGGAAGTTGTTGGGTTTTTTTGTTTTTTTTTTGGACAGAATAAAATATCTGCATGATTTTAGAAATTGGACAGCTGACATCGCCACGTCAGGGCACAAGACTGAACATTCAAATTTTGTATGCGATAGTTCGATTTTAGAATCCCCATAATAATATTAGACGTTTTCTACAATAACTCTAATAACTTTGTGCATGAAATTCGAATGTCAAGGTCGTACACTTTGTATGAGTGGCAGGTAGGTTAGGCTGACCTCACCATCACTAGTCGTGGACTCGGGAAGCGGGAAGGACATTGGAACTATTCGAGTCTGAATTTTACCACCGAAGAGAAAAAGGAGACCATTATTTTCTTAAAATGGATTGTTTTGATGGACGCATACAAGTTCTATCATATCTAGTAATGGTTGTTTTGACTGATATTCTCAATTTTATTGCTGGTTTTTCCTCAGGGTTGTACAACCAACTCCAGCGTCAAATCCAAGCACTTCAGTTTGCGGTATCGTTGGGTGCAAATGGAGGCTGTAAGTATTGGCAACGCGACTAGAATATTGTCTTTTGGTAACGATAGGCTGAATGCCGAGTCATGGTCTAGCTTGCCCCGATACCCACAGTCGGGCATAAAAGACCCGAACGATGACGTTTTTTGCTTGTAATTTCTTTATTATTTGGAATTGTACACGTCAGTCCCTGTATTCTCCAATTACAGCCCACCCCCCCCCATCCCTGCCAGGTCATGGGCACCCTTAAAGACCGGCAACATTGCAAACTGGGTAAATAGCAACATGCCAATGGCATTTACAGGCTCGGCTGTGGTTGTTACTTATAGCCATGCTGAATCATAGGTCAGACCAGTCATACTACTACTACTACTATTTCCTGTTGCACCCACTGGTGCTTAGGGCAGCAACAAAAGATCTCCAGCCCTGTCTGTCCTGGGCCATCTTTGCGAGAGTTCCCCAAGAGTGACTGAAGGATTTCATCTCTGCCTCGATCGTTCTCCGCCAGGTTGCCTTGGGCCTGCCTCGCTTGCGCCGTCCGTCCGGTGTCCACACAAGTGCCGTTCTGGTGATAGAATTTGCTTCCTTTCGCAGCACGTGTCCAAGCCATCTCCATCGTCTCTTCATGATGGTGTTGGCTATTTCTTCTTGCTTGCATCGTCTTAGTAGTTCCTGATTAGAAATCTTGTTTGGCCAAAAGATGCGGAGAATCCCACGAAGACACGCGGTGTGGAAGGAAGACAACTTGGCGAGGTCACCCGCTGTCATTCGCCAACACTCTGATCCATACAGGAGTGTGGATAGGACACAGCTTTGGTACAGTCTGATCTTGGTGTTGATGCCGTATTGTGACGATTTCCAGATATTGCTCATACTTTGAAAGACAGCCCTTGCGTTTCCCAGCCTACTTTGGATGTCCTCCTTTGTGCCACCCTCTGGTCTGAGACTCAGTCATAGATCAGGCTTAATCATAATTATTTTAGTGAGTCGGGCTCCCTACAGACAGGCTCACTTACTGACTGGCGCAATGAAGTCACAGGTCAGACTCAAGCATAGCTCTCCCATAGCTCCACTGTGCTGCATAGCTCTAATATGGCAGGACAAAAATACCATTCAGCACAAAAATCCAAAGATTACATGAGTCTCAAAGAACATTTGGCATCGCACTCCACTTGATGCTAAATAAATGAATTTGACCTGGATTGACGAATGCGGTCTTTTGTCGTACCACGGAAGAACATCGGGGTGGGCAAGATCAGTGATTTTACCATATTTGACGATTGTTGTCCCGGATATCAAGTACGACTATAAATAGATCCATCGAGCCTGGTACAGGTTTTCACCGGTATCGAATCTCCATTATTGTAATATGCCCATGCCCACCCATTTACTTATCGATGGTGCCAGGCGAAAACCAGCCAAGTCCAAAAATTTAATATTACTTTATATAGTACCAATTTATGAAGCCTGGAATCCTGCATCATATGTAAAAGTAGCTGTTACGATTATCCAGTAGAAATACTCACAATAAGCATGTGATCAAACCAGCTAGGCCCATTTCCCATTAGTTTTAGCGGCAGTTTTTTGTTTCTCCTGTAAAAATTTGCTTATTTCGTCTTGGTCGGTTTGCTCCTGACACGATCGTTATGTCAGTTAATCTACTGATCATATAAATAATCACTTTTGTTCTATCCTCCCTTAGGTGCAAGTGGAGTGGTTGGCCCTTGCAACAATGCTCATAGTTCTCAAATTCTGTCTTTCCGTGGGCGGTACCCGACCCCATCATCAGTCAGTTTGGCTCTGTCAGACTTGACCACCCTCAACCCTGCTGTCCACCTCAACTGCCAGTTCCGTCCATCTTCTGTGACCACCAGGGGCGCCACTGCGACACTGACAGACGCCACCAACAATGACGTCAGTGCCCACATTTCATACATGGTGTGTCCAAGTAACGGAGGGTGGCAACAGTCGGATTGATCAACGATAAGACGAGATTGAATTGGAATCTTTTATGGAATTTTCTTTCATATATTCTACTTACATCTGATCAAAACATTGTTGAAAATGGACGTGTTTCGCTTATCACTATTTTATATAGAATTGTTTTGTTGTTTTGTAAGACAAACGATTGTTTTTCATGTTGTGCAGCGGAAGATAACTCCAAAGCATTTCGATGTGTCAGGCGAAAACCAGCCAAGTCCAAAAATTTCGTATTACTTTCAATATAGTACCAATGGCTCATTTTGCTGAAATTATTTCCCCTTAATCGGATGGGGGACGCGCAATAACTGGAGGTAAAGAAACAGCAGCCGATCCTGGAAGTGACCGCTTGATTTGCCCTATACTGGTGCTCCATGAAGTGACGGCTGCGCACAATAAACTGTAGTTTTCTCTCCAAAATGCCCGATTATTGCATTGTTCCCTTTTGCAAAAATCACGGTGGTTATCGGCACTGCCGCGATCCGTTCTTATTCCTCTGTAGCTCAGCACCAAAATAAAATAACTTAAAATGCCACATACCAATAATACCATTGAAAATAACACCTCTTTCAAATGTTATTTTTCAATTCCATGAAATTACTGTTATAACTTTAATATTATGAGCCAAAGGTAGTCACTATCGGACATTTTAACGGCCAAAATTGCTAATCTGCGGTAGCTGAGTAACACCCAGATATCGTTTCAAGATGGATCTGATCACACAGATTCAAAATTACAATTTACTGATATTTGGATTACATTGAATAACTAACTTTTATTTTGGTATATTTTTGCCTGGGCTACGGAAAGACATTTGTTGTATGTGTATGTCGATTTTATGTTTGTATGGAGTTTTAAAATTTGAGAAATTACGCATTTTTTGCTCCTAAATTAAGCTTCAATATGGCTGTTGATTTTGAAAATAACCATTTCTTTTATCCTTCTATGGATAGGCCTTCGAATAACCAACACAATGATGCATTTCTTACTTCTGCATGTCAATCTGTTGATTTTTTATGATGACAGTGAAAACTGATAAATTTTGACATTTTTGTCTTCCTTGTCAAAAAGTGAAATTTGATGTGGAGGCATTTTTGATTCAAATAAAAGACCACTTATTAATAATTTAAACCCTTGAAAAGATTTGGGCTTGTTGTCTTTATTAAATAGAATGTGTTTACACTTTGGTATGTTTGCAGAGATAACGCACCGGTGGTGTTTCATGAAAATTCAGATGATCATAACTTTGCCAAATACTGAGATACAGAGACAAATTTGGTCACAAAATTCTTAGGAAAGTGAGTTCTTTCAATTGGAAAACTCAATTAAAGTGTCTATACAGCGACTTTCCAAAATCAGTTTTGAGTGCCTACTTTTAATCTCAATCCCTGCCTGGTTTCAGATTTCCCACCTAATTTGTTTGTATTATATTATTGCTTCTGTCAGTAAATATGTTTCGTTAATATCAATATCACTTTAAGTAATTGGTTAACATTTAAGTCGGATCATTCATACAAATCACAACATAAAACAAGTTTTCATAGTAAACACTAAGAAAACACACCCACTGTTCACTGGAGTATAATTTATTTCATTGTCAATCAGGATTAGAGTATAGAAAGGCAATAGGTTATCGAGAAATTGCAAGCATAAAAAAGAATTTTTTTTAAAAAAGTATTTCAATTTCAGGAACCTAGGGCTACAACTCCGACTTTACAATCAAGAAATCACTTTGCATGGGAATATGATCCATAAGCTCATTTAATGAGATAATGGCTGATGCCTAAAATCACATTTTTAAAAAATAAAGCTATGCACGGTGTATACAGCAATTTGCATCATAAGGCAAGAAAACACCATAGCTGCACCTAATGTTGATCAAATCATGCTCAAGAATCCAAACAGATTTAAATAAATCCTTCTTGCAACGTTCGCCATATTGATAACATCGAGTCGGATAAAGCGAAAGTGCTTGAAAGTATACCTCGACTTGTGGAGCGCCACCTATGGTATTACGGCCCTTTGTGTTTGAGCAAAATGAGCTATTTATGAAGCCTGGAATCCTGCATCAAATGTAAAAGTAGCTGTTACCATTATCCAGTAGAAATACTCAAAATAAGCATGTGATCAAAGTGGCTGGGTCCATTTCCCATTAGTTTTAGCAGCAGTTTTTTGTTTCTCCTGTAAAATTCGCTAATTTCGACTTTGCCAGTTTGCTCCTGACACCATCGATTTTTACTCTGTGTCAAAATAAACATGAAATTAAAAATAAAAAATTCAAAGCTTGGCGGCAGAACGAACTTCCATACTTTCCCCCTATTACCGTGAAGCAATACAACCGAGGATCCCTTCCAAAGAACTGCCATCAAAAATAATTCCTTTTAAATGTACGCTCTTTCTTAATCACTTGCAAGATTGTTTTAAGTACATGTATTGCTTGGCCAGGTGATGGACCAATCCACCAAAACAAACAAAAATGGCAAAGGCGAAATTCAACAAACAAGGAAACAATAAAATTTTAGAGATGAATTGCAAATCACTGGGAAATAAAACTAAGATTAGATTAATAAGAACGTATTTTCCATGCAGAACTTCAGAACAGCAGTTGATGCAATCGAAATTGTGAGAACTGGTCACGGTATAAAGTTATGGGCGAATACTCATTCGATATCTTGGTTTAAATGATAACTGTTCAGAATGCTGTCGCTTGAGATGATAGCAATAGGGCCTACATGCTATAGCAAGAGCTAATGAGCGTCAGCGAAGTCACTCTGAGTTGACCACAACAAAAATGTGTATGATTCAAGTTGCTATTTGCATCCGTGATGATTTACTACACTGATTTCGTTCTTCTCTGAATTACATGGTTGAACTTTCTCTTTATGATATGCATCATAATTATGGTAATTAAATGTGGACGGAGAAATATGGTTAACCAATATTAGTAACTAGATGACCTATCGGGCCTTACTACGCAACGTAGAGAAATGAAACTTGGCACATGTATGTAAAATTTATCAAGCCTGTACCTGTCGAGCTCATTTTTTCCCGAAACTCTTTACTTTTCCCAGAAATTCAGTTATAATTATCAGTTATCAATTCATGATTGCGAATACGACGTGATAATGTACTTCCGTCAATTTCGTCATTTCCGCCTCTTACCGGAAATGTAAACTAGAGTTCAAGATCCAGCCACGCCAAGAAAACTTTGATAGTGATACCGAGTATAGTGTTATACAGATGAGGTGAGTGCCATTCATTAATACCAAGAAAACTGTGCGTAAATATTTAGATCATATTTTACGAACACATGAGCTCATGAAAAATGCTCGGCGCGCACTACTGTGCACTGTGTACTACTGTAATACTATCCTATCTATCTATTGATCGCCGATTTTATGTGGATGACCCAAAGTGTCTCGACATCAATGTCTTTGTGCTGATTCCTTTCGGTCTGGAGTGGTGAGCTTTGTTTTTTTACTATTCGAAGAATGGGGCAGTTACTAGTAAAAGTAATAAACTACAGTCTTGCTTCAGAACTCATGCGCCCCACATTACGCACCAAACTGAATGCTTGATACGGTTACTTTTTATGACATGCACAATGCTATGTATTACGAAACAAACATGCAAAAATACAGATGTTACATAGCAAATAAACATTATTATTTTTTTCAAATACATGCTTGAAGTAAACAACTTTTAATTATAGCCATCATCTTCCTTATCTCAATTGCCACCTTCCTGCCAAATTTAAGGCCTGAAGAGTGTATAGTTTGGTCAGTTAGCCATGCCAAAGGTTGGAAGTTACTGAAATATATAATAGATTAACATAGCCTCTTATGACAACTGGAAAGTTGTAAGTTTAAATATAGATTTACATATTTTTTGTTTGTATAGAAACAAATGTGTGAGTCCTTAATGGGTTGGTTGGTGTCATGAGTCTAGTTAATTAAAATTCACGCGAGAGCCGTGAGTTGTTTTTTTACCAGGGCCATGAGAAATTGGCTGGTGGCCTTGAACGGTCGCCGCGAATTATTGTTTGCTAGTAAGGAATTGCAAAGTTAAGCAATTAGATTCACGCTTTTCGGTTTTGATGTTCGTGATTAGAAGTAATAGAGTAGGGATGAGACAAGGTGGGGATAGTTGACATTGTTAAGTATGACAAGACAAGTTTTGCACGTTAACTGGCTGGTAGAATAGTGCAGACTATATTCCTACATTCAAAATGGTGGGATGTTTCGGCCAATAAGATTGCTGAACTAATTTTGCCTGCGGACTAGCCCTGCCGGATAGTTGGATAGTATAAAACATCGTGTAACGTTGAAATTCATTGAATACAGACGAGAGAAGCATCGTTTCGTGAAGTATCTCCGGTTAGCCAGTACCCGAACTGTGTGGTCTGAAGACTAAAAGTCCTTTGCCATCGGACTGACTGAGTAGAAAGAAAGGTTTGGGTGGACTGACCTTTTAAGAGACCACGCTGCGCTCTGCTGATGTTCGCGCCTACCAGTTAGGCGTGACCAACGGTAACTCATCTTATTCATTAAGTATGACAGAAGTCAGGGATAGAAGAAAATCCACAGCATCATAGGAAGTCAGAGAAAACCACAGCTTGGACTCGACGAACGAGCGTAGTGTTAGCTTGTGAATCATTACGACTCGAGCCCTCTGATTTTAATATGAACATTAGAGCGATTACCTGTATAGAATTATATGTACAAGCTGTTTAAATACCTACAAGCCAAGTTGTGCTTCTGTAGGCTTTGAATGTGCTGGGCTGTTATAGCCTTCAGTGTAACCGGAGAATCTGGGGAAGGTCTTCCGCCCGTCCGCGCCAGTCAAGAAAACACCACTACCCCAGCCCCTTTCCGCCTGATTAATCAATCTGACTACCGCCCATTGATACAAACTGACTAGACCCTCATGCCCCCAGGTCCATCTGACCATTCCAGTGCAGGTTGTTTAAGCTTATATCTTAATCATATTATGTTTGTTAATTAACTTTTTAGTAAGTGGCGCGGACGGGGGGAAGACCTCCCGAATCTGGTATTATTTCGGGAGGAGTACCTTACTCGAGCGCCACTTTGTCAGATTGTCAGATTGATAAGTAACGACGTGAGGGCCTATTCAGTTTGTATCATCGAGGCCGTAGGCCGATGTTCGTCTGGGCAGTAGTCAGATTGACATATCAGGGAAAGCCCCCGGGGTAGCTATGTATCATCTCTTTTAGTTAGTTTCTGGTCTTTGGCGCTCGAGTACGGAACTCCTTCCATTATTTCTGGAGTTTGCCTGGCGTCTGGCCAGTGGCGACTCAACTGTCAGTTTAGATTAATATCTTATTTCTTATAATATACCCATTTGGCTATTAATTGCATTACATTTGATAGGGAACATAGTGGCATAAAGATGTTAGGTTAAGTTAGTAATTGGAAATTTTGCTTGAATATACCTCTATTGTCTCTTGTTTTATATATTAATATTATGTAATAATATGGCCCGGCCGGCCTGACAACATATATTCTTGTTATTTAATAATTTCTTGTGTGTATGTGTCCGAGTGTGAGTTAACTGCCTCTCGTGCAGTCATTAGATCCCCAAGACCATAACTCTGCTCGTGACAGTTGGAGAATGTCAACATGGCAGTTATCTACCCTTCATGTCTTCATGTATAGAAAAAATATATTATACTACAGCAATCTTAGCTGTTATTTGTTGTTTTATTTATTTAGTTAGATCTAAATCGACTCGATTCACAGCAAAAACAACAAATTCAATAAAGTTACCGGTATTTTAATGTGTACAAGCTTTCGAAGTGGTTGTTTTCAAGGTATGCCTTGGAACTAACGTCAGCGTTATTTTCAAGGCATGTTTCATTGAACAATCAGAAGCTGTTTCAGTATTAAGGTAGGCGACGTTTGTGCATCCTTTTCCGATTTTATATCAAAGTCGGAAAAATATAAATCTGAAACCTGGAATTAGTTTCAAGGTATGCCTTGTAAATAACGGCTTGCTTGACTAATCTGTAATCAGGCGGAAAGGAGCTGGGGTAGCCACTGGCGATCGATGTACACGCAAGTAAGTATGCCTTGAAAATAACGCTGGAGTTAGTTTCTCAAGGTATGCCTTGTAAATAATGGCTTGCACAAGCTTTAGCTTAGTGTGAGCGGCAGTTCAGGTACCGGTACTGTTGTATTGTTGTGTCTGTATGGGTAGCGAAAGTCCAAGATGTGCCGCTGTCTATCGTTCGTTCCTGAGCTTTCCGTCTCCGAAAAACGGTCACACAATGCAACTTAGTTCCTGTTGTATCGAAACTGCCAGGCCACACGTTTCCCCTACCGAATCACGGGACTTCTGTTTGTTTCGAGTGACATAAGGACCCCGATATAAACGACTCCCGGATCTTTTGTTTTACTTAACATAATATTGGTATTTTTCCACATAGGTCTAGCTGACCTCCCACCTGGCCGTTTCGATACTTCCGTGATCCTGACCTGGTTCTCTGCGTTCTTCATTGGCCTACTTCCCACCCATTCTCACTCTCCCACTCGGAAAGTGACAGAGCGAGAGAGATGGAAAGAGAGAGAGAGAGAGACAGAGACAGAGAACGGAAGAAGGAGACTGAGACTCTCAGTGAGAGAGAAGGGGAGGAGTGAGAGAGGGGAACTGAAGGGAGGGGGGGGGGAAGAAAGGAAATGCGAGAGATAAAGACAGAAAGGAAGAGAGGGAGTGAAATACAGAGACAAACAGACAGACAGGCAGAGAGACAAGCACAGGAAGACAGAAAGATAGAGAGAAAAAGAAAGACAGGGTGAAATACAGTGGCGTGCAGAGGTTTGGTGACTCCCGGTGCCTACTCATGCCTACTTCACAGGGCAGCTTGTCCAACGCAAGTTCACAGGGCAGCTTGTCCAACCCAAGTTCACAGGGCAGCTTGTCCAACCCAACTTCACAGGGCAGCTTGTCCAACCCAAGTTCACAGGGCAGCTTGTCCAACCCAACTTCACAGGGCAGCTTGTCCAACCCAACTTCACAGGGCAGCTTGTCCAACCCAAGTTCACAGGGCAGCTTGTTCAACCAACTTCACAGGGCAGCTTGTTCAACCAACTTCACAGGGCAGCTTGTCCAACCAACTTCACAGGGCAGCTTGTTCAACCCAACTTCACAGAGCAGCTTGTTCAACCAACTTCACAGGGCAGCTTGTCCAACCAACTTCACAGGGCAGCTTGTTCAACCCAACTTCACAGGGCAGCTTGTTCAACCAACTTCACAGGGCAGCTTGTCCAACCCAAGTTCACAGGGCAGCTTGTCCAACCAACTTCACAGGGCAGCTTGTTCAACCCAACTTCACAGGGCAGCTTGTTCAACCAACTTCACAGGGCAGCTTGTTCAACCAACTTCACAGGGCAGCTTGTCCAACCCAACTTCACAGGGCAGCTTGTTCAACCAACTTCACAGGGCAGCTTGTCCAACCCAAGTTCACAGGGCAGCTTGTTCAACCCAAGTTCACAGGGCAGCTTGTTCAACCCAAGTTCACAGGGCAGCTTGTCCAACCCAAGTTCACAGGGCAGCTTGTTCAACCAACTTCAAAGGGCAGCTTGTCCAACCCAAGTTCACAGGGCAGCTTGTTCAACCCAAGTTCACAGGGCAGCTTGTCCAACCCAAGTTCACAGGGCAGCTTGTTCAACCAGCTTCACAGGGCAGCTTGTCCAACCCAAGTTCACAGGGCAGCTTGTTCAACCAACTTCACAGGGCAGCTTGTTCAACCAACTTCACGGGCAGCTTGTCCAACCAACTTCACAGGGCAGCTTGTTCAACCAACTTCACAGGGCAGCTTGTTCAACCAACTTCACAGGGCAGCTTGTTCAACCAACTTCACAGGGCAGCTTGTTCAACCAACTTCACAGGGCAGCTTGTCCAACCAACTTCACAGGGCAGCTTGTCCAACCAACTTCACAGGGCAGCTTGTTCAACCCAACTTCACAGGGCAGCTTGTTCAACCCAAGTTCACAGGGCAGCTTGTTCAACCAACTTCACAGGGCAGCTTGTTCAACCAACTTCACAGGGCAGCTTGTCCAACCAACTTCACAGGGCAGCTTGTTCAATCCAACTTCACAGAGCAGCTTGTTCAACCAACTTCACAGGGCAGCTTGTCCAACCAACTTCACAGGGCAGCTTGTTCAACCCAACTTCAGAGGGCAGCTTGTTTAACCAACTTCACAGGGCAGCTTGTCCAACCCAAGTTCACAGGGCAGCTTGTCCAACCAACTTCACAGGGCAGCTTGTTCAACCCAACTTCACAGGGCAGCTTGTTCAACCAACTTCACAGGGCAGCTTGTTCAACCAACTTCACAGGGCAGCTTGTCCAACCCAACTTCACAGGGCAGCTTGTTCAACCAACTTCACAGGGCAGCTTGTCCAACCCAAGTTCACAGGGCAGCTTGTCCAACCCAAGTTCACAGGGCAGCTTGTTCAACCCAAGTTCACAGGGCAGCTTGTCCAACCCAAGTTCACAGGGCAGCTTGTTCAACCAACTTCACAGGGCCGCTTGTCCAACCCAAGTTCACAGGGCAGCTTGTTCAACCCAAGTTCACAGGGCAGCTTGTCCAACCCAAGTTCACAGGGCAGCTTGTTCAACCAGCTTCACAGGGCAGCTTGTCCAACCCAAGTTCACAGGGCAGCTTGTTCAACCAACTTCACAGGGCAGCTTGTTCAACCAACTTCACAGGGCAGCTTGTTCAACCAACTTCACAGGGCAGCTTGTCCAACCAACTTCACAGGGCAGCTTGTTCAACCAACTTCACAGGGCAGCTTGTTCAACCAACTTCACAGGGCAGCTTGTTCAACCAACTTCACAGGGCAGCTTGTTCAACCAACTTCACAGGGCAGCTTGTTCAACCAACTTCACAGGGCAGCGTGTTCAACCAACTTCACAGGGCAGCTTGTCCAACCAACTTCACAGGGCAGCTTGTCCATCCAACTTCACAGACATAATTTCAAATCTGAAGAAACTTAAATTTTAATTTCACTCTTTGATTGGATGCCCTTGGACCCGACCCCTCTGCCCCCCTTTCTGCACGCCACTGGAGAAAATAGAGAGACAGACAGACAGAGGAGAGAAGGAGAAAGAGAGAGGGGGGGACTGAAAGAGAGACACTTTTCATACAATAGTCAAGCCAATAAGCCGTCCACTTAAGTCGTGAAGTGCAACCTGCACATCTCATTTTATTCACTATCTTACCAGGCGAAAAACTAGCATTCTTTACATGATCACAGCCACCATCACCCACCCACCCCAAACACACACCCACCGCAAACACACACACACACACACATATGGCACACATACACACTGTGAGGAGGTCAAGCTGTGAAATAATTAAATGCATGATCAAGATTCAAAATAATAGTCTCGTTGTCTGCAGTGTTTCTGAGAATCTATGTCGCTCAGCAGAAACTGGAAACAGGGATGTCCTTTTCACTGGAAATAGAGAAAGAAAATGGGTTTCGCTTCAGATTCTGCGCATTTCCCCGCGATGAAGAGTTAGTGAGGAATTGTCTCCTCGAACGTGAAGGTGTCGCGATTCTAGGAAAAAGCAACTGTTTCCGAAGTAACGTCTACAACTCGAATGTAAACAGAAAAATATGTCACGTTTCCACGAGGGTTTCGTTTGAACTTTGTGCGCATGAGATGAGCGGGAGAGTTTCGTGTTTTGGGGACAGCAAGGTCGACACGATAACGGTGACATTGCGCAAGGAAGAAGCTAAAAGATAGCGCTAATGGGACAGTGGGAGATCTTATCAGGAGCGCACCGAAACACCCACGAGCGGGGGAGTGACATTCACAGACGTTTACAAACTGCAGCAATAACAACAACAACAAAAAAAGACTTCAGTCTTGGCCAATGAAAGACATCAAACCTATTCAGCTAAGAGAAGTGCCTTGTTCCATTTTTTCTCGAAGTTACGAAATACAGTAATGTAGTTAGCACGTGACGGTGTAGCGAAGACGGGGGGTTGTAGGGAAAACAGGTGGGGGTGTAGGAAAAGAGGTGGGGGTGTAGGGGTGTAAGGAAAAGAGGTGGGGGTGTAGGGGGTGTAAGGAAAAGAGGTGGGGTGTAGGGGGTGTAAGGAAAAGAGGTGGGGGTGTAGGGGGTGTAATGAAAAGAGGTGGGGGTGTAGGAAAAGAGGTGGGGTGTAGGGGTGTAATGAAAAGAGGTGGGGTGTAGGGGTGTAAGGAAAAGAGGTGGGTGTAGGGGTGTAAGGAAAAGAGGTGGGGTGTAGGGGTGTAAGGAAAAGAGGTGGGGTGTAGGGGTGTAGGAAAAGAGGTGGGGTGTAGGGGTGTAAGGAAAAGAGGTGGGTGTAGGGGTGTAAGAAAAAGAGGTGGGGTGTAAGGAAAAGAGGTGGGGTGTATGGGTGTAAGGAAAAGAGGTGGGGTGTAGGGGTGTAAGGAAAAGAGGTGGGGTGTAGGGGTGTAAGGAAAAGAGGTGGGGTGTAGGAAAAGAGGTGGGTGTAGGGGTGTAAGGAAAAGAGGTGGGGTGTAGGGGTGTAAGGAAAAGAGGTGGGGTGTAGGGAAAGAGGTGGGGTGTAAGGAAAAGAGGTGGGGGTGTAGGGAAAGGGGTGGGCTGTAGGGGGTGTAAGGAAAAGAGGTGGGGGTGTAGAGAAAGGGGTGGGCAGTAGGGGGTGAAAGGAAAAGAGGTGGGGGTGTAGGGGTGTAAGGAAAAGAGGTGGGGGTGTAAGGAAAAGAGGTGGGGGTGTAGGGGGTGTAAGGAAAAGAGGTGGGGGTGTAGGGAAAGGGGTGGGCTGTAGGGGGTGTGAGGAAAAGAGGTGGGGGTGTAGGGAAAGGGGTGGGCTGTAGGGGGTGTGAGGAAAAGAGGTGGGGGTGTAGGGAAAGATTATGAATCGCTTTCTTTCCTAACGCAATGCACGTTGTTGTTAATAAGATTTTCCTGTTGTTGTTTTTTTGTATTTGTATTTGTATTAATTGTATACTACTTTAATCCCTTTTTGGACATTTGCCTTTGTGTCATTGCACCCAGTTACAACTGGAGCAGGCACGTCGTCGCCACAGTGCAGCGCCGGTCGGCGGTCTTTTTTTGGGGGGGAGGGGGAGTGGTAGGGATGAATTTTATTTGATTTTTGCCCGGGCACCGGCCTTTTCGGCCTGCTCTTTTCGATTTCCAACTGCCAAGGTATCGTTACGTGCTCAACGTGCACACGGGCCCTCCGAATTTTTTCGTCCTTATCCGAGTAGACTAGGTACTCGATCCCACCCCCCAATAGGATCAGGGACACGAAAATATGAGAAAAATCCTAAACGTCCAACATGCCTGCACCGGCCGGGTTTTGAACCCGGGACCCTTGGCATGAGAGGCGAGCACCTTGCCTCTAGACCACCTTGTCCCCTTGTTTGACACTGTCATTGTGAACACCACAGAGGGGGTACCGGTAGTGTAGGTTCATTGTTACAGCGGTGTCACGTCGTGGCCTACATGTCTTCTGTTCTTATTGTGCAGCACCTCCCCACCCCCCCCCCACCCCCACACCACGTCACCCCCTCCAACCCCAGGACACACCCCCAAAGATTGACTGTTATCGCCATCATTAACATCATCAGTTTGAATGGATGGAGTTGCCAGGAATTTGAAGGTCACACGAATGACTGGCATAACAGTGGTCATTGACAGTAGAACTGGCCAGCAGGATAGAATGGTTCATCTGGCTCTAAATTAGGTAGATATACGAAGAGACACAGAGAGAGAGACAGAGACAGAGAGGAGACAAATGGGGGGAGAGACAGGCAGACAATCAGACAGACAGACAGACAGATAGATAGATACATAGATAGATAGACAGTCTGACAGGCGGACGGACGGACAGACAGACAGATAGATAGACAGACAGACAGATAAACAGACAGATAGATAGATAGATAGACACACAGATAGATAGATAGATAGACACACAGATAGATAGACACACAGATAGATAGATAGATAGATAGACAGACAGACTGAGAGACCACACACACACAATCACAGATAGATAGATAGATAGACAGACAGTCTGACAGGCGGACGGACGGACAGATAGATAGATAGACAGACAGATAGATAGATAGATAGACAGACAGGCAGACAGACAGACACACAGATAGATAGATAGATAGATAGATAGACAGACAGACAGATAGATAGATAGATAGATAGATAGATAGATAGATAGATAGATAGATAGATAGATAGACACACAGATAGATAGATAGATAGATAGACAGACAGACAGACACATAGATAGATATATAGATAGATAGATGATAGATAGATAGATAGATAGATAGATAGATAGATAGATAGATAGATAAATAGATAGATAGATAGATAGATAGATAGATAGATAGATAGATTGAGAGATAGATAGAGTTCTGAGACGACTTGAGCGTTTCGTTTGCTTTAATTATAGCCTGGCAATTGCTGAACCAATTACGTAAGTCAGCGATATTAAATTTGACTTTCCTGGCAAGTGGCCAATACATAGCCCACATTCAGTCGTATGTCAAATACAACATCTTCCCACTCGTTTGCACTGACTTTTATATAAACTAACCTTTTGTCAAAGACGTTCAGCCAAAGAGAATATCTAGAGCTATCTATTCAGACGTGTTTCCCGAAACTTAACCTCCTGCCATTGACACTAAGATCTGGGTCACCAAAATGACACAACCATACAGTTATAGCCTATGAATGGGAAGAGCTCGATTCTCTGCAGTCCCGTGGCGTAAAATTATACATACATGTTGTACACGTAATAGTTCCCAGATAAGAAATCCCCTAATACACCCACGCAGTAGTTGTTTATCGTAAGTTGCGGTGCAGGCCTATCTAAGGGAAGACAATGTCACAAATCCCAGACTGGGAGATGTAATAAGTTATGACAGGACAACAATCACGAACGAACAAGTTTAACACTTAACAGAACAACCCATCAGACTCACACATTTATTAAACATAATTATACAGATAATAGCGCAATTACATACATTATATTATTGAAATTAACTGCCGTACAACGGCCTTATTCTCACATGCACTCTTCCTCGGATCCACAACCCGGTAGTTACTTCCTAAGGGGCCGTTCAAATACATTATTACACCTCGGAGGGGGGGGGGGGGTCTTTGGCTCCTGTAAGAAAAGTGTAATGAGGGGGGGGGGGTCACCCAAGTGTAATATTACACTTTTTGCTCCCTAGGAGGTAAAAAGGTTGGGTAGCTGAGAGAAAAAAAAATATTTGTCTTTTTTTTTAAAAACTATTTTTATCTTAATGAAGAATAAAATCTTAAATACAGAATATATATTTTTATTCAGTGTATAATTTTTGGCTCAACCTTTGGCTTTTTTTTTTTACTAAACCTGGCAATCCGGTCCAACTTTCACCAGTGTTGCCAATATACTAGTGAAGCTAAAAAAAAAATAGTACCGAGTATGTAAAATTGTAATAATACAGAATGGGGGGGGGGGGGGGTCTTTGGCTTCTGTAAGAAAAGTGTAATAAGGGGGGGGGGGTCAAAAAGTCCCCAAAATGGTGTAATAATGTATTTGAACAGCCCCTAAAGGCACTTCGGCCTCAGCCTCTCCCCTCAGGGTCTTAATAGCACATTAATAATTCACTGGCACCGCAGTCTCTCAATATCACCTTCCTATTGTCATACACCTTAGCATTCCACTAGCACCTCAGCAGGGCAATAGCACATTATCATTTCAATAGCCCATCAACATGGCAGTAGTACATTATCATTTCAATAGCCCATCAACATGGCAATAGTACATTATCACATTCACGCTCATATCTACGTCCCTGTCCGTGGCCAGACTGCCACGACTTTATGTGCCTCTTCTGTCCTGCACCGACAGCCTCACTCTTGGCCTATGTGTGGCCTCCGGCCCTATGCTGGCCTATCCCCTGTGCTCACCGAGGCGGCTCTTTGGCCCGTCCCCGACACCTACAAGAATAACATTACATTGGTATCATACCCTACCATTTCTATTCACTCCACCTCTCCTTACAACACATGAAGCGTACACACAATAGTTCACATTTCACTCACCAAACATCTTACGGTAACACACCTCCATCGGAGTACACACTACTCACTCGCGCTACAAATCCATGAACTCAACTTTCATCTATCGCTCCTGGCGCACATTGCTATATCCAATATCAAGGACTTCCACATTCCTCACATATACTTATTTACATCATGGTAATAGACGAATATAATACATCAATCATAATTATCAATCAACGTTCTACCTACCAGTCATCACTGGAAAAAACACTCTCATCCGTCTTCCGACTGCTTCCCTTATGTTCGCCCGCTGGGCTTTCTCTTGCGTCCGTTCAGTAGGACCTTCTAACTTGCAGTGATAGTAATACAGCGCTTTCGCCTCATTCAGACCCCCCACCACTCATAACAGCACGCTTTAACTTACTTGTCTTCGTGCGTTAATTTTACTCTCCTCCTTTCCCCCCGTAATTATTAACTATCGCTCACTCCACTCGTGACAGACAAATCATACTTATCGCTATTCTGTGTATGTGGTAAGTCCCTGCTGTCCATAATAGAACGAACAAGAAAAAGAGGAAAGTGGAAGATAGAAAAAGAGAATTACCTTACCCAACAGAGTGTATCTGTAGCCATAAGTGGTACCCCCCCCCCCACCCACCCCCCCCCCCAAATTGTCCGGTTTGGGAATCACAAGTATTTTTCGTTGTTTTTTTTTTTTTTTTGGTGGCTTCAATTTTATCTTCATTTATTTACCCCAATCTTCGTCTTGTGTTTTTAAATCTGTAGAAAACTGTAGAAACAGTGAAATAAAATTTCAATTCTTCACAAGTTGTTGGACAAAATGGTTCAGGTCACGAACAATTATGTTTTTCATGAGTAATTTACACGCAGACAGAGCATGAAGATAGGGCGAACCTCTAACAGCAACAACACGGTTTTTCCCACTGGACTGTCCTTTCCCTTATCAATTGTTTTAGTCTTCTGCATGCAGTTATCGGCACTATCATCAAGTTGATGTGGTTTCTTGACATGGTCGAACTCAAATAGGCCTACATGTATGCATACACTTTTGTAATGTAACGAACGAATATTTCTAATTGTGGAATTTGGCAATAGTGACGCGCTGTAACAAAGAAGCGGATGTTGGTTCTTCAGGGGTCATAATCACAACCTAAAGTGCTAAAGCTGGCTAACCTCCCTGCTGGACACCCTAAAACTGCACTTCCCGGAGTGAAACACTTGAATCTGTCTGTAAACTCTGTATGATGCCTTACTCACACTGTCACATTTGTCCAGTATTTGAATAGCCGTACTGAAGAGAGAGTGAGAGTGAGAGACAGACAGACAGAGAAAGAGCGGAGGAGGGGAGACGGAAACAGAGACAGAATAAAGAGAGAGTGAGCAAGAGAGGACGCGTGAGAGACAAACAGAGACAGGCACAGACAGACAGAAAACAAAGTCATATCTTGAGTATAAAGAAGAATGCGTGGCTTAGATAGGATCAGCAACATGGCGCGGTTTTGACTGATCAGCAATATGGCGCGGTTTGGATAGGATCAGCAACATGGCGTGGTTTGGATAGGATCAGCAACATGGCGCGGCTTGGATAGGATCAGCAACATGGCGCGGCTTGGATAGGATCAGCAACATGGCGCGGCTTGGATAGGATCAGCAACATGGCGCGGCTTGGATAGGATCAGCAACATGGCGCGGCTTGGATAGGATCAGCAACATGGAGTGGCTTGGATATGATCAGCAACATAACGCGGCTTGGATAGGATCAGCAACATGGCATGGCTTGGATAGGATCAGCAACATGGCATGGCTTGGATAGGATCAGCAACATGGCATGGCTTGGATAGGATCAGCAACATGGCGCGGCTTGCATAGGATCAGCAATATGGCGCGGCTTGGATAGGATGAGCAACATGGCATGGCTTGGATAGGATCAGCAACATGACGCGGCTTGGATAGGATCAGCAACATGGCATGGCTTGGATGGGATCAGCAACATGGCATGGCTTGCATAGGATCAGCAATATGGCGCGGCTTGGATAGGATGAGCAACATGGCATGGCTTGGATAGGATCAGCAACATGACGCGGCTTGGATAGGATCAGCAACATGGCGCGGCTTGGATAGGATCAGCAACATAACGCGGCTTGCATAGGATCAGCAACATGGCGCGGCTTGGATAGGATCAGCAACATGGCATGGCTTGGATAGGATCAGCAACATGACGCGGCTTGGATAGGATCAGCAACATAACGCGGCTTGGATAGGATCAGCAACATGGCATGGCTTGGATAGGATCAGCAACATGGCGCGGCTTGGATAGGATCAGCAACATGGCGCGGCTTGGATAGGATCAGCAACATGGCATGGCTTGGATAGGATCAGCAACATGGCATGGCTTGGATAGGATCAGCAACATGGCGCGGCTTGGATAGGATCAGCAACATGGCATGGCTTGGATAGGATCAGCAACATAACGCGGCTTGGATAGGATCAGCAACATGGAGTGGCTTGGATAGGATCAGCAACATGGCATGGCTTGGATAGGATCAGCAACATGGCATGGCTTGGATAGGATCAGCAACATGGAATGGGCAGGAAACTTTGCCAAAGCCAAATAAAATTCTCTGGTCTTAATGAAAGTGTCCGGTGCCATTGCGCAAGTTTGAAAAGGGCTTATCGAAAACCTCGAGTAGCTTACGACTACTACAAGAAATAGTAAGAGAACTGGATACCGTTACTGCAAGGAGTTCTCTTGCCATAAATTTAATTGTGTTGGCTTGAAAGTTTATTTTTGAAAAATCGTGCACATTGGTCTCTGATCTAATGTCTAATTCGATTGGCCACCCTTTGATTCCATTTCACTCACACTGAAATAATTATCATTCAAATCAACTTTACTTGCCGCGCATTTTTGTTGTTGTTGTTGGTCTAAACTTAATTGATTGTTTGAAGAATAACAACTTGGTCGATTCTGGGTTAGTTTTCATCTTGGCAAAACACATCGAGTTGGGTGACAGCCGACGGTGACCACACCAATATTTGATACGTGGGTAGACTTTGGGAAGAAGAATGTACAATAAATAAATAAATAATAAATAAACACATGAGTACATAAAATTAGAAGATTTCGTCAAACGATAAGTCGGAGTTCAAATTATTTGCATAATGGAAAGACCAGCAATTATTACGTGGGCACGTTCATAGAAAGACGCCAGCAGACAAAGACCATATTTGGTAAGACAAGATCGTCATCCAGACCAGGTTTTCCAGGGAAGTGATTGCCGGGTACGTGGAAGGGGGGCGGGGGGTAGGCCTGCCTTATAATGTAATATAATAAACATGTAGTATAAGGTTCTACTTACATATTTATCAGTTTTACGGAAATACCGTAACAGAAACAACAAAAACAGAGGTAAAAATTTAAAAAACATCTGGAGCAGCCCACATTCTTTTCAACGTACCGGGTACTTCAGTAGGCCTACTTGGTATTCCCCACACGCAACACCGATGGTTGCACGTAATCACGAGAACACTCATGATGATAATCAAGTAAGGCAAGGACTAGGAGTGTCTCCGTCCAAGATTCAATGAACTTGACGTCACATCATTTTATCGCCAGGACTTGCATACAATTTAGTTCTTTATTTCACAAAATGTTGTTGCACCCTCATTTCCTTCCGCTTCTTGGACTTGGCGATTACTAAGCCGCCCGGGGGGGGGGGGGGGGGGGGGGAGTTAAAAAAAAAAAAGTCGGTCGCTTCTTGATAACAAAAGTGATTGGCCCGCAGAAACCTTGTCTAGGGTACGGTAGCTATACTCGTCTCTAGTCATTGTCAACATGTCGAGAACAAAATTAATTATTCATAAGCTTTACCAAGTGCTTTAAATTACATTATGTCAATTAATAATCAAAACCAAATGTGCAATACAGCTGTATTTGGATTGGATAATTTAATCAGTGTGTCGTTTACGTTAAAAATAAAAAAGTATGAAGCACCCCCCTCCCTCCCCCTTCTTCCTTTGCCCAAAACCCGTGACATTTGGGCAATTCCAGAGTTTATGACACAATCAATTTTGAGCATAAGGTTCTGTCCCGTCCCGGACGAGTGGACTGGCCCCAGTTTATCACTGACGGTTTGCCTGCACACATTCAGCTGGATTTACATCATATTCATACCGGTACATGTACATGGGTGTATCTAGGCTGTGTTTACACCGTGAATACTGAAAGGCGGGAACTACCCATTATCGTACCGAAGCGCCCTTAAACCCAATCTCAAAGTAGACAGTGTTGCAATCACGATCAGTCCATGTGTTGTTAGTACAAATACGTAGAGGCAAAAATTGTAGCCTACACCTTAGGGGGCCAACAGCATTGCGCTGGGGCCCCCGAGAAACAAAGGATCTCCTTTTGTAGTCTACACCTTATCCTTTGCCAAAGCGTTGAGAGGAAGGAAGGGTTCTCAGATAGAGAGGTATAACCTGTCGTGACTCATTTATCTCTTAGTTTCTTCCTCTCCTCCTCCGTCGTGTGCGTTCCCTCCCCTTCTCTATTTGTACCACTAAAATACTGACACAATTATATTTCTCTTTATCCCAAACCAAATTGTCACCATTTATTCACACAACAGCCTAATTTTAGGTTTGGGATGCAGAGTCAACAGGCGTTTCCGAATAGTACATGTATTATTTTAGTACTGAAAGTGAAAGTAAAGACGCTCACGGGAGCGAACATGTAACAGTTAGAAATACACTCCAATTTCCAAAATGGAATACATGTAGGACAGGATGTTTACAAAACTGCACCAGGAAACGATGAATGATTGAAGCCACGCGGTGTGACGAAGAATTTACGAAATATTATAAAAACCACAGAAAAACTGTGGGGTCGCAGCAGGGCTATAAGCAAAAGTCAAAACTGGGTAAAAAGAAAAATTAAGTTGTATGTACAATGTAGCTATATTTGGATTGGATAATTTAATCCGTGTGTCGTTTACGTTATAAATAAAAAGCATGAAGTAATGGATGAAGCACCTCCCTTTTTAGTTCCCTTCTTCCTTAGCCCAAAACCCATATTATGTGCAGTTCCAGAGTTTATGACACAATCAATTTTAATCGTAAAGTTCTGTCCCGGACATACAACTTTTTCTTTTTGCCCAATTTTGACGAAGAATTTACGACAAAATCATCTTGCAACCTCTCCCCAGTATCAATAGTAGCTCGCGATACTGTGACATACATGTCATTTGTAGGCCAAACCTTTCCATTCTGTCTATAATAGAGACGTGTGAAATGTTCATGATACAGAGGTGGGGGCGGGGGAGCATTGTTAGGTTTGCCTACTGGCCCTAAATGACTAAGATCCGATTGCTTAAAATCCAGATAGGCCTATTTGTGATGATTGTAAAAATGGAAAATCAAAGGAATGCATGTAATAGGCCCTAATTATGAGATGACTGAAGTATTAGACAATTGGTAACTGGACTTTATCATTATGTCAGCTTGATAGTCACCCCTCTCCCACCCCACCCCAGCATAGATGGTTGAAGT
The DNA here is from genome assembly GCA_963931925.1 of Onchidella celtica. NCBI lineage: Eukaryota > Metazoa > Mollusca > Gastropoda > Systellommatophora > Onchidiidae > Onchidella > Onchidella celtica. The sequence goes on from OZ007569.1 coordinate 76,020,067, forward strand.
ACGGTAACTGCTCTATTGTGGACGATATTCAACTCCCCCTCCCCCACCCCCCCCCCCTCCTCTAACAAAGCTCTTCCTCGCATTCACTGGATAGGTACAGACATGGAGGACAAAACATGGGTGGTGGTCACGTGACTTGATTGGGGGGGGGGGGGGGGAGAGATTTAATTGTAAGTTCTCCAGGCCCAGATATCCATCTAGTGTGTTCATATAAGATATACATGTATTTGTGCAACCAGGCCAAGATGGGTCACTGCATGCCGCCATTTCGAACTGCTAGTGCTGGTTCAGAATTTTCATTCGTTTTAATCTAAACAAAAATAATAATAAATTTGAAAGTCTGTTGTTGGGGGACCGTGGCCTAAGTTCCCAAGCGGAGAGAGACAATACAGATCAGTTGTGCTCTCTGCAACTGACTATTCAAACATTCTGGAATAGAATAGCGATCAATCTTTTTCAAAATAATATTTTGTCAAATGGCCCCCTTTGACTCACTCTCTACAAGATCAGTATTCTAAACCAAAGCCCACCCCCACACCTCCTTGCCTCTACCTTCTCAAAATCGTGGACCACCCCCCCCCCCGGTAGTATGGCCTGGATTTCTGGGGAAATTTTGACTTGAGGCTGGGTTTTGTTTTTGTACCCTCCTGTGTTTGTGTCGGTGTATCAGAAATGCATAGTTTTATTGTGATGTACGAACATCTGTCACGATGTAGGAGTGGCCTTGGTCGACCTCTGTTCATTTTGTAAACAACATGCGGTGTCTTGTCTTCCAGTTTCCCATAATTTGTGACTGACTCGATCAAAACAAACAAAACTGTCCCAAATTTGTCTTCATTGAATGGAAATTGTGTGCGCCTGAAGGGTACGTACGTACGTGAATACATGTCGGCACGGGTTTCTCCATGCACAAAAACGGTGGGATTTTTGGGAAAGTATGACCATCGTACGAAAAGGCGTCAAACTGAGACAGTGCCACAAAAACAGGTGTTAAGAATTTTACTTTGGGTAAAACCCAGGACTTTTTCAGTCATAAGTTATTTTCTAGTCACCTTGAACTTTTTGCGTCATGTTTTCACGTCTGTTGTCTTAGTCATTTGAAGGTTAGTCTGGATTTTCCAAAGAGTTATCTAATCTTTATGCAAAAACTGGTGATCTTCACCCAGGGGTCATCACTAGAGTGGCCTGGACATGCATGGGGGTGGGAACTGCAAAAACACAAGATTTCGCAAGACTGAAGTTATAGAGAAAGCGTGCTAAAGAATGTGACCAAAACTGATGCTACATGTATTACCATGATTAAAATAGGGAAATTCCCAAGACGGTTCAGTTGCAGCTATAACATATTTTTTTTTTCTTCCAAACTTGACAAGTACGAAGTTGGAATTTCTGTTTTCTCTGACATAAAATGTAGAATGGTCAGAAATAACGTGGCTGGAAATTATCTTTTTTTTCGCAATCACAGCTGTACTAAATACTTTGTATTATTGTACATGATGAAATGAACATTTCTCTCTTCACTACTGTCAGATATAGAACACAAGGAAGTTGTCTCATTATTTAATCCAATCCTGAACCAGCCTGACCTGTATACTTATGTGCCATTGTTGACTTGGCATTTCTCATATGATACATGATAGCCCTTTTATCTTGTGCATGTATTTTACATGTGATCTCATCATTTTATTTTATTCCCAGTGACTGTCACACGTTCTCCTTTTATTGAGAAACTCTACTACATGTACAATGCAGATCATCAGACCATTTGTAAAATTATGCTGTATTTTTTTTCTTTTTGCTTCTACTCAAACAAAACTTTCAATCTGGCAAATGCAGAATGAGAAATACAGAAACTGAACATGGGAACTGAACTTGAGTTGATCATGGGTTTATTTCAACAACTGTCTGAAGATTGAGATACGCCTCGTCACAACATTTCTAAGAAGTACGTTTGATACAATGTACTACGCAAAAGCAACCATCAAGCTGGTGGTTGAGAAAATGAGACTGAAGGGGTTGGGTTGTCTTTAAGTTCCTCCCCTGTATCAATACTGTGTGGAAATCCACAACTTTACATCCCCAGCAAACAGACCAGAAACTACACTGGATTACGGTCACAACATTTCAAAACTAAACAAATTGAATGACACGTGGACAAATGCTTTGATAGTCATTTTATTACATTATACAAATAGAATAAATGTCAAAAGGCATTTGGTGGGTGCTCACACTTTCATACATGAGAATCTTCATCTTTCTCTGTCTCGCCTGCACCTTCGTCATCGACACTGCCCCTCGTTTTCATCATGATGTGGCTGTACAGGGGAGAGTTTTTATATTCTGGCCAGTCCAAGATTAACTGTAAGTAAAGGGAAAGAGATGACACTCATGCGGTATTTGGTTAATGCACACAGTGATCAATACTTCACACCAAAGTTTAAAAGGCACTAAAGGATTTAAAATAAATTGGTCTCTATAATTTCCAGGATGACAACAGCTGTATCAATCACATACTTAAGGCCTAATCTGCATGAATAATACAGTTACCAGAACAGGATGGCAAATTCTCAACTTGTCCCAGTGTACACTGTCATTTGAGGCCCTGATTAATACAGTCCAATTTTTCAAGTCCCGACCTATTCCTTCTTTGATGCTACTAAATATTTCCTGGAAGTCAGCGTGTGTTTCCATTCTTTCCTCTTATACCGACAATTCTCCATGATCAGAGCACCCCAATTGCACTACATCTACTACTATGCTCCCGAAAATACCCACACAGTTTTCTCTGCAACAACCTCTTTGTTTCTTTTTGCAGTGCCATTGGGGAGGGGTGGGTGGACAAAGAGGATGACCCTTGGCTTCGATAATGCGAAAATGGAGTGCGATGCATAAGCTCATAGCAGTAAAAGTACAAAGTACTATAGATTGGATGACCTAACGTTTTTTTTGCAAAAACATTTGCGCACCATTGATACTAGGGCTTGACCTCTAGAGCTCTCTCAGTTCACTGCCATACTGTGTCTATCGATATCATCTCTTCTTCTGAATAAACAGTCAGGTCATGGTTAAAAGGACTTATTTGATGTATAGCTACAGCACGCCGCCGATCTATATCGGCAAAAGTTTGCCATGCAAATGAAATAGGAGGAACGGGTGAATGTTTGCCCATGATTAGAGGAAACAAAGGACATAACTGCATTATTTACAGTTTCCTGCAATGGTGGTATTTGATCCCTCCTTATGTTTTTCATTCTCTTCCACCAGTAATCTGTTATTTCGACTTTCTCTTTACCCGAGGCAATTCAGCCGGTCCCACTGATGTCAAGATATTAGGATTGCACAGTATTTGTACAGCTTGTCTCAAAAAATGCTTCAGTTTGCAGGTTGTCAATCCATCTTCTTCCACAATTCTTGAACTGACCTGATCCATTATTGTAAAAATTTGATTGAAAGGTGAAATCAGTACCACATTTGAAAATGGCAGAGAAATAGAAATTTCTGCCTCACTGATTGGGCAGTGAGTAAAGTTGACAATAAACCTTGAAAAGCCTGAGAAAATCTTCTGATTGAGTGACAACTATCTTCTCCATCATGTTGAATCCCTCTGCGATCATTCGTAAACCACAGCCTGGGATCAGCATTCTGGGGAAAAAATAAGTCTTGTATAAATCACTGCCATCTTGCAAGTACTTTGCCTATGTGGAACAAAACACAACTATCATACATATTAACACATTCTGGTCCATATATTTTTATTTTGCCCACAATAATTTGCAAGAGCCAGGAAAAAGAAAAGTATAATGTTTGATTTCCCCACTGTACAGTCCCTGCTTGCAATGACATTGATCTAGACCTCTAAAACCATAGATTTTGTTTAAAGAATACTAGAATTACTAGGTGTCAAATAACTAAAACAGGTCTGTTCAATACGACACACTGCTGATTGGCTATTCACAAGCAGTGAAATTGACACACTGTGGGTAGTTTGGGTGTTAAAGAGTTCACGGTGAGGTATTTTAGACATTTCAAAAAAATCTGCATACTTTTAAAAAAAAGGCAATTTAATCTGTCAAAGACACAAGTGCCTTCAGTGACCAGCATCTGGGATATGATTGACATACTAGATGATTCTTTCATTATTTTTGGATTTGTCATATGAACACAAATGAAAGCATAGTTTTCTAAAAAAAAAAAAAAAATGTACACCGAGGGAAGTAAAACCCAAAACCTTCAGAAGACGAGCTAGGCTTGTCAGTATTACTTTGAAGTGGCCAGTGTATTCTCCAGTACAATCTTTTTAACATTATATATATAAAGGCTCTTATTATACGTACATACGGACCCCAAACATTTTGCATTAGGGGAGCGCGCACATATGTACCTATCCCTAACCCCATCTTTATCCTCAACCCTAAATCTTCTTGAATCCCTAACCCTGTCTCTTTACTCTTTCAACCAAAAAACAGAAGGAAAACAAAAAGAAACTCTGAAGTAATAATCACTCAAGGCTGTTGTTACGAGCATTTCGGGAAGAGCTCTCTTGCTCTCGAGTCGCATAAAGCATTAAAATACGTTCCCCTACAGCAAAAAACTTCAGGGATGCACATACTTGTAACAACGTTTCTTATGTAGATACAAGTTTAAAAACATACAGGAGCACAGTTTTGAACACATACTCCATTGCTGGTATAGTGCGACTCAGTTTCTTTTTATAAATTTGCTGCAGAAAAGCTGCGAAAGCTGTGTGATGCTCCAAGGGAAGAATTTCATTGGCATTTTCTTTCCTCTTCAGTTTCATCAAAAGTCTTTTATTGCAGTCAAGGTCAAGACCTCTGTCCTTTAAGAAAAACAAATAAATATATAAAAAAATAAATATAATATATTTAAGTATGTTTGAAACAACAGCAGCACATATGGTGGGCCTAAGATACTGGCTATTAGACAAGGCAAAAAAGTCAATACTTTTTCCACAAGACGGCCTCAAAGTAGCCGATATTGATAATTATAAAAGAATTATCAAATAAAAGCATAATTCTTGCCATGATTAAATTTCAACATCTAGAACTGATCATATTTATATATACTTTTGTATAAATGACTAGCAATGATGGCCAGTCTAAGATCTTAAATGTTTCCACGCCCATGCAGTATCCTATCACAATATTTATTTCATTATTTTGCAAAGGAGTCTATGCTCAAAACAATTTCAGAGACCCCTAACTTAAACTGATATTCGGTTTTAAGATACTAAAATATTCCATTCATAAGTCTTACCTGCACAGGTACAACAGTAGAAAACGAAGGGTAGAAGTCGGTGGCATCAAACTGAAAACACACGTTCATATATAATGCAATTATCATCTTGCTTCCTTTACCCATGAGTTACTCCAGAATGTAAATGAAATTCAAAGATCTTTACAATATAGAGGTATGTCCAGATTTGGCTAAACAGAAAACAAAATAAGACAATTTAAAAATTGCAGCACTGTGGTATGTAATGCCCTAACTTAGACCTTGACCTTAACTACACATTAATCATTCATGTTCATCTTGAAGTCAACCATAACAGTGTCATTTAACCCTCATCCTGCAAGGCCGCTATTGTGTCCTACATTTTGCTACCCGGCTCCTACAGGAGACCACTTTATTGTACAGAAACACTGCTCCTCGTGTTTTGTTTAATCGGCTGCTGCAGCTATAATTTTATTCACGCTTTTTCACACTAGTTTCGCTTGTCTGTCCTGAAACCCTGGCTATACCTCACAAAATGGTATCATCCCATTACATTTATAATGATGCAATTGTTCGTAACTATCCGTCATACTCATGTAATTGTACTGACGGTCTGAAGTTTGAACTGGGGAAAATCTACGGGAAACTTTTGACATTGATGCTGGTTGTTGTCTACATGTGAAATTATGTGAAGGGGGCCATGTGCTTATTTGAGAAGCCGTTCCTTGTGTGTACTAATGAATTCTGATGTAACCAAGAGCATGCTGCATAACGGCATCTGTCGGTAGGTTTTCCATCAGGGAAAACTGGAAGAAAATGACTGACTTTATTGTTGGTCGTTGTCTTCATTTGAAATGATAATTAGAAGATATTTCGTTGCTTTGGTTAAAACCGCTTTAAAGTACGTATAGTATACGTACTTACACTGTCACAGGGAGGAAATTAAATTTCTCGCCATACCCAGCATGTAAATGCAAAACACTCTTTGTTATAAGTCTTCTTGTTAACAAAGAAGGTTTCTGTATTTCATCACAAGTACTTTATCCAAATATCATAGGGGTCATATATGATTTATCCAGCCTATTTTTGTTACTGTGTATTAAAGTAAACACGATACTGTAACAGCTGAGGTTGTTCTAGCACGTTATAGTAGGGGGGAGTTAGTTGATCTAACTACAACCCTTTAGAAAACGAAACTATTACAGCTGTAAAATAAATAAACACGAGATCCGACGATAGATTAAATAATACTAAAGTTTAATAACTGTATAGTGAACAATAAATTACTAGGAAGACACCAGCGAAACTAAATATCTACGCCACACAAAAGGAAACTCACTTACTCACCGACCAACCACTCACACAGGTCTATATATATAAACATTCCTACAGAAAGTTCCCGAAATAAACGTTACCTTTGCCCTCGCACAAACTAACCAATCACGTATCAATACGTCATCAGGTTACATCACCCAAGGCTAAATCTGGCGTAAACATCCTTATCCACAACGTTATCGAATATTCGGGAACATACTAATATTTACTGAACGAGTCAAAACACCTGACAACAAGCGAGCGAGGAAAAAAACTACTCACTAGAAAAGAAGGTCAGGTCACGGAGTACAGTACACTCTGGCGGTTGTCAAATGAACACATGCTCACCAGTGTAACACGAAAACGGGGGAGGGCAAGGGATAGCTTGCAGATGCTACAGATACACGTGGCCAAAATGACCCGACTGCCAAGGTTAGCGGCAATACACAAAGCGAGTGGCTGTCTGGCCACTGGCTATCCTCACACTGGGCGAGTGAGTTCATACAATGTGGGACGAGGGTTAATTATACAATGGACATCATCAGATAAATATTTTATCTTGATAAAACTGTTTCCCTTGCTTTTCTCAAACTTGTAAGAAATGAGATAGGCCTCTAGGTAAGTGCAGTCTCCACACATTTGCCCCACACATAGACAATGACATATTCTAAACTTAGCCTGAAAAGACAAATGAAATTTAAAAAAAGTCAGCACTGATAATTACAACAATAACATGAGAGTTAACTCTTACCTGGCCAACAATTTGGACCTCATAGAACAGGTGAATGAGAATGTGAATGTAACTAAACCGCACCGCTCGACTTCTGTCCTTGATGCTCACAGTGCCAATACCATCTGTTTTCCTGCTAAGACTGGAAATGTAATCTAATCTCTGAAATTGACATCAGCAGACAAAATCACAAATTACATACATACAGGACCAGCTTTACTCGTCTACTCTATCTCTGGTGGCAAGTAAAACTTTTGTGATTGTTTTCTTGCCCACCAGTGGATAAGGTCAAGTATTTGTCCAGTTTTCCATGATTGTCTCAATATTTCCTGCTTAGCTTAATCAATTCCTGCCCTTGTTTCAGTTGTCCCACACTGCAAAGACTTAAACTTTCAAGATGCAGACCAAGGGAGATACTCAAGTTTTAACTCTCACAACACAGTTCTCTCCTCAGTCAGCAAGCAAAGCAGCTGTTTTTGTAGTAAAATTACCATCACTTACACTACTGTAACATCATTATAACTTTACTCCAGCTTCTGAAATTCATCTTCATTGGCCACAATGCTGATATTCTTAGTGAACATTGGTCAACATTTATTATGCATTAAATATCTCTGAATAAATAATTCAAGTTGACCATTTACACAACAAACACATGAACAGACAATGAGCAGGACAAATAGGAAGACTTGATAATTGATCATTTTGTAAGGGAATGACCATGGAGAGAATCTCTCCCTCTCTCATGCCTCTAGGTGACACAATTATGTGCAGCTTTTACTAGAACTTTCCACTTTCTTAAGCAATGAGATCTATTCTCTAGATCTCATGCCTCTAACAACAGGTAGATAAATCTTAGCTGCAGGTTATAAACATTGCTGCTGAAGGCTCTAACAATTATGTCAAGCATTTAGCAGAATTTTCCAGTATGTTAAGCACTGAAGTCTATGCTATTTCATTAAGAATGATTCAACCCATCTAAAAACTTGACTTACTGTGACACATAAAGACAATTTCTCAGGAAAAAAAAATAAACATTAGACAACTCATGTTACTGGCTTCAAAGTCAGATGCTAACAGCAATGAAGATGATCAAACATAGAAATTGATCAAGCTAAATTCTTCTTCATCAAATCAGTCCTTTAATTATGGTGCTTTTGCTTGTTTTATTTCTTTCTTTTGTTTGTGCATGTCAGTATAAAAATGACAGAGAATAAATATTTGGTAACACTAAACTTACCACTTTAAATTTTGGATGAATAAGAAGAAAGAATTCAACAGGTCCCTGAGACAGAAGGACATCATCATTTAGAAGGCTATGTAGTATATAGTATATTGTGCTGTCATTTTCCTCCTTTCCTCCCAGGCAAAACAAACTGTAAGGCACATCTAGAGGAATATCAATAATAATATTAATAATGATGCGAAAATAATAATTATCAGAACCCAACTCATTTCACATCACTCATGATACATGTATAAACGAACAAAGTCCTCCGCCTGTAAAGTACATGTGCAGGGCTACAATTTATTTACCATTAGGGGCCACATCAATTACAAAAACTGAAAAGCATCTCAAAGTTCCAAGAATTTCATTTTCTAGTTTTGATACTTCTGGGGCTTGCCTTACAATTTATAGTGGCATCATCACATTGACTGTACATTAGCTTAATAATACGTGAACAAAATTATTTCCCACGCATGATCATTGTTCATGTCTGTCTGTGCTTCTGTCTGTCTATATCTAATTGATGACCATGTCATCTGATGTTTGCCGCTAGCAGCTGTTAACAATAATTAAGCAACATCACCAGTTTGCATTGAGTGCTGCTTTAAACCACAGGACCATTGGCTATTTCTTTTTCTAACATTGCTCATACTGTACTTCATTTATACAAGTGGCTATGTAATGTATACCACAGATTTCTAAACCAAATCAACAATTAATGGTTTAATTTAACATACAATTTATTGTTAATGGATACCAGACATTTTTTTAAAACTGGTTGAGGATATTTCTTTACCTCTGCGAGAATTTGGAGATAATTTTAAAAGTTCCGCAGTATACAGCTCCATCCTGTGATATGTCTTCATAGCCTCAGTGTGCAGTGAGCTGTGAAATTTCAAGTACAGATTCACCATCTGCCAGTGTAAAAATATCAACTTGTCCTCTCCAACCTCCTTCTGTAATGCCTATAAGTACGTATAGACAAAATGAAAGAAAACAGTTTACTGAGAATTAGCAGGAAATCTCACACCTGGCTTATAGAGGTAGTTAATTTTATAACAAATTAACATGCACATACACCACAAAAAGTCTGAAATGAAAGTAAAAATATTAAATCATCAACTGCAAAGGAAATTACAATTCCTATAATGTCATACATTCTATGACCATTTCTACTATTTCTTACCAACAAACTCCTGCTCTCAATTAAAGTTTAGAGTACTTTTTATTTTACATTCTTAAGTAACTCACATTTGCTTGGGCTTGAATTGTAAAACTGCTTTTCAGATTCTATTTGCTGGATCTGGACCCAAACCATTTGCTGTTTTGCCGCTCCAAGTGCATTGTTCCGTTAGAAAAGCACATTACAAAGCTTTCTTCTCCCTTAGGTTATAACATTGTATACAACAATTCACATTATTTTCTCCATCAAATGCTACCTGTGTCTTTAACCCATTGATCTTATTTGACTCTCAATGAATTTTCTTTTGCCCAGGCCCAGTATTTGCAGCTCCTACATAATTTTATAACAGCCCTAAAAACTACATCTCTTTTGGCAGGGAATTTCTGTATTCATATATATTTATTATTTGGTTGAACATTTTCTGCTGATTTAGATTTAAAAAAACAACAATGTTATTCAAAATTTTGCTACATGCACTGTCAATGCAACAATTGATTTGAGAAAGAAGCTGAAGATAACATACAGAGAATAAATTATCAAATTTATCATTTCTTTTTTCACTGTATCAGATCAAACATTTAAAAACATGAAGTATCTAAGAACTCACTGAATGGAATGGAACAAACTGTTGGTTCCTCTCCAACGCTACTACTTTTGAGACACCTTGTTTTAAAAATTCTTTGCTGACGAGTCCAGGACCTGAGAAACAAAAAAAATTCACTGCTAGTTTTACTTTTCTTCTGAAACAATTCAGTTTGCAGTTGGTGTATTTCTGCTCAATGCAAACAGAAAACAAACAAACAAACATACAAAAAATAAATACATGAAATCGCACATCTCATGTTAACAGTAACCCTAATTTCCTTTGAAATTCACTCCAAGACAGTTGTTAGATAAAGGCTAAATGTTGATTCTGCAAGCCAAGAAACAAATCCATTATGCAGGTGGAACAACTTCTATAGAAGACAAAATTATACCTGCATCCACTTCAAGAATTGGTGCTTGAGGATTTGCTCTGTGCTTCATGACTGCTGCAACAACTTTCTCTGTGAAGAAAATAAAAAATGGTTCAACAAATTTTTTGCACATTACCACATGAAAGTCATTATGAGTTCATGCACCACTTTTGTTTTCATTATTAAATTTTCATGACACTGGCAGGCAGCAAGACTGTGACAAGTACTGTGGACAGAAATAATGCCTTCTGCCCAGCCAGAGAAAAAGAATGGCAGCTTAGGGCTACAGGTTAAACAGTAGTGAAAATGTACATACAACAAGTGATAGTAAATTTACATTCAATAAGTATTGGAAGAATTATCGAACCTGAGAATGAGGACAAGGGATTGCTCAGACCTATGGACACCTGCAGCTTGGACAGATGTGGGCAAATCTGGACTAATTCTTAGAGTTAGGAGACATGAGTGTGGACTGATGGTATAGATTCGCTCTCCTGCTGGTCTTGTAATTATACACTGGGTAACACGATGCCATAAACTACCCTGTCCACGATCGCTAGTACTATCTTTCTGTTGTCATACATTTTATGTGAAAAGTCACCCACAGTGCCCCTAATGTCTTGTCTACTGCAATCTGGTATGGGATCAGCAAAGTGATAAACCTACCTCCCTCTCCCTCTATCCCAGTAGTTCTGCCTCTCCCAGGTGGGCCTATACTACTGGGTGGCACGAAGCATGCTATGCTCAGGGGATGGAGGTGTTGGTGAGGCAGGAATGGTACGGTAACTTGACTTAGCTGTAGTAGCAAATCAGTTCAGCAATTTTCTTTCCGTATTAACTATGATGTTATTTCAGTTTAGTGCAGGTTTGGTAACAAAGACAAAGACCAAAAAAATCTGGGATTCCTATTTTCCTTCAGTTTACCACCGTTTTTGTTTTCGCCATTTTTGGTTAAGTGTTGCCCACAGTATTTCATGTTCTGAGTGTTAATCTGTGAGCAACATGTGTTAACTTTAAAAAAGTCCATCCAGAAGATTAACTTGCCAGAGTGATCTTCCCTCCCCTCCCCAATCAGTGCTCGGACTCTCCTAGAGATGCGCCCTTGAATCACTATCAGGCTAACCAGATTTGGTTAAATCCTCCCAAAACTTTTGAACAGGAATCTTGCAAAGAGGGCACACGTCATAACAGTGAAACATTTATTATGATGGAAGAAAAAAATAGCACCTTGTTCTGTTGAAAGTGAAAGATCCATTGCACACGAATTTTAAAGCAAATAACTAAAATGTTGATTATGTCTAATTATATGACTAAATGTTACTTATTACTCAGTTTGGTACAAATATGCTTACATTTGCAAATGTCTGTTCCAAATCATCAAATGAAATGCTAATTGTTTATTACTGTGAGATTTGTAACATACATCTGAACTCAAAGAAAAGTAACTGGAACTGAGACAATTATCAGTTTATTTACAATGAGTTAAATGGGATTTGAAATACACTGTATTATTCTATTCTCAGTGCAAAACACTACACCAACTGTCCGTAATCTTCTGTGAGTCTTAGATCATGGAAATCTTTATAGAGAGATGGTAAAGACACCGAGCATCAGTAGTTTTGTGTCTGCATTACTGTTACCATAGATACTAGATAGAATAAAATGAGACAGCTAGCACTTTTAGCATGCACAGCTTTCACACCGCCACCTAGCGGCAAATGCATGGAAGCCATGAACAGTGATATATTTTACAAAGCCACATAGGGAAAATATTGAATTTTGTTCATCGTACAGCTACTGCTCTGACGTCACTTGCTTGGTAATTATATTAATTTTAACTTCAATTGCAGGGGGAAAACTATTTTTTCTTCTTTTTTTTTAAAGTTGCAGTAACACTGTTACAAATCCGCATCATTAATTTATCATTATATCAAGCATTCATTTCATGCTATGGGTCATGAGCCCCGCCCCCGACCAGCATGCAAACTTGTGCACGACTTTTTCAGAGGTGCGAAGAGGTAGTGTCTCATCTTGTTTCTAGTATCTTTGCTTTTACTGACATAGAATTGCAAAGTACAGTGGACACCATGTTTAATGACTGCTAATAACGAGACCTTTGCCAACAGTAAAAACATTTTAAATCCCCATTTTTTCTGCTATATGAGCTATATAATATAATACTGGAATAACGGCAATTGATTTAATCAAAGCACCTCCTATAGCAAGAGGATTAATTTTGAGCATGTATGGCAAATGGTGGGGGTGGCCACCAGGACAACATGTTGGGAGTCAGACAATAACAACATGTATTATTCTTTGTTTGTTATTACCCGCCCAGCACGCCCGCTTTGCGAGTTGTGGCCCCACCTGGCCATCTCGAGCTGAGACCTAGTATAGTATGTTTCTTTCCCTACTAACCACGTGCTGTGACAGCACACTACTTGCAGTCAGTTCAGAGTGATGACTCTTCACTCACTGAGGTAAACTGGGGCAGTCCATGTAGGCTACAACCGTGTGCTTGGTCAGATATGCGCACTGTCTTGTCACTATCTATGATGTGCGATAATTATTACATGTGGCATGGTCATTCATCGTTACTAATCGCCATGCGGTGTATGCTCTTTATCTACACTGGGCTTCGTGACCACATGCCTACACTCCCTGTGTCACAAACATGTGGCCAGTCTGTTCTCATACTTTGAATGATACAGTATGGGAAACCATTGGAAACAAACGTAACTGTCCGTCTCTAACTTTTGCATCTGACTCTCTTGCAATTTGATCGAAATATGGCTGCCATCAGCACAAAAAGAAAAACAAAAATAAGTACCAATATGAAGGCCGAGATCTGCCGTCAGTTTGATATTATGTACACTGATGTAGGCCTACAGGACAAGTTAACAAGGGAGGTAACCATAAAAATAGTGGGGTATTTTAACCCTCGTCCCGCGTTGAGTGAACTCGTCCACGTAACGCCCCGTGCGGGGATAGCCAGCGGCCAGTCAGCCGATCGTTCGGGTGTTGCCGGTAACCTCGGCGGTCGGGTCAATCGGGTCCTTGTGAACACCTGTATCGCGTATACTTCAGGACGCAATAACAGCAATAGTGGTGGATAAATCATAAGGGACCCCTATGATATTTGGATAAAGTACTTGTGATGATATGCAGTAGGTTTTATTGTGAAATGGAAGGCCCCAAATCAAGAATTTTCTGCATTTACATGCCGTTTAACACATGTTTTATCATTTTCCCAAGACCTCTGCACTTTTTCTGTCCCTATGTCAGGCTATTCAGGTGAACAAATTATTTTTTAAGCCATTCGCTTAATTTACTAACCACATTGCCTTCTCCCCCCTCTACTATGTAAAGCGTCCACTTACTATAATGTTAGTTTTAGTGAGAGATTTGATTTCCAGTTCCAGGTCGTAGAGCACATACATGTACTGAAAAGCGGTTTAATCAAAGGAACACAATATCTCTCTAATTACCACATCAAATAAAGACAACGACCAACAACAAAGTCGGTCATTTTCTCCCAGTTTTCCCTGATGAAAAACCTACTGACAGACGCCCTTATGCAGCATGCCCTAATATTACATCGGAATTCATAATTACAGACGTAGAACGGTGTCTCAAATACGCACATGGCCCCTTTCTTCTCATTTCACATGTAGACGACAACCAGCATCAAAGTAAAAGTTTCCCCAAGATTTTCGACAGTTCAAACTTCAGACCGTCAGTACTATTACACGAGTATGACGAATAGTTGCGAATAGTTGCATCGTAATAAACGTAATCGGACGATACCATTTTGTTAGATATAGTAGGGGTGAAAGGATGGATAAACACACGAACATTGTGTGAAAAAAAAACGTGAAAAAACAACAACAACGACAGCCTTGGCAACCGAATAACCAAAGCGCGAGGCGCACCGTTGCTATACAAAAATGTGGCCTCCCGCAGGACCTGCGGTTAAGCGTGTCGGACAAAATAATGGCCTCCCGTGTTGCGCGGGGAGGCCAATATAGTGGCCTCCTGCAGGACTAGGGTTAATCCCTTACCTTGTTTTTTACTATTTCCTGGAACAGCGATACCTCGGGTATAGCAAGCCTTTTTAGGTGGCACATGACCTCTTGCTATAACCAAGTTCGACTGCAGTAAGTTTATTGAGTGTCAAAAGAAAAAAAAAATTGCACTCTTCTTAGTAGGCCTAATTACCTGCAACAAATTCATCAAACACATAGGACTGCTTCCTAACTTTCAGCTGAAGTTTCAGTTCCTCTACAGGCATAGGCTCCTGGGTTGAGCTAGATCTACTTTCATTGACAATTGTTTCAAATTTCCTACGAGAGCTTCTCTTCTTTTTGGTACTTTTTGTCCCAGGTAGGCTTATGTCTGAAGCAGTTGAAACATACTGTTGACAAGTCATCGTGAATAACCATTGTTTTTTACATCTCACTCTCTGTTTCCAGGAAATTGTGGAAACATGCGACGAGTTTTGAACTGTATTATATCTAGATAAAGTGGACAGGCTAACACATCCTTTTCCCTGCATCACTGTAAGACTAAGAGGCTGTCGGAGCAATGACATCAAGTGCACATGAAACACACTTTTTGCCATGTTTTTTTTACCGTCGGCTACCTGTTGGGCGGAAGCCTAGTGTTTGGTGACGAATTTCTTATATCTTCAGCTACAAATGTTCCTTTATTACAGTTTATTAGCACTTGTTCAACACAAAAAGCTTCAGCATCGTTGTAACCCTCTGAAGGCACAGAGGAGTTGTGAAAACGAAACTACAATCTGCACTTCTGCAGTCCGGAAGTAGTCAATAGTTTGGATGCAAAGTGTGTATTCGAATATTTTAACGGGAAAATATGCCTGGTAGTTTGATCAAATGAGAACAAGAATACAATCATGTTTGTTTATTTTGTGCCATGGTTGAAGATATTCCTGTTATCATGTGATGTAATGGAGACAAGTCTGAAAAAAGGACAATGTTCATAAAATTGTTGAATAAAACCGATACAAAGATTGAAAGTCTCCAGCACGGCTGATCTAGTGAGCAAGTTCCACCACTGAGCTGTTTGTCATTATTTTTCTCCTATTACCGACTGGTCAAATCTGAGACCAGCGCTTTTCTTTCCGCGGGATGCTAGTCGTGTCCAAAAAAAAAAAGAAAAAGTTGTGCACGTATACGTAGCAGAGCCTCGCGTAAGACATAATACGCGAGGCGTTGCTACATGCAACCTTTTCTTTTCGTTCTGCCATAATACTTTGACCTTGGCTCAACCCTCGCTGCGACCGCACAGATTTTTTTTTCGATAATAAAGTCAATAGCCCGTAAATGTTGCTTTGCGACAACTTATAGCCGATTTTCGCGAAAACTGAGTGTTGAATTTTCATGAAGTTTTGGATTATAGGCCTACTTTGTCTTGGACATTATGGAAATTATTATTTGCTCGAAGAATTTCCACGAATAAAGATATTACATTGTTTAACCTTTGTTAATTACCAACACATTGACCAATCCAAGCCAGGTTAGATCGGGTTTGCGGCACACAAAGGTGGGTTAAACAAAGATACTAGAAACGATAAGATGAGATACTCCCTTCTTCGCACCTCTAAAAAAAAATTGTGCACAGTTTGGGCCCTGATCGGGGGCGGGACCCATGGCGCATAGCATGAAAAGAGTAAGATTATGCTTGATATAAATTTATAATGATAAATTAAATTAATGATGCGGATTTGTTACAGTGCTATGGCGACTAAAAAAAATAAAAAAAATAGCCAGTTTCCCAGAGCGACTCGAGTTACAATTACAAAATAAGGGACGACAATCAACGCCTACAGCTATAGCTGAACAGCGAACAAAATTCAATATTTTCTCTATTTGGCTTTGTAAAATACGGCACTTTTCATGCCTTCTGCGCATTCCCCGCTAGGTGGCGGTGCGAAATTTGTGCACGCTAATAGAGAGTTTTCCCTGTGCGTCGGTAGCCGTAAACGTAAGGCCCGAGAGGGTCAGAGGGGGTACTGCGCATGCGCGACACCTACGGTCACGGACTGATGTGAAAAAAAGAGTTTTCCCGTAACGTCAACGTGAAGGTGCGAAATCTGTCCTAAGGGGCGTTACCACTATATTACGAAAATAAGGGAGTTCACCGAAGATGCCAATTTATCTGAAGTGTGTGAAATTTGGCGTCTGCGATACTACATCGAGTAGAAAGAATTTGTGGCAGAGATATAAAACTGACTTGATATTGTGATCTCTTAGTACCGATGCTACCAAAGGGAAACAGACTCAACACTGTGGCTCACCCGTTGTTACTTCAGCCTGACATGACCGTGTTATCACGAATGTTCGGCCTTTCTTAAAGTTTATCTTTGTCCACAAACATCGACCAAACAACAAAACAGAGATTACATTCCTCAAGGCCATTTATGACGTAGGAATTATAGAAAAAAAGTGTGATTCATAAATCATACTGTGTAATAGCTGTCTCATTCCTTGTTAAATGTTAGAGCATTTCTAAACTCACGAACCTTTTCTTGTCTCCGCCCAGTGCTTTTTAATTTCAAACATATCATATTTGGGTGGGCATCAGTTGTCCCCAAAACTTCCAATTTTTGCAAATTCCGGCTTCAAATTATTATCATCCTCTTTACTGAAACAAGTATCCACATTTCTAGTTGGTTATTTGTTTTAGAATTTTCCATCGAACAACTTTTGTTTTACACCCATAAACTTTTTCTCAATTCTTTCAAACTAGGAGTCTGTGATCTTGACAAAAATGTGCAATGGCCAGCTTAAAATATTAGTGTAGAGACCAGATAGTGAAAATGTACTGGAATATCATTCATCCATCTTAGATAAAATAGTTCATACGCACACTAAAGTGTCAGTTACCGAGAACTTGATGAAAATTAAGATTTTAATTTTTATAAAGATGACCACTTGATAGACAGTTTATGTCCATTGTCATATTAGTATTATTAGTCATGATTACTTCAGTTGTTCTGACCTCTTGTCCATCATGTATCTGTCACAAAATATCCAGTTTATGAGATCTGCTTCCAATCTCCATGGAAGTCAAGTGTCTAGATTTACTGTATAAACTACCTGGGCTACATTTACTGGAATGGCAGTTAAAGTCAGAATTAAGAGAGCAGTAGAAGTTTTAAAACAAAATAATGACATACAGACAATTTAAAATAAACGAAATGAAGAGAGTAGGCCCACGGTGTGAATTCATTTAATGATTTCAAAATATTTAAAACAGACAAAACAACACCACAATATGGAACATTATGCATGAATTATACCATAAATTCCTTTAAGAAAATAACATGTCCACCAGTTAAGCTCAGAAGACAAAATTACCATAGAAGAATGACCGTCCACTCTTATGACAACCTGAATACACACAAAACCTGCTGGACACTGGTATTCCCTCAAGTTTGTTGCATTATATCATTTCATTGAAAATCTATACCAATAATTTTATTTGTTTATGTACGTAAGTGACTATGACAAATAAAACAGCACTGTGTAACTGTAAGACTCTGCAGAACACTAATAGTCTGTGAGAATAGTGAAATGGTGACAGAAAGTACAAGCTGAGAAAGTGAAAGGCTTTATGATCCGCCAAATAAATCATACTCTTAGTGTTATGGACATGTAAAATAAATATTCCTCACTTGGCATTTTCATGTGATTATCCCATAAGAACCGTTTGATCTTGTTATCAATATTATCTACATGGACACAGTGTGTCTGTATTACTACTATTACATGGGTATATTTCCTAGTTCCACCAAATCTACATGATATTTCACTACTTCATCAGCTAAGGTAAATACTTGTATGGCCATTTGACTTTTCAGTACCTTACTTTACTGGATAAAAGTTATAACTTGCTAAAATAGTCTCTGCTGCCAGATAAGAAAGAGTTGACAATCCTAAATCAAGCAGAAGCAGAGAAAAGAGAATAAAAATGATAATTTAAGGTCGGGTATATCATAATAATTAATATTTAAGGCCATGATAAGATGATGAATGTTTTCATCCATCTCGGCTTCACTTCACAAGAAATCTCAGCAGGCGTTGATAATAATTCAGTCCATTGGGTCTAACTTTGAACATACATCAACAGAGAAGCCTAAGCTGCCTTGTTGAAGTGGTACATGTACCAATATTTGGTCGATCAGTTGTAGTACTCCTCAGGATGTTGAGTGTAGAGCTCTGTAAAAGATACAGAAGAAAGAGTCATGTTGACGGTGTGCTAAATAATGTAATGTGGACAGCTCTAAATAATTTATAGCATGATGGTAATGAATAGGATGGCTTGAGCTAAGAACACTGTATATGTAAGTGTTGGTTTTGTAATTATAACATTGTCATGCATAAGTCTTAGTTATGAATAAATTTCACTTCCTATAATATAATATACTCAATGGCAAACATATGCAGCAGAAAGAAGCCTCGAGTCACTATAATAAAAGTTTACTGGTATCTTCCAACCAGGAATTTTAAGAGTCAGTTTCTACAACTACACTTCTCAATAATTTGTCAAACAGTGGAAGTATCTCACTACAAATCCAGTAAGAAGTCAAATTTAATGAATGCGCTGACTCAGATTTGTTTTTCATTGAGCTTCCAGTGTAGAGCTGGATAAGAAATATTTAACACAATTGCTAAGTTCTTTTAAAGTCATTCAGATTTACAATATTTGATTGTTAATTGATTTGCAAATCTGTCCAATAGTATTTGGTTACTTAAGAAAGAAAGAGCAGAAAGAAAGAAAAGTTCAAATGTAATGAGCAAAACTGAAACTGTAAATTCACTTATCACTGCAACCAAGTCATATCTTGTGTTCTGAATTTTTAAGTTGCATAAATTGGATCTTGACTTGCAGAGCCTTGGCACTAAAGTTCTTGAATAGTTCATCTCTCTAAAAAGAAAATAAAAAGAAAATACACTGTACAAAGTCAGGCTGATAACAATGATTAGTTTTCAAAAGCAATCAACATCCTCCCTAACAGTAAACAGCAAAATCATTCTAAGCTCAATAAGGATACTTCATATGGGAGCTAACTTGTAAGTTAAGAAAGAACTATGCATGAAGATGATAATTATAATATTTTAAGACTTCATGCTTTCTAAATAATTGACGGACTCGAAGGAAAAAAATGGACACCTATCATAAACTAAACTCTTGCATAACATAGTTTATCTTCTATCTAAGTCCTTTGAAAGTCATTCAAATTTAGAATATGGAATAGGTGGACAAACATGTTGTTCTGATATATGACTGACTTATTCTTGATAAAATTTAGGAAGAATTGCCCCTTTCCTCAAAAGACAGGATGTCTTCAAATTTCCAGGCTATAAAATATTGGTTACTAGCCACAGCTACCTTTATAATGATTGTATCACAGATTGGCACACATTTGAACTGTTGAGAAGGGGATGCTACTGCTGCTCTTGTTGATGATGAGTCTGCAAATATGTAGAAAATTTCAAAATTCATTAAAACAAATAATGTAACCCTGGATACTTGGATGACCAGTTTAAATGTAAGTTTCAACTGGCTTTAAAATTATTGTAAGTGTAAGGTCAGTCCATATAGAGCATTTTAACAGAAAAGTGTTGCTATAGATCTGTTCCTGATAGAGGATCTAAACTATGGCATGATTGTGGCCTTACCATGACATGAAAAATGATAGACCTTATGAATGAAAAACCAGATATTATTATTTTGTGTATATTTTATATAAATCAAGATTTCACATTTTAATCAATGGAGAGAAAATGCATGGGATGCATGCACAGATATTAGGCTAGATCTATATATGAAAATCATTATTCATTACTTTTAAACCACATGTTAAGTATAAATTCTGTTACAACTTACACAAGACACCCCCCACCAATGTGTTGAGGAATTTGATTCACAAGAAGCAGAAAAATTCAAACTGCAATCTGTTGTGTTTAAAAAAAAAAAAATCTAAATCAATAAATGCAATCTTAGGAAGTTAGGGAAGTGAGATGTAATGTCAAAATGGCAATAGCATACTATACTACATGTAGTTTGTTTTCATGTGCAGAACAAAATAATCATGCTTGCTTGGGCCTGAATTAATTCTCGTCGTGTGTGTTTAACAAATTTAGAGAAAAGAATAGGGAAAATATTAAAGGTAAAATCATCACAACATGCCTCTGAGCATGGTAAAAGCATACAATCTTCGTGAAATGAACTTTCATTCATGTCTACCGTTCTCACACACTTTCTAGTGGGGCCTACTTATCTTGATCAGCTGATGTGCGACATAGATCTAGTCTATCTAGATCTAGATCTCGATCTACTACTTCAAGTTGTGTGCTCGCCGCTTCGACGAATACAAGTCACTTAGCACCAAAACTATTCAGTTTTCACACGTTAGCACTTGATTTTTCAAAGGTGCTCAATAGCCTAAGTTGAAATTTCAAATTGTTCTGGTTTTTCTTGCTGTAAACACTCCATGAAATGAATAAAAGAGTTGTAATCGAAGGGATGGGGACAACAGCCGCCATCTTTGAAACACATCTATGAGCCCACTTTCAACCCCTGGTGTGTTTACAATTGAATAACTAAAACAATCAATGTTTTTAAAATCGTATACACTACTCACATCGTGGATAAGAGGTTCAAGGATCATAAAAATAACATTTAAGCATAAAATATTGCAAAATATAGACACTAGATACTTACGGGCGAGGCCGTCGTGGCGTTCCCGAATCCTACGACTGCTCAAAAACGTTAGTTGGGCTAGGACCGAGACATACTTGGCACCGGGGTCAAAGAGCGACAAATTTTAGTTTCGCACAAAATTACTCTACGCCGACGTCCAGGGAAAAACTCTCTAATAGCGCTAGCTGTGTCCTATCTATTCTATCTAGTATGCCTATATTTGGGGTAAATGAGTATGAAAATTGTCCAAGGGAGTATCTTTGTCTGAAAAGGAATTATGGAGGCGTGCACATTATTGTTGCCTATAAAATAAATGCTGCTCGAGACACCCCTTTCTCTATATTTCTAAATATTTAAACATTTACCGCCCCTGATGTGGGGGATAAATCCTACCAAGTTACAAGGATCCCCCGCTACCCCCCCCCCTCCCCCCTCACCCATGATAGGAATCTCTGCCTTTTTTTTTTTTTTCGGCGCCACTCAAAGGAAAGAAAGAAGAAAGAAACCATAGAAGACACCCATAAGGGAGCCCTTTTGAGGGCTATGAAACAATGAAGGACCAGACACAAGAAACAAGGAAACACCAACAAGCAAAGGAGGCACAAATGCCCAGTGCAGCGAACCTCCCTAAACAAAGATCTACTACCACACCCCTTTCTCTCTCTCTCTCTCTCTCTCTCTCACTCAGACATTCTTTAAAAAAAACCAAATCCGCCTGTTTTCCCCTCACTTAAGTGGCTTGATATAGGTGTTATGTTTTTTTCAAAAGAGATAGCCACACTTTCTTCTCGAAGGAAGCTAAACATGTGTCAAATACAATGCCATGTACATTTGTGCACCGAACTGAACGCAAGATGAATCGAAAATATTTGCAGTGTAATCATTTATATTATATTTTTTAAGGACGTCTACTTGGTATCGGTAACTATTAGTGGTTGTCTAACTACGGTATGAGGTCCTTTTTTTTAAAATTGTTTCTCGGGGGCCTCAGCCCAGTGCTGTTGGCCCCCAAGGTTATTAGTGGTTGTCTTACCTTAGCTCTTGTTTGTTCTGAAAAACTGGAGATCTGTCAGTAATGCAGAAGAGGTATAACAAATGTACGTTGTAGCACTTATCAAGCTTTTCACAGGTCCGATTTATTCTAGACCCTTATCATAATACGAAAGCTGCGCGTATATTTAAACGTCGAATTTCTCAGTTGTTTCTCAGTTGTGCAAAAAGTGGAGTTGGAACAAACGAAGTCGCCCTGTTGTGCTGTCATCAATTGGTCTTAACGGGTATAAGCACTGATTTGGTTTCTTACTGTGGGGTGATGAGTCTAATCATTACATTCATGTTCTGCTTGTCACGCTTTCTTGTGCATTTCCGTTGTTGTTGTTTTGGTTGTTTTTTGTTGTTTTTTTTCACCACCTTTCGTGTAATCCAAGGATTGGGGTGATTAAAAGTTCTTTATTTATCCCAATCCTGAGAGTCACTTTTGATTCGCCGGCGAGTGCGGGGCAGTGACCTAAACACATAATATTATACGGTACTTTGTAGCACGTTACAGTGTCCACCACAATCTCTCGGCAACTGGACACGCCACTTGGAACTGACCAATGTCAAGTTCCACGGTGAGTTTGTTTTAAATGTTGGTTAAAGATCATAGGCCTAGATAACCTGGGGATCTACACATCCACACTAGATCTAGAGTAAGTGCCGATCTGTCCGCTTTACGGCTCAACAACATCATTTTGGGGTGCATTGCATTCCCAGGATAGTCTGGCTAAAATGTAGGTCACAAATAGACAATCCATCTGGTTCTCCCTGGGACTGTCAAAAGGACCACTTTAATTTAGGCCTGTCTTTGGTTTGCTCCCACAGAATTTATGCTCTTAGAATTGTGTCCTTGTAGTATTCTTTTTATGTGACCAAAATGGAACTCCCCCCTCAATTTATTAAAATATCAATCTGTCACTGAATCTAGAGCAAATTCAGATGGAGCAAGATATGTTACTAAATGTATACTTTTATGTGAAAGGAAATGAACAGAAGAGGAACTTTGCCAGGATGTATGTGTTGTATCAGAAGAGAAAAAAAAGAGGAAAATGATTTTAATTGTTTGTTAGGTGGAAATGCTCACTGATAAACGATGTCAACTGCTTGTTTTACTTCCGATAGGTTCAAATGGCTCAAAGACAATGGCAATGGCTACATTTTCTTCAGAGACAGGTCACCAGGAGGATTTGGCCCACATCGCTTAAGTCAGGCAAGTGGATAATCAGAGTAGCGATATCAAACTTATTTTGTTCTGCCACTATGATATTTCGTTTGGTAATTTGTAAATGACTGTCCTCTACATATTGATATCATGTGTGGCAACATTTTACTTACAGATCTTAATGGAAAGCACAGCTTCTTCCTTATCACCTGATTGCAAGTAATTGCCTACACAATTTCTCCAGACTGACTGAATTGTATTTTTCAGAAAACCGCAGCTTTGCTTCATTTATTTTGTTAACACTTTAAAAATTATCACTTCATGGTTTTTTCATTATTAGTAAATATTATGTAGTGTTATGTGGCATTCTTTAGCCGCTGCATTGGTTGTTTTTCTTTTACAGAGTGGAATTGCAAGATCATGGCTGATATGCCTTTTCAGGAGGATGACACATCAGGTTATTGTAATGTAATGGACAAAACTTTGCCATAATTGTGCTTTACCCTTTCTTTTAAGTTTTAGCTCCCATGGTGTTTCACAGCGAGTCAGTTTGCAGGGCTGCACAGTCGCCATGGTTACCAAATATCACAAGAAATCGCACAGTTTGGTCTTCAGCTCAGGCCTTGATTGTGAGTATTTATCACAGGGTTAGTGTAATGGAATAATTTACTGCATTGTTATATTATGACAATGTTAATGCTTTTTCACTTTTTCTTACTTTCAGATTTGTTTGTCTATTCAGAAGATTTTCTCCCAGCAGAATGGCATCAACCGTTTAAATTTCCACAGTTTTTACCACAATATATGTTGATTTATTTTGAAGAGATTGTGTGCATTTTGATGAAAGCCTTGCAGTTGAGCAGAGGTAGGGCCTACTGCTAACTTGAAATATTCATGCTGCTTCTTGGGTTCTTTTGTTGTTGTTTTTTTGCATCTTGAGATTAGCAGCTCGTTTTGATTTGCATCGCTTTTTGAATATATACTTTCTGCGATAGCATTTGCAGAATTGCACAAGACTGTCACCTGTCTACATTCAAACTCAACAACAGACTGGGACATCCATCTACAGAAGAGCCCAATTTGTGCCTGATTTAAAACTGACTGGTCAAGAACTTGTCATTTTGTTATTAAATACTTGAGGGACCCACTTTCTCTTACAAATCATCCATGTAATAAACACACTAGCTGTGTCACATTTCAAATACTTAGAATAATTTTGTTCATGTATTCGTCAACTGACTGCTAAGGTTTTTTTTTTTTGTTGTTGTTGTTTTTTAAATTAGACTTCCTTGGAGGCAGGATTTAAGTGGAAATGTGCAATGATTGTCTTCTTGAACTTGATAATCAGCTGAACATTTTGTTGACTGCTAGTTTGCATAATTATTATATAATGTAAACAATTTCTTTAAGATGTTATTTATAAACAATATTAAAATTGTCAGATGTTGACTTGTTGATTACTCATTCAGCCTAACATCATCGAAATGTTTGTTTCAAATTTATTTAAAGAATGAAAAAAATTCAGAAAAATCTTTGTGACAACCTGTTGGTGAAATTATATTTAATCAGGCAGGAAAGACACCTAGTGTGGAATCAGTGATTGTGAATCCCAAAGGAGAAACTGTAAACATTAGATGGAATGATGGATTTCAGGCAGAGTGAGTAAAGAAAACATAGAGAAGACCTGGGATGGTTGGCTTAGTGGTGATAATCAGTTAAACAATTCCAATGTTTTATGCAGAAACAAAGTGGGAGACAGTGTGGACAGGACATTTTATGTAGTGTGATGAAATCTGGTTAAGTGGAAGGAAAGTAATGTTACAGTGGATTGGTTACTGTCATCTGTCAGTCAGTGGTACATAAGGTTATATTCTTTATCTGAGTTAAATTGTTGTACATATTTCTCATCATATCCTTCAACCTTTGTACTAGTAATAACTTTTATAAGGACAGATTGTGTTACTGAATTGTTGACTGTTGAGAGCAAATCACCATTCCCCAAACTCAAGCATCATGGAATTCTTTCCAAGAAAACACCGCATGTGCAGAAAAAGAATACTCACAAGATACACGACAGTATTGGGAATATGAAGCACAAAAACACATGAAGAAACCTATACAGCAAATCTGATTTGGAAATAATAATAACAGTTGTGATGCATTGATGCAAAAGAGGAGATAAACAGAAGTGTGTTGCTTGCCTGATGTCATTTTGTGTGAATTCCGAGGTTCCATGCTGTTTGGCTGAGACACAATTGTCACTGCAAGATGTGTCGACATACCAATGGGCAGAAGTTGCTGAATCCAACATCTATATCAGCCAGCATTTGGATAGAAAGTGTTGCCTGTGAAGGTATAAAAAATGTTTTTGCCTACTTGGGGAATGTCTCGTTATGTTGGGAAGGGAAAGGAAAGGAAAGAATAGGTGCTTGTTACGCAGAATAAATAATTTATGTATGATGTGTAAAGTATTGCATGTCTTGTTGTGTGTAAAACTTTCTGTTTTTGCCATATAAGTATGAACGATCAATCCTGTAACAAGTGATGCAGTTTTCAATAACTTTCTGCTCATCTTCACTAGTACAAAAACAATGGTTCTCTGGGTAGATCATGTTGGACATTGTGACTAACTCATTGCTAGTGTCAAGTTTAGTGGGGTTAATTAAAAAAATCTATTTACTACGGTAAATAGGTCTGGAAAATCGCTACTGAAACGTGACAGATCATTACAATTACAAATGGGTGAAAGTTGGTGGGTAAAATCTTACATGGCCAGAATTGTAACTGCAATCCTCATGCCACGCTGGCAATTTGTTCTAAACAATATTATTACGGGCGTGGTGTTTAAAACATTTTTGTTTGGTTGGGCAACTGTTTTCAGGACGGGTAATTTGATTTCATCTTCACCCATGAAATACATTGGTCAGTTGTTTAAATGGAAACTGTAACTTTGGTTTTTATTTTCATAATAATGCATCATTTGAAAATGTTTATCAATCAGAATACACCCCATTATTACTCTCGCTTATCATTGGACAAAGGCATGCTAACATGAAAGCATTAATTGTGGGGACACTGTTCAGTGGTTAAAAATCACTTGCCATTTATAGTCAGTAATTAATGTGTGTCAAATACCATGGTGAAAACAATCAGTGCATGTACTGGGATGGTAACACATATATCCTGTATAAAAATTACCTTGTGAAAAGCAGAGAACTCTTACTCAGTGATACAAGAGCAGCCTCTCCAGGTGTGTAGTGGAATGATGCATTTTGCAATGGTGTTTTGAGCACATTTAAAAATTTATTTTTTAGTCATATGATCTCTTTTGGCTCCCTCTGATGCACATGCAGGTGACCACTTGAACATTTCATGGGAAGGTCCTGAGAGCAGCCACAGTGGGTGTCTACCACTGGCATTTTTACGAGACTCCAACTACAGCATGGAGACATTGATAGCCAAGAGACAAGCAGTCAAGTGTGACAGTGCTGTCTCTGTAAGTTGTTTAGTATTTCTCAACACTTGTGCAGTAAAAAAAACTTCAGTGCAGTTCCTGTACTGATTAAATAATGTTTTTTTTTTTAAGCTAAACATTTTTATTATTCAATTGTTATAGTGGGGAATACCAGTGTTTAATTATTATCTACTCTTGTTGGCTGTGCATTACTCATTTCATTAACAGTAGAATTAATTTTTAAATTTCAGAAAATTCCTTGTATTTCATATGAAGATATCACCTCATCAAAAAGTGCATTTTTAAGGTGAGTATTAATTTTATCTACCAGGAAAATGCTTTTATAAGTGCCCCAAAGAAAATGAATGTTTCTATTTTGTGAAAACTCGGCCTGTCACAATTTGGTTGCCTCAATACTGTAATGGTTTAATGCAGTTTCATCCTTTGTTCTATAATCCTGCTGCTGCTTCTTCTTCACTTGCCGGATCTGGAACAGATATTGACGATCATGCTAATCCTGCTAACTTCACTGAATTCTCACTTAGATTAAACTGTGATATGAACACATTCTGGTCTCCAGCACTTGGATTACGGCTGCATTTGTCAGTTCTGTTGTGTATTTCCAGCATAATTTTGCAATTGCACTGCAATAACAGATGTGTTGTGATTTTTTAAATGTTATTTTTTGTTTGTTTGTTTGTTTGTGTGCCTCCAACCTTTCTGAATTGATCAAGAGTGGTAAAACTAAGGCATTTTGATGGAATTGCTCTGTCCTGGCATAATTCCTCAATTCTTTAAGACCCAAGCAATCCACAGTGCATATATCACACAACTTCAAATACCCAGGCAAAGCACTGTGTATTGATCAAGTAAAGCTTCTTCTACTATTATTTGACACCTTTGTGATCAAGTATCTAATTGCATTTGTCCAGAAATAAGACGTAGGTGGAAAATTCCTTTGGATACCATGATATAAGACTAAGAGAACATTTTAGGATCACTAAAATATGTGGATAAAAATGTTCTGGTCATGAATCATAAATATTTGGCCACAGATTACGATGGATGTCCATGAAGATTTCATTTTTCTTTAGTTCCTGGATAGTCAGTTTCACATGGTTTTTCACTGCAGTTAATTTATGTTTCATTCCAGATGGCTACAGCAAATGAATGAAGCTGGCTTAAGTATTGTCCAAGGGGTGCCCACAGAAGATCAGCAGGTTGTAAAGGTAAAACTAACAGTGATGAAGTAAACTACTATCTTGCTTGGACAAATTGATGATTGTCATGTTTAGGAGAAAGAAAGAAAAGAGCGGCTCAGTCACTGCATTGATGCATGCATTTTACACATAAGAAATAGCTTCATTTGCTCTCTCACAGGTTGCATTTATTTTGTTTTTGTTGTTACTTCTTTCTTTAACTCCTATATAAAACTGTTGGTGAAGATAAATTTCTTCTACCTCTTTTGAAAATCAATTTACAATGAAACAGAGGAATGATCACCTTTGGTAGAGATAACTGACCAATATTCCCAAACAGACGTGAGTAAATAGTTAACAAAAAATCGTTTTTCACATCATATTTAGTCCACAGGAAGATATGAAAATCTAGTGAGAAATGCGTTTTCAAAGAAGTGCCAGCTGCGTAAGCCATCCAAGAAAGAAACAAAATTACTGAAAGATTTGACATATCTTCTCCACATGCAGGACAATAATACATCAACAATTGATGGTAGGGAGGAGATGGTGGAATAAATCTTTGATATTTGAACAAGGAATAGAATAATACAACTGACCAGTTTCAGCGCATTTGTGACAACTCCGCATGGATCCTCATGGATCATAAAATTAATGGCCTTTTCACTATTGCATGCAGTTGTCACTCACTGTCAGTGAAGTTGGTCGTTGTTTTTTTTTTTTTTTCTTCTCTTTACATTATAAAAATGAAATTTGTTTTTCAGTATCCCATACAACTAATTTTGAGACAGCATTAAGGAGTAGTCACAGAATGATATAGAGGCGTCCATTTGTTTCAAATTTTTTACCCATTTATCTTATAAATATTGCAGGTGGCTGAACTGATAGGACCTGTTCTGACTACAATTTATGGAAAGGTAAGTTTAGTTTCCTTGTAATGTTCTCAGGAAAGTTCCTGTTTCTCAAAAAAGGCTACAATGAAAGCAAATTCTTTAGATACAAATTACATGATTTGATACAGTGTACCTTAAATATTACAAAAGTTGCACAAAATATTGGGACAATAGGACACAATTTCATAATATTACAGATGGATTCTTATTTCCAAATTTTAAAGTTTTGAAAATTATATTGAATAGAAACGAGAAACCTTTGAAAACACTTACATGTAGAAATACCAATTGCATTTACAGTGTTAGTATTATACTAACTCTGCACTTTGCAGGGAATATTCTGTGGCACAAAGGCCCATGTTATTGTGTTTTTAAATCCTGAAGTTATCCTGAATATCTCAGCCAGTGCCCCAGGACAATTCTGACATTAACTTGAGAGAAAACAACTATAGCTCATGATGGTCGAATGAATAGTTTTTTCAGACATACAATTTGTATTTGTATGACTTTTTTGCTTTCGTCATGTTGTTCACCCTTAAGCTGTTTCTTAGGAAATTCTGTCATTGATTTCAGACATTTGATGTAAAACCTGTGCAAGATCCCATTAATGTGGCCTATTCTGACATTCACCTTGACCTCCACCAAGACCTAGTTTACTTTGAATCTCCACCCGGCCTGCAGCTATTGCATTGTCTCAAGTAAGATGTATTCTGTCGTTTGCCAAAACCTGGCAGGTTGCCTTAATTTGAACACAATTCGTCTTGCCTTTTGTCCTGTGTGGCTTACAGCTTAGTTTGTTGCATTTGAAGCAGAGTTCAGATCATTTCCACTATAGATTTGGTGAGTGTTGAACATGGAGAGACTGTCTGAACAGATTGTCTAAATGCATTATCTGACATGAATATCCCTTTGGTTACAGGTTTGATGAGTGTGTTGAAGGTGGGGAGAGCATCTTCCTGGATGTGTTTTCAGTTGCTGATAACTTCCGAATCAATTTCCCAAACTTGTTTCACACTCTGGCTACAGTTCCAGCCACTTTCCAGAAAATTCACTATGACAGGTGCAGTGTTTGTAAATCTTCCTCCACTTGATGAATTTTGTGTGTTATTTTGAAGTCTATAGTTGAATGTTTGCTGATGTTTTCTATCAATCCAATAATTTGTCATGTGCCAGGAAATGTTAACCCTGCTAATGCAATTGTTGCTGATTACGATCCGAGTTTCCACATCAGTGTAAACTCCAAATCCCAACGTTTGCAGATGACAACTTACACCTGGGAAATCCTTGTCAGGGCACCGTTGTCCATTTCATTGAGTTTTTTTCCAGTGCTCAAAATTTAGTTTACCACCAAGAATAGGGTTAATGCAGGCATTGTCTTATTGATATTATAGAAATGAAAACTATGTGACTGGGACAGTAAAATGGCAAATGAAGAATTGTATGATGTCAGGGAAGGTTTGGGAACTGATAAATTTTTCGGCTGGCTGAAAGCCGTCACAAAGTGGCCAGGTCAAGTAAGAATGTCCATGTGGCAAGAAGATTTCCTGTGTCTGTCAGCACTGCAGGACAAAAAAATATATATATATCTGGTGGAAACTAGAGCAAGACAGAAATGTTTGGGCCAGTAGATCTTTGTATATTTCCTATCTTGGCCAAATGAAAAATGAATGTGGCACATAACACATTTCAAATACCTGCCACATTTAGTCAATAGAAATATTTTGTGTTTTAGCTAGACTTGTATGATTGCTCATACATTGCAATTCATATAGCAAAGATTGTGACACACAATTTGAGATTCCATTTATTTCAGGGAGTATCCAGTACATATAGTGAACCAGAAGCCACACATCAAGCTGAACCACCGGGGAGAGGTAGGAAAGTTTTGAGCTTGTTCAGTTTGTGGCTGGCACAGCATTGTTGGTGCTTGTGAAAATGTCAAACTTGTCCAGAGCTTCTGATGCTGGTGTTTGTGTTGAGATGTAATATAAAAATCAGACAGCATCCGGGGTTAATGTGGTAGACAAATAATGTTCTATGAGTCATTTGACTGTGGTTGACTCAGATTGGGCAGGTGGTTGATGAGTCCACAGTCAACCCCCCCCCCCCCGCGGATGACTAGAAGATCATAGCCAAGTTCGACTGATGAACAAAATTATGAGCCAGTGAACATGTTCTTTCCAAACACAATTAAAATCTATTCAATTGTCTGGTGTCCAAAGTGTCCAAACTTAGAACTATAAATTTTTTAATATAAGAAAATAATGATATAAACATTATAAATTATCATACATTCTTATTCCACAATTATGTTTTGGATGACCAGAGAAGTTAAACTATTTAGACTTTCAATAGCAGTGTCATACACCCAGTACCAGCCACTGAGGTCTCCTGAATCTGATCAAACTTACAGCTTTTATTGGACTTTCTCAGCCAAAGAAATTTAAGTTTTATGCTATGACACCAACCAGGCTCATCGTGTATCATGTATCAGTGATAGGTTTTTTGTTTTTGGCCCTAGTATGGCTGAGAACGCATGAAAGTCAAGTTGTGAAACTTTAGAAGGCCTGGCCTTTTACCTTGCACAAGATTACTTTTTGTTGTGTTTTTTGTTTTATGGATGGTGTACATCAGTGTAGCATACAATGAAGAAATATATGAAAGATGGTGAAATGCAATTCTCATAGATGCAGGTTAATTTTGTTTATGATAAGACAAAACTGATTACTGTATTCGTGATGTGAATAAAAATTGTGTTTTTGATGTCGTACTTACGGATTTTACAATTTGCCATTTGTTTCAGATAGTCGCTGTGTATTGGGCACCTGCTTTTGAAGGTCCACTCTCTGTGGGTGGGGTAAGATTGGCTCTCTTCACTTTAAGCTTATCAATGTTTGTCCTGTAGTTCTGTCATTCAGATTGTAGGTACAAGTTAGCATCATCATTTAGAAGTTTGTGGATTGGTGGTTATGTCACATCCACATGGGTACTTGTTACATTCTTGGTGCTGAACGCAGCGATATGAGTGGGTCCTCAGTCCTTGAAAACATACTTCACAATAACACATGCTTTCATAGTACATAACAAAGTGAAAGTGTCAGCAAGGGAACAAGAGCAAGCAGATGAGAAACAAGTTTCAAAAATTTATTTGTTGTGTTATAGAAACTGTTTGGTTCAGTAGCCACTTGGAAATCGAAATTTGAGTTTTTGAGACTCCACAGAGATGTACTGGTAGATGAGCTTGTGTACAGTAAATCCTGCAGTGTGCGATGCTACATGTACTATGTCAGATTTTTACCTCCCTCCGCTATTGCCAACTGTTACGCTGATTTAGATGTAACAACTGTTTTTTCCCTCTGATTTCTAGGATGATGTTGAACATTACTACAGAGCTTACCAGATGTTTGCAAACTCTATAGAAAACTCACCTCACATGGTAACTGTATTTCTGTATGGTCTACTATTCATCCATTGAGTGGAGTTTTTTTTTTTGGTTATTGAATATACATCCACAATCGATTTATTTGATTTTAAATTTAACATGTGGAATTTTGTCTAAATCAGAAATGTTTTCACATGTTCATTTTTACTGAAAAATAATTTTTATTCCATTCATGTCAGCTGAACTGATTTTTAGGAATTTCAAATGAATTATGTAGGTTTTGCAGTGTAGTTTTTCCATCCTGAAAACTGTATTGTAAAGAACAAACAAACATCTCTGAGTTGTACAGAAAAATTCTCCCCTTAAGCAACACTAGGAGAGCTGGCTGACCACATTTATGCATTTTTTAAAAAATGAGTGACAATGTTAGTGGCTAGTCAAACTAATTTTTACTTTTTATCATAACTCACCAG
Organism: Onchidella celtica; assembly: GCA_963931925.1. Lineage (NCBI taxonomy): Eukaryota > Metazoa > Mollusca > Gastropoda > Systellommatophora > Onchidiidae > Onchidella > Onchidella celtica. The sequence continues at coordinate 76,053,039 of OZ007569.1, forward strand.
TAATTGTCTAATCTGATGGAGCTTGCTTTCTGAAGAATTTTGATACCAAATTTATCATTCTGGCTTAAAGGCTTTAAAAGTTATGGCATTTTCAAAATGGGAAAATCACCTCAAAATTGCTACTTTTTGCAAACTGCATAATAGTCCAACTTTGACTGCCCATAAAATTACAGTTTACTCACGGCTTTGAAAATTCTCAGTTTCATGTGAAAAGGGCGTACATCACACTGTTTTTTTTTGAGGGTACAAATGAGCATCTCATTTTAGACATCAAGTTTCACCCCAAGTCCATTCTTTGCCAACTCGGACAAAAGAGACAAAAATAATATAAAAAAAAAAATTCTCAAATTGTAAAGTACCATTGAATGTTGGACAAGGGTGGCAAAATCAAGTGTACAGTGGGTCTTTAAAAACGGTCGATGCTTCACGCCAGAACATGCCAAATATTTGACTTTGGCATACCTTTATGGTACAAAGGTTGAGGTTCATTTGCATATAAGGTCAATTTCGCTGTGTTAAAGTTTCTACCATTTTCTCAGTCAACAAACTTTTCAGATAATTATTTTCAAAGGAATTTCAACTCAAAACATGATGAAAAATACATTGAATTAAACCTCATTCATTTGGTGTTTTCTGAGTTATTTTCAAACACACAGGTGCCTCCCACAATGGTGTGACCTTTTGTTATGAGGGGTCAGATTGGTAATTGCAGCTCTGCATAAAAACGGCAAGATTATATCTTGTTCAAGCAATGAAAAGCCACAACTATGCACATTAAACTCTACAAAAGATAGCACATTGCAACAGAGGAAACTTTGAGTTTTATTTTGATGTCGGATATTTTACATCAACAGACAATGATAGTTTAGCCTTGTAGTGTTGTCCTAATGTGATGCCCAAATGAGATTTCATCCCTTTAGCAGGGGACAGTCACCAAATTGGGTGGGTATAAATGAAATGTAAACTTTACCATGTACAGGGACAGATAGCTTGCCAAATCCAAAATGACTTCATAAGAAATCTACTAACAAAATAACTGGCAAAAAAAACTGGTTTCAAAGAGTAATAACATTATGAATTATATATGATAATAAACATAAAGTTTTGCTAAGCCCTAAGCTATCTGCATAGACAAGTCTAATTTTGTTTTTAAGCCAAACCCAGGCCATTGTAGCAAGTCTTCAGCACGGAAACCATTTTGAAACATTTTGAATTTTCTAGTGTAAATATACAGGAATGAGATGGAGTTTATTCTGAAATATTTTTATTACTCAACTTGTAGCTGAGTCACAGGCTTCAACCCGGTGAACTGGTTGTGTTTAATAACCTACGAATGTTACATGGACGACAGAACTTCAAAGCAAATGGAGGAATGCGACATCTGAAGGTTTGCAGTTGTTTTGTTATATTTGCAATGCAACAGTGCGCATGTTAATACCATTGGGGAAATAAAATGATCAATGATCTACAGAAGAAAGATAAAATTGAACTTTTGATTGGGTAAGATACTCTATTTCTAAGCTTTGATAATCCCGAATAGATGAGATGAGATGAGATTAGAACAGGACATTGGACAGGGAAATGTGAGATAGACAGTTCCAGGCCAGATTGGTGGGTCATGGGTGAATCTGGCGCAAAATAATCTATTGATAGTATAATCAATAGTGAAAAACAGGAAGCAGAGGTTGTGCAATTTAAACACTTCAGTGATAGTTCATACCTAAAGAAATTTACCAGCAAATAAGAATGTCCTTTCTTACAATAAGTGTAGACATTCAGTATTTCCAAGAATTCACAGGGCTGCCCTTAAACCATCAACAGATGACATTTTTTACTTGAAGGAAAAACAACTACTTTTTTTGCTGGTACTTTCCAACAATGAGACAAAGTAATTGATCACGAGAGGCCATGAGTTTTGGGTTGCACTAGGTTTTTCAGTGCATAAGTTAGATAATGGCTGTATCATGCCCAATATTAATTGCAAGGTGCAGTAGTGTACGAGCGGCCTACATAGACTGTCTTTATTGTGTTAATGAAGGTTGGTCAGCTTAGATCTTACAATAGGCGGTCCAAACTGATTTTTACTTTTCATCACAACTCACCAGTTATTGTCAAATCTGATGGAGCTTGCTTTTCCAAGAATTTTGATACCAAATTTATTATTCTGGCTCAAGTTTAACTTAAAGGTTTTGAAAGTTATGGCATTTTCAAAAGTGAAAAGAAACACCACGAATTTGCTACCTTTTGCAAATTGCATGATAGTCCAACTTTGACCACCCATAAAAGGATGGTTTATTGAGTGATGGCATTGAAAACTCTGTTTCCAAGTCAACGGGGTGTATGTACATTATCCTCAGTTTTTTGGGAGGGGTACAAATATAATGCAAGCATCTTATTTTGGGAGAATTGAACTTTATTTTGATGCAAGATGTATGTCACTTTACATAAACACACAGTAGTAGTGGCCTTGTAATGATGGCCTAAAATTATGCTAAAATGGGATTTCACCCCTTTAGCAGGGCAGTTTGAACTACCAACATTTTGTTGACATTTTTAATGCTGGGACAAATTCAGTAATCTTTAACTCTTCCAAGCATAGCAGTCAGCTGAGACAGAACAGACATTCATGGTACTTATGTGTGTTTTCAAAGTGATGGAGATGGATTTCACAGAATGAGCTGTTCAGTAGTGACAGGTTGAAATGTTGATAACTGTAGCCAGCTCTTTGTGACACTGACAGTGAGAATGTTTTTATTCCAGGGCTGTTACTTGAACATTGATATCTTCAAGAGCATGGTTCAAGTACAGAACAATCTTGTAGGAGACGGAAGGCTGGCCAAGAGAGTAGGAAATCAGTGTTGGTTTTGATGATGTAATCAGGCATTTTTGTATCCGAGCCTGGGTTTTTATGTTAATTAAATCAGATTTCATTTCATGTACATGCATGTATTTGTGCCCAGTATGAGAAATCATGATCAAATCTATATGACAAATAGGGGCATTATTTGATACCCAGGAACACTACATGTATGTGATACTCAGGAACACTGTATGATATTCTGGAATATTATATGATATACCAGAACACTATATGATACTCAGGAAGCCTGTATGATAATGTGGAATGTTACTCAAGAAGCCTGTATGATAATGTGGAATGTTACTCAAGAAGCCTGTATGATAATGTGGAATGTTATATATGATACCCAGGAACACTAATGTATAAGATCCTCATGAACAGTAATGAATGTTCTGGAACGTTATATGACACTCAGCAACACTACGTGATACTCTGGAACACAATATGACACTTAAAAAAGCCAAAGAAATATTGCATTACTAAAAGAAAATTGACCTGCATTTCCAATATTAAATTACGTGTGTATATCATTTAACTATCGATTTGTCTGTTTTTTCATGAAAGCTTTATTCATACTTCACAGTTGTTCAAACAGAATTTTGCCAAAGGAGAAAGAAATTATTTTGAATTGATTTCAGTGATTTTGCACTGATTTACTGTTTTGAATTTGCTTTGCGTTCTTTTGCTCTTTCTATTGTGGATTACTGAAGATTCAGATCTGTATTTTTATGCTGTGAGATAAAATTGCAGTTTCTGGTTTGATGCATTTTACATTTCTGAATGGCAGTGTAACTGGGAGAACACTAAGTTTGAAATCTTTACATCCAACCAGAGGGGAAACTTCCACTTATTTTTCCTGCGACGTGATTTATCCATGACCATTGGTGTGTATTGTTTGACTGATCCTTTACAGTTTTACACTCAACAGTCATTCTGTGATGATGGCCTTGGCTTGACCTATCATTTTTCTTTATTTGAATTGGTGCCATGACAGTTGATTGTTCATTTCTCAACTGCTTGCACCATAATGTCTTACTTTTACAACCATGAATCCCACATTTCTCAGGCATTGTCATATACATGTACAAATATTCCAATGAATTATCTTGATCTCTTTTTACATGCTTATACAAGGGTACATACTTCTTGTTTAACTCAGTATTACCTCAGAATAACCGGTGAAGAAGAAAGAGTGTCTTCATTGTGCCTTTTTGCAATTTTTGTTTTGCATATATATATGGCAGGACTTTTTATGAAACTGCACAGATGTGAAGGACTTAATTTTACAGGATGGGGGGAAAAAACCACTGCTTTTCTTGAAATGTACTTTTATCTTGGATATACTTTTTTAGTAACACATGTACATGTATAAACAAACCTTTGAAAAGCTGCATTCTCCCAGTAATCAATAGGAAAAATAAAATCCATTTCGGTTGTGCATTATGTATACTTGTGCAGTTTCTTGATAGGACCAGCAATATTTCCTTACAATGCTGTCCCGTGAATTCAAGCTACCTATGAATTGTAAAAAATTGTATGTCTATATTTCAGTGAATTTCCAGTTGTACTCTAGCAGTGACAGCTGCTGATTTATCTATCTAAGCAACAATGAATGGTTCCATAGGTATGTTGTAATTTGACCACGAGACAAATAAAACAACAGATTTGAATATGTCGAGTCTGATAAGACACCATATGTGAAGGATTGAGAGAATACTGAGACAACCAACCACACATACAAAACAAAAATATGGACTAGTTCCTAAGAGATAATGCAACAAGATGTTTTATTTCATAGTTTTTTTAATCCATATTCTTCGCTGCATCAAAAGAAAAGTTTTCACATTTCAATGTTGCACACACCTGCTGGTTTTTTCATGATCAAGATCCAAATTGCAATTGCACAGTGAAATATTATGTACAAAAAACAAAGTAATATATATATATTTATATAGTTCTCCTTGAATGGTAGATTTATACTCTCCGTCCCAGTAACTGAATAATTCAACATAATGGTTTAGCACTGCAATGTGGAAACTGCATCTTAAAGAAAAAATGCATTTATAATTAAGTTTATGTGTTCATAATTGTGTCAAGGTACATCTTTATGCTTGAATGAAAACGCTGAGTATCACCAACTGCTTAACTGCATTGAGAAAATGAACCTACTACAATACTACTATACCTGGTGATCAAAGGTTGGACTATCATGCAATCTGCAGAAAGGTAGCAAATTCAAGGTGTTTTTCCCAGTTTCAAAAATGCCACAACTTTCAAGGCCTTTAAGCTAGCAACACAAATTTTGTATTCAAATTCTTAGAAAGCCAAGCTCCACCAGCTTAGACAATAACTGTTGAGTTACGACAGAAAGTAAACATCAGTTTGGACTACCCAATAGAAATATATTTTCTTCAGAATCAATGCAACTCAAGTTTAGTCCAAACTGATTTTTACTTTTTATCATATCTCACCAGTTATTGTCTAACTAGCTGAGGTCCCCGGCCCTGCCCGGGATAAATCGGTTTGAATATTAGTTTCAGTTCTGGGTGGTTATTATGGACCTGCTTCATCTTGCCTGTTCCTATTTGTTTATTTTATTTTTGTTTGTTTGTTTTTAAGTCTTACTGCTCTGCCTTTGTGAGTTGACACCCTGCGCGTCCCGTACAATAGCATGATTTGCGCACGGATTAGTGTGTTTGATAGTGAACACATCGCAGGAAGTGATAACGAAACCTTAAAATGGCGAACCATGACTCGAAATAGATCTAAATGATGCTGAAACAATGAAAAATAGAAGCCTGAATATTTCATAATTTCTAATATAGCCCATGTTAATTTCGCATTGATAATATGCTGTTGTGCAAAGTTTGAAGCCTGAGTGTGATGGGGTTCCTGAGCCTTAGGTGACCAAAGTTTCGAGTTACCAAAATATCTTACTACACTCGCCCTGTCTGAGCTGTAAAAATGACGAATCGGAAAACCTCGAACGGCCCATTTTGTTTTCTATTTTTCTAAATTTTTGAGGTTGTTGCATCATTAAAATGAATTGATACAAACCTTGCTCAGTCTTTGAACTACTTTCAGTAATTTTTTCATGGCTCTACGTTCAGTAGTTTTTTCAGCTATAGAGCACAACCGTCCAATTTTACCCAATTATATATATAGATCTGATGGAGCTTGCTTTTCTAAGAATTTTGATACCAAATTTATTTCTGAAAGTTATGGCATTTTCAAAAGTGAAAAAACCCTCGAATCCGCTACCTTTTGCAAATTGCACGATAGTCCAACTTTGACTTCCCATAGAATGACGGTTTATTGAGTCACGACATAAAATTCTTAGTTTCCAAAACAAGGGGGTATACATTACGTTCAATTTCTTCAAGGGGTACAAATATAATACAAGCATCTCACTTTACTTTTTTTAGCCAGCAAACGTCATCTGACGTCAATTTTTTGTGAACTCTTACAAGGGAGACAAAAATAATGTTTGTTGTTTTTTTTTAATTGAAAAGGAGGTCAACCGTGTCACAATTGACTTAGCACTGACTGAGTGTCGGACAAAGGTGACGAAATCAAGCATCGGGTGGGTCTATAAAAACAGTCACGTCTGATCTTGGCATACCCTTATAATACAAAGGCTGAAGTTTATTGGTGTATAATTTTGATCCTGATCTGTTCAAGTTTCCGCCAGTTTCTTGGTCAACAAACTTTTCAATAAATGATTTTTCAAGGAATTTCAACTTAAAACACAATGAAAAATATATTGAATTGAACCTCATTTATCTGGCTTTCTGTGTGTTTTTTTCAAACACGTGCGCTACAATCGGCGCGATGCACTGCCACCTTTTGTTACAAGGGGGTCAATTTGGTACGCGCAGCTCAGAGCGAAAACAGCAAGACTATACCCTTTTCAAGCTATAAAAACACACAGCTAACTATATAAAGGGAAGATATTCTGTCAGAGGAAGGTTTGAACTTTATTTTGATGTAGGCTACATGCCGTTTCACATAAATACACATTGGCCTAAAATTATACCAAAACGGGATTTCACCCCTTTTGCGGGGCAGTTTGGACTACCTAGTTAAACAATTATAAACTGTCAAATAAGACTTGCAATATTCCTTCTCTTTCGTAATATTTTCAAGTGTTCACCCTGACATTTGACTGAAACCAGATGGTAATGCAAGTATGATGCTTTTCTGTTGCAATACTTATTTTAAATAGTTAATGGGATAAATTTTCTGATGAAAACAAGAAATATGTTTTGTCAAAGTAGATGATGAGTAAATAGGTGAAGGATGCTCGATGATGGATGATAGGACAAGCATGAATTTCAAAATTAGATCATTGATGTCAAGATGGGAAACATTTACACTGATATTTTCAATTGAATTTTTTTAAATGATCCACAAATACAAGTGAAATATCAGAAGAGCTAGTGATGGTATCTCAGCGAATCCAATTCTCCACATTACATTTTCAGAAGTGTCCAGGGTTTGACATTCAAGCATTATCATTTGTAGTCAACGCGCACAATAAAAACTGAACTTTCAAATTGACAAGTGCTCAATCAACAATAATGATTACCCACTGAGAACACATTTTAGGCCAAATCATACCACAACCATAGAAACTAAACAAAGCTTGCAAATCTACATTCATTTCGCAAGGAAATGTTACCATCAAGTTATTTATTTGATGACGCACAGTAAAATTTGCTGACAGGTTACCAAGCAAGAGATCAAAGTAATCAAACACAATGTGAACAAATGTTCAACAATTTAGACAACTGGTGAGGGTAGACACCGTATACCTTTACACTTATACTGAGCATCATCACAGGCTGGTTAGCTATATTAAATACTTCCTTCTCAATGAATATAACACATCAACATTTCTTTGCATGCAAAACAAATGCCGCAGACTTCACAAGCATTATTGATACATGTACATGCAAGAGCATGTAGAACATAAAAAATGACCACCATACCCTGCAGTACACAAGTGATTCTACTGTTTCATTTGTTGTCTTAGGTGAAGTCAGTGAGTTAGCAATGTGACTATCCCTAAGGTCCTGAATCTCAAGTTTCTTAGTCAGTTCCAAAATTTGAAAATCTTTGATGTGTGAAATCAGCTTTATTTCTAGCCAAACTTTGCAGGTCAGTGTGAAGTGGGGAATGCCAAAGTGGGGAATACCAAAACCACAGAATTCAGTTTGACAGTTCAAGTATGCCATAGTAGGAAATCTTTGGTTATTTCCCCCAGATCTACTGTTTTGTAGTGCTTTAGAGTTATGTACCCCTCACCTATGTTACTGCTTCAATGACATCATCATTTTGTGGCATTCCCATTTGTTTGAGTCCAAGCTAAAACTTCTAGACTACTATTCCTCCCCATATGACCCTAACAGTCTCTAAAAGCCTAATCTATGTCATGTATTGTATACATATGAAAAGCAATGATACATCTTGTATGACAAGTACAGTACAGAGGTACCCACTTTCCCGGCATCATTTGTGAGTGTGCATGGGAAAACCCGGCATAAGTCGGCAGAGCTGGTTTTGAGAAAAACGGCTTTGAAGTGAAAATATGGGTCCGACACAAACGTCCAACTTGGCTGTTGTTTAGGGGACCGTGGCATGTTACAAGGAAAACTGTAGACGAGCAGTGAACACTACTCACTATGATCTCTATAAAGGCTTTGTAATTAGACTATGGTCTCCTAACAAGATCCAAAAACGTCCGACTTGGCTGTTGCTAGGGGACCGTGGCATGTTACAGGGTAAACTGTAGATGAGCAGTGAACACTACTCACTATGATCTCTATAACTGCTTAGTTATTATTAGTTAGAGTTACAGTTGCCAACTATCACAATTCTTGGACTATCATTTCTATTGACTCAGTGAACAATGTGACACCAGCCACATTCTTGCAGCACTAAACACAAGTTCTCTCACCCTGCTCAGATCTGATAAGGAACTTGGTTAACCTCAAGGATACCAGCTGATCATTTCCTCATAAACTACACATGTATCTGATACCTCTATCCATCCATTATGATAGTCAAATCCTTGCACATTTTGGTTAAAATACTATGATCATGTGACTACATAGTAGCCCTTGATTCCATAGCCTCCCTTGGATCAACTTTGACTTTAAGAACATAAAACTATGATGGACCAAGCACACAGAAAACCACCTTTCTGTCCTCCTATCTTCATATATATATGGTATGTTACAATGGGTAAACTCTGACTTTAAAATATAGACATTTCCATAACTAGTTATTGACTGGATATGACTTCATTTTTATGTCTTCAAAGTGACTATTGTCACTATAAAACATTTTGCCATTTCTCTCCTAATCTGCACAACAGAAACAACAATTAGCTCAATTTGAGTACATCACTGGCCAGAGATTTACATGCAAATATAGCTCAGCTGATTTAATTCATAATTTACTCAAATGTCACACATGGGCAAAATCAAAACATGCAAGAAACTAGGGCAATAATCCATCAAGTATTCACAGAACAAACCCAACAGAAAATGTTCACAGACACCCCAAACAGATCGGGCAAATAAGCATTGGAACAATTCCTAGTACTAGTAACAGTAAAATGACAGATTTTGCAGGAAACAGAGATCCTGGACTTCACTACTTGCAAGTTTGAAACTCACTGATGATCTCTCCAGGCATGGTGGACTGACTTTTGGTTCCCAGACTACAACGTTTCCACTTCCTATATTTCACACGTTACGTCCATATTTTGCCTTCTCTCTATTTCAATAAAAAAAAAAAAAGAAACGTTCAAATAACTAAATATTTTGAATAGACTGAGGTGCCATGTACTTAAGTGAACTACATTGTACAACACAACTGAACTCTGGCATCAGCAATAGACATTCTGACAAGGCAGAGACACAGATGACCACTTGAGAATGGTATAATTTTCACACACAATCAACTTCTGTGACACATAAACCAAACACAAGAGACCTAAGTGCTACCTATGCACTGCATCTGACTATTTTCATAGGCTTGCAATGGTCAGTTTTATCCATAATTCATTACATTTTTTCCTACTTCAATTTCCACAAGTTAGGACAAGTAAAATTTGTTTTAATTCTTTCCAAATTTCCCAGAAGTCAGGAGCTACCAGTACTTTGCGTGTGGTCGTGCCTACAGTGGACTGCAATCAACAAGGTGCTCACCATAAAACTGCAGGATTTGAGGAATGTGATTGATCTGATGAAACACTGCCTCCATATCACTGCAAGACAACTTTTACATTGCATGTAGTAAGCATTATAAGACAGTGTGATGACTACACGTGTATACTGTTCTACATCACCATATATGTGTGATACTATTGAATTTTCTATCTGATTGTGTCCGACTCATCCTCAGTTAGCAAACACAAATAGTTTGAGCCATCCACAAATTTAGTCTTATCACTCCACTATTCTGCAGAGACCACAACAACTCCAGCAAAGTGTTCAGTTGGCAAAAGTAACAGGTAAGATTTCTAGTGCAAAAAAAAAAAAAAAGGGCAACAACCCCAACTGTCAAAATTTCAATGATTTTCAGACATATCAAACATTCTAAATTATGAGCCCCATTTTGAATATTCAAACAGCAAAGAATCCCAAGGCCTATCTGGCAAGCTATCTATCCACATCTGCTTTCTATTTCTTCAGAACTCAAATTTTTACCATCACCAAAGAAAGCTTTTGTTTTTTCAAATTTTTATATTTTCAAAGTCAAGTTCTTTTCTTCAAATCTCAGAGATTTCAAAACTCGACCCAATGAATTTGTCCCAAGATTTTAGTTGATATATCACGTGAAGTAGAGCCTCGGGTATGTATGGATATTTGTAATGCCAATATTGATTCTGATTTTGCTGCCAGAACTCAACCTGATCTTCAAAATTCAAGACCAAAAATATTCAAACTTCAATCAAATGGAAGTTTAAAAAAAACATTTTAAAAACCCATTAAAAAGTCAGAAATAATGGACCGCCTACATGAATTGTGGACAATTTTTTAAAATTATTTTTTAAATTCAATTGATTCTCTGTTATTTCTAAATAAGTAGAGAAAGTAATCTGCATCATTTCCAGAATGCCTGCATGAACCATGTTTTCACTGCTCAATCTGTAGTGATATTTTACATTGCGATTTGTGCCAGTAGGCCAGGCCTACCGCAACTTTTTATGACCCCCACTCATGACCTAACTTTTTCCTTTAGGGCTAAATAATATCCTTTGCTGCACCACCAAAATTCCATATTACAGTAAAACAAAGATAAAGCACTCACTCTTGTGGACTATATAGATTGTACTGGTGAGACAACCAGTGTAATTTATTATAAATAGATTTGTGTATAGAAATGACAAACAATTTCTTGTCTCATTTCATAATTGGATGGAAAGGGGATACAGAAAAAATGCTCCTCCAGGGACCATTTCTCTATGCATTGACAAGCTCAACAAGATTTATAGAATATCTCAAAAAGGATTTTATTCACCAGAGATGTAAGTGACCTTAAGTTCAAAGAAGGAAAATTCTGAACAAAAATGACACCTATGTGTAACTGTTGTGTAACATGGCCGCGATGAACCTGTTCCACAGACACTTTTGTGTCACCTCAAGGCAAAGCAAATGGTAAAACTCAGGAAAATCAGCAAAATTACAATTACATCCCTGATTAACTTAGTGTGCAGCTATGATTAAAATGTGGAGACACTTCCATCAGTTTGACCACAAAACATTCACTTTGTGACACTGCTGCTCCATGCGCCCCCCCCCCCCCCTTCCCCCAACACAATTAAAAGCAAACAACTCAACAGCCACACTATAGCGCTTTACATATCATCCCCAGGGGATCCATTAACAATAAATCATATTCGAAAGACAAAGGAAAAGACTTACATGTATGCAAAGTACGAGCTAATAACTATTTTATGTACAATTGACAATCCATATAGAAGTTTGTACAAATCATGCAAACAGAATACAAACAGTGGCTATTACAAATGTTAGATATCACTCACACAATCTTCTGATCACTATGCAAGACTACAACTGTGGTTAGCATATCTTATTCCACGTACATGTATAGCCACCACAGATAGCTTTGCCCTGGTTACATTATTATTTATATGCACTGCTAAACCCGCTGTTTGTCAGTATGAATAAGTAGAGAACTTGTGATGTTGTCAGTGATAACATTTCTGTTACAGGATTATGTCTTAAATTTTTAAAAACTTTATCATTATTTCTCATAATTTTTTCTTTCTCGACACTGCTGAGAGGCTAGATTTACCAGTCACATCTTTATGTCATATGAGGTCAAAGCTGTTAACAGTACTAGTGAAGCCAAGGAATGCACTTTCTTTGCTTAAAAAGAAACTGATTCATTAGTGTTTTTGCCTTGACACTGACACTAAAAACTGTATTCAAATGTGTATCCAGAGAACAACAAAAGTTCTGCCACGACAGGAACTTTGCCAAACCTTGGCTTGTCATTTGCTCAGCTAGGGAAGATGATGAGATCAGCATGAATCCAGTAATAAAATCAAACTGATGTACGAGAAATTCAACTTACCTTTTTGGTCAAGGCTGGGTGTTTTTCTACTTTGATTCAACTGACATTACGGTGAAAAAAAAAAGCAAACACTTTTAAATATACTCAACTCCAGATGTCAGAGCAATTGATGTGGAATTTAATTCTCAGTTGATGGGATCACAAGTTACAAAACTTCACTACAACTCACACTACATCATGAGTTTTGTCTTCTAGCTTATCCCACAAACCTCAATCTATGTCCAAGCCAGGAAGGAAATGATGATCATACTTAAATGGAATGAAGAAAACATCAGGTACAGATAAATCTCAAAAAGGTCTCAGAGAGAAAGTTTGTAGAACCAGAAACTGCCAACACAATGCATGGAGGGCAATGGGAGGTTTTACAGTTAAGTTTATTCAATATCATGATATTCCTACAATCACAACCAAAAATGCTGTTTGTGAAGAAATGATGTGCACTCACTGACATTTCTTTCAACTAGGTAACTTTGCCACCCATTTCCACTACAATGAGTTAACCTAAATCTACTAAACATTCAGTAAGGTGAAGAATACAACAATTCGTACCTTTTTTATTGAAATTTTAAGAAATTTCCATATTTTTAATATATTTTTTGTTTATTCTACAATTAAAACCCATAGCCCCCCCCCCCCCCCCCCCCCCAAAGATGGACAAGATCAGATGTTGATGACAGACACTTCTTATAAAATGCTGGAATCCATGTGAGAACTATCAATGGAATTTTAAAAAGAGCAACTTCTGCCAATAACACTAAATCCATGTCATTCCCAAGAAACACCTTTTAACTTAAAATAAACTGTCCTTGTTTTGTCAGTGATATTCATATTGACTCTATTTACTAAGGCAATGCGGCTGACTAATGCAATGAATATTCCTTGATAACACTGTGTGGCATATCATTAATCAATGGAATCTGTGATAAAATTCAATACATTAAGGCCTTATTCTTTCACTTTCCAAATAAAAAACCTGTCTAGAAAAGCCACATTTTCACAGCTGTGGTAAGTCATGACGAAATTAAGTACCGACGAATGTTTCCCTCACAGAGACATTGTATCAATGTCAGAGTTTGGAGATCATGATCCTCCATCGTTTCTTAAATTATTCTTTGTCACTGATGATTGTTTGGGAGCTTTAGGTGCTGACGGCCACAGAGTTCTTTTAATTTCAGCTGCTGACAACCAGTTTCCAGTAAAACCATGTCTTCTCTTCTAGCTCATATTCTCTGCATGTTCCTACACAGCAAAGACCATGTCTTTCTGATCGTTTTTACATTCCAACGTTCAACATTTGATATTCTCATTGGCTCCTGTGTCTCATCTCTGTTCAGTCAAAATGTCTAGCAACTTTGTACATGAGGAATAGTTTTCACCCATAAATACAACTAATTTTGGGACAAATTGCTTTAGTTTTTGGTCATTATGGTCACAATACCAGACATTTGGTGTATGACACAGATAACACATCAAAATGACTATTCCTTATTGAAAGTGTCATTAGTGACACGTTAATGATCAAGATAATTCTAAAACTGCCAGGTGTAGTTTGAATGTACACAAACATCAATGTTTTCCGCAACTGTGCTCACACTTGTCCATACAGTTTCAGTTTGTTGCCCCTTCTGTAGCAATAGAGTTCCCCCATTCAGACTTGAAAGTTTATCAACAATGGCTTGGAAGTAAGATATTACATCCAGTTGACCTCCTGTATTCACATCTTCTGTACAGTTCACTGCCAATCCTGTACAAATTTCCACTGGCTCTATAACTGAAGGCATATTTCTCTAGGCTGGTGAAGGAGATACTGTACTGAAGACTTCATGAATAATGAAAAGGCCAGAAACATAGCACAAGAATATCTGCTAGAATCAAACCAAATTACAATCTGAAGAACCGACTAGCAATTCATTGTAAGACAAAAACACCTACATACTGGCTCTCAATTGGTATAAATTTGCATCTTCACGGATGCACATAAATCTAGAAAATGTCATATCTCTGTTGGCTGGTCAGTATCCCAGCTCTTCAATACTTCAATGCCACATAAGACATACATGGATGGCACTGCATCTTCAAAGCAAACAAACTAAAGTCCAGGGCATTCACATCACCATTTTACTCTTTCCATGTCCACAACATTCACTGACTATACAGCATATTCACAACATATCATACATATATAGGATATATACATGTATATATGTGGTCATGTAAAGATTCGACAAGAAACAATCCGAAATTCTTCAAAAACTTGATTGGACAGACATTGCTATAAGAGCTATCAGCTTGAGCTTGAAAAACACTTCAGATTGCGGGTAACAAGTATTGTCTTCTGCTACAACTCGCAGCAAAATCACATGAAAATCCAATTCTGCATACAAAACTTTGTAAAATCTTGAAAACAAGGATCTATAATCAAAAACACCTGGGCCAGTTATCTACCCTGATGCTCATCCCAAACTCCTGAAGACACATCTTGCCTGGTGAACCCTGCCTGGCACTCTCAGGACTCTGAAATGAAAAGGAAATAAATGAAAGTTACTATTACTGAAGATTTGCATTTTTTGGACATGACAACAAGAGAAATTCTCCATGCCAAAATTCCAGCTTCTCAAGTACACATGAAGGTGAAAGAGTTTTCTAATTTGGAAGTGACAAAGTCCTTTGGTCTGTGTGATCATTCACATAGAGTTTTCTGGAAATCACAACCGGAATACTTTCACCTTTGTGTTCATATCACTGCAGTGGGGAGACACCACCCCCCAACAGGGGGTGGAATAAAGGAAGTACAACTTTATCAGTATCAATCTTCGACTATTCTGGGCTGTCCTTGCTGCAATTCATTTTTTTTACAAGTATGAAATGGTAAAATTGAATTTGTACTTCGCCATATCTTCTCACTTTCAATGAATCACTGGATTCATTTCAAATCTTAAAATTCTTAATGTTCTGATACATTTTGTATGCCCTAAGAAATGTTTTAGCTCTCAAAAACATCCTGGTTAAAGTGACATAAAAAATCATGATAAGAGTAAATAAATTATGGCAAGTTTTATTTGACAATCACAAGCAAAGAAAACAAAGTCTTGGAGAGTCAAATGTGTGGGGAGCATATAAAAATATCCAAATTATTGGTAACAGAACATGCCTTCATTGTAAAGAAAAGATATTTACTTCTCATCCATAAATATATCAAACACTGCCACCAAATACTCAAGACTCATAAAAGAAGAATCAAATAAAAATATGAATGGCTACATTGTGTACATATATCTCTCCTCCCTTTTACATTCCTTACCCATCAGAAACTATTACAGCAATGCTCCATACTGAACACAAAAAAAACATTTTTCAAAAGAAAAAAGGTAGCGCGAGACTGGAGTGAGTGAGAGAATTGGAAAACTGACAGTGACAGACAAGAAAAAAACAACAGAGTTCAAGAAAGTGGAAGAAAGGTAAAGACAGGCCTAACTGGCATGTATCTTATTTAATTCTCAAAAAAAAAAAATTATTTTCATTCATTCAGCATTTCTTATATTTCTTCACCCTTCCAAGTCTAGTTTTGGCCATGGGGTGTGCAATTCAATTGTTCAGTCATACTAAAAACCATAACTTGGGAAACTGGGACAGACCACAACAATTTCAGGCCTCACACAGTCTAACAAACTGAATCTCAATGATCTATTAATACAAAAATCAAAAGATCAGCACAGTACAACAGTACAAGTATTTACAACCAGCAATCAAACATCACATCTGCAATTTACTATCCCTATTTTCATCTCCCCAGTTCTAAATATACTGATCCTTATCTCATGGCACCTGTCAGGCCCAGATTTCTTAAACTGAGAAAAAGACAGCTCAACACTACAGATTGTACCTTAAGGACTGCCAAGACCCAGTTTTAACGGTATAATTCATTAGAGGTTTGGGTCTGAAAGGCCCCAAGAGTGCATTACAGGATAAACCAAAATGATAGTCAATGGTCGCTCACTTTATGACTTTTGTGAAGAAATGGTATTGCTGCTGATTTAAATTACATTATAATATTTATGGAGAGCAGTCTAAATTTCTGCACAAAAATGCAGTTTTCTGCAAAGTTATTGCAAAACACAGGGCGCTCTGGGTCTCACAGACCCACATGATTAGAATAGGGTTAAGAAAGGTTGCTCAGATGATCCCGCTGCCCTAGATGTTGAAGAGATGGAATGAAATTGTGGGTGCATTAACACTAACAGGTCCATGACTACTCCCACACACTGCACTGATCCCCCCCGCCCCCACATACACACATAATCTGTTACGGCTAAAGGTATGACTTGATCTGTAAAAGTATTTGCACTCTGAGACACTAATGCATACATGTATAACACAAAGTGGTTCTGCCATATATTATGGTTTTGAGACTCCTTGAAATTTCAGCGCAATTTGTAAGCAACAGGGGAGGAGAAACAATTGTAAAATTGCACAAAACACAAGCAAAATGCAGCCATTTCCAATGCAACCACAGTTTTACGCCCAGGAAACAAACGTAATACAAAACAATGCATCTGAAGTTCATGTGGGTTCTTGTACTAAAGTGCTGTGGGGAATTATTTAAGTCAGCATTTCTGTGTGTGCATGCACTGCTCTGTTGTCACGGATTAGCCAGCAGTTTACAATTACAATGAGTTTGGCATGACAAAGGACTAGCAACATGAAGCCATCAGAATCCTAGTCTCCCATAATCTGAGACAGATTTTCCCAACTCTAGTTTGATCCGTTGCCCTTTTATTGGGGTTCAATTTTTAAATTGATCCATATTCACTTAACTCTTTGTGTGCCGTGAATTTTTCCATGTTTGCTTATACAGGAAGAAAATAGTGGGGCAAATAAAGGAAAACTAACTACAGCAACATCTATTAATAGAAGTCGGCTTTGCTTTTTTCCCGCACAAAATAGCCTAGCATTTTTGTGCACTGATACATCTGTGACTGGCACAGACATGACCAGCGGAAGAATCAATATATCGGTGATTGGCACACAAAGAGTTAAGACAGTCCTTGTTCACTAGAGTTGGAAAAAAAAAAAAAACTTGCTATACAGCAAATGTTCATTTTAGACTACAGGATCTTGGATGAGACTTTAAACCCATTCTTCTCAGGCAAAATGAAGAAACAATTATAATTTCTACATGCAAAACCTTTCCAACATGCCAAATAATTTCATGCTTCAAAAACACGTTTTTTTTTGTGTGTGGTTCAACTTCTGTGCTACACTTCTACTTTTTATCATTTACATGTATTTCCAGTGCATGACCACATTTGGCAGCCAGTCAGATTCCTCAGGAGGAGTTACCTGTCTACCTTTTGGAGATGAGAGAAATGTTTAAAGCCTGCCCACCAGACCCGGCTAAGCTTTCAATGCTGAACTTTCTGGATATCCAAAGCAGTAACAAGTTTTCATACTTGTTTTATCAACATATCTGACCAGGCATTTTATTATTTTGCCTGGACCGCAAACTGATTTTCTGTAAGTGAACACAGAAAGCATGAGGGAAGAAATGCTTAAATCTTTCAAGGAGTTCATGTTGTTGCCTTATTCTTTTGAAACCCAAGGGGTATGATAAACAGTAACCAATCAAGAAATGAGATAAAAATAATTGGCAAAAAGAACATTTAAAACTTCACTGCACAACATCAAATAGACACACCAGATAAAAACCACAAAATCTTGTAAAGTTAGAGGTGAATGCTGAGTTGAAATAAAAAAAATGTAAACAAATGTTAATGCTAAGCAAACTGAAGTAAAGACAACTGGAAAGAAAATTACAAGAAATCTAGAGCTAAAAAGGTGCAGCAGGTCAAGAAATGCCTAGGGAAACTGCAGAGCAATGAAGAGCATTCAAATCTGGGTCACGGCTACCTTTCAAAGGCCAAGGAAGATCACTCTGAACTAATGCCAGCATAGCATCAAGTTCTCTCTCAAATTCATCATGGGGACGCAAATCTGGAAGTGAGGGGAGGTAAGCCACCAAGGGAACAAGCAATCAAATGTTAGTCACATTAAAATAACGGTCAGTATGGTTGTTGATGCAATTAACAATTCAAAGTTTAAAAAAACAAAAACGCAAGTCATAGACATGGACCAAGAAGGAAATAAAATGGTATGAAACTGCACCGACAAATTGATCAATAATTTCAACCTTTAACCCTTGACAAAGTTCCACATTGCAGAAAGCATTTTAAAATGTTTAGATTTTGTATTTATATTTCATCTGAGATGACTCAAATGACATGAAAGAGAGTCTGATACTCAATGTTTACACAGGACATAATTTGAATCAGCTACCACAAACTAAACCTTTCGAAACTGATCACTGTGGCAAAGTTCAAACATTTTTTTAACAATCAGGTTTTCTGCACCTCTCTGACATCATAATGATTCATTGCTTTTTGTGGCAAGACAGCTGTCACAGCAACACCGATGAGCTGTTTTTCCACATTTTCTTTTTAGGTTAAGCTTGGAGTTTGGCTTAGGATTACGTTTCAGTAACACTGCACTGGGAACTTCTTTAAACTAATTAATTTCAATAAAAACATGTTGTCGAGCTCATTACTCTGGCCCAAATCATTTTCTGGAATTAGACTAGCCAGGTGGCCTAGATAAACATACAAAAGTTTTGTTGTGTCCGCGGCATTTCAGTGGTTATTGTTTGGCTTGATCCTGGACACTTTTGGCATGGATCAGGCTTCAGTATCTAATCATGATCATCAAGTTCACTGAGTCTGATCCTCAGCTCATTCAGCTTCAGAAATAGACATTTATGGATAAAACTGTAATATGTCAATCCCTTTCCAGATCATCTATATTTCCTGATAGATTTCTTTAAAACAGTCATTAAAATTAAAAAACAGGGGGAGGGGGGGTCTTTACCCACAGTCTATCACTCACATAACAAAACTCCCACACACAGACTTATCATATTATATGTTTGACTGCTGTGCCAATGATACTAACTTCTCAAACAATACTACATGATTAATCCAACTGAAAATTTCTGGCCTTCTCCTTATATTAGATTGTTGTTTGGTGAACCTGACACATGAAGTTTGTGCTTCTGATTAAGTCTACTACTTATACACATGGGAAAGTATTGCACACACACAGTCAAGAAGATTCTTCAGAAAATATCAGAATGATGAATTTTCATCTTATCCATCTTTCCAGAGAGACCCTGACTAGTCAAGAAAACCACAAATAAAATTCTGCTACACAAGCCAACACACCTCAACTTCAATTATCAGTTACCACCAACAAAAAAAAATGGCTCACGTTGCATGGCAATTTAAATGTTGACACATCAGTTAAAGTCACTGTTAAATTTATTCTCTTCTTGATCAGCCTACCATTAGATCACAAGGCTCGTCAGTTGAAGGCACTTTAACACATAAGAACTATTTCCATCCTGATGTTTGGTTCTGCTGTTTTGCCAAGAGCAGCTGCGTCCACTCTTCAAAGTTAAACATTTAGGTTTGTCCTGACCAAAGTGTCTGAATTTTACCTGATTTTCTTAAGTCCGTAAAAGATAATCCTAGGTGTGTTACAGAATTATTGTACTGTCAGCTTAAGTTTATGACCACATTCAGTTGTAACAGATGCTGAGTAACTTGATGATTCTCTATGCCAGAGAAGAAAGGACGATTATTGTACAGTCAGAGATAGATTTCTCTGATTCATCCAGGATCTGTAAGAATTATAACTAAACTCAAACTATGCAGAAATTAGAAAAAGTGCAACAATTAAAGAAAAGGATTAAACACTAATTAATGTTTCAATTTCTTCTTTTTGACTTATTTGTCAACATGTAGAGAGATCAAAGAATGAAGGACAAACTGTAAAAAAAAAAAAATGTAAAATAACTGTTACAAGGGAATGTCCATCATTCATGATTGACAGGATAACAAAGAAGTAACACGAGAAACCTGATGGAATGCAAAATGTAGCTCATGTTCAAACTCCATTTAAAAATGTTGTCATTTATATACAGATTTCTTGTCATCTTGAACAGATTCTCAATTCAACAGTAAAAAGAACTTGGATAATGCAGACACAAAGTGCCAATCTAGACAGCCAATAGAAGAATATAGAAGATTTTCTGAATGAATAATTTATTGTAAATGTCATGATGCAGCTAGGGCAGGTGCAAGCTAAGGATAACACACAAGTCACAACACTGACAAACACACACACACTCACACAAAGTAAAATGTTTAAAGTTTACCTAATTCCTCCTCATCTCCATAGCAAGTGGATGTTCCATCCAGTGAAGTCAGTGCACTGGCCAGTTCCTGGGTCAGTCCATTCATTGAAAGTGTGGTGAAAAAGTCGGGCTGTTTGGGTGATTCTTTGGCCTTCTCTGCTGTATCATTGCCATCAGCACCCACGGTGAACCAGGGCTCTTCATCTAGGCTCACATCCACATTCTCTATGTCAATACTGTCACAGGTGGTGCTATGCATATTCACCATGCCCTCAGCTGAATCACCATTTTCAAAGCTTGTATCAGGAACATTTGGAGCTGATGATTTATTTTCATCCCCAGACTCAGAAACAATATGGTTAAGTCCATACATTTCTTTCTCACTGCTTGTTGGTGGTAAATCTGGCTGTTCTGCTTGAAGCAAGGATGGACTATTGGAATTATTTAAACATACCAATCCAGGTTCATCTGCTGTGTTGGAAAATGAACAGTTTTGGTTTCTGAGGTCAGAACTTGTGGAATTTTCAAGGAGCAAATCAACTGCAGCAGCCTGATGCTTCCACTGTGGAGATAATCCTACATTTTCAGAGCTTTGCATGAACTGACAGGCTTCATCACCAGCACCTTGATGAGAAAATGTTCCAACAGGTTTGACCAAGTTTGTGGACACTGCATCATTATCTACTTTGTTTTCAACAGATGTCTGAAGCACACAAGAAGATGAGTCCCCAGCATTTTCCTCCAAATCCTCTTTCTCTTCAGCACTAGCTGATGAAACACTAACCTCTGTAGGCTCTGCAGATGGAAATTCTTGTGGCTGATCAACAATAATTGATGCATATGAAATATCATCAGGGTCATCATCTTCTGGACAAAATACTTCATCTGACAGTGAAGAGCTTTCAAACTCTGAAGGATGTAAATTTTTCACAAGGTCCTCACTGGCACCTCCTAACTCCGACCTGCTCACAACTGTATTAATTACCTCACAGGTAGCTGGACGACCCTCACTCCCTGGATCTGAGAATAAAGAACTCACAAGTAATTCGGCTGAAGATTCCGAAGTATCACAGCTGTCTGTATCGATGTGTGAAGATTTTGGTGCTAACACTGATGTGGAACTTTCAGTAACACTAGTGGATCCTGTGTCAGGTTGGACAAGTTCTGTGGAAAGAAGTTCAGCACCTGTTTTACTTGCAGAGTTTGGGGAATCTTCCCAGCTTTCAACTGCAGGATCACCAAATTCTTGTGCAAGATTTTTGGTAGACTCAACATTATCTTTGGTAATGTCACAAACTTGAACAACACAAGGCGGCCCTACATTCTGTGCTAGCAAACTTTTGACATCCATGTCTTCATCCGGTGAAACCAAATGTTTGACAGTCTCATCAGCAAGATCTTGTAACAATGAGGTACTGGGACTGACCGAAGTTGGCGGAGTGGGGCTGGAATGTTGTGCTGACATCCCCCCAGAACGTTGCGGCACTGTCACTGGAGAAGAAGCGCGAGGCTGAGAGGAAGAGGTGGATAGTGAAATCAGTGGTACTGATGAAACACTCAAGGGATCAAAACCAGCAGACAGAGGATCAGGTGGAGTTGGCGATGTGGATAACTGGCTCCAGGATGGATCTTCACTGACCCGACTCACAGAAAATATTTTGCGTGCAATTTGTTTGGGAAAGTATTGTGGGCTGAGGATCATCTCCCCTGGTGCCGACCCTACAGCTAAAGTTCTTCTATCTGTGTTTGAGGTCGATGACTTGGGAGGTGTTTCTGGAACACTCTCTGGTGCTGAAACTGTGACATGAAGAGGATTCTCAGTTGATGATATCAATGGTGAATCCAGGGATTCTTGTGGGTGAAGGCCTGTGTAGGTGAAGAGTCGATTTGGTCGAGACAAACACTTAATGTCTTCTTCCCCTTCATTGCCGTCGGCAGCATCAAATTCATCTATATCATTATCATCATTAGTGCTGCTGTCTTCAATGTCATCTAGCATTTCATCTTCTTTTTCAGTGTCTCCATTATTCTTCAGCTGGCTGTTTTCAGCATCTTTTTTATCCTTTTCCTGGTCGACATCCTTATTTCCTGCTTCCTCATCACCAATCACTGTGAAGGATTCACCATTGGCAGATGGGGATGACTCAATGGAATTTTCTTTCTCCTTGGCAGCTGCAGCAGCTGCTGCTGCTGCCTTAGCCTTCTCTTCCAGTAGGACTCGTTCCTGCTCTTCTCTCTCTAAAGCATGTTGAACATTCCGCTGCTGGAAGGTCACAATGTCACGTAAGAGGCGATTTTGTTGCTCTGCATAATCCTTCATTCCCTGAAATACAGGAAAACATTTGTACAAATATTTATAGTCCAGTCCTTGAAGAAAAAAAACAACTGTTGGCAGAAAAGAAGAAAAGAATGAAGGAAACATCAACATCCAGAGATTGCTATGCTTCCTTGAATGATTACAATCATGTGATTGAAGAGGTCAGAATTTAATCAACATCAAGGATGTCATGGTGAACTATCATAGCTCAATGTTTGCAAATGTTCAAGAGCAGCAACCAACCAAATGACTTTTTTTCATCAAGCTTCACCAGTTACCAATAAAAACAACAACATCGTTTGACCCGTCCTTTTCCGAATTTAACCTCTCACTTGAAACATTACTAGCCCGCTGCGCTGCCAACAGCTACAAGCATGCCAAATAACTCAAGTTTTTTTAACAAATTCCAGTCACAAAAGTTTACCATAATTATGCTCCTCCATATAAAAAAAAAATCCATGACAAATCAATCATGTGTACACTTGTACATGTGTACAACTACATGGTGTTGACTGTGCTGATCTTACACAAACATCTGAAACAATAAATGACTTGCTGACTTGAAGCAAACCATAACTTTTCCTCCAGATAATCAGACATTTGAAACACACCAAATCTGCACTACCAGTACAAAGAGATCCTGTCACATCATATATCTGCAGTCTGATCAGTGGACCTGCCTGCTTGCTTTTGGCCATCAATGTGAAATCATTCATGTACAATTTGGAGACACAGTATTAACCTTACATACAAAACCTGATAGATAAGTAAGTCATTTTCCCACAAACTGTTGACTTTATGTTTCCATTTTTTCCATTGATAAATTTTTCTGCTAAAGAAAATTTCCCAGCTGGTTTATCCACCTGCCCACTAATTCAACATACTGTACATCTATTTACTTGTCACACCAAGAGCTGCCCAGGGAAAGTATGCTTAGGACAATGTAACACTGAAAATTTTGAGAGTAATCTTTCACGAACTCTACGATTATTCTCCTACATCAAAACTCTCTCTCACTCACTCACACACACACAGGTAGAGAGAGAGAGAGAGAGACAGAGAGAGACAGTGTGTGTGTATGAGGGAGAGAGAGCAAGAGAGGGAGAGAGAGCAAGAGAGAGAGAGAGAGAGAGGCAGGCGCTGCACTGCAACGGCCACTTGTCTGCGCCAGTTGTAGCTGGGCTGCAATGACACTAAGGCAAAAGTTCCCAAAAGGGAGTCAAGAAGTTTACCAAATACGGAAGTGTACAAAACTACAAACTCTGACCTCTGACCCAAACTACAAACTCTCTGACCTAAACTGCCAACAACCAAAACAAAGGGAAACTCACAGGTTCCTTTTTGGGATCCTTATCCAAATCTATCCTTGTAACTGAAGAATTCACCCGCAGAGCATGAGACAACGCCATCAGGCCACCAGTTTTGATATCGTTCTCCCTTAAATCAATTCGCAGCAAAATGGTACTATCAGCAATGTACTCTGCTAGTGCTACAGAACCTGTGGGGGAAGAATAAAATTCAACTATACAAATGCTCAATTAGTATTCATGGGTTGGGGGGGGGGGGGGGGGGGTTGTTGTTGTTGTTGTTGACAATATCAAAGCTTATGCAAAGTCCTTTAGGGGATTCTAGTGAAGAAAACAAATATTTCCCAAACAAAGATGATGGGATGAAGATTGCAAAAGGCCCTGACTTAGTTAACTGATAGTAAACAATGGGGCTGGTCAACTTTGTAGGGTATAATATACAAGGTCTCTTTTGCATTTTCTGCAAATATTCCATTGAGCACTACGCAGCCTTAATGTGACAACTTGACAATAGCATAATACATGTATAAAAATGAGACCAGAGTACAGAAGTTCATGTTTGCTATAATGTTTGCTGTGTTAGAATTTTTTACACTTTTGAGTTGAGTGTGTTTTCTGTCTCAACACATCACAAACAAACATGATTTTATTTCCTATGATGCCTCGCTGATGTGGATACTTGCAGCTTTAATCAATCTGCCCATATAATCAATACACAATATCACTATGAAGAAACTGAAGTGATACTATTCGTTTCAAATGCCTGAACCAAAGACATTCAGAATTTGGTGTTACCTGTACATTGGGATGATAAAGACAAAATGACCTTGTCTTCCTTACCTCCTACTGAACAAATACACAATTTTTTTTGAAGCTCCTATTGCTTCTCACTTGATCTTTCTTTAATTCAACACTACAAAAATTCTCCCAAAAATATAACAGTAGATTTACATAAAATGAATCTGTGTTGACTTAACAGGCTTCCAACTGTCACATGGAAATTAAAGATCTGTAACAATTTGAAATATGCTGTAATTTAACCACGTAAGAGACTGTCAAAAACAAAACGTTTACTTCACAAGTTCAATCACTATCATTTTGGTGCATTTTCCACCTCAATAAAAGGCTGACAATGTACATCAATTTTTAATAATCTTCTCTGCTTTACCTTCATCAGAAATTTTGGTTCCCTGCAGTCCCAGTCGAAGAAGAGAATTAGTTTTCAGGAGGCCGTCCTTCAGAAGGTGGACGCCTTCATTGGTGATGGCATTGTGACCAATGTTGAGGGTCTCCAGACTCCCTGACACTGCCTGCTCACAACATTCAAACTTCATGTCACTCAAAATGAATGTTTGAAATCATACAACAATATTGGTCAGAACCAACCAGCATGAGGAAAGTAGAAACCATTTCACTTCAGAGTGTCTTAACTTTTTCATGGTTATTTCACTTATGACAGATCCAAGTTAAAAAAAAAAAGGAAAGAGTTGCTAATGCATTGTTTACAATTTATTTGTGACTTTAGACTATTTTACCATTTTCCTCAATAATTGCCTCAACTTTAGACTGAACATGATAAGTTCAATTTCAACTGCAACATTTTTCAACCGGTACAAACAAAGTCTCCTTTCATCCATCATAAGCCTAGGACAGTCAATTTGGAGAAATGATATTTACCAATTATTACCTAAAAACTGATGGAAGTTAAAAGGTGGTAAAAAGAGGAAAAACTTGTGTTCTGCACAGCACTGTGTAGAACAAACAATCAATAATAACCTAAATAACAACATTCAAAAAAAAAACTAGAAATGGAAGAGAAAAAAACAAAAGCCCAAACTTTCTGAGCTTTGGCCCTTCTGCAGGTAAAACCATTTGTTCCATCCCAGTTTTGCTCTGCTGATCCTACAGACTTGCTGTGTGCAGTTTTACAATTGTTGGTTACAAACTGTCCTGCAGCTGGGCTTTTCTAGATTTCAGAATAGTCTCATGTGTAAATCTTTCTTAATTACTGTGCTTACAATTGCCACTACTTGATCTTCTGACTTACCAAAGCCCTGCCTAGAGCTGGCATTGCCTGATAGGTGATGTAATTATTCCACAGGACTAAAGTATGAAGTCCACAGCCTGCACTCTGTTGCTCCTTCAAACCATCACAGATATGGCTGGTGCCCACCTCCTGGGAATGACAGCACAAATTTACAAACACTGGAATTTCAAATTCCACATTCAATAATCGTTACAGTTTGTCACTTTGGGCATATCTAGAATAAAAACGAATACAACTTAGAGCCAACACAAATGATTTTTTGAAAGACAAATGTGAAAATATAAGGCTGTTGTCTCAGTTTGATAGTATATGAAAACTATCTTCCAAAATCAACTGCTCTTAGACAATCTCTGCAGATAAACAAAAGATTTTATGTACTAAAATCTCAAGCATGTTATTATTAATCGTATTATAAATTTCCCATTTTCATAGAGGAAAAAACATTCCACTGCTCCATTCATTTTCAGCTATTATGATCTTAAAATGATTTCAGAAGATACATCAACCACCTCAGCTTCTCCATCACACCACACACTCCTCAAGCTAACATGAACGTCGTTTTCACAGAATATGCAGTTTTGTGGCATTCACTACTTGAGAGACATTGACTGGATTTTTATCGCTGTACATTTGTCTGTGTCAACTATCAGCCTACCTGGAGATGATTGTTCCTCAGGTCAAGCAAACTCAGCTTATGATTATAGCGCAGCAGGTTTCCCAGCTGTACACCATCTGTGGATGTCAGCTTGTTCTCCGCCAGAAACAGTTCTTGAAGGGTTTCATTCATCTTCAGTGCAGCAACTGAAATCACACAGAATCATGTCTGGCTCTTATCATATGTGTGGTGCTCTGGGAAAAATTTCACATTTTGAGATATACAACTGTTATGAAAGAGGGACATTTTCTGTGTATATTGTTTTTTTACTTGAAGTCAATATATCTCAAATAGTTTTTGAGATCTGGCTGTTTAAAGTGTCAGATGTAGTAACCGGTTAACTGAGAAAAATGACTTTGTAGGCCTGTATCTCAAAAACAGCATGTACGTCATCCAACGGCTATTCCTGGAGCGCCACACATAGAAAGTCCATCATAAAATCCCAAGAGAAACAAACAAAAACAACAATAAAAGCACCCAATTCAGACTAGGGCAACTCAGGGTGATCAATTCTGACCAAGGACTTTTCCAGGTATGGACAGATACCTGGAAACTTTCTTCAGAGAAAAAAAAAACAATGATCCTTCAAAAGTGAAAATCTTTGACTAAGAAAATGTTATAAATAAGATTTGTGTTCAGCATTTTTAAAAGCTGCTAACTGCTACAAGTTTTGAAGTCACATAAAGACTGGGATTTTATCCCTGCCTAGAAAACTGTTTGCCTTTTTTCTTCACATTGATTAATTTCACACTTTTACAATGAAAAATGAAAACCGTCATGATGAAAACAGGAGAAGAAAGAGACATGACCATAATGTTGGTGCAAGAGGTACACAGACAGTTTCAATTGTCAGCCAACCAGAAATATGTACACGAAAAAGAGACGACCATGTGGTATGAACATTGTGAGACCCCAAGAACCAGATGGACAACAAATGTTTGATTGTTTATGTAATGAGTAACTAACATCTGAATGGTGGTTTTTACAACAGTTTTTTTCTTCTATTTACTGTCATGATTTTCAGTTTAACAACACGGTTTTCTCCAACTGTAAACATTTTATTATTGTGATATAATGTTCAATTGGCAAACTGAAATGGTATCTGAGATTTTCCATTCACTAACTTATAGACCAGGATTTTGAAAGGAATAAAGTCACAAATGAGAATCAAAAATTTACCTAAAATGATGAGTGGTCTCCCTGATAAGTTCATGTTCTCCATGTGAAGGATGGTCAGATGACAGCCCAGTTTCAAAGCTCGACCAAAAATTGGAATAGTTCGGTCACTAAGGTCACAATTTCTCATGTCCAAGTAAGTCAGGCTTGGTGTCTGTGAAATGGTTCAAGAAGAAAAAAATTAAAGAAAGTAAACTGCATGCTGGGCACACAATAACAGGTCTCCAGAACACTAGATGACTGTGTCACATATACTAAACAAAAAACTAATCGTACAACCATCACTAATTCTGAATGACTTCTGTAGAAAATATCAGAATCTATTCATATAAATTGCTCCACAAATCTAACCATTCCTGCGCATTTTGCTTTCTCTGACACTGACAGAAATTTGTGGTCTAGTTTGACCAGCACTAGTCTGTACTCACCCTTCTGACCAGCCTGGAACATGCTTGCCAAGCTCTGGCCTGAATGTTCTTGTTGAAAGCTATGTTGAGCTGACAGGCAGATTCGTAGTACTCAATCATATCAAAGAGAGCCACAGCACACTGCAAACCACAGATATGGTGTCATTTAGTAATACTGAATAGAAATAGTCACTATAATGTCATTATACAATATTTGTCCACAATACTTGGGTCTCTGAGAGATGTAAGACAGCCACTGCCAAGAGGTTTACAGTTTAGTTTGGTCAATAACAGGGTTAAAGTTGATAGACATTATTATTATTATCATTATTATTATTTTATATAGCGCCTATCCATTTTTAAAATGCTCTATGCGCTTTACAGAAGAAACCTGTCAACCACAGAGCAGAATGGAGCGCCGGCGAAGCGCTCAACACACTACACTGCTACTTTCTCTCTCCCTGTCTCGCTCACTCTCTCTCTCTATCTCAAAGAGTTTAAAATAAAATGGTTACGACAGATGTCACACAGCTCAAACTATTGTCATTTCTGGTCCTAAAGAGCTCCTGTAAACTCTTAGTCTCAACATTTTCAATTCTTCTCTTTTTTTTTTTTTCAAAAGAGTTCTGAGCATTCCTGACCCACAGTTCTAGACATTTTTTACCATCCCCTTCAATCCTAAATTGACAGTATGTGTGAAGCACAATGAATGATGGAGTTCTCTTCGGTCAGTAGGTTGTTTTATTCTATGAACAACAACAACAAAAACCAACAATGCATGGTGCAGGTCATTAATGCATGGGAAGTGAAATTATTTTTCATAACTTTTATTTCTTCCTAAATCATTACAAAAACAACCAAAAAAAAACAAAAGAAGAGGATTCCTTTCCTACAAATGGCTCTGGCAAAAGTCAGGGAACAAGGAATGAAAAACAAGTTATGTAGGTGTAAAGTGTCAGTGATCCTGCAGACAAAATTTTAAACAAGACTTTGATCATTCCACATTTAGACCTTAACCCATGATCATTCCACATTTAGACCTTAACCCATGATCATTCCCCTATACAATGCAAGTGAAGAGCCCAGGCATACTACTATAAACAAAGTTCTTGGCACCACAAAGCTTGCTGAGATCACTGACCCAAGAAATCACTGCAAAATAAAAATAATGCTGTCCCAAATTCCAATCCACTTGAGTGTATCTCAGCAAGAAAATCTTCCCCAGTCATCATGTGACACTGTTTACAGTCTTGACAATATTTGTTTCTTATCTTGTGACTGTGACAAAATGGGTCAATTTGAATAACCTTGAAAATATGTACCGGTATACAGAGCTCAGGAAACAGAGCATCAATATATGTAACTGCTGTTGACCAATCAGAGCTTTTGCAACTGATCTCATGCTCTGTTCTGTTCTGTTCCAAATCAATGTTGTCAAAATCAAACAATGAGTTGACAGGACGGGCTTCCATAAATCATTTATTGTTCCTACAGGTGTCAAGATGTCCTTTGTGTCTACTGACACTGCAGCTCTCCAGGCACCCCCCCCCCCCCCACTACAGCACAGTCTGACAGGCCACCATGCTTTAGTCTTCCTATGACACTTTTATTTCTAACTTTTGATAATAATGATACTGTGTGTATAAATGTCACCTGCAGCCCATCCAAGTACCCACTTTATCAGTTTGTGTAATCACCATGGGAGATAAGATAGAAGAAATCATAATTATCTGGTGGATTTCCCATCAACCTGCCAACTTTAGTGGATTTCCCAACAACCTGCCAACTTTAGTGGATTTCCCAACAACCTGCCAACTTTAGTGGATTTCCCAACAACCTGCCAACTTTAGTGGATTTCCCATCAACCTACCAACTTCAGTGGATTTCCCAACAACCTGCCAACTTCAGTGGATTTCCCATCAACCTACCAACTTTAGTGGATTTCCCAACAACCTGCCAACTTTAGTGGATTTCCCAACAACCTGCCAACTTTAGTGGATTTCCCAACAACCTGCCAACTTCAGTGGATTTCCCATCAACCTGCCAACTTCAGTGGATTTCCCAACAACCTGCCAACTTTAGTGGATTTCCCAACAACCTGCCAACTTTAGTGGATTTCCCAACAACCTGCCAACTTTAGTGGATTTCTGAACAACCTGCCAACTTTAGTGGATTTCCTAACAACCTGCCAACTTTAGTGGATTTCCCAACAACCTGCCAACTTTAGTGGATTTCCTAACAACCTGCCAACTTCAGTGGATTTCCTAACAACCTGCCAACTTCAGTGAGTTTCCTAACAACCTGCCAACTTCAATGGATTTCCTAACAACCTGCCAACTTCAGTGAATTTCCTAACAACCTGCCAACTTCAGTGAATTTCCTAACAACCTGCCAACTTCAATGGATTTCCTAACAACCTGCCAACTTCAATGGATTTCCTAACAACCTGCCAACTTCAGTGAATTTCCTAACAACCTGCCAACTTCAGTGAATTTCCTAACAACCTACCAACTTCAATGGATTTCCTAACAACCTGCCAACTTCAGTGAATTTCCTAACAACCTGCCAACTTCAGTGAATTTCCTAACAACCTGCCAACTTCAGTGGATTTCCTAACAACACTGTCAGTCACTGCACAGGAGTGCAGACCTCTCCATCCCATGAGACAACATTTTTCCACTGCCCCTACAACCTGATTGATATGTACTGAAAAAATAACTATGACTGGAAACAGCTGTGACTACAATACTATGGGAGATAAAGATATATAATACCATGCAGGGCAGCTGCAATGATGAGAAGATAGTTGATGTCATCCAAGCCAAGACAGTGTAACTTTTGTCCTATATATAATAATATTTATCTGCACAAACCCGTATGCACTTTACAGGCAAATGCCAATATGAAATGCTGGCTGTGTTGTTGGGTCATGCAAAATCAGACAAATTTCCAGAGTCCTCTTGGCTGTAGTAAATCCTCCGCAATTCCCCTCAACCAGCCATTTTAACTAGATGTGTGCCACATTTCACTAAGGTTCTTTACCATGTCACTTCCTGTATGCCTGTTATTGAGTTATTGAGCTGTGATATGTTTATGTAATGATACGTAAGATATGTGTACCACGTGTGTGCTGTTAAAGGCTTTGTGAAAGAGAAATTCCCTCACGGGATAATAAAATGATCTTATCTTATCCGTATCCTTCTCTACCTTAAATATTTTGTTGTTGTTTTTTTCTAAGTCATAAATTATCAATGGGAATGATTTCTACATGCACCAGCCTACTGCTGTGGTCGTCATACAACAGGGGTCTACAATACTTCTTTCTGCACTAACAAGTTCATCTTGTCAAACTGATTTCTGATGGATGAACAAACAGAAAGAAATGCAGACAAACCGTTTGCAGAAAGCAGGTCGACAGGATAACAGCCATATTGTTGTAAGAAGAAACAAGACAACAGACAGAACATAGCAGAGTGATTGGACAGAGGGGGATCCTGCCACAAGTGCCCAACAGCCACCCACGAAGAAAGAAAGAAAGACAGAAATGAAGAAAAAAAGAAAGAAATCAGTGATACAGCCAAACATCAATGGGGACCCCAGACAATAGAAACCACACAGACTACGCAAAAAGTCTAAAGGGGTAGATTAGATGACACACAGGTCAATACTGAGATGGATTCCACCAATCCAATCTTACAAGTGTAACCAATAAAATAGCCTAGTGCTGAGTCTTACAGATCCCAGACAATGATCTACTGGAATCATCATACATCATGCCTTCATGAGCCATGAGCCATGAGAGATGATAACACAAGTGTCCCTACTGAAGCATCTCCATGG
Source organism: Onchidella celtica (assembly GCA_963931925.1). Lineage (NCBI taxonomy): Eukaryota > Metazoa > Mollusca > Gastropoda > Systellommatophora > Onchidiidae > Onchidella > Onchidella celtica. Next base: position 76,085,505 of record OZ007569.1, read on the forward strand.
ACATAAAGTGTACAACAATCAAGATCAGGGCATTGGTTGGGATAATGGCCATTTGTTCAAACATGGTTATTCCATGCAAACCAAGACTAAACTTGGGGCAATTACTGAGGACAACGGTAAAACTGTGCAATTTGGATTTGATTTAAACTGAAGGTACTACTGCATGTTTAAGTTCATACATTTTCTGTGGTCCATGCACGACCGAGAACTACATTTGTTTGGACTGTTTTGCCATAAAATACTAAACAAAACAATAATGTGGCCTTGTGACTTATCCTGGTGAGGTCTGAACACTGAATTCTTCTTAATGATATTTTCATGTACAGTAAATTCACAACAGATAAAGTTGGGGGGGGGGGGGGGGTGTAAAAATGATGCCTGTTGCTGGCAATTGTCACTTATATTTTACTACATATTATTGTAAGTAAATGTATAAATGGTAGTAGGCAGCGGGGAACCGAGAGAGTGAATGACCGTGCGCTTTTTGTTGTTGCTGTTGTTTTTTTTCAATGTTTTTCGAAGATTATTTGCATGCTTCTTCTGTGTATTTTGAATTGGCTGTTAGGCCCACAATAAACTTGAAGTCGGATTTGAACTGTATAACTCAAACAACATGGAGCCCAGGCATTTGGGGAGGGGACAGTGTCTAGGACAGTGTGTAACTTGTGTCTGGTCAGGGAGTAATGCCCCATTTACACGTAGGGTAGGATCCTTAGAGTTTGTCACTGTCACGAGCAGAGTTGGGGTCTTGGGGGTGTTATGACTGCACGAGAGGCAGCTAACTCACACTCGGACACAACCACACAAGAAAAGTATTAAATAACTAGAGCGTATATCTATGTCAGGCCGGTCAGGCCATCTTATTATTAAATATTAATAAACAAAACAAAAGACAATAGAGGTATATTCAAAGCAATAAATTCTAATTACTAACTTAATCTATGATATTCATGTAACTATGGTTCCTTATTGGATGTACTGCAATCAATAGCAAATGGGTATATTATACGAAACTAGATATCAATCTAAAGTGACAGTTGAATCGCCACTGGCCAGTCGCCAGGCAAACTCTCCCTAAATCATATGGGCTTGAATGTTAGGAGAGCCCAGTACGTTCAAAGCCTACAGAAGCACACTTCGGCTTGTAGGTAATTAAGCAGTTGCAAAAGACTATATATATATATATGCACAATCACTATTCAATTCATCAACAATGTGCTATATTACTTCAATCATACTATGGAGATAGATCTATAATACGGGCCACTCGTCGTCGAGTGCCAGCTGGGGTTTCCTTAGACTTCCTATGAGGCTGTGGTTCTCTCTTTATCTCTGATCTTCTATTATGCTTAAACAAATCTATATAATAAAGCTACAACAAAACCCCTAATAGTCCTATGGACTCGGAAACTACACAACGTACCGACCTGAAATTTGGCACAAAGAATTATGGGGTAGCGAACATTGTTCCTATCGCTATACACAAACAAAACCTTTTGTTATTTCTGAGTTAATCGGTAAATGCGGTTATAATTAAAGACTAAATTCACGAGAGCGTTTGATCCGAATTTTACGATCAATAAGATATTGGCGTATGTTTCTAATAATAGCCCACTTCCGCCTACACATGACGTTATCACTTCCTGCGATGTGTTCACTAACAAACAAACTAACCCGTGCGCAAATCATTGCCATTCGACGGATGCTGACGGGATGCAGGATGTCAACGCGCACTGGGAGGCAGTAAAACTTATCTAAAAACAAACAAAAACAAAATAAAGCTAAAGGAACAGGCAAAATGAAGCAGGTCCATAATAATCACCCAGAACTGAAACTAATAAATCGATTTATCCCGGGCAGGGCCGGGCAACTCAGCTAGTAAGATATATTACCATTGCTCACGCCTACTGGTAGGCGCGAACACCAAGGGATGTCCCTTTCCCACCCAGCCCGGGGGGTTCTCCCCTTGGGTCCATCCCTCACGTTTGTCCCCTGCGATTGCCACATTTACACGTGGCGTTCTGTCTGTCGACCCTGTGTTGTTGTGCGCAATTGTTTACTGCTAGATTCTATGCAAACCTAGTAGTACATGCTGATTCTGGTAGCGGGAAGGTGTGTTCGTGAAATAATATTATGGCGGACGAAGTTTTAGATGAAGTGCTGGCTCCATGTGTCATTGCAATTCAAGAAAAAAGAACTCGAAAAAGAACGATTCAGGGGAAGAAATGGTTGCTAAAAAGGCGCACCTACACACACACACACAAATCTATTGAATGAACTTGGCTTTTACCCAGACGCCTTCAAAAAGTATTTGAGAATAGATGAGTCGATTACGAATGTGTACTTAGTTTTTTAATTTGATAACAAAATTCCTCTCTTAATTCTCAACAATTTATCCTCGCCGTGCGGCAACTTCATAGGAAAACCTCATACTGCAGGATCGGTGGCCAAAATTTCAAGCAATTGGACCTGAGTGACAGAGGATTGTCCCGCAAGAGACCCTTCCTCCAGTCTATTCGCTACGTCTAAATGGGGCATTACATTGCTTCTGCATTTTCACACAGTTGTTCATAAATATGTGAAGTAAACTGATAGGTGCAACTCTTATTGTTATTCCAACTTAATCATGTTAAAAATATTTTATTTTTTTGCAATTTCCCTTTTGTGGGTTTGCTTTGTCACGAGGGAGGTGTACGTGTTCACTCAAATGGCTGAACCAAAGGGGATGGGGGTAAATTTATCCAGAGGAAATTCGCCAGAGATAAACGGGAGAAAAGCAGTTGCAGAACTTGTGAGCTGTGAATGCCACAGCTCCGTGTGTTGTCTGCTGTCATGCCAAATGGCCTCAGCACTTGTACCTCCTACATGTAACACTATGCATATACAATGTGATGAACCAGTCTATCCGCTCTGACAACATCCTCTCTGTCTGCCACTCTAACCAATATGTTCAATTTCCCTGGGCTCTCTTTAAGCTCAAGGCACTTGACCACATGAGCACAGGGTCATTAGTATAGACGTTTCAAAAAGGAAGCGCATATCCGAACATGTTGTACGGATATGGACAGTGCATAACGCACATAATTCGATGACGTAGAACACACACCGGAATACTATGTTACTGACCTTGTTAATTTGCATAGTTTTAAAAAATATGAATCGGCTTAGTAGCAAAACAATCCGACTTCTGCTCGGAGATTGCGTGATCTGCGCTAATAATATACTTGAGTGTACGTCGATCACCAATGGCTACCCCAATCCCTTTTCGCCTGATTAGTCAATCTGACTACCGCCCATTGATACAAACTGACCAGACCCTCATGCCCCCAGGTCCATCTGACCATTCCATACCAAGTTTTGTTTCAGCAAACCTTCACCAGTCGCGCTTTTTGGTAAACATGTTGTACGGATATACACTGTCCATATCCATACAACATGTTGTACGGATACACTTCCTTTCAAAAACTGTTCCTACCACTGCCGGAAGCATGTTATCAGAGTATACTTCCTCTCTACAGTTTCTATGAACATTGACGTTTTTTTGTGTTATTTTCTCCTCCCCCCCCCCCCCCCCACACGTTCCTCTCTACAGTTTCTATGAACATTGACGTTTTTTTGTGTTTTTTTTTTTTTTTTAAGAGCTCAGATTGAAATGCGATTTTGAATGTATTCATTCAGTGCATGACTCAGTGATCACTAAATAAAGAAATAATAGGTACCTAATTAAGCGAACAGAGATGAACAACTTCAATTTTTTTAAAAATATATAGATGCCTATATAGGTGTGTTTGAACATACATGTAGATACTCGAAGGAATTAAAAGTGAAGACCAAGGTAAATAAATAGATAAATAGATAAATAGATGAGTAAGAGAAAACATATATAACCAAGTAAATGAATACACAGCTGTCTATGGGGACTATCCTGGGGATCGGACCCAACTTGAGTCTTTTATATCCCAGAATTGTTAACTACTGAATTCTGTGTTGTCGGCCTTCTCGAACCCTCTAGGTCTTTAACATTATCAGCTGATCAGTTTTAGAGTTCAGTTTTAAACAGCTGGTACTATAGAAATACAAACACCAGCCAATCATAATGATAATCAGTAAAAATACGGATTAGAAAGAAAAAAAAAAAGAAAAAAAAACCTGTCTTCCATGTGCTACGTGTTCCCAATGGTTTTAAATACTAAGAGGATAATTAATGCAGATATGATGCATAATAGAGTCAATCGAGACAAGGAAAAACAACAACCAAAAAAAAAAAAAACTGCCAATTTTCTAACCAAATAATAATAATATAATATTATCAGTAACAGAATAATTATAGTAAAAAAGTGACCGTGGAATAACTTTACTGTCATGCACTTTGGAATACCAAAATTTGTTGCATTTTTCATCTTTTCCTCATTGCCCTTTTTTTTTTTTTTTTCTTGATCTCTATTTCACTCGCTCATACAATAAAATTTCCATTCATATTTAACGTTAATGGGGCCTGAGATGAGTTAAGGATACTGAGACATCTCGTAGCGTACAAATAATAGCTATTCGATGAAATGTTCTCTATTCTTCCATTCTATTTCAAAGATATGGAAAATATTATTCATGGTTCCATATTTCAGCTTACTTATACATAGCTTGGCCACTAATATAATATGATTTATAGTATTTATTTTCTTACTTGTACATTCGTTACAATCTTCTTTCACTATTCCAAAGAGTGCTGTCACCTCGTTCATGATTAATTTATGGCCCGTTTTCAAAAGAATGACATTGGCTATATGATTCCAAAATCCCCTGATTTTCTTGCAGTGAAAGAAGAAATGCTCTATGTAGTCTCTTTCATTACAATAAGCACAATTTTCTGATGATTTTATTCCTATTCTTGTAAGTAAAATATTGGTAGGGTAGATATTATGGATTAATTTAGAGTGAAGAAGCCTAAGTCTACTTTCCCTAGATGAATTTTTTGCTACCATAAAATATTTTGTTACATCGATATCAAGCTTTCTTTTCCAGAAGCCAACTCCACAACTAGTACCTTCTCTACTGTTTAGATATCTATTTCTTATTTGTTTATTAGTTTTGGCAAAGAAACATTCAATATATTCAGGAAGCTTACGAGCTGTCTCTTTTGCTTCCCTAATCATGTTCCTTGTGACATTGCCTAAAAGCGTTCTCTGGTTTTCTGTGAAGGCATTTATCATTGCGTTATATTCAAACAATAGACTAGGGTAATTTCCTGTTTTTTCCTCTATGGTCTCTCTTCCGATTATTCCTCTCTCGCTCCACACGTCATGTATATATCTTATATTTGCCTTGATCCATTTCGGGAAGAAAAGGAGGTTTCTTTTATATTGGAACAGCTTATTATTAAACAAGGGTTGATTTAACAATTCCTGTAGTGACATGTTGTCAGTGTCACAAACAATTACTTTTGTGTCCTTTGCTTCTATCCAGGCACTGGCTACAGTTCGCCAGAACGAAGATGTGATAGTGTTTATTTTTGCCTTATGTTTAAGGCTGAAATTACTTTCTACAAAATATTTGCTACCCCCAAACTGTGAGAAGAAATGTTCAGAGGTGTTTATGTGGCTTTCATTCGTCCTATTACCTTTTGATGTCAGCCATTTCATCCACTTCACTAGGAATATTTTCTGTTGGTCCTTTATACTAATCATACCCAATCCTCCTTCAGACAATTCTTTGCAAATTACATTTCTTTTTACCTTCTCAAATGCTTTCTTATTTGAATATTTTTTCTGCCAGATGAATTTAAATATCTTAGAGTCTATTTCTTGTACTATGTTTTGTGGCAGACTTACTGATTGTACTATATAGCTCAATTGTGACAGTAGTAGGCTCTTTACCACAGTTACTTTACCATGACGTTTTTTTTGTGTTATTTTATCCCCCCCCCCCCCCACACGTTCCTCTCTACAGTTTCTATGAACATTGACGTTTTTTTGTGTTATTTTCTCCTCCCCCCCCCCCCCCCCCGTTCCGCTCTACAGTTTCTATGAACGTTGACGTTTTTTTGTGTTATTTTCTCCCCCCCCCCCCCCACACGTTCCTCTCTACAGTTTCTATGAACATTGACGTTTTTTGTGTGTTATTTTCTCCTCCCCCCCCCCCCACGTTCCTCTCTAGTTTCTATGAACATTGACGTTTTTTTGTGTTATTTTCTCCTCCCCCCCCCCCACACGTTCCTCTCTACAGTTTCTATGAATATTGACGTTTTTTTGTGTTATTTTCTCCTCCCCCCCCCCCCCACACGTTCCTCTCTACAGTTTCTATGAACATTGACGTTTTTTTGTGTTATTTTCTCCCCCCCACACGTTCCTCTCTACAGTTTCTATGAACATTGACGTTTTTTTGTGTTATTTTCTCCTCCCCCCCCCCCCCACACGTTCCTCTCTACAGTTTCTATGAACATTGACGTTTTTTTGTGTTATTTTCTCTTCCCCCCCCCCCCCACACGTTCCTCGCTACAATTTCTATGAACATTGACGTTTTTTTGTGTTATTTTCTCCTCCCGCCCCCCCCCCCACACGTTCCTCTCTACAGTTTCTATGAACATTGACGTTTTTTTGTGTTATTTTCTCCTCCCCCCCCCCCCCCACACGTTCCTCTCTACAGTTTCTACGAACATTGACGTTTTTTTGTGTTATTTTCTCCTCCCTCCCCCCCCCCCCCCACACGTTCCTCTCTACAGTTTCTATGAACATTGACGTTTTTTTGTGTTATTTTCTCCTCCCCCCCCCCCCCCACGTTCCTCTCTACAGTTTCTATGAACATTGACGTTTTTTTGTGTTATTTTCTCCTCCCCCCCCCCCCCCCACACGTTCCTCTCTACAGTTTCTATGAACATTGACGTTTTTTTGTGTTATTTTCTCCTCCCCCCCCCCCCCCCCCCACACGTTCCTCTCTACAGTTTCTATGAACATTGACGTTTTTTTGTGTTATTTTCTCCCCCCCCCCCCCCACACGTTCCTCTCTACAGTTTCTATGAACATTGACGTTTTTTTGTGTTATTTTCTTCCCCCCCCCCCCCCCACAGGTTCCTCTCTACAGTTTCTATGAACATTGACGTTTTTTGTGTTATTTTCTCCCCCCCCCCCCTCTCTACAGTTTCTATGAACATTGACGTTTTTTGTGTTATTTTCTCCCCCCCCCCCTCTCTACAGTTTCTATGGACATTGACGTTTTTTTGTGTTATTTTCTCCCCCCCCCCCCCCCCCCCCACACACGTTCCTCTCTACAGTTTCTATGAACATTGACGTTTTTTTGTGTTATTTTCTCCTCTCCCCCCCCCCCTCCCCACACGTTCCTCTCTACAGTTTCTATGAACATTGACGTTTTTTTGTGTTATTTTCTCCCCCCCCCCCCACACGTTCCTCTCTACAGTTTCTATGAACATTGACGTTTTTTTGTGTTATTTCCCCCCCCCCCCCCACGCTTCTTTTTTTTCTTTTTAATCCAACACTTTTTTTTTCTAAGTTACAAATGCCTCAAGATTAACACGTCACAGAACCTGGCATGACCAACGTCTATTTTCACTACACCAGTGATCATGAAGTTAGACTACCTGCACCAGTTCCATTCCTATCTATAGACAAATAAATGCAATGTACGGTCGAGGTTTGAAGTCCCTCGGGCCGTCAGTCCAACGCACACAAAACACTGTACATGTATTAAAAACCTATACGCTTTCAAGATTCTTTCAATTCAAAGCCTTGCTTTGAGATATTACTATGGTTCACCGCGTTCCGCTGCAGTCTGCCAGACTCACCACCTTGCTATTTAGCTGCACTTTAGCCCTGAAGCTAGGGCAGAGAGGATGACCTAGGCCGTCTAGCCCTTAACCCATCTTACGTTACTTTGTGCCTGTTCTCCGGTCAAGTTTCAGTTACAGTACAATTACGCTGATACCTGCAGGCCAGCCGTTCTTCCCCACCCGATGTTCACCATTGTCACTGAGCTCACCATCCTACCGCAAAGCTTCCTGCCTAGCTGGAATTACCGACCCTCTTCCCAAACAACCCATATTGTCCACTGAAACCGCTGACAGACTTTATTTCATGCACAATTTTCTGCCTATGTGACTGAAATCTCCCAGAACTTCAT